>ML978158.1:0-673136 GCA_010015745.1 Setomelanomma holmii
AGTGAGCAAGTTTTGCCATGATATGTTGTTGATTGGAAGGCGCGTGAGAGCCTGTATGAGGCTCTCAGAGGCTGCCAAGGCACTAACTACGCGCGATCACGTGAGAGGTATCGGTGGAGCATCTACGCCCTTCAACACAAGTCGGAACCAGCCTCGTATAATCTCAGGATCCTCGCAGAGAGCTCTCTTATAGTTGTACTTGCGATTAAACTTAACTTTGAGCTCAGTTCGACCTTTGACAAAGGTCCCAGCCTAGTTAACGCCTACTGACCATTGGCTACGCTCCTTGCGCAGTAGATCAGCCATATCCTTTACAGCAGCAAGCCCCGGCAGAAATCCTCGCGCGTTAAGGTCAAGTATATGCTGAACAATCACGTCCACCTTAGTTGGACGAAGATTGCTTAAGTTGGGTGTGCAATTGCATCGAAAGGGAGTTCCAGTGCGTTGTCGATTGAGCGTCTTTCGAGAGACCTTAAAGATATCAGCAGCGCGTCGTTTAGAGAGGTTCGCGTCTTGTTCGATAGCCTGGAGCGCAAGCTGCAATTGAGCCTCTTTTGAAGCTGGTAGCTGGTTAGGTTGTTGAAACATCGCGGTTCTACTGTGCAAGACAGTAGATTTTGGTGGGGGCTTGGCAGGGTGGGCCACTCGCCCGTGGAGTACGTTATGAAGATATATAGATTAATAAGAGTAGAGAGAGAAAGTAGAAGACTTGAGAGACGAAGTAAAAGAGTAGAGAAAAGATGCGTTCTAGTAGTTTAAATACTAAAGTAATCTTCTAAGACATATATTTTTTAACTATATGTCTACAACTCTATTGTCCAAACATCTATAGTCTTCTTTCGTGCTCTTCTATGTCTACATCTGTACTCCTGTCTTCGCTGTAGTTCATATCTGTGCTTGCTTCCTAACTCGAGTCTGTGTCCATGGCTCCAATGACATCCAATTGTAATCCTACCGACTTGCACGCATCTCTGATCTCTTTTGGAACTCCATCATCACCCTCAACGACGATCATCGTCTTCCAAGTTTTTGCGATTATGTCCTTACTCTCTATTGCCACGACGAACAGGTCGATGACTTCGCTGTCGGTGCCTAGTTCATTGAAGAATTCCAAGACTTCCATTTCTGGAGGGAAACCAACTGAATGCAGCCGTGGTTTCTTCGATGATTTGGCGAACAACTGATGGTCCCAATTGAGGCGTAATGTCTTCAGACCTTCGAATTCCCTAAGCCGTAGCGTCTTGCGGTTGTGCAAAGTGGGTGAATCAATGGTTATGCTTTTCAGAAACTCGGCTTGCGACTTCAGAGCAACGATGTAGTCACTGAGACTGTCGGAACTTTCCTCTAGTTCGGGCTCGGGCTCCTCTGTCTGGGTCATGACGAACTCCTCCAGTGCTTCAGGGAATTCGAGTACGTCCGCGAGCGCATCGTCGTTTATGTCGCATTCGACCAGATGTAGATGCTTCAATGCAGTAACGTGCGGTCGTTCGATGAAGTCAAACCCTCTCTCATCGAGCTTCGCTCTTTTGATGATCAGCGTTTCGAGCGTGGGATGAGCGAAAATGTGAATGTTCTCTCTGAGATCCCAGTAGGCATCATTGGCGCATTGGTAGAACAACGAGCATGTCTTCAGACACGCAAGGTCGAATGGGCCGTTGAACAACGTCCCGATGCCGTGTAGTAATACGTCTGGTACCGAGATGTCGAGTTTCTCAAGATTCGACATGATTGACAAGGTTCGGGAGAGGCCATCGACGCGCTTAGGATCCAGATAGGAGTTATGCACTGGAGCATCAAGGGCTAGATGCGAGAGTTCCGAGGAAGGATATGATAGTTTGATTTCGTGGATGGCTGAACCGCGACGTGGCCGCCGACCCAGCGACTCGCTGAAGGTAAGATGTAGCTCGGGTGTCTCGAACAATATGCTCTTGTATAGCACAGCATCGCTGAGCTTATGGTACTTCCTGTTCAGGCGGGACACGTTGCACAGACTCTTTCTTGACGAACGACTCAGTGTTTCGAAGATTTGTAGCAGGAGCTCATCTGGAAGAGCGGCGAGCTGATCGCGTTGGGGACTGTTGACGGAGTCCTTGTTGGCGCTGATGGACATTGGCGCGTCGCACACTGAACCCCGTTTGTTCACAGCCCAGGGGACAGGTGGGGAAAGGTTGCAGACCGTGGGGAATTAGTGCGGGGAAGATGGAGCTGAAGACCTGCAAAACGGCGGTAATATATGCTAAGAGTGATCGTGCATAAGGAGCTGGCGCAATATGCTATCACGGGCGGACCTGTAAGGCGAAGAAGTCACTTTGCGGTGAAGGACCTTGGCTTGTGAAACTCAGGGTTCGTCATTAAGTTATCGTGGCAAGGGTGGGTTGACCGCCACCGCCCGTCGCTCAAGCGAACGCGAGATCTCCCGCAAACAGGCATCAACCTTCACTCCACACCACAGTCGTGCGTTATGGTCGAGTCGCAACCATCTGTTCAACAATCGATCGCTACACGCATCGTAAAGCGGTGGCTACGGTGCTTTGAAAGCCCTAGAATTTTGGATCGAGTGCTTACTGGTCCCATGTATCGCTTCCGTGATTGGGATCCGACCCGAAAAATCCGCGGGGTAAGCGCAACCTTTCACCTGATGTTCGCTGGACAGTCGTGTGTGAGGATAAGCCAGATTTGAAGATTAGAACGTCTTTGGGAACATCTACTTGCTCCAATAGCCCCTCGGATTGTCAATATCATATGAGACGTGCCCGATATGCAGCAAGTACTTCCGGGAACAAAAGCCACAGTTGAGGTTGACTTCGCGTAGCATCCCAACGCGCGAAGACTACTCACGCGCTGTCAAGACTTCTTTGCTGATGTCGAGAATTTGTACAGCTTCCTGAACATGTTCTGGTCCATACTCACAATCGCAGGACTCCCGGCAAGGAACTCGAAGCTCATCTCAACGCACATTACGGCCCTGGAACCGCCATATACGAGGATATATGTTCCTTGACTAGGAAAGGCATCGACGAAGGCTGGGCTGCCAACATTGAAATTGATGGAGCTCATTACAGGCGATCGAAAATTGCTCTTCCGCGAGAAGACACCCGCTTCTTTAGCATTACGACCGTGTACATGCAGTCGGACGAAGTCTTCTCAGGACAGTATCATTCGCATCCATATGGGGAAATCAATTGTGTTGTACAAATTGATGAGTCGGCAGAGTTGATGGGTATGTAAGGTTGGCAGGGCGCTGGATGGACCAGCCCAGGACCAGGGACACATCAGTGAGTAGAGAACAAAATTGTTGTGTGTTAGCAGTGGAGTTGACTCTCAGCAGTTACCCGCAAGTGCGTGGCGGCGCACTCGTGGCCTTGTTCTTCTTGCCAGCCGGTCGCATCAGCTATGGAGCCAAGCCAGGTGATCCACAGCCAGCCTCGCTTTGAGCATGTCGATGGGGAAACAAGAGGGCAATCGAATGCGCAGAGCGGACTGAGCCATCTAACCTCATGGGGACACATTTGAAACAAAGTGAAATCGATCACGTATCATGGTAGCCGGAAACAGGGGTGCATTCGATGTAAGGCATAGCAGGTGCTCTGTCCTCCACGCAGTCAGGAGACGGCTTGCGCAGCCCTTTCGACGATGTAGTAAATACTCTTCTCATGATCCCCACGGGACTGTCGAAGAGCTAGAGCCAAAAGCGCAACTGTCCAGCAACTTCTGCAGCGATCAAGTTTTTCCAGAAAGACGCGCGTGGAGTTATCGGATTTGTGCGGTAGCGTACTTGATCGACCAATCGCTTGGGTTGTAGTTACTTAAGCGGGCACTGGACAGCGTCGCGTTCACGAGAAGTTTCATCATTCTGTTCGCGATGCGGCTCTGCCGTCGTCGTGCCTGTTCCACCTGCTTGCCCTCTTTCGGAAGCTCAAGCCAAATCTGCTCCACCGCTGCTTCGAGATTCTGACGATGCTTCTATTTTAGTACACTCGGACCGAACCCTTACGAATGACTAACGCCAATGCATTGCACGAGTCTTGCGCGTTTGCATACAAGCACGTTCTCGCCGTTGCTGCTTTCTATATAATCCCGCCCCCGCTCCGCAGCCAGTGAATGCTCACATAGTCCCATGTAAACTCCTTCGCTATGGACTCACCACCGCCTGCTCCCACCGACCACACACAAGAAGACGCGCTCGAAATGCATGATATGGCGCCGATGCCTCCTTCAACTTCTGCGCAGACTGAGCATGCAACAGCCGACAGGGCGAGAGTACGCTTCAATAGCTCAGCTGCAGAGATACCGCCTTCTCCGGAACGTTGCAGCTACAAATGCGAGGACACAGAAGGCAGTCAAAGGAACGGCTCCGACCGACAGACAGCCGATGCCGAAGAGCTCTTGAACGTGCACAATACCGGCATCGAGAGCATCGAGAACTCCTCGTCAACTACACTCAACGACGTAGACACGGACGAGAGCTACGCCGTATCGGGCAATGCCCAGGGTGGCGTCTTCTACCAATTGCTCCAGGCGTACAAGATGCCTGTCCCCACGCGCCCTGACACACCGTCCGAAGCCAGTGTCGCAACACCCACCTCGAGGCCTGGCTCCGCGTCGGGCGCTGCCACACCATCGCGCCGCAAGTGGTACGACGTCGAAAGGTCCGCCGCCCGCTCGCACGAGACGCTGGCGACACTCATTGGCGCGTCGACCAAGCTCGCGAACCCGAATGAGAAGAAGAACAGCGTGCCTGCACGTCCTCACAAGCGAACAAGCAGCGGCGGCGTTCTCTCCAAGGTCTGGAAGGCGAAAGAGGACAAGGATGCGCGCATCAAGATCCACGTAGCCAACATCCTCAAGCGGCAGCAGTACATTATCCGCATGTGCCGCGCCCTGATGCTGTTCGGTGCACCGACGCACCGCCTAGAAGAGTATCTTGCTGCTACAGCCAAGGTACTCGAGATCAACAGCCAGTTCCTCTACATACCAGGCTGCATGATCATCTCATTCGACGATGTCTTGACACACACGGCCGAAGTCAAAATCGTACGCACTGCTCAGGGTGTCAACCTTGGCAAGCTCAAGGATACCCACGAGATTTACAAAGAAGTCCTGCACGATGTCATCAGCCTAGACGAGGCGCTTGCTCGCCTCGACGAAGTCATCAACGCAAAGGACCACCATCCTGTCTGGCTTTGCGTTCTCATGTATGGTCTCGCTAGTGCCGCCGTGTCCGTCTTCTTCAAGGCTCGCCTTATCGACGTGCCTATCATTCTCGTTCTTGGCTGTCTCCTCGGCCTACTTCAGTTGGTTATATCCCCACTTTCCAAGACCTATAGCACCGTCTTTGAGATATCGGCCACCATTGTCATGAGCTTTCTTGCTCGAGCTTTTGGCAGCATCAACAATGGCAGCATCTTCTGCTTCTCTGCCATCGCTCAAAGTGCGATCGCTATGATCCTTCCGGGATGGGTATGTTCCACCATATACTCGTCGAAGGCGGCATCACTGACGATCGCAGCTTGTTCTGAGCTCGGCCTTGGAACTCCAATCAAGAGCTATAGTACCTGGATCGATCCGACTTGTCTTCGCCATTATCTATTCCCTCTTTCTTGGTTATGGCATCACGGTCGGCACAGCGATCTACGGAGCAATCGATTCTAACGCCACAAACAGCACTCAGTGCGAGAACCCGTTGAACTCGTACTGGAACTTCCTGTTTGTTCCGCTTTATGTCTTCTTCACGACTTTTACTGTGCAGGCCAAGTACAAGCAAATGCCTGTCATGATCCTCATTGCAACGGCAGGCTACACGGTCAACTTTTTCGCCAACATGAAATTTTCTTCCAGCGCTCCTATAGCATACACATTTGGTGCCTTCACTATTGGAGTGTTGGCGAACCTTTACAGCAGACTTCGCCATGGAGTGGCTGCTGCTGTGCTTCTGCCTGCCGTGTATGTCCAAGTTCCTGGCAGTCTTGCTTCGAGCGGTAGCATCAACTCGGCACTTCAGACAGCGTCTGCGTTGATCAAGGGCTCAGGCGCAACAGGCGACGTAAGTAGCTCTTCAAGAGGATAGCTGTCTCCGACACTAATACATTATAGACAACGACTGACAGCCTGAACGTCATCGTGTTCAATGTGGCAGCTTCCATGATTCAGATTGCCATCGGCCTGACCGTCGGTCTGTTCATGGCTGCTCTCCTCGTTTATCCCATGGGTAAGCGGCGAAGTGGTTTGTGGACATTATAGAGTATCATCCTTCCATTTCTTCATAGCGTCACGGCGTTTCTGCGCATTCCTTATGTGCTAATAACTTGTAGTTCCAAGCACAGTCATAGTTGCTCTAGTGTGGTCCGGATTGGCAGTGTGTCAACGTGGGACGAATGTGCGGAGATGGTGACGACTACAGGTAAGGCCCAGTGCAACCAACAAGGACACCGCGACATCCTCCTGAGTGACTGGACGATTTAGCCATTAGCAGCTATGGCACACGCTCTCCACACAAAAGCGCCCTCAGCAAGTCCTGGGTTCATCCTGACGTCTAAAGATGTTGGCGCCAGGAATTGGTCAATGTGCCCCGAACTGCTGACCACCACTATTCCCCTCTTCGGCATAATTTCCTGGAGCCAAAATGCGACAGTGCCGCCTATGCAACCTAAGCAAAATCCCTACGCTACAGTCAACCTGCTGAGGAACCAAAGCGCCGATGTCAATGTCGATGACAATCTTGATCGTGTTTTTCCCGAAGCCGATGCGTCTGTTCTTATGGCGAACAGTATCGTTTCGCCTTCCTATCGTGACAAGAGGTTGCTTTTATGGGTGACTGGTGTAGAGTGCCACTCGCCAAGAAGATTTAGCGCAGCTTCTGTTGCCGAATTGGAAACAAAGGCTAGTACTGGCGAAGGTAAGGTAGGTCATTTGCACAGGCATAAAGGCTTTGGAAGACAGTCAGCAAGCAAATGGTGCGGTGCTTATGTCCTCACACTATTCAGATGTATATTCCAGATCGTCGGTCCCTCACGCTGTGTCTGTCCGTTGCTGTATTCCACGAGCATATATCGCTGCCTGGTCCTTGCGCAATGTCCTTAAAGCCTGGATGGCACTTATCCGCTAGCCGACTCCAGGTCACTTGATGCCTATCTGACATCTACGTCATTGCCAGTCGTGGAAGTAGGGGACCTCAAGCTGCACGGAGTCACCTTTGCAACCTTGCCTCGAGTATAGCATTGATTACACAAGGAACGGTACGTTCTGAAGAAAGTGGTGGACAACTCCCGCTCGTAGATGTCAGCAGAAAACAATCACGTCATTTTGCATGTAGTGGCACATTCTTTCACAGTTGATGGACTGATGTTCTTGGTAGATCCGGTACAACGGTCCCCGTGGTGTGCTCTGAAAGCCGCAGAGAGTATCATCTGCCTTAGCTCCCGTCGCCACTTCTAATCTGCATGGTTTAACAAAGTAGCATGTCCCACAGGACGAGGCTCTGCGGGTGTGGCTTATGGTGATGTCATGACCTTGATGGGCAAGGGAAAGTCTGACCTTCTGGACTTGCCCTGTTATGATGTCTGGCAGCAGGCATTATAGCTCTCGGAGTCGTCCTACAGAATCTAAGCACTTTTAGGCAAGCGAATTGAGCTACGCTGGCCGCGAACAGCTTTTGTACTGGGACTTTGTCACAATCTCACCCTATGAGGAACACGTGTTCGATTAGTGCAAGGCCATGGAATGGCGTACATAAGAGGTCGACATCCATACAGTGTGGTAGCTCCGCACAATGTCCGAGGTGTCATTCGGCCCAAGGATTCAATGACGTACATATCAGAGCTGCTCGTGAGCTCGCGTACGCATACTCGACTGTGCTAAAATCCCGCAGAGAGACGCCCGATCTTGTTACGAAGCTTGAGCTCTGATCGCTGTGGTCCTCGGGATCTAGTTGGTCTTTGAGGCTCTGGTATGAATCGCAGACACGAACCCTACTTGTATCCGAGCTTTGCACCATCCTTGTTTCTAGAAGACACGTAGAATGCGAGATGCCAGGGGCCTTTGTCTGAGCTCACTGCAGGGCTCTAAATGCTTGAGCCTTGACGTCATGGTACTGCTTCTATCCAGACAGAGGCTTGTAGTTGGCTGGACAGCGCTTACAATATATGCTTATGTTGGTATGCATAGACTCGAACGCAGAGCCGGTGCCTGCTCGGACCCGAGCACAAGGTGTGGAAAGCTGAGATGGCCAGTGCAATCACCCGTAAAGAGACCACGTGCAGTGACAGCCATACGCAATTTTCAACAACTGCTATGAGTCAAAGTAGACGATGAATATACGTAAGTATCGATAACGTGATTGGTACGGACCTCTGGGGTTGGAGCTGAAGTCTGGCGCTAGCGTCTGCTTACCAAGACCTATATCCCTGCCCGCGATTGAAGGTCCTAAGACATTTCGACACCCTGGTCTACCAAGCGAATAGTATGGACTAGGACGAGCTCAACATCTGAATGTCGACTGAATACTCGGCCCAGTGAGCAGTGTTCTACGTTGAATAGTTCACGTGCGTTGCACGTATTGAACGCCTTGCATGCAAATCCCACTCGTTCCATAAAATTGGCGTATTATCAGGAACCCGTTTCAGATCAATGGCTACTATCAGGATCCTTCAAGAGTCTTATATTCCTCATGCAACCGCCTTTGGTATCTATCGTAGGGCTGTGTGTGACGGCTTGGCGCGGCACTCTCGTGCTGCATCCTGTTAGCAGCTGGATGTGGGCTGCTATCGGAAATGATTCAGGGCTGTTAGTGCCCGTTAGGATCTACGAGGTTTTGTCCCTAGCTTTGGACCCTGACGCGCTCGGAGCGCCTGTTGACGCTAGCGCAATCTCGGACCGTGATAACATGTGGCATGCACTGGCATGTCACGGGACCATGCGGACGATACTAAGTATGCTTCGCTGCTAGACTTCTAGATATCCAGCCATACTACCTTGGACGTAGCGAGCCACGTCGTTGATTTGCAGACTACTTGATGGTGTTATAAACAGTCATCCGCTCCAGGTTCCGGTTGTAGCGTGCGATGCAAGGCTTTTGCGTGTGAACAAGAAACGCATTGGGCTAGGGTTGACAATCTTTGCCTGACGGGGTCTATCATATTGCGGAATACTTGACTGCGAGCGTTGTGCACTCCTGACGCCGCTCAAAGCCGTAGATCCACAGGTTCATCCTTCATCCATCGCCGCGGGCGATCTTTGTCATCAGCCAGATCTTCGCAATACTCCTCCGCTTGTTGCGATAAGTTTCTCTTTACGCTGCAGACAAAGTAGCTGTGTCAGCAGCGGGGCAGAGATGTCGTGTCGCGCTGTTATCGATCGCAAGCCACTACCTTGCAGTGCCGAGACAAAGGGCTGGCCGCTATGCTCGACGGACAGCATATCCCGCCAGATTGTGGTTGGGGGATGGCATTTGATAAGATTTCAGACGGCAGGGATTGTGCTCGCTTCTGCATGTATGGTTCGAGAAGTGCATCCTCAAGTGGTTAGCACGGCTCGACCAGTGTACATCCGGTGAAGGCTGGGGGCGGGGCCGGGGTAGTGGCTTCCCTGGCCTGGCGTATCTGCAGCATGCGAATCTCACAGTACCATATTTTGGCGATTGCGCGAGGCGCGTTCGTGCCGCCCAGTACTTAGGCGTGCCATACGCGACCGATTAGTTATATCTCAAAGTTGCCGTTTTGGGAAAGTAGTCGAGCAGCTCAGTAGATCTACTACACTCCAGCTTGACCTCATGCTGAGGACTTGGCAACATATGAATGGTGCTAGAGATGAGGTGTCCACGGCGTTTTGATGATGTTGGCCTGCAGATGATGTTTCCTGCGCTCAAGAGTTTGTGATTTTCTGAGAGTCATGCGGTCTGCGGATATGTCAACCACAACGCGCTCAAGCGTAGGCCAGGAGGTCCCAGACTCAATAACGGCCTTCATCAGAGGATGCGACTCGATTCTCACGACGTCGTCTAGCTCGACCGGAGCGGTGGTCGCGGTAAAACGAGAACATGTGAGGCTGCAGATAAGTAATGCCTGCCGCTGCTTACTTTCATCCTTGCCAAGTCTCGTCATAGAAAGATTAGAATACTCACGTGCGCTGGGCAGTCATCTTCTTGATCCAACATTGAAAGCAATCGTCCAATACTGCGCTGGCCCTCTCACACTGGCTTTGGTAAGGCACCTTTTATTGAGCGATGAATAGCTCGTGGTCGCGAAGGCTACTCAAGCTTGAGCTTGCACCAGACATGCGGACTGGTATCCTCAGGTGTCGCGCGCATGGTCACACCTGGAGCCTGAAGGACCCTGTGTGCGTGGGAGTGATAGCTGGCCGTGCTCGCTTCGGTGAATAGCTGCAGCCGAAAAATAAAGTCGGTGACGGGACGCACGGTTCGTTCAGAACGGCTAGCGCGAACCGCACTTCTTCGACGACCGAATTTCGGTCCTCACAGCTCCCACCTGGGCAGCGACTGGGAGCACCTTGGATCGTCGTGTTGCAGACCAGATAGGACGTATCCTTGGGTTCGAACACATACCTCTCTGACGTCGATGCCCTCCATTTCCGAATTTCTATCGCAACTGTCTCGGCCTTCTTCGCTTGTGGACATTTTCTGGCTTTGCAGATCCAGCAATGGACTCGTCTTTCTTACACCCTCAGTACCCGTTTTCAAGCGCCGCTCTCGCTTCTTGGCATTCCAGCCCTAGCATGCATCGCCCGTCGCGCAGGGCCGGAATGGGTAATACTTAGGCGGGGTAGAGCTTCGAGAAGACGACGTCAGGGCCTCCTGGGCTGTTAGTAAGGGCACGAGGAATGACTAACTTGCATGCTGCCACGCCTGTACACCTCGCTCAGGGTTCCCATTAGTGGTATAGTTCAGCCCAGTTATCAAAGACTCGATATGGTGTAGCGCAAGCCTTCATGCCGACCCTTGTCAGCCGGCTAGCTAGTGGTGCAACTTCACGAGCCAGTCGAGTACGAGAATAACAACACCAGCACGCTTCCCGCACTGCTGGACCGTGCACCGGACGCGTGTGCCGAAAATGAGGTTGGACCATCACGCTTGTCGCTGCGGCGGTATGCAGGCATTCATGCAAAAGCCACATCCAGGGTTCGAGGTGGCCGTTTAACGCGGGCACAATTGCATGGGCAGAACGACATCCCTGTTCAAGCCGCCAGCCGCCATTCTCATCATCTTGGTGCATAAATTCCGGTACGGACAATGCGCGACTTCCGCTCCCCATGTGCACCATTCTATAAGAGCTGAGCCTGCCCTCCGCTGTGTAAGCCCATCTTCACGACATAAGCACATCGACTCCCTTCACAGCCGGACACAAAAACGTCATACCGGTAACGGCTACTACTCGGACATCCAGCACTACTACATTATAGACGCCTAAAAGAAGTTCAGCTCGAGACATCTAACTCACCAATCCTCTCATCGTCTATTCGCACCAAGAGCAAGCATCCGTAATGGATTCCCAATCATTTGATTATTGGATGGCCCAGGGCAACTACATTGCACCATCGCATCAAACCACTGTATTCGATATGCCTCCAGATCTGTCCAAAGTTCCCAGTCTCAGTGGCTCTCCGGTATGTTCGATGCCTTGGTCGAGACGTAATCCTCATATGCCAAAATCTAACACTTGAAAGGTCTCTTCCACTTATGACCAATTCCCTGCACCAATACATCAAGCATATTATCCCCATATTGTCGACGAGCAAATGCAGTTCGGCTCATATCCCATGCCTATGACTCCCTCGGACTTTGGCTCGGATCATGATAGCCCATACTGCAGTCCTCGCCCGCCAACCCATGCCGAACCTGTATTCGCGCCCGCACACAGCTCGGCGCCTACGGAGCGAACACATACGACTTCTGGAGTAAGTTTACTGTGGTATATCTGCAATAAATTGTGCTGACGAAAATAGCGCCGGCGAGCTCAAAATCGAGCTGCTCAACGCGCATTTCGTGAGCGAAAGGAAAAGCACGCCAGGGACCTCGAGGTTCAACTATCTGTTTTGACCGACAGGTACAACAAGCTCGAGGTATCACATACCGAGCTCAACGCTGCATATGAGAAGCTCCGGAAAACGATCGAACTTTTGACACAAGACGATGACGCCGGGGGCGAAGACGAGGAAGGAAGGACCACGCGCCGGAGAAGCAGCAATTCCGACACACTCCGCAAGCTCCTAGAAATTCTGCATGGCGAATTCAAGGGTATCACACCTGTGAAGAGTGAAAGCCCATAAAGGGACCTTCGCTCTGCAAGTCCATTGCGATATGTTCTCGCTTCATTTCTACTACCTTTTTTGTTCATACCCATTTCTGCTTTGCATTCTTCTTCCTATCAAGCCGCCAGGAGCTTTCGACATTATAAGTGTCATTGTTCAGATGAGCTATGCGGTGGATCATTCTAGAGATTTCAGACTTGACTCTCTTCGTTGGGATATGAGGCATGACAAACAGCACTGGTCGAGCCAGTCTTCGCTACGAGTCCGTGATGAAGAATGGACAACCGAATATCCATTCCGACATGGGCAGGACCTTGGCCACCTAGCTATAACCACCTCAATATTAGATAGTATTAGTACCGACAGGTACAATACAGCTCCCATGTCTAAGAAAGCTTGACGTGAGTGAATACTGAGCCATTATCTCGATCACAGAAACGAGATGATTGTCTGGCAATGCTTTAGTTCAAAGCTATGTACCTATGCATTCAAATAGTCGTAGCATTGACACTATGATGTTGCGCAGTTAAAGGTCATCGGCTGCCTTGTTTTTCGCACAGAAAGTCTGGTCGGAAGAATTAGTGGTGAGCTTTCATTATGGCTGAAGACTGGCACAAGCCAAGGCCGCGGCCCCCATTTCCTGAGATTAGACTGTACATATCGGGCTTGCGAAAACCGCTGAGTATAGTTCGGACTCGACAATTTTTACTCTCTGATTCGACGTACGGACTTCCGATAGCTCCATTAATGCCTTACATCCGCGGCTTGCGAAGGGGGCTGAGATGGGTACCGTGGAGGTTGACGGAGTTAGTGGGGTAACAATTAGCGGCCTCTTCTTTCATCTTAGACCTGTTCCAGATCCACCCCTTCCAAGACTGTCGGCTCATGCATGTATTCTCTTACGAACACTCTCAGTGTCGACACGAAGTTTTCAGTCAAGTATTTGTGACTTAGAACATGGCTTTGTGCCAAACACATGTGCAGTCTGTGGCTGCCGGCAACCAGATTAACAAGTACTTGGCTGTACGTAGTGACACAGCAACAAGGATACGGCCATTACCGGTTTGAGTTTGAAGAAGTGCTTCTTTCCCGATGAAGGTCTTGCTGTGCATGTTGAAATCTTTCGTGCTGGCAGGGAGCTGATTGCCTTCGGCAGTGCGGCTAGATTACCGATTGCAGCTCATTTTTTAGCAAGGAAGAGCAGCCGATAGGGCTGTTACTTTGAAAGCTTAGCCTTAGCTAACTCCTCTCACAGTAGCATGCATGATTAATTTTACTCCCAGCGGCTTACCTACTAGATCCCTTGGCTACATGATGGATGGAATTGACGCAAACAGAACGGCTGCTACCATCTCGATTTGATGTTAGACGATGCGCCAATGTCATGGTGATTGGTACGGTGGGACAAGGGTATCACGCATCATGCATGGAAGCGTTGGACCCTGCGCGAGCGTGACCATGCACAATAGGGTACTCCATCCAGAGCAAGTGTAACCGACGGACGCCTCTGAATCCTAGCGGCTCAGTACCTCGCCTTGATCAAGACAGACATGCAGTCGCACTTGCAGAAAAGTTATTGACAGCGAGCAAACACAAAATCAGGATCGCTCAAGGTGAAAAAAGTGTATCTCTGCTCCATATTATTGTATAGTCTGCTTGACCAGGCAGGGTGCTCGAGTAGAGGCTGAAAAGCTTAGAGCTCGCCTGCGCATGGGTCAGGATAGAGAACAGGCGAGCCCTAAAAATAGGCCGCTTGCAGCGCCATCGCCAAATATCTCAGAATCGAGGGAAGTGGCAGACACGTTTTTCCGCACGGTCCGCACTCATGAGCATGGCGTACAGGCCGTTGTGGCTTGCGCCGCCGTTCGGGCTCGTTCAAGGAGGATACCTGACCACCGAACGATGCTTTTGGGGCTGCAGCGTAGTGTGATTGTAGCTTGAAATACCTACATGTGCGCTACGCGTTCACCGAGAGAGCTTAGCGAAGTACTCAGTGCTGGAGTGACTAACGATATCTGTCAACAGGTCATGAAGATATCACACCTTCGCTAATCCTACATGGAGGATCCGCTTCCCAAGAATAACCCACGCTACTCCAGAGCCTACACCGCGGATGCACATTTCGCATATGCAGTACCCCTCAGCCCGGACACAGGTACATATATCCATTTGGACCACAACAGGAAAAGGGACCCCACCGGACTTGGAGAAACGAGTCTCGATCCGAAGAAGTGTGAAGGTATGCCGAAGATCTGATACAATGTGAAGAGCAGTGAAGTCCTTAAGGTAAGCAGTGCAGTATTGCGTACTGATGGCCGCATGTCAAGGCGTTGTGGACCCTTAGAAGTCTTCAATCAGCAAGAAATGGTCGAGTTGTCGGTAAGTCGAATCGATGCCGGGCCACAACGATGTTACAATTTCGGTGGACTTGGAAACCCAAGCAAAGGTAATTAAGGAACACGAAGTATGCCGTACAACAATTGATCGACTCTCGATCAGAACCCGTACGCGATATCATTTGGTATATCCAAGTCTCCGATTACTCCATGTATCCGGTACCCGACTCTACCCAAGCCTTGTTATACCCGCCCATCTATTCTGAGAAATGTTCTCGAGGCCCCGAGACGACATATGAACCCTGCTTTTCCGGATACTGCACTGAGCGAAAATTGATGCAAGTTCACCCTCATCAATCTTCTTAGCACGCGATATTTCCAGCGAAGGCGTTTATCGCCTGGCCTTCCGGCGCGAGCACAAAGTCGCTGCTCACTAGTGTCCGATTGAAGAACAAACAACCCGTGGATAGCTGCCCGCCAGGTGTTTCATAATATCCTGCTGGGACGACAAGATTCTCTGCCCAAAACGCTGCTTTGCACTCGACGTGGTCACCGTAGCCATAGCATTGTTGAAGGCACTGCTCTGCCATTGCGCTGCTGTTTGTGGTGTAGGAAGGATAGTATACGTTGTAAAATAAGGCGCCATCGGTTGAGGGACCGGGAGCATACGACGCAGAAGGCGAGGCTAGCAGAGGATTCGTGACCGAACAATTCGCTGGAATTGGGACTATGGCTGGGCCGCCTGCCCTTCGGGAGATGCAGGACGCCACTCCTAATTGTGCGCAAGCAACGGCGAAGAACAACGTTGTCAGACGCGGGCTCGTGGCAATGCGCATTTTGGAGGTGGAGATGCTGCAAGCAATGTAATTCGCTTCTGCCCGACAAATGGTTACGTGATGTCGTTGTGGGTTAGTCGTGTCCTTGAGGTTTCGAGCTGATAAATTCGATCTGGGGTCTTCTCATGTACTCTCACAGGCGGGCGATAATTATAAGCGCTGGCAGCATGTGCACATTGCGATGGCAATGCTAACGTCGCTATCAGCTAGCAGCCGCACTGCTGTGCTCTGAGCAATGTATTGGCTCATGCAGGGCCGACTCTGCCAGCCTATTGAGTTGCCAGCACCTCGCAGCCTTGCACCGTTGATTCTCGTATCCTGTTTTAACAGAGCCAATGCGGCCAAATCGCTCGTTATCGAGTTATCGGCGTACTCTAAAGATGACGTCAAGCGTGCGGCTGAACAACAACAATCGAGATCACCAATATTAGTGGACGGTCTCAGCAGTAACCCATGCGCAACTCCCTTCATTGCTGTATTGTCTAACGTAAGACGCACTGTTCTGTTGATATGGCGATTGTCAGACCAGGGGTAAGAGTGAGCGAATGTATCCATTACCTTTGCAGAGTTCCAGGACTTGCGGTCTGTTCTTGCGCTATCCAAGCTACATACAGGTCATTGCTGCTACCAACAAATACCTACCGAAATACAGCCTGGTATGCGAGGCCAGTGAGTTTGGTAACCTCGCAGCACTCTCTGATAGGAAAACAATGTCTCGCGATGACACTCCTTTGTTAGCGTCCATGCTACCCCGGTGTCCATCGAGGGCAGAAAATAGTGACGACATTGGTGTGTACTCGAGATCACTCCAGACAACTTTCTTCGCGCAACCCTTTGCGGACCACTATATGAAAGTCCTCAACCATCGTGGCATAAAATCGTACCAGTGCTGTTCTTGATCTTCACCAACTGCGAATGATGGCCTCACCACCCCATAAAACTCTCCAATCCTTCAGCGGCAAATGGCAACTGAACAAATCCTGCTCCGATGACTTCGCTTCGGTCCTCGCACTCCAAGGTGTGAATTTCATCGTCCGCAAAGCAGCCAGTGCTGCATCGATCCATCTGAAAATCAATCAGCCAGACGAGCAGCACATAGAGATGGCACAGTCGGTCACAAGGTGGCAAGACCCCCAGGCACAACCGAAGCCTATATTCTAGTTTGGGAGTGGCGAACTAATAAAGACGACTTCTTTGGAGACGTTGCGGGTCGGAGTCGCTCGATTGATGTGGAGGAAGGAAAGAAGGCGGAGGTAGTGGGTGCTGATAACGCGCCGTGGATTGAAGGTGATAGTGAAGGGCAGCTGATAGAGGCTGAAGGTAAAAGAGAAGATGTAACGTTGGTAGCGCGTCATTTATGGGGTTTTGAGGTTGTGGAGGGAGAGCGACGGCACACAAGACGAGTGTATGTGAAGAACGACAAGGGAGAGGAGCTAAGAGTCAGGATGGTGTACGATTTTGTTGGAGAGTGATTCATATAGTGTCTCGGAACTACCTTCACAGTGAAGTGGCATGTCATTGAGCATTTGTCTGGCAGGAGTCCGAGGCACATTTCCTTCCTTGCGATGCTATTTGCGCCTAACTCTTCAACTCGAATGGCTTTGCCTGACTGTAGCCGGGCGACTTCTAAGCTATGCATTCCTCTTAAGCATGATCACCATGATCTAAGTGTCCTCATTCGCATCTTCACAAGGCACGTTGAGATCGTCTTCGGCTGATCAAGAAGCCTGCTGGGTGCTGCACGACTTTTGCAAGAGCCGCTTTAGCTTCCACGACAGGAACCATACCAGGTCTCAGAGCATCATCTTGCTCTAGAGACTCTTCTTCCTCCGGCTCTTCCTCGTTTTCAGAGTCTTCTTCGCATTCCGGTCCGCTAGATTCGCCGGCACTAGACTCTTCTTCGCTGGAATTTGCATCAAGCGGCTGCTCTTCCGACTCTTTTGGCTCTGCGTCTTTTTCCAGGAGAGGACTCTGTTCAGGCTCGGGTTGTTTTACTGGTAAAGGAGACGCCTCGACCAAGTTGCTAGGCGGCGCCGGTGTTGCATTTAGAGACTTCTGTGTGGGTGAGCTAACAGTAGTTCCTGCGGCTGGAATGGTCGGTGCGCTGGACGAGATGGGAGAGCCTGGAGATGAGACTATAGTAGACGATACGACCGCTGCTACCTCGCTCTCGACTGTTTTGCTCTCGTAAACGCTGGAGGTGGCAGCAATAACTGAGCTCTTGGATGACCTCACTTCAACGACTGGAGGGAGTGAGGGTTTAGATGGTGACACAGAGTGCTCAATGGCAGATGGCTTCGTGACTGGGGCAGGATGTGCAGTAGGTGTCGACTTTGATTTTTCCTCGACACGCTGAAAGCTCTCGGATACCTCGGGGTGCCGGAGGATGAACAATGGCGGTAGTGTTGGCAAAGAGCGGAGAAATTGCTGGCAGAAGAGCTGAATGACTAGTGACGGCTAATATGGCGGGAGAGGGCTTCAATACAGGTGCCGCTGAGCTCACATGCCCAGTGGGCGGAGATGGGGGTTGAGCAGCGGACGCTGCTACGCTCTCGTGAACGGATGGAAGACCTGATGGAGGAGCTACACCTGAGCTCACCTGAATCGCGGGAGCAACAGTCGTATGAGTGGTCGCGAGAGACGTAAATTCAACAGCTTTCGAGGATACAACGGGTGGGTGAGGCGCCGGAGCCGTGTCACTAGTCTCGATAACGATCGTCACAGCAACTGGTACTGAAGTGGCGCCTTGGTCTGGAGAGACTACTGCCGCAACTGATTGTTGGTGAGCCATCTCAGGCTGTTTTGCTTTCTCCTGATGTTCTCTTTCTCCATCAGCAAGAACACGATTAGTACAATATAGCATACAGCGCTTCTGTAGTCGCTCTTACCTTTCTCATCCGCGGCTTTCTTGTGCTCCTCGGCCTTTCTCTGTTCTGCGGCGGCATGCATAGCCTTAAATCAGAGAACATTAACTTCGCTTGATATATTTTGTCTTGGATGTGTAACCCACTTCCATCTCCTGCGCTGTCTTCTGGTCTTCCTCAGCCTTCAGTTGTTCTTCTGCAGCATGCCTAAGTGTTTGGCACCTCATCTGCACAGTCTCAAGGTATTTCGTCGCATGTAGGCCCTTGCATGGCCTGACCATGAATTAGCGAAGATCAGACGGTGAATGTTTTGTATCAAGGCTGACCCCCATTTCCTTCGCTTTCTGTTGGTGCTCTTCGACCTTCTTTTGTTCCTCTGCGGTGTGCATAGAGTTCGAAAGGTCAATCTGGTGTGCTCCACAAGTACCTGAGAGGTTGAGGATTCGTACATTGGCTCCACTTCCTTGGAATTCCTCAGGTCTTCCTTATTCTTCGCCTGCTCTTGTTCTTGGCGCATGTTCTCCATAGCCGCGGCAGCTAGGGCATCGCGTAAGCTTTCGCTGATCACTGAAGCCTCTTCAAATGCCTTCTCGGTGCGCCTATACCTCAGCTTCTGCTTTGGCCACGTGTTCAGCTTCCATCTTTGCAGCGGGTTTGCTATTGTATCAGCAAGTGAGTCCAAAGGGCGAGTTATTTGGCATACCTTCTTGATGAGCCTTCGCTTCAGCCTCAGCTTTACCGACATGCTCTGCTTCCATTTTGTCTCCCGCGGCCTTACTCTCCACAGCTGTATTGCTGTCAGCCATCGTCTTCGTTGACTTTAGTCATGCTCCCTATACCAGATTTCTCCACCGCCAAACGTTGTTTCTCTGCCTCAGCCAGCTGCAGCATTAAAATCAGAGCTAGGATTTGCTTCTATGCTTTCGCCAGTCAGAGTTCGAATCGAAGCGACCCCGAAGTCACTATCGTGTACATCGAATCTGCTGGCCCGAGACAATGATCCAGCGGCGACCAATGTCGCACATAGAATGGCAACCCAGGAGTAAATGGTTTTCATCTCGAGCGATTGGAAACAACCAAGGTTGAACAGCTAGAAAGGACTGGACTCCATCTATATTAGTGAATTATCATCAGAAACGAAAGTAAGGAGAGCTCAGCTCAACAAATCAAGAATTGGTGTTCGGCACTAGGAAAAGAATGTACGGAAGCAACAGAATACCCGAACGAGTGGTCTCATGCTGGCCATGATGATATATATTTGCCCACTTCTATGGCGCAAGTACTAAGAGGGGATGACCCTGAGGCAAGAACGAGCCGTCACGGGTAGATACGTTCTTGGTAGTGTTTGACATGTAGAGCAAGGTGAGAATTGCACGATTGATGGCAGCCTGGAAACGATTAGACGGGTTGGGCACAGGTGAGTACCCGGCCGATGCCCACTGATCTCCTACAAGGACAGATGTCACCAGCACGTCAATTTGTCGCTCGGAACTCTTCTCGGGAACGTGGTCGCGGTGAATGCTCCCTGAATGGCAGCGTTTGCAGCGGAAACGAGCCGACCGGAAGCGCAGATCTTGGCTTGCAATCTTAGCAAAGAGAGCGAGCAGAGAATTGGGCGATGCATTCCTTGGCCTAATATTGCCTGTCAGAGATCATGAAGTGTAAAATCCCACAGGAGCATTATTGTGTTGCGTTGTCCTCAAACGGGTTCGGCAGGGCAGATGCACGTTACGGATTCGTGGCGCTCCGGGTTTCAAGATGCCGAGCTGGAAGACTGTCAGCTCTGACGACGTTCGATATGGTTGCGAAGCGAGCCTCATCAGGTCGCTCAGCAGGGCATCTTCGTTTCCGAGAATCTTGTCTATTGGGCTGAATTTTGGCATTTTGCGGATGGCCGTCAATTCCCTGGTCAAAATTGGGGTCGCCCACGGTTGCAGTGGTTGCGGCGCAGGCCTTCATAGGCGTGTAGCAATGGCCGCATTGGTTCATTGATCACGAATGCTCAGAAATGTGGAAAAGGATCAAGCTGTGATGTCTTGAAGGTTATCCGTGGACAAAATTGTGATATCTTCGCGCCGACGGCGAAAGCTGCGCCTCGTCAAGTTGCTTTGCTCTGCTGATGTGTCTCAACCATGCACTTTAGGTCACCTATGGTTGAAAGCGCGAAGTGGTCCGAGACTGATATTCTGCAAGCGCCATATCTGTTCAATCGTAAGCTCTCAACTTATGTGTAGGCGATCGCGCCACATGAGTCTCGCACAGGCAGTGCGATATGTCAAGTGGCGTCGAACTCCATAAAGAAAAGGTAGAGCGTATGTACCGAAAAGCTTTTCTTGCCTATTCTCAGGTATTATGTTCTCAGAGTCTGGCACTCATACTGCCATCTAGTCAGACAAACAGCCCCTTCACTAGCCCCTCTACTGCATTGTATACATCCCCGCTCTCCTGCCCGGTCGCCCTTTTCGTGATGACGGGGATCTCTTCCTTTCCAACTTTGTAATTTCTCAGATCACTGTCGAGGCCAACATCCTTCACTAGCTTAAGAATTCTGTCGCCCACTTTTTCGGCATCCTTCTTTGAATCACCAGAGGTAGACTCGCCGATGAATGGCAGGAGCCTAGCGACTTGTTCAGCGGCAGCCGGATCAGCAGCTTTGAGCTTGACAACGTGGCCGAGGGTGAGACACGACGTGATGCCATGCGGGATGCTATACGGTGACCCAAGGGCATATCCAAGGGCGTGCGAAAGACCAAGTCCACCTTTGATGTTGTAGCCCAGGAAGCCGAGCGAGGCAAAAGCGGCCAGTTGAAGCTTCGTAATGATGTCCTCGTCCTTCGGGTTGGCTTTGTACTTCGGCAAATTCTCAAACAAGCTGGCAGCAGCCTGCAACGTAAGCCACCGGGCAGGCATTTCGCTAGCTGTGGGGTGATAAAGAAGTTCGATAGCATGATCCATGGCTCGCATGCCGGTACTTGTCCAGAGTCGTTCAGGTGTGTGAAGCCCGAATGACGAGTCGTATAGAACCACGTGGGGAACAAGCTCTTTGCCACGGACGCCGGTCTTGACACCATCTGACTCTGTGTAGCCGGCCATCATGGTGCACTCACTCGCACTCAGTGTCGTTGGGATAGCGATGTGGTATAGCCATTTGCCGGACTTGTCGTGCAAGCGGTAACTAATAGCTTTTGCAGAATCGATAGGGCTACCACCGCCGATCGAGATGACTGTATCGACGGAATCGTCTTTTGTGACAATCTCAGTAGCCTCGTCGAGCTGTGCGACAGGAGCATGCTCCCCAATCTTCGAGAATGTCCCAGCATGCCTCTTACCGAGCAGCTCTTCGACTTGCTTGATCAGAGGTGTTTTGGTGGCAAGCGACGAGCCAGTGATGACGAACGCCTTGCTGCTTTCGCTGGGTAGACATTCAATGAGGTGCTTCTCGACCGATCCGGAGCCATAATGAAGCTTCTGAAGTTGGGTTGGTTGCCATAGCCCGGAAAGCGGATGGTTCGTTGCGTCTGTCATGGTGGGCTTGCTTTTGCTCGTTTTGTTACGAACTCTCGTCAATGATATCGTCGTCTGGCAAGGGTACGAAGTGGTGAAGCTCGGCTGTGGCGATTGGGATGTGCTACCAGAGTGCTGTGGTGTTTTATGTGTACCAAGACTCAACCACCGAAAGCCGTATCCGCGTGCGGGAAGGAATGGCAGCGCTGGTTTTTGTGAGACACGGACAGATCGCAAAATCAGTTGCTGCATGGAAAGTGAAGCTATAATGGAGTCTTTGGTGAAAGGCCCGTCTTCGCGAATGGCGCGAGACGTCGGTTCATGGCGGCACCAGGCGGTTCGTGGTGGTGACGTAAGAACGACTATCAGAAAACGGTAGTTCCGAGGTTCAGACCTAAATCTGTGTGGGGTAGCAAGAGCGCGTTGCAGCTTCGTGTTCGCGTTGCATACACATTCGATACATGTGGTGTAGATTAAGTTGATTGCTTAGAGCGGAGAGGCAGCATTTGCGTAATGTCTCGCATCTCTACGCTATTGTACAGTACTTTCCGTTCTCGTCCGATTATTACTTCCAGAGATCCCCATATTCCACCAGAGAGATCATTACTCTGGCGGAGCTCCGAGACATTGAGAGAAGAGACCGAAGAGAGAGGTATAGATACAAGAGTGTGAACACGTTAGGGAAATATACAAGTCTAGAAACCCTGCTTGAGACCGCAACCTGATGCAAGACGCCTGCTTTTTTCGCGTGAAAGTATCATGAAATGAAAAGATGAGATGAGTCAAAGGCAATCAACCATTCAAGGCTTCTTCTCGCCCTCGCCTTCGCCCGGCTGCTGCTGTTGTTGCTGCTCGCTCGAGTTCTGGCTCTCGTTGCGGGCCTTGTGCATCTGGTCGAACAAGCTCAAGCTGGCGTTCTGAAGCTCATCAGTCTTCTCCTTGATCTCGGCAGCGGTGGCAGTGCCCTCGCCGGCCTGACTCTGCGCAATGAATTCGCGCATTGACGTGATCTTCTCCTTGATCTTCTCAGCCTCGGCCTGGTCGAGACGGTCCTCGAACTCCTTGAGGGCCTTCTCGGTATCGTTGACGACACTGTCAGCGCGATTGGCAGCCTCGATGGCGTTCTTGCGCTCCTTGTCCTGCTCAGCGTACTGCTCAGAGTCGCGAACCATGGACTCAATCTCAGAGTCTGAGAGACCAGAGCCGGAAGCAATGGTAATCGACTGGTCCTTGTTGGTAGACTTGTCCTTGGCGTGGACGTGGACAATGGAATCGGCGTCAATGTCGAATGTGACCTCGATCTGAGGCACTCCGCGGTGAGCCGGGGGAATACCGACAAGCTGGAAATTTCCAAGCAACTTGTTGTCGCGGACGAGCTCACGCTCACCCTGGTAAACCTTGATCTCGACAGCGCTCTGGAAATCGGCGGCGGTGGAGAAGACCTGCGACTTCTTGGTAGGGATGGTAGTGTTGCGGTTGATCAAACGGGTGAAGACACCGCCAAGAGTCTCGATACCAAGGGAGAGAGGAGTGACATCGAGCAGAAGAAGATCGGTGACCTCACCAGCGAGGACAGCACCCTGGATAGCAGCACCAATGGCAACAGCTTCATCCGGGTTGACGGACTTGGCGGGGTCGCGGCCGAAAATGCTCTTGACCGACTCGGTAACCTTGGGCATACGGGTCATGCCACCAACGAGAATTACCTCGGAGATATCCTTCGGCTGAAGATTGGCATCCTTCAACGCCTTGCGAACGGGCTCGACGGTCCTGCTGATCAATGGGTCCATCATCTTCTCTAGCTGAGCGCGAGTGAGCTTGGTATTGATGTGCTTGGGGCCGGAAGCATCGGCAGTAATGAAGGGTAAGTTGATGTCGGTCTGCGAGGACGAGGACAGCTCAATCTTGGCCTTCTCGGCGGCCTCACGGATACGCTGGATAGCCATGCGGTCGCTGTTCAGGTCGATACCCTGCTCCTTCTTGAACTGCTGGACAAGATGGCGCACGAGGGTGATATCAAAGTCCTCACCACCAAGATGGGTGTCACCATTGGTGGACTTGACCTCGAAGACACCGTTCTGAATCTCAAGGATAGAGATATCGAAGGTACCACCTCCCAAGTCGTAGACGGCAACGACATTGTCGGTGGCCTTGTCGAGACCATAAGCGAGGGCGGCGGCGGTAGGCTCGTTGACAACACGGAGGACATTTAAGCCAGCGATCTGACCAGCATCCTTGGTGGCTTGACGCTGGGAGTCATTGAAGTAGGCGGGGACGGTGACGACGGCGTTCTTGACATTCTTGCCCATGTAGGCTTCAGCGGTCTCCTTCATCTTTCCAAGGACGAAGCCTCCGACCTGCGAAGGCGAGTACTTCTGACCCTGTGCCTCGAGCCAGGCGTCACCGTTGGTGTGCTGGACGATCTTGTATGGCACCTGCTGGATATCACGCTGAACCTCGGCGTCGGTGAACTTGCGACCGATGAGACGCTTCGTAGCGAAGAGGGTGTTTTCTGGGTTGACGACGGCCTGGCGCTTGGCGGCAATACCGACGAGACGCTCGCCTTCCTTGGTGAAGCCAACGACTGAAGGTGTTGTGCGGCCACCTGAGCATGTCAACACAAAGTCCAGACTGAATTGAGATGCTAGCACATACCTTCCGAATTCTCAATGATGCGTGGCTGCTTGCCCTCCATCACGGCGACAGCTGAGTTGGTCGTGCCCAAGTCAATACCGATGACTGAGCCCTTGACCTTCTCCTCGCCGCCATCAGCGTACCCGCGCACAAACTTCGAGCCCATGGGAGCTCGGAAAGCGGGTGCGCGCCATGCTGCTGAAGTAGCACGCGGCAAAAACTGGTGAAGACGTCAGGATTGTGTTCTGCATTGCAATGAAGTCAACTCACAGTCCGTGATAATCTCGATGAGAGCATCATGTGTGTGTGTATGTGTGTGTGTATGTGTGTAGAGATGTTGCTCGGGGATGGAGGCAACAGAGGATTGAATGGCGCAGGATGTGTGGGTTAGATGGGAGGATGATTTTTATGACCGCGTGGAGAAGAGCTTGAGAGCCAAAGAATCTTCTATACGCTTCCGAGGCTAGTCCGATCACCGCCGAAAGTCCGCAGGGCCTGTGCTTCTCGATGGCGACGACACTGGCTGCGGTCTGGAATGGAGTGGTGAGCAATGCACACGATTGTGGCACCAGACGCCGTCAATGAGCTCTGGAGATATTGTAAGGCGCGCAATGTAATTGCTGCAGTGGCAAGTGCGCTGATGGGCAGATGGGCAGATGCTTGGCGCATGCTGGGTCGTGTTCGTGTGGGGAAGAACCGACATCTCGACATGCATGGGTAGGCGTCGTCTGTGTCGTGCGCGCCATCAACGAGCCTGCTCTGCCACACTCACTCACACACACCACTCACGTCAACCGAGTACTCTGTAGATCCGCCCACATACTTCCATACTTGTCTGCATCGCTCATCTTGAAGTGCAGCGCTGCCACTAGCGTACCTCGAATGTCGCCGACTGTGACGTAGAGCGCGCCGCCGCCGTTGAACTGTGTAGCCTCGACCTCCCCAGAGACATGCTCCCGCCTGACCGCAATGGCCGTCGATGACTTCCTGTGCGCGACCCTTATCTGTACCGTGCTGCGCAGAATACTGACTGTTGCAGGAGTCGCGACACGAAAACGTTTGTCCAGTCCAACAAATCCTACTATCCCACCAAGATCCCCATCGCGTGAGCTCCCCGTATGCGCATCGCGTATTGGCTACGTAGGCTAATAGGCGCAGTCATTATCAGCTACGGCACTTCATCTCTTCGCCGGAGCCCGACCTCATCTACTATGCGAGCGGCTATGATGTCTACTGCCTCAACGCGGTAACGAGAACGCAGGCGCATGTCACCACGCTGCCCTGGGAAGCGCGCTGCACGGCTTCAGGCCATGGCTATGTGTGTGTGGGCGGCGCCGACGACGGCAACTTTGCTGCCATCAAGGTGGTGGGCTTCCCTCCCGCAGACTCATCCGACGTCGACGCCTCGCTGCCCCTCGACTTCCAAACCCGACTGCCTCGCCCGTCACGTCTCGGCGCCCCGCATCGCATACGCCTCGAGAAGATTGGAGAGGATATTGTCAACTCAATATCAATACACGAGTTCCCAGCTGAGAGCGACGGGCAGGACGAGGTGGTGGCAGTCTTGACCAACAACGACAAGACGGTGCGCCTATATTCGCTCACGCAGAATCTGGAGTTGACCGTGCTGGATCTGCCCTTTGCCGTGAATCATGCGACTATCTCACCTGATGGACAATTGCTCGTCGCTGTGGGTGACACTCCAACCGCCTACTTCTTCGAGCGAGTGAAGCTGGACAGGCCCAGCAGCATGAAGACTCCCGAAGGACGTCTACAGATGATACCTCCGGAGTGGCAGCTGCTCGAACAGGTAGCACTATACCGGCCAACGACTGGCCCTTGCGCGGACGGCTACTTTTCTACAGCCTGGTCACCATTAGGGCGTCTATGCGCGGTCGGATCAGAGTGCGGGTACATCACCGTCTTCGACATGGAACTGCTCAAGAGGGTCGAGTACGGCGAGGATGCGGTCGTGCAGCTGATCAGCTCGACGCGACCAGACACGACGGCCGGTGCTGGTGCTGTGCGGACCATGCACTTCTCGCCGAACCCGTGGGACTTCCTCGTGTGGAGCGAGGATCAGGGCAGGGTGTGCGTGGCTGACTTGCGATCAGGGCTGAAGGTGAAGCAGGTTCTCGAGCTGGACCCGAAAGAGGAAGGCCTCGAGAAAGTCGAAATTGCAGACTTTGACTTGACCATCAGCCCAGAGATGCACGAGCTGCGGCGAGAAGCCGATTTCATCCGCAGCTATCGCCGCGCTCTCGACTCAGACGGCACAGCAGCCGCCGTAAATGCGGCGACTGAGTACTTTGAAGCGGATTCTGAGCGGCAGCGACATCGTAGGCTTGGCGTAATCGAGTCGGACAATGATCCACATGGCCTGACTGCGCACGAAAGGCAGGTACTCGAAGCCTTGCGAACGACGAGGCAGCGGGAAGAAGCTCGTGAGCAGGGCATCACGCCTCGGAGCATCAACTACAACACTTCGAGACACGTCGATAGCGCGAGTCGACGGGAACAGATGGAAATCATGGCTGAATTTGTACCAGAGAGCTTTCGACGAGGGAACCGCTCTACACAGGAGCGAGCAGCGCCTCGACGACAGGCTTCAGTCGTGGTCTCAATCGATCCAAACACGGTCAACGCCCCTTCGTCACATACGAACATCACCGATTCTGCCCCGACACGCTCACCAAACGTGATCCCTGCGCATGCACGTCGTGTCACCAATGAAATAACAAGCTCGACTGACGATGCGTGGCGCACCATTGAGGAAGCCCTCTCTAGTCAGGCGCGCGCTGCAAACGAAACAGCTCGGACTGCCACATCAAATCCCATCAATGTCAGCAGCACGAGCACGTCTACCGCACCTGAGTTTCGCTCTGAACTTCGCCGCCTCCGCCAGCTGACGCAGATGCGGGAGCGTCTCCGCAATGCTCGTGCCAGCCAGCCGTCCGCGGAGACGTATGAGTTCAGTTTGGGGCTGAGAAGACCGAGTCGCAGCTCATATGATCCCAGCTTGGGTGTCAGAACCGCTGGGCTGGCCATGAGCCAGGACGGAAGGACACTGTACTGTGGAACTGAAGAAGGAATTTTTGAGTTCAAGTTGAATCTGCATGTCAGAAAGGGGTTTCCCGCTGTACACCCCCGGTGAAAAGGAGAGCGTGAAGCTGATTGCGTTGGCTCAGATTGCACTAATTCTTCCCCTGTATCTATACTATCATGGACGGAGCATCAACGGTGTCACGGTGGTTGTCGGCGTAATGTGTAGTCTGAAGCTCTCTGGGAGGAGTTGTTTTCACACACGGGTTTGCTGCAGTATGTATACCCAATTATCAGGCATCAAAAGCAAGTCAACAATGGCAATACCGTCCTCTTTGCCTCATGACATGCGAATTCTAGGCAAGGCGATCTGATGGTGGATTGACGTGTGTTCATCTGGGGCAATAGATCCTTGCGCCCAGACCCGATGTGCGGAGGGAAAACTGCCGACGAACCAGAGTGGCGCGAAATGGCGCAATTGGAGCGGTGACTCTTTATACGTCAGGCCTCATGTACCTTGCAGATGTCTTTGGTGAATACTCTACACCGTCCTCTTCCTATCCGAAATATTCCTTCTTCCATTACCTGGCTCCCACTACCTCAGTTACCTCTACAATCCCACGTAAGTGGACCACCTAAACAGACTTGCCTCAACGCGAAACCTGCACGACCACCCCGCCACCCCTCCGCACCAAGGCCGATTTCCGGCCGCTCACCACCATGGCCGGCGAAGGCTCCAAGAGCAAGGCCACGGGCACAGGCAAGCTGCCTACGCTTGATCTCGACGGCCACAACCTGCCGCCGTCGCCTGCACCGAGCACACCGCGCAATGGCAGGAAGTATGCGCTCGCAACGGAGCTGGTGTACACGGAGAGCAGTGACCAGTACAATGCCAGCTCTGTGCCCATCTACCAGGTACGCGCAATGCCATGAGCCACTGACGGCTATGTGCAATACCAGAATTGGCTGACCACGACAGTCGGCAACCTTCAAGCAGGAGTCGGCTACGGGCGGCGGCGGCGAGTACGACTACACACGCTCCGGCAATCCCACACGAACGCACCTCGAGCGACACCTGGCCAAGATCATGGCCGCCAGCCGCGCCCTCGTTGTCTCGTCGGGCATGGGCGCTCTCGACGTCATCACCCGCCTGCTGCGTCCTGGCGATGAAGTCGTGACTGGTGATGACTTGTACGGTGGAAGCAACAGACTGCTCAAGTACCTCTCGACACATGGCGGCATCACCGTGCACCACGTGGACACGACAAACCTAGAGAAGGTGCGCGCCGTCGTCAATAGCAAGACGGCCATGGTGCTCCTTGAGACACCGACGAACCCCCTCATCAAGATCTGCGATGTTCCTGCCATCGCCAGCATTGCGCACAGTGCGAACCCCGCTGCCATTGTCGCTGTCGACAACACCATGATGTCGCCCATGCTTCTCAACCCACTCGACCTCGGCGCCGATGTCGTCTACGAGTCGGGCACCAAGTACCTGTCAGGCCACCACGATCTCATGGCAGGCGTCATCGCAGTCAACGACTCTGCGCTTGGTGATCGCCTGTACTTCACAATCAATGCGTCAGGATGTGGGCTGTCGCCGTTCGACTCGTGGCTGCTCCTCCGTGGTGTCAAGACGCTTGGTGTGCGCATGGAGAAGCAGCAGGCAAACGCTATGCGCATTGCCCAATTTCTCGAGTCTCATGGCTTCAAGGTGCGCTACCCTGGCCTCAAGTCCCATCCGCAGTATGACCTTCACTGGAGCATGGCACGCGGCGCAGGTGCAGTTCTATCGTTCGAGACAGGCAACGTCAATGTCAGCGAGAGAATTGTTGAAAGCGCGCGCTTGTGGGCTATTAGTGTCAGCTTTGGATGTGTGAACAGCCTGATTAGCATGCCCTGCCGCATGAGCCATGCGAGCATAGACGAGAAGACGAGAAAGGAGCGTAACATGCCTGAGGACATTATTCGGCTGTGTGTTGGCATTGAAGACCCTGAGGATTTAATGGACGATCTGAGCCGGGCGGTAAGTTAATCTGCATACTATAAGCATTTGCCTTTGCTGACGATGTTTTCAGCTTGTACAGGCTGGTGCCGTGAACATCACGCCTGACGGTTTCCGTGCTCTAGTAGCCGATGGGTCCTCAAACGAGGGCTCTGACGCCGCCGCTGCAAATGCACAATAGGCATGCATTTCACAAGTCAAGTCACCGCTGTCCTGCCCAGTCATAGTAGGTTAACGTGATACCACCTTATTGAATGTCAGGGACAAGATGCTTCGATTCGCAACTCTCTCTGATCCAGTCACCTCTGTCACCCCTGTGGTGTTAACGTGATACTTGTCTGGTCGTGTTGAAAATTTGTTGCAGATGTAGCCCTTGCTTTGTTGTCTTGGGTGGTCAAAAGCATGGATAGGTGGCGCAACAAGACTTCCATTACTACAATTGAAATATTCTTCTAAAATGGGTCGAATGTGTATATCGTGTGACGTGTTGATTGTGAGTGCGTACGTAAATACTTGCCGGGGATCGCCGTCATTGTCGATCGATCTGATTTGTATGATCGTGAGAAGTATCATAAGGTCATTTGGTGTATCTTGTGTTGGGTGCGATTGTACTATTATCGCCCGAACTCGTAGCCAAAGGCGCGCCAAGCATGACGTTACGGACCCTCGGACTTACCAAATCTCATGTAGCGGCTGCCCATGCTCTAATCCACTCGAAACTCCTACTAGGAGTATCAAAGACAAGTACATTCCTCGACCTCCGTTCCGATCCATGACAATTCCAGTTGCCCATACTGCGTGTCGGTCATGCGTAGTATGAGCACGCCCAAAGTACCGAGGTTGACCAGCATTTCTTCGGGACACCAGCATCCGTTTCGAGCATTCTACATCGCACAGCAATCCCGAGAGACAAGCCCAAATTAGGCGCCGGCAGAGTCGAAGTTGAATTCCGACTGGCACTTCCAATACGGACATCTCAGCCGGGGTGTTCCGGGAATGGGGAGCACAGCATTCTGAGAGAGATAGAACTCATGGCGCAGTTTTACGACCTCCCGCGAGAATTGCGTGACCTTATCTATATGGCCATTCTCAACTGGGAGTGCCCGCGACCGACACTCGAGCAAACTTTTGGCTGGCCCAACACCTGGAACCTGCGCAGCGGCCACCGAGGTGATGACGGTTGTGTCTTCTCTATGAAGAAAGTACCTCCAACCTGCGCGAACGTGCTTGTGGTGAATCGCCAGGTCAACGAGGAGTTGATGCAAGCAATTAGTCGGGCGAGGCGGACAGAATCTCTATTGGCCAAACTGGACTGCATCGCGAGGAACGGGGAAACATTCTACTTCACTTGGCTGTCAATACCAACTGTCCATACCACTACCGTATCTGCTCACGAAGCAAACCACAGATCCGTGTCAACCTGGGGCCCCAACGTCCCTGTTCTTGGAAAGTTACTGGCAGCATCCCCGCGAAGCGACTCTTCGAGGACAAAGGTCTCCACACATATCGAACGGCTTCATATTGATGTTCGAATATTCGACAACGATCTTGCCAAGCAAACACGTTTGCGAAGTCCACCCATCCAAACAAGCTGGGCCATTTGCGCAGCACTGCAGAAGATATTGGAACAGGACCCCGATTCCGATTCCTCATACTCATCTCCGGGCGGAGTTGACATTGAGACATTAGTCCTCAATATCATTCCACCGTCAATTCCGAAAGATCTTCCCACTAATCTGGAAGAGTCCGCACGGATAGAAGCCGCTAATCTGCCACAGACGGTAGCACGCGAACTCGTTGATGTATGGAATAAATTGTGGTCTGGAGATTCTTATAAAGCACGGCAATATCGCGTTTTACTAGAGAAGATTATGAAGGTGAGGATATGCGTAGATGGAGTAATGATCAGGGAGAGGGAGTTGAGACTCGAGTTGGAGAGGGGACAGGCGGAGAGAAGAAGGATAGCTATGCGAGTTGGATGGTAGGAAGAATTGTTGATGCTTCTAGAGAACAATCAACGCTCATCGATACACATGGCTTGAGCGATCGATCGAATCAGCAGTCATGAAGCAGATGCCCTGTCCCGTCGTGCGCATACCAGTAGAGTTTTCTTCAAAGTTTTCAACAAGTTCCCGCATGCGCATCTCGCTGACGACGGCAGCCGCAAATGCACTTGTTGAATTTCCTGCTAGGGAAGGTCCTCTTCGCTGGCGCAACGCCAGGGGTAATCCCAAAAGCGACGGTGTCGGCTCGGCACGCGCAAGGCGCCGGATGGTCCTGATCAGCTTGTCTCGCCTCCCATGAAGCCCTCACTCCACGACATTCCTGAGACGGAAGCGCTGCTGATCTTCCCTATGCGATGCACGCCTTCACTAGCGGTGTAGCTCCGATCATTGCGCTGTCAAGTCCAACCGCCAGTCTCCAGGTAGGTGCCAACGGAAGCGGCAAGTGGGCAAATCGGGACGAAAACGGTCTGTTCAAAGGTGCTGTCAGCATTCGTATGAGACGCGCACAAGTCACGACTGGCGTGCATCAACGGCCTTGGCATGCCAAAATACGTTTCATGAAACAGACCTCGGCGTCAGGCCCTTGCTGATTAAGGTCGGCGCCCCCATCGTCATTCGCTGCGATGCCTCAGCGGCTCCACCCGCAATTGGCCAGACTTCGACGCCCGCTTCAGGGGCATCCAATTCACCAAACGGTGAAGCGCCTTCTGCATACCATTTTTTATGTTCCCGACACGCGGTCCCGGATCAGGCGTGCGGGAGGCAGTCCCCGTGGGCGATAGCTTGCTGGGGCCATGACAGGGCTTTTTCATGTGAGCACCGCGCGTTTTATATAAGACGGGGTCCTTATGCTCCCTGACAAGGAGTCGTTTGATCTACGTTGGTTTGCTGTGTGCACTCACTCTTTTTGTCCTTTTACTGTCCTTTCCACAAAAGTTCTGATACACCTGATCGTCGTGTCCTCTACACACGCGTGATCGTCCTGATTACCATTGCACATCTTCATACTGCTGGGCAGTAGTTCCTTTCATTCTTCATGACACGTGCAGAATCCATCGAGATGGCCGCCTCCGTCGCAACCAGCACCAAAACTCTCAAGCCGAGCGAGATTGAGATTCCCGGCACTAGTAGCATCAATAATGAACAGCCAGAGTTGCTGTCTCCACGGTCGTGGCGACACCGCGCCGGAACATATCAGCCACCCTCGAGGAGGCAGACCAATGGTACTTTGGATGCCGAAGACTACTTTGTACGCTCCGACTCTCGGTGATCAAGGGGAGAGTCTTGCTAACAAGAGTAGGAAGGACCTCGCGATATGTCGAAGCATTCCAAATGGCCCTTCTTCATGAGGATGCATGGTTCCGTCTTCCCGAAGATGATCCTTCCATTGACGGTTGTCACCCTCTGGTCTACCCTCATTACCTGCATTTCAGAGTTCCTGCACCCACTCGCAGTCAGCACTTTGTTACTCACGGTCCTTGGTTTCGTCGTCGGTCTTGCGATCTCCTTCCGAACAAGCACAGCATACGAGCGTTACACTGAAGGCAGGAAGTACTGGAGTCAGTTGGTCTTCATCAGCCAAAACATGGCACGCACGATCTGGTTCCACACCGCCGAACGTGAGGGTGAGCTAGGCAAGGAGGATCTCTTAAACAAGTTGTACGTAATGGGCAAGCCTTGACGGCCAGGACAGGACTAATGCTTGTCTACAGGACCGCTTTGAACCTCCTAAACGCTTACGCTTGCTCTGTGAAGCACAGACTTCGATTCGAGCCCGGTATTGACTACCCAGATCTACGTGAACGCGTGGAGTTCCTCGACACTTTCGCCAAGGCTGCAGATGTGGATATTCCAAAGCCAAAGGAAAGAGGCAAGGCGAAGGCAGTCGGAGAGTACCTCGGTGTAACTTTTGCTGAGTCCAACCCTCGCAAGAGGATCAAGCGCTCCAAGAAGCCACTCGGTAACCTGTCTCTCGAGATTTTGAACCACTTGTCTTGCTATGTCCACAGCATCATCGACAACGAGACACTGAAAATCGGTCTTTATCAGAACCAAGCTAGTAAGTCTAATATCAACAATGTCTTTCCAGCTTCATACCAACCTGTCTGCAGTCACTGGTATTGTACAGTTGAACGAGGCATTGACTGGCATGGATCGTGTTCTGCAAACTCCCCTTCCTATCGCTTACTCCATCGCCATCTCCCAGATCACCTGGGTCTACGTAATGCTCTTGCCTTTCCAGCTTTGGGATGATCTTGGCTGGATCACCATCCCTGGTTGCGTGTTTGCCGCCTATATCATCATTGGTCTCGCATCCATTGGTCGCGAAATTGAGAACCCATTCGGCAACGACGTCAACGATCTTCCCCTCGAAGCCTACTGCGAAGAGCTGGAGATGGACATCGATACCATCACATCTCAGCCAACGCCCACCACTCGCGAGTTCATGAAGAGGGACGGCAACATGCCAATCTGGCCGCTGAGCCAGAAGAACTACCAGAGCTGGGCGGGACGAAGCAAGCAGGATATCCGCGACGCACTGATGACCAAGACTAAGGCAGATATGGCGGTCCGCAAGAGCTTTGCATTGCCGAGGGCCAGTGAGAGTGACGAGAAGCACACGCACAGCCTGCAGCAAGACGCTTAGGTGGAGATGTCTCGATACAGGATGGATGTCTGAAGCAAGGTGCCAATTGGCGTCTTTGACGATAGCGAGGGGTCACGGCGCTTTTATGCTTTCTTGTTTCGTTTGCACTTCTCACGGCCGTACTTTATTACAGCCATAGGCTGTGCACTTCACCCATCTGCAGAAATAGAAATGTTCCAGTCTCGTTTGATTCCCCTATGTCTTCAGCTTGAACGTCCACATGGTATGATAAAAACCTGCGTCCCAGTCGTAGAATAATCGCAGTTCATGGTCTCAGGTAACTAGGTGCCGGAGAGAGTCGTTTGGTTGCTTGGAGGGGTAGTTGTCAGAGCGAGACGGCAAGAGGCGTGGTGTTCGTGCAGCTGTGAGGAGTGGAAGGCCCACGCGACAATGGTCGTCGCTTCGGTCATCAGCCCACCCAATGACGTCTCACGAGCAGCGCCTCGAAGCTGTCATTTATGGAACACAGCGCTCACATGAGGCCCAGAGATGATGGTCCCAAACGGCCCGCACACTTCAACACTAATGCACCCCTCTTCCCCAGACTTCATGTCTACGACTGCTAGAGCGCCCATGCCGTCGTCCGTCCTCCTCTCCAGCTGAATGGAATCCCGAAAGTCGACACACGGAGCATATCCGCACTCGACGTACCTACTACTGCAATGTCGGAAGCGCCGGGTGCAGCCATGACGGCAGGCGCAGTAACTGCAGAAAACAACAAGCCCAGTAATACGGAGCGCGAAGCTGAAGAGCGCGGTCGACTTAAAAGGCGCCGCCTGTCTTCAGCATCTCCACGCCGTGCGTCTTCACCCTCAAGAGGCCACGAACGCCATAGTGGCTCGCGGTATCGAGAGCACCACCGCAAGCCCCATCGACCATGCTCCCCAGCATCCAGCATATCCCCACCAACCGTGCTGCAAAAGAAGACGAGAAGGAGGAGCGACGCCGAAGCAGATCATACCTTTCGCGGTCGTGCAAGGAACCGAAGCGACAGCAGGGGGAGGACTGAGGACACTGTCGTCGAGGACGAGAGTACCTTCTTGGAGAGACTCCGGAGATTCAGAAAAAGGAGCCAGCCGCCCAGACGGCACAAGATCGAGGAGGAAGATGAGGCCGCCGAGCTGAGGAGGGAGCGGAGTTACCACAAGCTGTCCAGGGTGCATCGCCGGGACTCAAAGGGCGAAGGCGTCGAGCAGACATGTATAGCAGAAGACAGACGCACCGAGCAAGCTGTATGAACTTGTATCATCTTGATTCTGGGGTTGCGTTTTGGATTTGGAGTTTCTTGCTGGGAAGGTCATGTCGGAGACATTACATGGCAAGCATAATACTTGAATCAGAATCAGTGAAGGGCCAAACAAATGTCGTGAGTAGAGTCACGGCTAACATGAGAGACGACTAGCACAGTCTCGCCCGTGCACGCGACAGCTGTCATGCCCCGCCAGCAGCACAATGAGCATTGCAAGACGCGCGTGGCCGTGCAATCTGATGCGCGCGAGACCAAGCCGTGGCACTCCAGACGCCTTCACCAGCACAATGGGCGGCGCCGCTGTCAAACCTCGCACTCCTCTGCCGACACATCCGCGCTGCTCAGCTCATCATCCTTGGTGTCTCTCGAAGATTCCACCGAGGTGCGCCTCCAAAAGAACCCCACACCCCGCGCCTGCCCAATCATTACTACACAACTCCGACGCGCCTCCGCCCTCACGCCCTTAGGGTTGCCCTATATTCCTACAGTCACTGGTGGTAGGCATGCCACCTCCGGGCAATGAGTACGCCGCGGAACAGCTGAAGAATGCGGGCAACAAGTGCTTCAAGAATGGCGACTATGAGGAAGCCGAGCGCTTGTACTCGCAGGCGATACAGAAGAACTCCAACAACCCGCTACTATTCACAAATCGAGCCAATGCGCGGCTGAAGCTCGACAAGTGGGAGGGCGTTATAGACGACTGCGTACGTAGCATCGAGCTGCTCAAGGACAACATGAAAGCCTTCTTCTATTTGGGTATGCTGCATCTCTGCATGAAGCAGCTCAGAGACGTTGGTCGTTGACATACTTCAGCGCAGGCGCAGCTCAGCATCAACCACCCCAACGAAGCTCTCTCGAGTGCCCTCATGGCCTACGAGCTCTGTACAAACCCGGCTCAGCAAACGTCCAACGCAGCTACCATCTCTGCCTTGGTACTGAAATGCAAGAAGGCCAAATGGGACATACGCGAACGTGAACGCTTACGGCGGCGCGGTGACTTGCTGTCTGATCTCGATGCCATTCTGGAGACGGAGTTCAAGAAGGACACGGACGAGATTGATGCGCGCATCGAGTCCGGTGAGCTGAGCAGAGTGGAGGGGCAAGAGGAGAAAGAGGAGCGCAAAACCGACTTCGAGAAGAAAAGGAACGATCTCAAGACGGCATTTGCCATAAGTGACCCTGAGAATCAGCAGAAACGCGAGGTTCCTGATTACCTCATCGACGGTATCACGTTCGAAATCATGCACGATCCAGTCGTCACAAAGAATGGGCGTTCTTACGAGCGCGCCACTCTCATCGAGCATCTGAAGCGCAGCCCCACCGATCCGTTGACGCGAGAGACGCTGACAATCAACGACCTGAGGCCGAATATTGCGCTCAAGGAGGCATGCACAGAGTTCATGGAACAGAACAGCGGATGGGTCTATGAATGGTGAGCCAGCTCATTTGCTTCGGCACGTCTGTCAAGTAGGTACGTGGAGGCTACAAGAGGGCAAGGCGACGTGTAGCAGTCGTGCTGACATTGGTAAAGTGAAGATGGCGAGATTGATCAGGACCCTCGATGGGCGCACTTGTCCAGCAACTAAGGAGCTGCTTGCAAAATGATGAGGCTCTACATTTGCATAGACGGAGTATCACACGACTTCATTTCGGCGTCTGGGTGCGTTCGAGCGTGCATCAGTACTCTTACGCTACTCAATATACCCTTTCCCAGTTTGCCTGCTTACATTGGAGGTTCCCGCGTCACCATTCTGGCAGACCTCGTGCATAGTTGAGTCGACGTTGCATTCTCACCATGTTGATGCCTGCGTACGGCTGAAATTGACGGCCGTCATCTGACCGCTCAGGCCTTATATAAGCTGGTCGGATAAGAATGACGGAGGTTCTGCTCGAAGAGCCGGCAATAGGCACTATGACGCCCGAGCGTTAGCCATATGACATTTAGAGCCACGTTGAACTGGATCAAGCTTCGTGCCAAAGGCTTGTGCGCAGTGCTTTTGTTTGGGGTGTGACTAACGAGATCCACTGGGACTGCGGTGTCAAAGTCTTACTCGAAGACAGTAGCCTACAAGCTGCCTGAAGCAAAGGATCCGCGCCCGGCACACGGACGTCCGGGAGAGACTTGCGACTGGATTTACCCTACGACTAGCCTGCATTACCCAAATCGGGGCATACCCATACGTCCAAGATGCAAGATGGGTAAGATTAAACACACGGGAGGCTGACATCTATATCCTTTCAGGCATGCAGCCAATATAAAGACCTGATGACTACCACTCAAGTCAAGGCGTACGTACTTTCGTAAACGAACGCAATACTTGTGAAAGCCATACTCCAGCATGGCTCAAGAACACCAATCCTGGCCTCAGATCAATAACGAGTTACTGCCCCATACGGTGTTCAGACTTGCAGAACTACTGCCCAACTCAGTCCACTCCGAGCATTTCAGCGACGGAAGTGACCTCGCCAATGCCGTGCATGCCACAGCTTGGTGGATTGAGAAGAATGTCGGAAAACCGCGAGTAAGTAATGGTAGTGAAGCCAGGGTCTACTTTGGGCCGAATGACTTGAGATATGGTATCTTGGTACTGGCAAGCGTTTGCGTGGGATACAAGGTATGTATTTCTGTGAATCGAGGTCTGTTATAACCTGACGTTCTCTGAAGATGCTCTTTCCCTCCCCTCGCTATGGCGCCGACGCAATCACCAAATTGATCGAACAAGTGAACGGCAATATCATGCTTAATCCAAATCCTCGACTGCCCGTCTCAGCGCAAGTCTTGCAAAAGAGGCCTATGAAAATCTTCCAGATTCCGTCTCTTGGAGATCTACTTACAGCAGAGACCCAACCGTACCCATTCAACAAGACCTTTGAGCAACACAAACATGAGCCGCTAGTCTGCCTCCACACCTCGGGCACAACAGGGTTTCCCAAGCCAATACTGTGGACCCACGATTGGGCACAAAGCTTTCTCGAGTCCATCTCACTGCCCGATCCCTCGGAGAAGCACCGTGCAGCAGTCCATTTCAAGAACACAGACACGCGCGTCATGTTTCTCTTCCCACCTTTTCCACGCAAGCGGCATTGTGCGCCAACTCGTCTTCGAAACCTGTACCCCGGCTGTCTTCATCTCGCCGCCGCCAGCACCGATGCCCGCCGACGCGGTAGAACTAATGGCCAATGCCCTCGACTTCTTGTACGCCCAAGACGGAAAGGGGCGTTGATATTGTCGCCATTCCACCACCGCACGCAGAGTACTTGGGTTCAAATCCCGCTTTGCTTGATCGTGTAGCTGCGCGAGCGAAGAAACTTGTCTGGTCTGGCGGTGAGATTTTCGTCGCTGCTGGAAATGCAATTGCAGCAAAGATGCGTCCACACAATGAGCTCGGAAGTACAGAATTGGGACTTTGGCCGTCGCTGGAACGAAATGCGGTGAGCGATGAGAATTGGCAGTATGTTCCCATTCATCCCGCGATGAACATGCGGCTCGATCCAGTCGCCAAAACGGCAGAAGGCGAGGATATATGTGAAGGCGTCATGGTCAAGAATGATGAGAGTGGGTGGGTACAGCCTCTTTTCAGAATCTACACGGATGTCAAGGAGAAGTCGCTGGGAGATTTATTTGTTCGGCATCCGCAGCATCCCGAGCTGTTGAGGCCTGTTGGGAGGACAGATGATATGCTGTATTTCCAGAGTGAAAAGTTTTTCCCTGCGGTTGCTGAAGGGAAAATTGCTGCACATCTGGGTGTCGAGCAGGTTATGATGGTGGGGACGAAGAGGTCGAGAGGTGCGCTCATAATCAGATTGCAAAAGAATGCTAAGCTAGATGATGTTTGGGAGAACGGTGGGAAGAGTGAATGAGGAGCTGCCAGTGTATGCGAGGATCGAAAGACATATGATTTTGGTGGTCAAACAGCCATTTTTGCTGACGGCCAAGGGGACAGTGCAGAAGAAAGCTATGCTTGATTTGTATGAGAGGGAGCTGGACGAGCTGTATGGTAGCACAACGTCGACTCCGTAGTCCTATCGCGCTCGAAAGAAATCATATTCATTCAGGCATTACCACTAAGTTGCTGTTCCCATCCTGCAGGACAAGTTCCAGTACACGCAAGCCTACTATCGCTGTTCATATTACTACACAAAACCTTCGAAGCCCCTCCATTCTTCGGCTTGATATTGATGTTCTTGAACTTGAAGCCCGTGCAAGGCGTCTGCTTCGAACAGTATATGCCAGCAGCGACATTATATCGGCTCGTCCCTGTGATATTCTCCCACGTCACATGGCTGATTTTCAGTCTAGAGCCATCGCAGTTGCTGTACGAGTAAATGCAAGGCGAGACATAGATGGGCTGATTGACGTCGACGAAGTTTATGTTCCGGAATGTGACGTTGCAGACGTGGCCTTGGCCAGGATAACGTCTTGATCCAGGCGGCGTTGGAGCTATGTATTGCTGTAATGTGTTCGAAGAGTATGTTGTTGACGTAGTCTGGTGTGCTGGCAAGATTACCGAGAGACCCGATGCACATGGCTCCAGACTCGTGACAGGTCACGTTATGGACATGGATGTTGCTGCTGTTCCCTTTGATGGAGATGCAGTCCTTTATTTCGTCAGAATGGCTCGCGCTAGACAATAGAAGCACTTACATCTCCGCATGTCAGGACCCAATTCTTGACGGCAATGTCCTTCGAGTTCCAGCTATCGAATCCATCCGTATTGACTGTGCTCCACTGCGAATTCGAGGTGGCGTTCACGTCGAGGTTTGTCATGGTAATATTTTCAGAGTATGCAGCAAAGGTATGCCTAAAGCTCACGTCAGAATTGTGCAGATGCTCACGGCATACATCCGCTGTTGGAAATATGCACGAACCAAAATTGCGGCTGTCTCCAAGTAATGCCATCGTTCCACACATTCTTCGGCCTTCCACAACGTCAAGGATATCGGTCGCCCATTCTGGTTGCTGTTGCCTTGATTCTGATCGTATCATTTCTGGCCATTGCCGAAGAAGAAGGCTTGCCCGTGTCCTTGCAAGGAGAAATTTTCGCCACCCAATCGCCATGCGGTGCTTCGCTGTGCGTATGTCAACCCTATGATGTTCTTCAGCCAATATTGAATGTCGTCATTCCAAGTCAGCTTGCCACGAATCGAAATGTCGCAATTCTCAAGGTCAAGGATGTCCATGACCTTGGCGATGGTGTAGTTACCTTCCATTACTTCGATTTGGGCTATGTTCATCGTGAAGATGTCTTGTAGATGCTTGGCTTGTGGGACCACATGGCCCCGCAACGCTTGTAAGAATGCCGGGCATTCCATGGAGAAAGCATTATTGGTGGAGTGTTTATCCTTTCGTGTTCTTCAGAGTGTACGCTCATTCTATCTCAACGATTGGCAGTGTAGTAATATGCTCAGATGAAATGACCAGGGAGAGCAACGTGGAGAAGAGCCGACCATCGGCAGAAGTGCAGACTTGCATCGATGGTAATGGCATGTTTTCGAAGAATGGCAGTAGTCTATTAGCATTGACCCGTAGCCTTGAACATCATGTGCTGCTCTCGGAACAACATCCAGATGTGATACCTGGGGCATGCATAGGTAGCACGCGAATGTTATTTAGACTTTCGCACAGTCTAGACGGCTGTGTATAGTGTATTGGCTCGCATGGATGAGTAGGGATGAGAGACGTTGTTCATTCCGAGCCTGCAACATGAAAAGTCGCGAAAGTTATATAGATAGTAAGCAAGAGCTCAGAAGTAGACGTCGGAAAATGGAGGTGATGCTGCTGCCAAGCCCAACGTCACAGTTCCCACGGCGCGGTCCGCAATCGCAAGCTTGCCGGACCCAACATCCTCTTTGCGCAGCCATTGACCACCGCATGGGCTCCACAACACGCTCGCTACCATGACACCGGCTGCTCATATGCGCGCCTTGCGCGTGCGACCCTCGATACCACGTTGCCGACCGTCCCTGCCCCCGTTCCAGCTGCCCACGCGATGCGTATCAAACGAAACCAAGGTTGCTGCAAGTGAAATCGCAACAACCACTCGCTCAGCCGGCACGCGCACCAAGAACCTCATATACGGCACCCTCTTGACACTCGGGCTCTCTTTTGGCTATCTCTATGTCACCGATACCCGTGCGAGCATTCACGAATGGCTCATCGTTCCAGCGCTGCGCCAAATTTACCCGGATGGTGAAGACGCCCATCATGCCGGCACACGCATGCTCAAGGCGCTACATAGCTTCGGCATGAATCCTAGAGAACGGGGAAACGATGATGCGGCGGGTGACCTTGCTGTCGAGGTCTTTGGGCACACTTTGGCAAACCCGATTGGAACATCTGCTGGTATTGACAAAGGCGCCGAGGTGCCCACACCACTCTTTGAGCTCGGACCGGCCATCGTGGAAGTTGGCGCAATTACTCTGCTGCCGCAAGAGGGGAATCCGAAGCCGCGAGTGTTCCGGATACCAAGCCAGAATGCGCTCATCAACAGGTATGGATTCAACTCCGAGGGCGCGGAACTGGTGGCTACACGGTTACGCCAGCGCGTCAGGCAGTTTGCTTATCATGCTGGCATGGGCATGGATGAGGAGGCGGAACAGAAGGTGCTCAATGGAGAGGCTGGAGTCCCGCCTGGGTCGCTGAAGTCTGGCCGGCTTATGGCTGTCCAGGTCGCGAAGAACAAGACGACGTCGGAGAGTGACATCGACGCTGTTGTACGCGACTATGCGACCGCTGTTGGCCACGTAGGAAAGTACGCCGACATTCTTGTGGTCAATGTCTCCTCGCCGAATACTCCAGGCCTGCGCACTCTGCAAAATGTCGAGCCCCTTACAAGATTGCTTACTGGCGTCGTGCAAGCGGTCAAGAAAATCGATCGCAAGACCAAGCCTGCTATCATGGTCAAAGTCAGCCCGGACGAAGACTCAGAAGAACAGGTCGCTGGCATCTGCGAGGCTGTATGGGACTCTGGCGTGGATGGGGTCATCGTTGGTAACACAACGAAGAAGCGACCAGATCCACTACCAAAGGGCTACCTGTTGTCCGCATCAGAGTCGAAGATCTTGCTTGAGCAGGGCGGATATTCAGGACCACAGCTGTTTGAGCGAACAGTGGCGCTCGTCAGCAAGTATCGAACAGCACTCGACGAAGGTCCAAAGTCGATCAAGGCTGATCAGTCGAGCGATCAGAAGCCACTTGCAGGCCATAGCACCGGGGATGAGCCAAGCACAAGCATACTAGAGAAGATGGAATCATCCTCATCTGAAGTATCATCGAAGATCAAGTCAGTTGTTGGTGTTGATGCGTCGCCTGCAACATCCAGCAAGCCCGTCACCGCTCCAGCAGCCGGGGCTCCACGCAAGGTAATCTTCGCAACAGGAGGCATTACGAATGGACGACAAGCGCGCGAGGTCCTGAATGCAGGCGCTAGCGTAGCGCAGGTCTACACAGCTATGATCTACAGTGGTGCTGGCACAATAAGTAGAATCAAGCAGGAAATGAGGGACGAAGCGAAGAAGCAGGCTGTGACAACGGAGTAATTCCAGCCTCGAGGTAGCGATCTAAGGATGTACTATGCGACGATTAGACTCTTTTCGTGCACAAAAGCCGAGCTCCAGTATTCCATTCCCAATATTACCAAGTCCAATGAGCTTGTAGTTTTGTGAGTCCAGTTTTAGTGTCTACCTTCCTATCATATTTCGTGAGCTCAAGATTCGTTTCGAGATGTTGTATTCACATGGGGTATCGACATCTATTTGACTAGGTACATTGTCAGCCGCACCGGTTCGCAGGTCGGCCAAATCGGAGCGAAGGTATCTTGTAGAGTGATAGGCCCTTTAGCCCCTTCGCCTCAGAATCTGCGGACAGCAAAGTGCGTTGCGAATCCGCTTCACTCAACCTTTTGCTCTCCTTCTTCTCGTCAAATTCAACACGTCTGCATTCTTCCACAATGATAGCAATGTTGGCCTTCTCATCCTCCACGCAAGTGCTCCGCCAAGTCGCCATGACAGCATCCCAGTACCGCCCTGGACCTTGCCGCGCGTGGCCGACATGCCCACTTCCCTCAAACAGCACATCCGTAACATGTATACCGATATCCTCTGACTCCTCAGCATGCTCATGTACATCGTCCTTCGAGTACAGATAACATCGTGGCGCCGAGAGATCAAAGTGGTTTGGGTTTAGCAAGCGTCGCCTCGTCCTGGTAATGACGTTGTTCTCCTTGCCCTTGATGAGACTATACGTGATCCAGATCGCTCCAAGGGCTACACTGCCGGACAACAATCCAGTATGTCGCAGGACGGGAATCGGAGGAAGTGATTTGTTCAGCGCATTGCAGAGGCGGAGGTAGCGTGGGTGGCCTGGGGTGGAGTCAAAGCACAGCGCAGAGACGGGTAATCTCTTGCCCGTGATGACGAAGTAGGCCTCAGCAAGTTCGCATGCTTTATTGCTGCCTCCTTCGGAGAAGACGTGCATCAGGACCCTAGCGTCGTTGCTGCTAGCATTTAGATAATCGAGACTTGAAATGTGTTCGACGGTGGGGTTCAATCGTTGTTGTTTCCGTTGTGAGTTGCGGAAACACAGGTCTTTTGTGGTCGTTCGGACGACCATGATACGTGACGATGGGAAGAGTCTTTGGTATTCTGCCGTGTACTTTGCGATGTAGCGAGCTTGGGCACCCGTCCATGTGCATAGAAGGATGAGGAATGGTGCGCCTGTGTCCTTAGCGCCGAAAGCAGGAGAGTATTCCCATATTGATGGAGCGATGTTGGCGAATTTAGGAAGTTGATCCTCCGCCACCTAAAATCTGCCCATGGTGGAGTGATGTCGATTGAAGATTGCTGAGGGTGTGTTAATGTAATGATATGTAATTGAGCCTCGTGATGGCTTGAAGTTGCTCGCCGAGTTGGTGCTGATCAGTCTTTGTGTGCTTGAGACAAAGGCTTAATGTTTGTGCAGCAAAAGCTCCAGGCACGAGCTGCCCCACGCGCTCTAGCATTTCGTGCTGTAAACAGAAAACATGCAGCTGAGCCTCAAGCAGCATGTGTGTGCATGCTGACGGCCTTGCCGACGATCACTTCTCAGTGAAGACATCACGATATCCAGCTAAATGTGGGTATACTAGCTCTGTGGCGCACTGATGTATACTCGATCCGGCGGTCGCATGAGATTCTCTAGATGCAGATGCTCAAAACTGGACAGGGACGCTTCACCTCATCCGTGGTGTTGTTGGCGCTGTTCTCGAAGCAGCGATAAACAAGTCTTCGACAGGATCCAACGCAATCGCGGCGCAAGAAACAAGCCTCGTAGCGAGCGCCGCGCGACCAATTTTGGCGGTGGATCAAGCCACGACGATTTGTTCCGAAAGCTCCGAGTGGGCATGCTAGGTCTTAAAAGCCATTCATTCGTTATTGCCGGCTAGTCTCCCAACGTGAAGTGCATGCGAGGCTTGCGCACCGCCTTCAGCTCACCATTCCACACCGCGAGCTATGCGTCCTGATAGCGCAGCCATAGTCCTGCGGAGAACAGCATCTGATTGGGATCAGAGTCTTGTGGCGTGGACTCTGACACCAACGCGTTCCCTAAGCCGGCAAGTCGAGCCCTTTCATTCGCAGAGCTAAGTGTAGGGCTGAAGATATCGAGCTGAGCCTGGGCGCGAACACCGTCTTTGTACTGCACCACGTCAGCTTTAACAACACCTGCATTCAAACGGCGCTACACACCATCGCGCATGTGTCAAACCTCGAAAGAATGGTTGTCGGGTGCGTGCTAAGGCTGCGCACCATACTGGCTGGGTGCCCAACCTCGTGCACTATCCCATGTTCTAGCATTTCTATGCAGCTCACCACAGGTCAAGCCACTTTGCGTCAATGGTCCTCAATAGCTTACTTGCGATGAGGCTGAGTGACTTGCTGGGTGTTGTAGTGGGTCCTGCGAGCTATCGCGTGGGCGACGCCGAGCAGTGATGTTTTATCGTGATTATAATGGCAGTGTGAGCCTTGCATTCGCAAACCAGAAAGTAGGCATTCTTCTTTTTAAGGATTAATTTGCTCCATACTTCAACAAGTTCACCTTTGTTGTAGACGACTGAATCTGGACCAACGACCTCGCACAAAGCTCCTACTAGATGGTTGTCAGATCTGATCTTTGTCCGCAACTAATCCTATGGATATCGTCGCTGGCGAGAAGACGTCGAAAGTTGTCAATGCTGTCAGCATAGAAGGTAAGGCTGCCTTTCGAATAAACACTTCCCAAGTGCTAACTCTCAACGCAGTTGGAGCAGACGACATCAGTATGTCAAGAAAATCAACGCCAGCTGCTTCATGGCCAGCCTCGACGGGTGCAATGGAACCTGCCGGCGTGGAGACAGATGTTGAGGCGAAAGACGAGGAGATAACATTGTCCGAAGGAGTCTGGACCCCCACGAAAAATGAGTGGTTGATTATGATCAGTCTCGCCTTTATTGCACTCATGGTTGCTCTCGATGCGACGATACTCGTCACAGTATTGCCGGTTAGTACGGTCTTGAAAGTCTCCATAAGCTCATGCACTGACCAGCTGCTTCATAGGAAATCGCACGCAACCTCAATGAAACATCAGTAGAGGCATTCTGGGCCGGTACCTCATACCTCTTGACCTCAGCCATCTTCTAACCAGTCATCGCTTCCATTAGCCAAGTGTTCGGTCGACAGCAGTTGCTCCTCACATCCCTCGTCTTCTTCACCGTCGGCACGATTTTTTGCTCAACCTCCAAGGATTTCACCATGATGCTCACTAGCCGGTGCATTCAGGGTGTCGGAGGAGGCGGCATAATCACCTTGACACAAGTCATCTACTGCGATATCGTCCCGCTGAGGCAGCGACCCAAATAATTTCCCTATGGTGTTAGGAGCGTGGTCTGTAGGAAGTATTATCGTACCAGTCGTCGGAGGTGCGCTCACGGAGAATGCATCGTGGCGATGGTGCTTCCACATCAACTACCCATTCTGCGGCATTGGCTTCGTCATCGCGGCTGTTCTTGTGCGCCTCAATGCCGTGGAGAAGTTGAACTTTGCCCAGAAGCTGAAGCGAACTGACTGGACCGGTATCGTGCTCTTCGTCGGCGGTATGACCAGCTTCCTGGTCGGGCTGTCTTGGGGTGGCATCCAGTATCCTTGGAAGTCTGCTGCGACACTTGCACCTATCATTGTGGGACTTTTCGGCATCGTTGTATTTGGCTGCTGGCAACAGTACGCGATGCCACATAGCCTCCTTCCGATGTCCGTTTTCTACAATTGGAGTGCCATAGCTGCATTCTACTGTGCTCTTGTCAACGGGCTGCTCGTGAGTGGACGACACGGACTAAGTAAACATGTATATTTACTGACCTTGGTAGCTCTGCACCGGCTTGTACTATATCCCATTCTACCTGATGTCAGTGCGAGCCTTCTCTTCGACAGATGCAGGCAAGGGCATGCTTCCGGCCGTATGCCTCCTCATACCAGGATCAATCACCGTATCGATCCTAACCTCACGACTTGGACGTTTCCGATGGGCCATCTGGGGAGGGTGGGCTGTTACAACACTTGCGTGCGGTCTGACCATCCTCTTTGGCCTCAACACTCCTTGGCCTGTGTTCTATACCGTTCTTGCCATCTTTGGAGTTGGTACAGGCATGGTCTTGACGAGTGTCAACGTTGGCATCCAAGCAATTTCCAAGCCGGAAGACTGTGCGATGGCGGCGAGCATGTACGGTTTCTTCCTAAGTCTCTGTATGCCGTTGGGTGTAGCTCTGGCGGGTACCATCTTCCAGAATGCGATGTCTGGTCATCTCTCCACCTTTGGCTTGCAGAAAAGTATCGCGCACGACTCGGAGCGGTGGGTGTACATTCTCCGTACAATGGAAGCCAGTCCAAAGAAGACCGCCATTTTGGAGTCATACGTCAAGAGTTTTGAGTCCGTATTCGTCGTGATGGCCGGTATCGCTGCGAGCGCACTGGTGGCAAGCTTTGTGATAAGGAAGTTCAGCATGGACAAGATACTGTTGGCGCAATTTACGGCGCGATAGAGCGCGGCTGCCACTGCAATTGGTGGACGGGTCGGAGTTCCTTTCTGCATTTTGAACACTTCCCGCATGTATCCTGAATATACCCACGATGTTTGAGACTTATCTTCTTGATCATGTCGACATTTTGGCAATCATGCGGTGATGGTAGACACGACTTTGCGAACTGCCGCACATGTAGCCTGCGTGCCGAGGCCCACCTCTATCGCTTGGGCAGGAACCTTGAAACTCTTGGACCTTTCACGTGACGTCAGCTTCTCTCCAGCCCCACAATGTGGATGGCGCCATCTTTATCCCTCATGCGCTCTCATCCGAACAAATAGTCGCGTGAGTCGTGCCTGTGTCATCCTGCCGTTACTGACAGCTGCGAACGAGCAGCACGGCAAAGCGGTGGTAGATACCTCACGCGCGTGCGACCAAAGCTTTGCTCTCTTAGGAAGAAGGTACGGTAATGGTTATTGCTGTGTGGTCTCCGCGAGAACCCGCTCTATGCTATATGAATGCACACTACATAATCGTACATATCTATGTGCCGAAGCACGGGGTATCAGAGAAAACGTAATGAGACGACAGTATGCTCGCTCCACAGACATAGGAAAGTGTACCGGCAAGATCCAGAGTGTTCATCAAATCTGGTTCGTGTAGCTGTGAAGCTGGTCATGCTGCATGGAAGTGCTAGTACCATATTGCTGCTGCTGTGGGTGCGACATAGTATGGTATGAGGGGTGCTGTTGATGGTGTTGTGGCATATGCTGCTGTTGCTGGGCGTGCTGTGTTGGTTGCCGCATGGCCATAGCACCACTTGGGTTCTGCATCGCGAAACTGCCATTCATGTCGGGTTGAGTCTGGCTCATTTGCGATGATGACCTCATGTGTGACGAGTGAGGCGAGCTCTGTCTGGAGTTGCCGCCAAGGCGACTGCCAATCTTGTGTAGAGGTTTCGAGATGATCTGTCCGAATGACGGGCGTTCATAGTACTGAGACTCTTCGAACTGCGGCGCAGCATCGAAATAGCTGGGATAGCACCAGCCCAGGGGGTTGGCAGGAGGCTTGGCTGGATCATTGAACTCGTCGGTTGGTGTGTGAGGTTGTTGTTGATGGTCCATAGCTGGAGGAGGTGGCAGTGGTGCCATAGGCGGTGGTATTTGAGGCGCCACACTCATTGGATGAGGTATGTCAGGAATGGCGGGTTGGGCAGCATCAAGAAAGTCGCCTGGATCAACATCCATGTAACTAATGCGACGCCCTGTGGTATCAACGCTTGGTGATTCGGGCTCAATGAAGGGAGATGAGCCGCAATCGAAGTTCGTACCGTGTCCCAAGATATTGCTAACCCTGAGAAGGGCGGCGTTAATGGAGGCGAGTCGTGAACGTGAAAGTTGTGGGTCCGAGTTGCCGATAAGAATCTGCATCCGTTGTTCTCGTGAAAGCTTATCGCCATATGGCACCGAGTCTCGACTTGGAGTGACGAAGCCCAGGGGCAGTTGCTGATGCACAGACTCCAGAGGTATGTCGGATCGGAGGGCCATGGCAGTAATCAAAACTTCCTCTCGACTTGGCCGAAGATCGCAACATTGGAGCTTCTGGCGGAGAATCCTCGTGTTGTCCGGACACCAACTGATATGCGAGCGATTCTCTCGTAGTCTTGCATCGAGACATCCAACCAGATCTTTCCAAGTGTCGTGTAAGGCCTCCTGCCTTATGAGATTCCGTATGACGTTGGAGTACTTCCACTGCTCGAAAGTCGCACCGTTCTTCATATGCTTCGCAACATGATCGCAACGTTCGTCCCATCCAATGCTAACCTCTTTACACTTGTCAAAGCCACAGCCGAAGACCCGTCTTGGCAATAACGTGATGCCAATGTCTGTGAGAGACGGTAGGGGTCGTCCAGAATGATAGCGCTGGTGATGCTTCACAAAATCTTTTTGACGGTCAAATATGCGATTGCAACCAATCACGATGCACGGCCAATCCTCTCCTGTCTCGTGCATCCTCATTTCGTGCTTCTTCCAGTCCGACTTTGCTTTGAAGGTTTTCAATGACTTTTGCTCCGCGCAGTAGGTGCAGAACATGAAGGGGTCGCCAGACTGCTCTCTGTCATTCATAAAACCACCAGGCGATGCAACACTGAGGTCGTCTGTTGGCGTAAAATTGGGCTCACGCTTTACGTCGAGCGGGCTGCTGACATCCGAGGCCGGGGTTAAGAGGGCGGCGGGTCGCGTTGGATCCAGGCCGCTTGGGTACGAACGCGGTTCAGCCCTTCTCATCCGGGAGCGTGACGAGCTTGACGAGGCAATGGAAGGGGCCATATCGCTGCTCCCTGTTGACGAAGAGAACGTCGATGCAATGGAAAGCCTTGACCGCCATGACGAACCTGAAGATGCTGACGAGGAGGTGTTGGAGGTGGATGTGGACATGAAAGACGAGGCCACCGAACTCCGGCCTGGACCATGTCAGCAAAAAAATTGTCAGAGAGACTGGACGAGCATACGCGACTCCATAGCCTGGGAGAACATGCGCTGAATGAGGTGCGGCGGATGTCTTGCCAGCAGTGCCTCAATGTGTCGCATGGACTCCTCCGGGATGTCGAGGTTGTCCTCCATCTTGGCGAGGTCCCGGGCGATTAGCTGAACACGCGTAGGCGATGAGCGGTGCTGGACATGCCGACAGGATCCTCAACAAAATCAAAAGCAACTCGAAATAACAGCAACAACCAGCAGAGGGAGGACAACGGCGGAGAACGAGGGTGAGAAGGGGTATCTAGGTGTCGCAACGATTTTAGGGGCGAAAGAGTGGATGAACGTAGGTCCGACCAGGCGTCAGCTGCGGTTGGTGCGACGGTAGGGTTATACCACATCATCAAATTGCATGCGCTCGCGGGGGACGCGGAAAGAGGAAACGTTCTGGAAAAGAGATGGAAGCTTGGAATTCGTATGGAAGGAGCTAAATTAGAGGACGGGCGCGTAAAGGCGCTCGAGCTGCTGTCGACATGACCGGCACCCTTGTTTGACCTCAAAGTTGGGGCAAGGCTGAGGATGCGACAGTTGCCAAGTTGCTCGCCATTTGATGCGCGTAGGGTCCAGAAAAACTGCTGGATCGCGCGGGAAGTGTATCTTCGAAGCGAGGGGAGTTTGATGGCATCATTTTCTCTTTTCTCTACGCTCAGTAGCCATCTTAAGCATGCAGAAAGCTGTTGGAAGCGTTCGTGTAAGGGTCTGCGGACCAGCCGTGTCCGAGCTGGCTGAGCGACGATGGCACAGGCCTGATGGAGGCAGAGCCTATCGCAGCGGCGCAACTACCCATTCGCAGCACACTTGCTCTGCAAGGGGTTGGTACCTGGATGACGCATTACTGGATTGCTCCTCGAAGGGTGCTGGCGCCGTGCCAGTGACATCCACTCGCAATCTGGACGGAGCCGCCTTTGTGTCTGTAGCCGAACATCGGCGTTGTGCGGACTATGGACAACAGCCTCCAGGCCAACGCTCAGCGCGCCAGATCTATCGTGAACTGGACGCGGATCATCCGCGCATGCGACGTTGAGCAATCAGGCCTTGAAGCCAGGCCTCGACAAGTAAAATGGCGCTGTGGCGTGGTTGCTGACGGGCGGACACTCCAATCGACATAGGGCGCCGCACGCTGGCAAATGACTGCGTGCATCGCACCCTGCTGTGCGCGGCCAAGCAACTTCGCCATAGACGAACACACGCAACTACGCGGAGCAACTAATCGTATTGGCGAATCGCGCTTGGCCAACGTCCCACGAAAGAGTGTAAGAGAAAGCTGCAAGGAGGTGGCAGCAGCTCCAGAACGGGAAGGAGATGACCGGGTAAAGTGATTTATACTCTGAATCCTGCAGTAGTGCGGCGATAAGGCTCCCGAGTGCGCGCGTTCGCTCCGTGAAGGTTCTGCTGGGTTCAAAGGCGTGTTTCATGGCTTTACCATTGGTTGCGTAAAGGTAGGATGCCACCTTCCGAAAAAGGCGCTTGTGTGTCGACGACCGATAACCTAAAGCGACCCGTCTTCATTTCGGCGTGCAAAGAATCGATGAAGCTGTCATCAAAGGTCTGGCGTGGAAAGTTCCGAGAAAGAGCAGGCGTGTTGCATGAATGGTTACCAGGAGCCGTGGATCGAGCCCACATGTGATACGCAAATATTGTTCACGTGACACCACGCCAGTGTCACAGGTGGCAGGTGGTACCTGCCCAGCGCGCCATGTCCCTTCCACTTACATCACCCAGGCTAGGTTCCTCGAGCACGACATGCATCTCACTCCCGGCATGGTAAGGTATGAGGCCTCGAGCCGGCTCTCCTGGCAGCTAGAGGGCATCCGATGATCCAGCATTGACTCCCGCTCATGCTACCCGCTGACGACCAGGGAATAACGCAGCGTCAAGCCCGCTGGTTTCATTTCAAGCGGCCACCAACTGTACGGCTTCCGATTAATACCCTCTGGCCACTCCTTGTGTACGGGACAGACTCCGAAGAGGCCGGAGTACAAGTGCTCGCGTGCTTGTTTCCGCATTGTGTACGATACCTCCACCACGAAGCTACAGATACGAGCAACCTGCCGATTCTTTGCCTTTGATACCACCAGCAACTGGACACCGTGTCTGTCTCCGACCATCGCCCATACTGATCGCTAAAGCATGACAATGCCTATTTGATAGCGATATGAATTACTACACCGAAAAGTCCGAGCATCCTCGGAGTGCTATCAGGTACGTACCGGGTAGTTAATCGCCCAGAGATTACTTTTACAGCCAGGTGATATACACACCAGTACGAAGACATAATCCAAGCATTCGGATTGGACCAAACGGAAGATTACTATTGTATCGATCTATTATTAGGCTTCATCTGGGGAGTGCCGAGGTATGCTACGCTGGACAAACTAAACATTGATTGAAGACTGGAGAAAACTACCTAGACTACTGTAGGAAGTACAACGCAGACCTAGTGCGGTGCATCAAGCGCATTCTTGTCCTTAGAATATCGGAAGACATGCTTGGCCTTCATCACCCGGTGCCTGGTCGCGAATGGCGATAAGACCTTGAGTACAACAAGCCATGCAGCCGATACTGGCAGCGTATAATGAAGCTGATTGACGCCGCCCTGGGAGAGATGATGGTAATGAAGGTCTGATACCAATGCAACGCGGGAAAAAAGTAATTGGTCCGGTACCAGTTGTTCAATATCGCAGGATCACCCAGTGAGGCCGCTACGTTAAAGATGACCCAGGACAGCATGAGAAACGGGACGAACGCCATGAGTACGAAGCCAGTAATGATGTCCAGGACGTTGAAGCAAATCATGTTGTACACCCATGTCACGGCCCAGTATGCAAAGAACATTTTTGCATCGTGGTGGTTGGATCCTCGGAATGCAAAAGTCCCAGCCCGCCGAGCACAGGTTGCTGATCAGAGGCCAGATGATGCTGGCAACGAATCTGGCGAGAACGTGTGTTCGAAGATCGTATGCCGCGTAGAGATGCATCCCGTTGCAGATGCCGTTCCACGCCATGATGAAGAAGAATTGCATCAAAACGGGCATGACAGCTCCGATGGTGTTGAGCAATGCCTTGTTGTCCATCTCGGCGTAGTCGAGCGGCCCAGCATTGAGGCCCACGGCTCGTGCTGGACCAGCAATCGCGCTTGCAGCTGCAGTAGCATTCTCGTATCGTCCGCTAGTAAGTCGGCGCGCAGCGTACTGGCTGCTAAACACCCCAGCTGCCGTCGATGCCGTGGTGATTGTAGTTGATTGTATGCCAGCTGCATACAGCGCATAACACCGCGCCTCCATCAGATAGTACGTGTAGACACTGCTCGGATCGTATGAGGAAGCTGTGCCGTTCAAAGCTTCCTCGAAGGGCGCCGACGCTCCAGGCTCGACGACTATGGCGGCCCAGTACTTTCCGTCGAATACCTGGTGTCGTATTTCCTCTAGTGTTGTCCCCGTAACATCGACGTTGACGTAGGTAGGGTATCCGTAAGATCCGTTTTTCGTTGCGGCCGCGGTTCGCAACGCAGTTCCAAAGTCACCCCCATCGAAGTCCGCCAACGCCACATGGGCGTGTTTGACGTACGCGCCTTGGTGGTGGAAGAGGCCGTATATGTGCAAGAGGTTGATTCAGAAGATCGCAATCATCAAGAGACTTGCTGCGCCAATTCCCTTCAGGTGTTCACCTTTGTTGACGGTCGGTCGCTGCGTTCCATTTGTCTTGGTCCTCGTTGTTTCGATTGAGACATCTTCGGGGTTATCCGATACATTGGTGCCAACGTAGGGGCCTCGCATCATGGACGTCATGGTTCGTGGTGAGGTTGACAGGGGCAAAATGTAAATATGTCAAGGCACGATTCAGATGGAAGGTACAGTACAAAGAACCCTTCGACTGGGTGAGTGAACGATAAATAGTAGCCTCATTCCCTACGACAGCGATACATCTTCACAACTTTGTACGTCTAGATGCGTTCTGCTCGACCCGTTTGCAGCATTTCGTCCTAGCTCATCGAAAGTCGGTACACTACGCACACCGCGCCAAGCAGATACATTAGGAGCCAGCGCTCATATTCCATGGAATCTCGTCCGGTCAATTGATCAGCAGCTTTGCATTTGCTCTCCGGTCAGATGCAATTGTTCGGTAGACTGTGGGGGGCTGGTTCCCGAGATTTGTTCATCGGGAAGTCGGTGACTTGCCTCGGCTGAGGTCATTTTTGCACAAAGCTCGCAATCCGTGGATTCCATCATGAACAACAAAAAGTAACAATCTCGAACATGCATGAGATTAACATTCATAGTATCTGTCGTTCAATCATAGCACAGTAGGACTAGCTCGATAATATCCCTTTTGGTCGAATATTCCCTACCCAACCACAGTCACAGTATCTTGCACTACCAGATCTCTGCTGCTGAAGCCGACGTAGATCGTGAATTTGCCCTCAGGAATGACCCATTGCTGGCTGATAATGTCCCAGTAGCTCAGATCACGGCGCATCAGCTCGAATGTAGCCGTCTGTGTCTCACCTGGCGCGAGATACACCTTTTCGAAGCCGCGAAGCTGACGAACCGGCGTGCCAGCTGGTGCGCTTGATGGAAGTCCCACGTACAACTGTGGAACGGCTGCACCAGTGACTTTACCGGAGTTGGTGACCGAGACACTAGCGGCGTAGATAGAATCCCATAGGGCTGGGTTACCACCAGGCTGGACTGGCTGAGCTTCTGGGTACGAAGTGATGTTGCTGGCAAGAGCTGAAATGCTCAGGTTGGCGATGTTGAAGGTCGTGTATGAAAGACCGAAGCCGAACTCATACCGCACGGTGATATTGTGTGCATCGAAGTAGCGGTAGTCAATCTCAAGCTTCTCGTCGAACCAAGACTGCCAATCGTTGAAGCCAGTTGTGTTGATGGCAGTTGTCGGAGGTGCGTTGTAGTCCGTGCCGTTCATGGCAATCGTGTATGGCAAATGGCCGGAAGGATTGACATCGCCGTACAAGAGGTCGGCCAGACTGTTGCCATTCTCCTGGCCAGGGTAATGTGCAGCAAGGATCGCGGTAATATTGGGGTGGTCCGACCAAGGAAGAGTATTTACGCCGGACGAATGGGTAACGACAACGGTATTTGTGCAGTATGATGCAACGCTCTCAACAACGTCGTTGCCGTCCCAGTCGACACTGAGATGCGCGCGATCGGCAGCTTCCTCAGCCCAAGTCTTGAGCATGACAATGCACACATCTGGCTGACTACGAGGGATCAAGAGGGTGCTGATGTCGCCGTTGGCGATGAGAGTGTTGTTCAACCAGTAGTGGACCAGTCCGCCATCCTGTTGCGCGCGGCTTTGAAGAGCCTGAAGAGGTGTGACGAGGTAGCTAAACTGACCAGTGCCGCTGCCACCTCCAGAGGAGAGTGTGCCGTACTCGTAATCGACCTGGTTGAGGACGCTGCTCTGGGTAGGTTCGCCGGCATCATTACCAAAGACAGCAATGTTCGTCGGGGCTTTGAGTGGCAAAGATCCATTCACGTTCTTCAGAAGGACTGCTCCGGCCGCACCATGCCTGCGGATCAATTCGGCGTGGTTTGATCGAACGTCACGAGATCGCTCTCCAGAGAGGGTGAAGTTTCGGGTCCATGTTGAACGCGGCGAGAAGGTGTTCAGATCCGCACCTGCCAAAGTCAGTGTATGTCTTACAACCACTTCGTACACCAACACTTACCTGAAGGATCAATGGAGGGATAGTTTTGGTCCTGGTTGAGCCAGAAATAAGGTGTCATGATACGAATGACCATGTCATCAACACGCGAGACAGCCAGAGAGCCATTGTTGACACCAATGGTAATGTTGCCGCCGAAGTATGACGGGACGCCAAATTGAAGGCCATAAGGCCCCATGCCTCCCGGCATGTTCATGTCCAAACCCGCCTCGATGGCAGCAACTCCCGTATGTGTCGCACCCTGCAGAGGTGAAGGTACGAAGTCAGTGTATGTCTCACAATCCGGTCGTACGCGGACCACTTACCCAATCCGACATGACGTATCCCTGGAAGCCAAGCTCAGTCTTGAGCAGGCCGTTCTGGCTCTTGCTGTTCTGACATCCGTAACTGATTTCCCTGGTTAGCCTCTAGCATATGCCCATATCATTGGTGAACTTACGAGCCGTTGATTCTCTGATACGAGCACATGAACGCAGCCGCTTTCGCTTTGACAGCGTTGGCGAATGGCCACATGTAAAGTTCGTGCATCGTGCGATCATCAATGTTGGCTGAGACGGCGTTGAAAGTCTTCTCATTGGTCATATTGACGTAGGTAGGGTTGCGCTGAGTCTCCTGCTCGTTGCCGACCCAATGCTTAGCACAAGCTTGCACGCCTGCCGCTTGGTGACCAGTGATGGTCTGTTCCATGGCAATACCGGACAGGTAGGGATCCGAGCTGAATCCTTCCCAATTCCGACCGGCGTAGGCAGAGCGACCGAGAGGTCCTGAGACCGGTCCAAGAACAACGTGAGCACCCTTTCCCTTGAACTCTTGACCCATGGCAAGACCACGCTCGTACATAAGGGCTTTGTCCCAGCTGGCACCAGTGGAGACACCTGCGGCAAAAACGCTGGCAAAGTCTGCTACTCGGATAGCGAGAGGTCTGGTCACAAGGTCAGCATTGTCTTCATACGCAGTTCGTAGAGTCTTGCTTACCCGTCCTGAAGGCACAGTCCGCTGAAGTTGAGACGAGGAATTGCAACGATGTTGCCAACACATGGGCCGGCCTGACCAGTGACCATATCTGCTTTTTCTTCAGTGGTAAGCTGGGCAACAAAAGCTTTCGCTTTCTGGAGCGCAGCTTCCCAGCCACCAACGCCGGTGATGTTGGCTGCGATATGTTAGTCATATGTGAGGCGGGAACATGCTACATTCAAATGCTGATAGAGTTGACATTGCATGCATGAGTCTGAAGAAGACAATGACGCATGTTCGAGTGGGTTGACATACGGGAGGGATACACAGCTGGCGAGGAGCCATATTCTGTAAGGATCGTTGTGTTCAACTATTTGGGAAGCATCAAGTCAGTCTTCTGCTTGGAACAACTGGACGTAGGGGTGCAAGCGTACAGGTTGAACATAACTGAAGGCATCGTCAGATCTGCCGTTGCCATCAAAATTCTGAGCGTTCACTGCGTTCGAAAGCAACACGGAGCTCGCAAGCAACGAGGAAAGGAAGGCCGCCATTGTTGATCGAATTGGCTGGAGATCGGCCTGGACACCGACAACTGCGTCCTCCCCGCATCCTTTATAGTCTTCATTTCATGATTCGACCTCGTCGGCTACTCAAAATTCAACCATAGCATGTTATGCTTCCGATACCGAAGATGTGCCGGTGCAAGGGTTCTCCACGTCATTCCGGTATGTGGAGAAGCATCGCCAAGCCAGCAGTTGCAAGTCTTGCATGCGCCTCGGTAGTCGATGGCGGCGTCTTAAGATATCTTCATGCGTCGTCGAATAAGCGGTTTTCGGAAAACTAGGGTCGCTTGAGAAGATCAGAATGCTCGCGAACAATACTGTTGCTGATCCCACCTGTAGGACCCCAATTGATAGTTCTTTGCTGAACCTTGGTACCGGTACTGATGCATCACGATCATCTAGATAGTTCAAAAGGCGGGGAGCAGCCATGCTGGAGGGATGCACGAGATCCCAACATGCCTGCCACCACGAGTCGTGATGGTGGAGAAACCATGTTCACCATGACAACGAAGGCACCGAAGTCGCCTCCAGACCAGTCGCCAGCAGGGTGCATCGATGCACAGAGGGGCCGAAGCAGTTGCCGAGCACAGTGGAAGCATCGTGACGAGGCTCGTGGCCAACAAGAAATTTCGAAGCTTGAGCAAGCGTCGGCCGTTGGGTCAATGTTTCGATTGGTTCTTCCCCGGACTAGTGCTCGCACGGGTATGGCGCCCGCGTTTTTCTCCTCTGTGATCGGTCCGGTACTCCACAAGAGGCTCTTCCCCACAGCTCGTGGTTTGTCAATCCCGAAGTTCTGGCGGTGTTGTGGTAAGAGTGTGGGGATTGTGAGAACTACGGTTGGGCGTCGAAGAACGCCTTGTGTCTGCGGTTGGCTGACGGAAGGCGCCTGTCCGCAGCCGAGATCGGCCACACAGCTAGCCCATTCGCGTGTCCACTGAAAGGTGAAGGAACTTACCGTCAGATGCACACATGGTAGAAAGGTCCGATCAAATGCCACCCACCCGCAATCACTCCGAAATATCTTCCTCTGTGGCTTGAGGCTAGACGTTGTCTTATGAGGCTCTTCGTGCCGCACCCGCCTCTCTGCCGCGGTGTCTTGTGCTCACAAATTTCTAGCACTTATCGAACGAAAACCGACTTGGAAAGGTGTCATGCGCCAGAGGTCGGGTCAAAACTTCACTTTGACTCCACCCATTGATTGTGGGCTGCCAGCCGCGCTTCGGCCATGGCACCACCACAAACGAGAACTCCCGGGGTCGTCTCACACAGTCCTAGGCTCCAAATCAAGTCCTGTCGCAGCTCGGAGCAAACGGTGCAGAGCACGTTCTTTCTTGTCCGGGAAGTGTAGGACCACCAGAAACAAGTCATGAACATTCGCCTGAAATCTACAAGACCTCATCGAACATCAATTCCACACTTCCACGGCAAGCAGGTAATTTCAAACAGTGTACAGTCGTTCTCTGCATACGTCCTCTTCATCGCGTCAAACGCTACGCGTAACTCAGTTTCTCTTTACTAGATTGCCCATTCTCACCCCACAAGCCTTCTCGCTCATAAGATATCCACTTCTAATTCACGAGATCGCCATTGATCAGAGTCAAATCCTTATCGCCGCTCTCCATGTTCGGAGACTTCCCGGATTTTTGGCCTTCCCATACCAGCTCGAAAAGACTTAAACAAAGTATATGTCAGCATACGCGTTTGTTGGAAATAACTCACGGAGAGGGTCAATGATGTGTATGCCATTTGGGCTAATTCACGAGCAGTCTCTTTTGCAGCTCTCCATCCACTGTTACACAATATTCGCTCCGCGTTGCCAAATTCAAGACGACGAGCAGCATGGCTGAGTGACCTGGCACTGGTCTTTCAACCCGAAAGAAATATGATGGAAGGTGGCCGTTGTTCACGGACTTCTCTGCGTTGCTGGGACCGAGATTGTAGTCTAGCGAGAATTGAACGTGAAGAGTGAGATGTCTCACGGGAAGAAGTGTAGGGCAGCTACACAAGGATCGCCATGTTCACTCGACGACGTCTCCAGGGCTTATCATAGTCATATCTACTTGAAGCAAGGAACAAAGCGCTGTCGCAGATACTTGCCAATCTCGAGGCTCAATCCATTTTGCCTACGAGTCTGAGTGAAGTTTGAGCACGAATATACTCTCTTGAGTAGCATGATTCCGAAAAAGGCCAACGACTCACACCAAACAGTGCGCTTGACAGCACGGCCGTTAATACAAATCTACTCGTTTTGTTCTCCTTTGCATTGCTTAGTCTTCACTGGAGCACACAAAGACAGAACTCGAAACCTAGATGAAGGATGGACATGTGCTTCCTCTTTGGAGGAAATTCCAAGCGGACGAAATCATGTGCCCTGCAGAAGCAAGAATTGGAATCATGTCATCCCTGTTTCCGGTCATTAGGCTTTACCTCCAAATCGAGCTGCACTCGGTTCAGTGCATCGACAGTTACGAATATAGACCGTCAGGAACTCTTGACACGATGCTGAACCAAAGGAAGGAGCCTATAATGTCCGCCTTCCTTGCATTTTGCGTTTCGAACCCGACCTACCTCAACAAACGATTGCTAAATTCGAGTATACAACCGTTTCTCTCGTCCACTTGTCTCATTACTCCGTTCCATAATCCATTCCTGAGCATACCAAGTACACAAAGGCCCTTGGCCCGTGGAGCGTATCTCCTGTTTCTGTCACCAAAACCCCTCAAGTTCCTCGTTTATGTTTCGTCCTCTCGTAAGACTGTACAAGAATAAAAGTTTCCGCAACCTGCCTATGAGTTGTGCTCCAAGTATGCTATGAAGGGCCGACCACGCTCGGCCCTCAAGATTTGCTCTTGCAACTTCTCAATTACATTTCCTTTGTGATAATGATTACAAGACAGTTGAAACCAACAAATTTTTAGGGCACTATTCGTGTCTTAAAGTTCAGAACGAAGCTCGACATGTTTGTCCGCCTCTTCGTATGACTGGAGTCGTTCGGCTGCAGTCTGTAGCCATGATCACAACCACCCCGGGGCCATATGTTTTGATATTCCTCACCCGGTCTATCCATACGCCCCACCGTCCCCCGTCCCCCGTCCCCCGTCCCCGCATCCTGGAAACCACGCACGCTATGTCCATGCTAACTGCGATTGTTGTACATATAGTCTGCCCTCCAGACTGCGAATCTCTCCTGCTTTGACTAATACCGCCGCGAAGCACCTTTACACCAAAAAAAGAAGAACAGGACGGTGGTGAATCTCGCTTCTCTCGTCGCACCAACCATGCTTGTGCGAACCATCTCCAATCTGACCTCTGATATGTTTGGTCCAGAAAGCGTCACCAGGTTTAGCAATATTTCGTAATCGGTCAAAACAGTTCCTAAAGACCTCCAGTCCTTATAAGAGCGACACAAGTACTTGTTTGATTATTTGAAATGCTTCGCGATGGGATGTTATTAGTTACTTACCCTCCGATATCAGGATGTATATAGTTGGGCTTCAAGCTAGACTGAAAAGAATGCTTGAGTGATCACGGATACAATTGCTGGACCTGTTGGTGTATGCAAATGCCTCGAATTAACCTGGATGCCAAGTGCCACATTCGCTTTCGTCATGCAGATCTAGCTCTTGTACTCAAAAGTATGAGCTCTTCAAGATTCTGAACGTTGCCTCTAGTCTATCGTGCTATTTCGCATTCCACTCCTGAACGCCTTATAATACCACACCAAGCACACACTCTAATGCACCTCCACCTCCCCACCATTCCCACTCCTCCTCTCCGCCGTCCTATAATCCGGCGTACTCGGCCTACTCCTCTCGCGACCCGCAAACGCAATATTTTCCCTGAGCGCCACATATTCGCTATCTGCATACCCAAGTGCCTCTCTGATCTGCGTTGAGTGCAAGCCCATAATCCTCCTAATCTCCGTCGCCGAGTAGTTCACCACTGCCCGACCGATTTCGAATGGCGCTGGGTTGTGCAGCTCGTATGGAGGGGGGGAGGTGATGCGAGACGAAGAGGTTGTATGTACGAGGTCGGGGCGATGCGAGTTGTAGGATGGTGTGTGCGGGAGAGGATGGCGAAGAGGAATCGGTGCATGAACGGAATGTGAGGTTGCGGCAGGTGTGGTGGGTTGTGAGATGGGCTGAGACTTCGGCGAGGATCTTGAAAGTCGCTTGACAACGACTATTCGGACTGCTTCTTGTTGCGCGAAATGGCCATCGACATCCACAATACCCACAGGTAAGAGACCTGCCTTGTCGTTCAGCGCTGTCCATGCGCCTTGGTCAATGTAAATTGTTCCGTGCGGCGCGAGACCGTGTAAGATCCAGAAGTAGCGGTCCCGTATAGGATGTGAGATTGGTAGGAAGCGAGTATGTAGAGGCACATTTTCTGGCTCTGTCTGTGGTGAGGGTGTCCTCGCGACTTGGTCTTGTTCTCGCAGCGATCCTGTCGAAGCTGAAAGATCGTGTGTCGAACTATGAAGGTTCAGTGCTGCTGCTTGAGCGAGAGGTACCTCATCGTTGTCCTGCAAGTTCGAGGTCGAGTTCCTGCTCGACATGCCCTTCTTCCTCTCTCGTTCTGCATGCCGGATAATTGCTCGAATGTTTCCAGGCTTGCTGCTCTTGGTAATGACGGTCGTGACACCCGCGCTCGTCGCCAGCCTCGCAGCCACGATCTTTGTGCTCATACCGCCAGTTCCCAGAGCACTTCCTGCCGAGCTCACATCTGCCGCCAGCTCTGCAATATCTTCCACAACCTGTATAGCTTTCGCATCTGGGTTCGAGCGAGGATTCTTGTCATACAGACAATCAACGTCCGTCATAAGGAACAGATAGTCTGCCTGCACCATACCCGCCGTGATCGCGCTCAAGGTGTCATTGTCACCAAACTTGATTTCCGTGACTGCCAAAGTGTCGTTCTCGTTCACAATTGGGATGACGCCCATGCTCAACAGCTCGATGAACGTGTTCTGCGCATTCTGATATTGCGTGCGATCCGCAATGTCATTCCTCGTGAGCAACACTTGCGCAATCGGCTGCTGCAGGTTCCCGAACAGCTGATCCCACAGCGACATCAATCGACATTGTCCAATTGCAGCCAGCGCTTGTACTTGTGGGAGGTGTTTCGGTCGTCGGGGCAGGTTCATGCGTCTGAGACCAACGCCAATGGCGCCTGAGGAGACAATGACCACGCGGTGGCCCTCGGCGTGCAATTTACATGCTGTTTCGACGATGAGGGAGAGGATGGAGAGGAGCGGCTGGTGCGTCTTCTCGTCGACTATGCTCGAGGTGCCTATGGGAGTTGGTAAGTTATTCTCGTTCGTGCCTGCAGGGAGTCTGTACGTGAGAGTGTTTACCGAGTTTGATGACGACGGTGAGCTGGCCGGGCAGCTTTCGCATGTGCACTGCCATTGTTGCGACAATTGGCGAACCAGTCGCAAAGCAATGCGAGGTGAAGGAAGGAAGAGAGGAATGCAAGGGAGTATGGAGCGCAACTGCTCAGTCGTGTGATCAGACCATTGATCTTTATAGCACGCACAACATGACTCTTTGAAGCCCAAGAATCCGACCTCGCAGATGCGCTCAATAAAGGTACACCGCTACCGGTACCGGTAGTGGCGCCGCTCCGATTGGCTCCCGCAGTCTCCAGCTCCAACATCTTTTGCAACGAGTACACCAACGCGCCCTACGTCAAGACATCTCTCTACACTCGCCCTACGCACCGCCGCCATGTCGAATCCCGAGACCGCGCCCGACGGCGCCTCGCTATGTGCCATGAAAGCCCCGCCGCCTGCCAAGAAACTCGATCCTGCCTTCTACAACTGGAGCACCACATTTAGCATAATGCTAGGCCGCATGACGGGTAGTCGCGATGTCGATCTCGAGGAGAAATACTTCAGCGAGATGGACGAGCTCAAGGCGGACACAATATGCAAGCGCTGCGAAGACAACCGGTCATATCTGCTGCAATACTCGCCCATTGTCAAATTCCTGAAAGATGAGGTCGGCAAGCTGGGTGGCGACTTGAATGACAAGAACATACTATGTCGCATGTGTACGAACGAGCAGAGCGGAGGGTTCAGTCTTGATCACGGCATATTACTCTGCGCGAACAAGTTTCGCAACCGAGGGCACCAGGAAGATACCATGGCGCATGAGATGGTGCATGCGTGGGACCATCTGAAGTTCAAGGTTGAGAACGAGAATTTGCGACACCAGGCTTGTCTGGAAATTAGGGCGAGCACGCTGAGTGGGGAGTGCAGGTTTTCGAGGGAGTTCTTTACCAAAAATCAGTGGCGCATCACTGAGCAATTACAACTCTGCGTACGGCGGCGTGCGACACTGAGTATGATGGCACGGCCGGGAGTCAAAGACGAGACACATGCGGGGGAGATTGTGAATCAGGTGTGGGAAAGCTGCTTTAAAGACACACGACCATTCGACGAGATACACCGGTAAAAGACAAGAGGAACAGGGTGTATAATGCTGTATATTGGCGAGATGGATCACGTCAGATTACGCACAGCGACGGCGTTAGTGAAGGGCAAATGTCAAGCAATCTTCGCTCACTGGATGGTTTTGAACTTTCTTGCATTGCATCATCGCGAGATTCTCGCATGCTGTGTGAAAACTAGCGAAACGGCGCATAGTATGTACTCCCCGCCTGAACGCCGAATAATGCAGCTGACTGATGACCGCTTGACTGAACAAACGCGTGTTCGCCTTCGTACATATGACATATGGCAAGGCCACGACCGGAACACCTTCATTAACACTCATTATCAGTATGTCTCATCCTCTGAGCTAGCGCGGTTGCCCACTTGTACGCGGCTTCCTTTGCAATGCTTGACAATCCAAGGGTGTCTCTCAACATCTTCTAAGGCGATTCGCTTTTCTGGATCAAGGACGAGCAACTAAATCATGTTAGCCTTCTCGCGCCATAGCCAAGGGGGGACGGAGCGACATACCCGCTTGATGAGGTCTTTCGCCTCCGCACTGATAAAGCTAGGCACTGTGTACTCTCCTCGCGCAATCTTTCTCTGTGTCATGACTTGCGTATCCTCAAATGGTGCCTCACCAACCAGGAACTCGTACGTCAAGACACCCAAGCTCCACAAGTCAACCTTCTCACTGTAGAAGTTGTCCTTGCCTCCGCCCCTCAGCATCTCCGGTGGCAGGTAGTCGAGAGTTCCGCACATGGTGTTGCGGCGATTGTTGGGCGCGTGGACGGACCAGCCAAAATCGCTGATCTTGATCTCGCCATGGACACCTACCAGAATGTTCTCTGGCTTGATGTCTCGGTGCATGACATGCTTCTTGTGAAGATACTTGAGCGCTGCGGCCATTTGCGCAATATACTGTGCAGCCTTCCACTCCGGGAATCGTTGTTCGCGGCGAAGATGCTTGTAGAGCTCTCCCTGGCCAGCAAACTCCAAAATCAAGAACACTCGCTTGGCGTCATGGAAGTGACCAAATAGTCGCAGGATGTTGGGGTGTGCTAGGTGTGATTGAATCTCAATCTCTCGTCTCACTTGCTTCTCAACCTTGCCCTGTTGCAGCTCTGACTTGTGCAGCACTTTCAGTGCACAGACGAAGCCGGATGACTTTTCTTTTGCGAGATACACACGACCAAACTTGCCCTTTCCGAGAGGCTTTCCGATCTCGAACATACCAAGGTGCCATGCCTTTGGTGTTGATGGGTTGACGTAGAGGGCTGATTCGGTGAGCGTGCGTCGGTGGGACGGGTTCAGTTCCGACGGGCGACTAGTAGTTGCCGTGATCGTGACTTTCGAAATGCTTGCGGCGTTCTTGCTGGCATTGGTGGTTGCGAGTTTCTGGAGTGGTATTTGATGGGGCAGCTTCATGCGGTTGGCGGCCGATGCTGAGGACGACAGGCCAGCTAGTGAGACAGCATTCGACAAGGAAGGCTACGACTTGGTCAGATTGAACTAGACGAAGTATTGATAGAAATGCTACCTTTGACTTGAGGAAAGTAGTAGAAGAAGATATGTGGTCGTCGTTCTCGTCGGTGACAGTGATGCGCTCAAAGGCGGCTTCCAGGTTGGCGACCTCCGTCATGCTGGGCTACTGCACCGAACAACGATTGTGAAAGCAAACAAAAAGAAGATGGCAGCAAGTAAAAGCTGTTGCGAAGGTGACCGATGTCCTATGTCTTACCAGAAGAATGGATGTTCAAGTCGTTCGTCCGCTGTGAGGCAAGGGTCAGCCCCAAACAAGCGGCGTTGCTACGGGAAACAGCCATCGGCATCTCAACCCGCCGATGCACCCCACAATACGTCAACCCCGCGGCGACGGCTGCCACAGCTTGACATTTCTGCGCAAGCCTCACAAAAACTCGTCGCCGTTGTCTGAAGCTGCCTCGACCGCGACTCGAACGCAATGTCGACCCTCAATGGCGCGCCAGCCGATACAGTAGCCCCCGGGCACGCTGACACGTCTGTCACCAAGGGCAACTTCAAGATCATCACGCGCAAGCTGCCCATCCTCAAAGCTGGCCCGATAGAGGAGATGACCATCAAGCTTGGAATCACACCGCCGGAAATGATATTTGGCGACAACCTTACTCGCATCGAACATGCGCCGAGCGGGTGGTACATCGAGTTCAATGCCTTCGACGCGCTGGATCGTGTCGACAAGACTGGTGACAAGATGTTCAAGGTTTCATATTCGAAGGAGTGGCAACAGAACAGACAGAAGCAATTCGAAGACATCAAGGAAGTCGTCAAGCCCTTCGACTGGTCCTACAGCACCGACTATACAGGCTCGACGCCACCCACCCTGGCCTTCCAGCCCAGTGAGAGCCCGATACCGCTCGAACTGCTGAAGCGTCCCGACCCAATACATTTCTTCGACGAGGTCATGCTATATGAAGATGAATTAGCCGACAATGGTATTGCCATGCTGTCGTGCAAGATTAGGGTCATGCCAGCTCGACTGCTGCTCCTAGTGCGCTTCTTCATGCGCCTCGACGACGTGGTCTTCAGGATACGAGATACACGGGTGTACGTTGAATTTGGAACAGAGGAAGTCATCAGAGAGTACACTGCACGAGAAGCTCCCTACGAAGAGGTCCGGAAGAAGCTTGCGGGCAGGAAGGAGGACGTCCTCGCCATCATGCGCGACCCGAACCGTCTGGCAGAGCACATACCGATAGTGGAAAAGAGTCTCGCAAACCTAAAGTTGAGGTGAAAGATACACGGTACGGCAACGACCAACACATACCAGAAGTGCAAAGCATTCAACAAAGGAATACAGTAGTTGCACCTACAGGCTGGGAATCTTGCTGGCGGGTGTGTAATGCCCACGCCCGAATGTGCAGGGTCTTCGAAAAGTCTAAATTATCCAGGGTCAATGTGCCGACATCGAACCATTTTGCGATGCCACAAGCTCGACCAAGCTCCGCCAACATTCCGGTGAGTTCGGGTAGGGCTGTAGCACGCTGCACATCATTGCTGAAAGCAATTGACAGGCAGGAAGCCAACTCCTGACGATAGACTGTGGCGCGCCGAAGTTGGAAAAGTGCATAGTTATGTAAGATGCAAATGGACCGATACCATACTAGAGCATGCTCTGTCATCCAAAAACATGGTTTGGCAGGGCCTTATTTAATGTCAAGTCGAGCACCTGCACGATTTTCTATAGGCTCAACGCCATAAGAAGACATACATGCCAAGCGACATTCGGCACTACTTTGAAATCAAAACTCAATAGCGTACTTGATAAGCGAGTCGGTCATACAAGCGAGTCGGTCACTCTGCCAAGACCTCACCAAAATCTACTGTGCCAACAGTAGAAAATGCAGCTCTGCGATTCTCAACGGTTCTCTACGGTGCTGCACAGTAGATCAAATTAACCAGAGGCTATCTCTTCTGCTTGTTTACATGTGCGCAAGTTGTGCCTAGCCTCGCCGCAGCGTCCACAGCGCCTCTAAGTTGGCTAACTGCCCTCAGTGTGTGCGCTCTTCTTTGCCTTCTTCCCATTACCACGTGCTGCAAACTCCTTCAAGGTGGTCAAGCGCACGCCCTCTTCAGCCGTAAGAGTCCCCTCTGCCTGTATACGCTTTCTCTTGTGTGATTTACAACGTGAGGCGGCCTTGTTAGCTGCTTGAAGCTCTGCGTTGCGCTCAGTTATCAACACCAAATGATGCGCTATCATTGCAGCGCCTTTCAAGAACTTTTCAAGAGCCTCAACTATCGATGAAGGCGAGTTATCCACATGCCTCTCCATTCTCTCTCGAATCAGCTTTGTTTGCGACCCAAATTCCAGGGTATTGCTTGGGGTTTTCAACTCCCAAGGAGCGTTGTCAACGGTGGGTGGTGTGGGCATACAAAGGCGGATGTCCATCTTCGATATCACCGCCTCCAGGTCAAGTGGAACTAAGCTAGCACCTTAAAAGCCTCCCTAGATATTGCTTTTAGTAATCGCGTCTTTGAAAGCAGTAATAAAGCAGGGCAAGAATTCAAGTTTGGTGATATGTTAATCTTGTTGCACATCAGGTTCTCAGCTTGGCGCCCATACGCCTTCTTCAACGGCAAGAAACAACTCACATCAAGAGGCTGCAGAAGGTGCGACGAGTAAGGAGGCATAGAGAGAGTGATAATCTTGTTCTCCTTGCAGTACTGCTGGAAATCAAGCAAGTCGTGGCTCTTGTGGCTGTTGATAATAAGCAAACGTACTGTGCCAACGGTACGTTTTTTGTATGAGCATCAAAGTGCTTCAGCCATCACAGACCAAGCTCATTTGTCGTCCAGCCGTTCTTAGAGACTCCAATAACCTAATCAGAAGGTAGGTTATCCTCCTTGTACCAGGCAGAGAGGTGGTTCTTGCCCTAGAAGATGACAAAGGGTGGGATTGCCCACCCAGTCGTGTTGATGCCTTGGATCACCATAGTCCACTCTCGATTACCCTGCTGTACAGTCTTTGGCCATCCTTAACGCTCAGAGCTAGTGACTACTGCTCCAGTTAATATCTGGCCCATCATGAAGCCTGTCTCATCAAAGTTGTAGGTATCCTTATCAAGGATACTGTGCTTGGCTTTTGTGTTCTCCACAAGCTTGAACCAGCCTTGTACAGCCTCAGGATCCTCGCAGAGACCTCTCTTGTAGTCGTACTTGCAATTGAACTTAACTTGCAGCTCATCGCGACGTTTGACGAAGTTTCTAGCCCAGTGGACACCCACTTGCCGTTGGCCACGCTCCTTGCGCAGTAGATCAGCCATATCCTTGACAGCAGCAACTCAGGGTGGAAATCCTCGCGCGTCAAGGTCAAGTATATGCTGAACAATCACCTCTTCCTCAGTTGGACGGAGATTCTTTGAGTTGGGCGTGCAATTGCGTCAAAACTGCTTTCCAGTGTGTCAGTTGCTTAGTGTCTGTTGAGGAACGTTGTAGATCTTAGCTGCGCATCGTTGGGAGAGATTCGTGTCTTGTTCGATAGCCAGAAGCGCAAGCTGTAATCGAGCCTCCTTTAAAGCTAATAGCTCGTTGTGTTGTAGAGTCATTGCGTCTCTACTGTGTGGGACGGTAGAAAACGGTAGGGTCTTGGCAGAGTGACCGACTCGCTTGTAACGTGGCTCACCACCGAGCGCACGTCCCCATCCAACGCACGAATTTTGTCGGATCCCACCCACAAAGATGAGGTTATTGAGCCACGTACAGCAGCTTTTATCACAGGACCTTTTAGTGCTGCAATTATATTGTGACGTATAGTAGATTAAGAATTTCATATTACAAGTAAAGCTTCTTGGGTGGCTTAATTATTTGGCTAGAACGGGCAACCCAATGAGCCGCTTCTTCTACGTCTGCAGGCTCCTCATTAACAACGACAACCTTAGTAACTTTAGGAGCTTTGAGGCTTTGCCTCTTACTCTTTTTAGCATAATTGATGTCGCTTTAGAGTTGCTTCTTAAGCTCACAAGCAAGCTTCTTGTCCTGCTTAATAGCCTCTTTTGTAGCAGCTTCTGCCTCCCGCTTCTCCTTTGCTTGAAGCTTGTTAAGACGACGCTCTTTAAGCAGCTGAGCTCTAGCAAGCTTTTGTCGCTCTCTAAGCTTTATTGCCTCGCTCTTTTAGTGTTGTACCTCCTGTTCTTTGAGGTCCTTTTGCTCTTGCTTAAGACAAGCTTGCGCTACCTTATTAGGGGACCAGAAGATCGCTCCTCCATTGTATTCTGCTGGTGGCTCAAGCAGCAGAGCTTTGCCACGCTGCCTACGCTTCTTCTCATTGGCTAGAGCCTCTTTGAGGTTGTTGTTCTCATGCTCTAGAAGCGTATTTTTGGCTGCGATTGTGTGGATTGTTTGGCTAAGCTTCTTTGCTCTCTCATCGTAGATACCGTCTACAGCCTCTCGTAGCAATCGCTCAATTTTTCTCTAGTCGCTTGCGCTCAGTACTGAGGTTGATGAGCCGCTTGAATTTGGCCTTAGGACGTCTACTGGCTGTGCTGTAAACCTGGAGATGATGACGTCTGGGTTGAAGGGCGCAATACCTGTAGCTTCAAAGGCTGTACGGATGAGTCTCTTAGTGAAGGTAGAGCTCCAGGCGGCGTAAAAAAGCTTGAAGAAGTCTCTTTTTGTGATACTGGTAAGGCCTTAGGCGCGATCAAGGAAGGCAGAGAGCTCCGCTTTGTACAAGGCTGCTAGTGGCAAGAACATAACCACATCAAGCGGTTGTAGCGTGTGAGTGCTATGAGGTGGGTATACTAATAGCAGGATCTTATTCTCGTCGCAATACTTGATGAAATCCATCGTTACATGAGAGCCGTGGCCATCAAGGATGAGGAGCCTGTAAGAGGAGCGCGCCTTTGCCTTTGTCTCGCAATCAAATACCTGCTTAAGCCAGGCGAGTCCTATATCGTGGCTGGTCTATCCAGAAGGTGAGCTTGTAAAGAAGGCGCAGTGAGATTCTGCCTTAAAGTCCTGCAACCAGGTGTCTTGTATGGCTCCAGATTGAGCCTGGTAGATTAGAGCAGGCGTAAGCGCAGTACCATCGGTGCAGATGCAAGCTATAGTGGTAATCCACTCACGATTGCCATCCTGAACGATGTGCTTAAGCTTGCCCTGCTCGTAAGCTGCCTTAGAGAAGATCCGCTTCATCTTTGACAGGACGCCGATCAAGAAACCCTTCTCGTTCATATTGTATATATGCCGACTGTCTACATCATATTGCTCTATCTTTCGCTTGAAAAGCTCAAAGTAGATGCTATACTTGAAGGCAGAATCAGCTTTGAAGCGGTTACGGTCGAGGCCGGTAGCCCAGTGAGAGACGAGCTCAATTTGGTGTCTTTTGACAAAGCGATCGGTCCAGTTTTTACCTACATGCTGCTATGAGATTTCCTGGGCAAAGTTCCGTATCATAGGACGAGATGGAGGCAGGCCGCAGCCTACAAGATCGTGGATGTATTGTACAAGCTGCCTCTCTTGCGCGTTGTTGAGTAGGCGGCCATTTGCAAGCTTAGTTGCACGCGCTTCTTGCACCCCTCTGTGCCTCTTCAATAGTGTAGAACAGTTACAGTTGTATTTATTGTCATAATATGTATATGTAAAACAATCTCCAGGCTTTAGCGATTCCAACGCTGCAAGTGAAGCCTCAATACCTGCCATATTGGTGGAGAAACAATCAGTTGAAATTTCGGCAAAATTTGGTGTTGTGTGCGTTCGGGCGGGACGTGCGCACGGTGGTGAGCCACGTTATGACCGACTCGCTTATCAAGTACGTTATAGCAAACGTCGCGAAATCTAACGAGCAATCACATCCCCTACTTTGAACAATTCCGTTGTGCGGTAATTTCATGCCCAAACCTGTGCTTTGATGCGACGAGGCCGTCTGTAACACCGCAACCGGTCAGCATTGTGGACGACGATGAGATGTGCGCCACGCCGTATTCAAAAAAGGCCATCCGGAACAACGATTTCCAGCTTCCGAGCGGTGGATCGTTTTGAAGGAACCTTGAATTCAACAATTGAGAAGGAAAACTGCGCCCCAAACTTCGTCGTCCGTCGGCACCGCGTGCTGCTTATAAGTCCGATATGACGGTGAATTAGCGGTGCTGTGCCCAAGACTTTGCTTGCTCGTACGAGTCAAGCTCGAATATTGGACCGTGGCTTTTCTTCGGCTCATTCCGAGCTACCGAGAATACGAAGGCAGCCGCCGATCGCCATCCATCTCATCGTGCCGCTAACGCGATGATCTGCATCCCTATGTGCGAGCATCACCAGATCTGAAGCTCAATCTTTTGTGCATTGAGGATGCTTGCTTGCGAAGTAGCCAAGAAGAGGCCGCCAATACTCGTTGTGTCTTTGGAACTTGATGCTGTCGTTAGACCTCCGGAGCATCCGTTCAACACTTCAGACGTCATAGGTGTACACGCTTGGCAGACGAAATGGTGCGTTTAGCGCTGCGGTCTGGATCCGAATTCAAGGGATAAGCTCAGGCAAATGGCGCCTTGGTGTTGATCGTCCCGCATAGCGCTCTGAGGTGTCAGGGATTGCCCTATCAGGCCGGGCAGTGGCCTCACACTACTCACCTTTCATTTCGTCCGCGTTCAGCGCAAAGGAAGCTAGCCACGGACGCCGGTGGGATCCGTGGGCCGAAGGCGTATGACGACGTTACCCAAACATTGAGAGTCCAAGAGTATAGATAATTCAGAATGGAGCCAGCACCAGTCGTCATTCACAGACAACGTCTTCGGGCAGTGCGCGACAATGGCTGAATCGACTTCAAACCACGAGGGCGTCACCCGAACGACATCTGAGAACCATCAAAATTCGTACACTACATCCGAGGGATTTACCCAATTATCTTCTACCGGGCATCAAACCCACTCAGGGACGGCCACTGGCGATAATCTGCCAGAGGGCATCTTCCGCACAGAATCAGGCCGTGAGACCTATTATCCAGACGGTCATGCCTCACGTGCAGCTGGCACAGGTGTCGGGACTTTCTGCGAACATGAAGGCCACACAGCTACGCCAACTCCCATAACACGTGCATCGTATGGCATCTTCCCTCCTCAACAAAGCAGCACACACGAATCCCCATCGAGCCATAATATGCAGGGCGTCGGCCTGGTTTCGGGCGCTGCCGTCCACCAGGTGCAGGATAGCAGCAACGCACAGCCTCGCGAAGAAGTGGCATTGGAGTCAGTAGAGAAACTCGTATCATCAGCATCCAGCTCCAGCGGATCGTCCACCCGATACGGCTCGAATGGGCAAAAAGGACATAGCAAGCGTCAAGAATCATCGTCCTCCAACGATTACGATGGTCGCATGCTCGAGCGTCGTGCGACTCACGCCGAGATCGACGACGAAGGCAGACGGGAGCTTGCTCGAATTTTCACAACTCAATCGCAAAAGCTCGCACAGCAGATGAGCATTGCGCAGCCGAACGATCCAAGCGTGGATCCAGCGAATGACTCTTTCGATCTATCGAAATTCCTCCGCATGTTCAGACATCAGCTTGAAGGCGAAGGTGTGGAAGTAAAGAAGCTTTCCGTGGTCTACAAGGGCCTGAACGTTTTTGGTTCCGGCAAAGCGATCCAGCTGCAGAAGACCGTGTCAGACGTATTCATGGCGCCCTTCAGAGCCGGTGAATACTTCGGCAAGTCAGAACGCAAGCAAATTTTGCACAGCTTTGATGGTATCATCAAAGCAGCAGAGCTTTGCGTTGTTCTTGGACGACCCGGAAGTGGATGCAGTACGCTTTTGAAGGCGCTGACGGGCGAGCTGCACGGCCTCGACACCGATGAATCCGTCATCCACTACAACGGCATTGCACAGAAGCGGATGATCAAGGAGTTTAAGGGCGAGATGGCGTACAATCAAGAGGTGGACAAGCATTTCCCACATCTGACCGTTGGCCAGACACTAGAGCATGCTGCTGCTCTGAGGACGCCCTCAAACCGACCGATGGGTGTGTCGCGCAAGGAGTTCTCCAAATTCGTCACCCAAGTTGTCATGGCCGTACTTGGGCTAAGCCACACCTACAACACCAAAGTCGGAAACGACTTTGTGCGCGGCGTGTCAGGTGGTGAACGAAAACGAGTTTCAGTCGCAGAGATGTTGCTCGCAGGTGCTCCATTGGCCGCATGGGACAACTCTACCCGGGGTCTTGACTCCGCCACTGCGTTGAAGTTTGTGAAGGTGAGCAATTGTCCACGTGCGTAACCACACCACACTAACAGTATTTCAGGCTCTCCGCGTGGGATCTGATATGGCAGAAGGTGCTGCAGCCGTGGCCATCTACCAAGCCAGTCAGGCCGTCTATGACCAATTCGACAAGGCCGCTGTTCTCTATGAGGGTCGTCAGATCTACTTCGGCCCCGCAGATATGGCCAAAGGCTACTTTGAACGTCAAGGCTGGTACTGCCCACCTCGACAAACGACGGGCGACTTCCTCACAGCTGTCACCAACCCTACCGAACGACAAGCTAGCAAGGGTATGGAAAACAAGGTGCCTCGTACCCCTGAAGATTTTGAAAAGTACTGGCGCGAGTCTCCGGAGTACAAAAATCTTCTGGAGGAGATCAAAGACTTCGAAGAAGAATACCCGCTGAACGAACACGGCAACCTCGATGAGCTGCGAGAAAAGAAGAATTTCGTGCAAGCCAAACATGCTCGTCCAAAGTCGCCGTACCTGGTGAGCGTACCCATGCAAGTCAAGCTCAATACCAAACGTGCGTACCAAAGAATCTGGGGTGACGTCGCATCGTCAGCTACACAAGCCATGCTCAATGTCGTCATGGCACTCATCGTTGGTTCCATCTATTATGGTCACTCTCAAGGGTCTTCATCATTCGAAGGTCGCGGCGCAGTCTTGTTCTTGGCAGTCTTGTTCAATGCTCTTACGTCTATCGGAGAAATCAGTGGACTCTATGCGCAGCGGCCTGTTGTCGAAAAGCACAACTCATACGCATTCTATCACCCTGCAACCGAGGCCATCGCGGGTATCGTGGCTGATATACCGGTCAAATTCCTCCAGGCTGTAGTGTTCAACATCATACTGTATTTCCTCGCGGGACTGCGGTACACCCCAGGACAATTCTTCCTCTTCTTTGGTGAGACGATGCTGCTTTTACGTATGAAGTTATCGAGCTAACATAAGTGCAGTTGTCACATATATGGCTACCTTCGTCATGGCTGCTATCTTCCGAACAACTGCAGCTGTTACACAGACAGCTTCGCAAGCCATGGCTGGAGCTGGAGTACTGGTTCTCATCTTGGTCATATACACTGGTTTCGTCATTCGCATACCGCAGATGCCCGTATACTTTGGCTGGATTCGGTGGATCAACCCAATCTTCTATGCCTTCGAGATTCTTCTGGCGAACGAGTTTCACGGCGTCAACTTCCCTTGTGATCAATTTGTACCAATGGGCCCTGGCTACAACACAAACGGCAACTCATTCATTTGTAACGTTCAAGGTGCAGTAGCTGGGCAGACGTTCGTGTCTGGAGATGCTTTCCTAGAGCTTTCCTACTCCTACTCTTGGTCTCACGTCTGGCGAAACGTAAGTTCTCCCTTCCAAACATATCAGGTATTACTAACATTGAAAAGTTCGGTATCATGTGGGCCTTCTTGATCTTCTTCATGATTACATACTTTATTGCCGTCGAGATAAACTCCTCCACCACGAACACCGCTGAACAACTCGTCTTCCAGCGAGGTCATGTTCCAGCATACTTGCTCAAGGACAGCAGCAAGAAGTCATCCGACGAAGAGACAAATGGTGCTGGAGCTGCAGGCGAAACTGATGGTGCTGGCGATGTCAGTGCCATTGAGGAGCAGAAGGGTATCTTCACTTGGCGAGATGTTGTATACGACATTGAGATTAAGGGCGAGCCTCGCCGGCTACTTGACCATGTGTCTGGGTTCGTGAAGCCTGGCACCATGACCGCCTTGATGGGTGTCTCTGGCGCGGGCAAGACGACGCTGCTTGATGCCCTTGCTCAGCGAACTACCATGGGTGTCATCACTGGTGATATGTTCGTAAATGGAAAGCCTTTGGACGCCGCATTCCAGCGCTCTACTGGTTATGTGCAACAACAGTAAGTTGATACGTACGCAAAGCAGTTCTTCACGTTGCTCACCAGCATAGGGATCTCCATCTCGAGACAGCGACAGTCCGCGAATCGCTCCGCTTCAGCGCCATGCTTCGCCAACCCAAACATGTCAGCAAGAAGGAGAAGTACGAATACGTAGAAGAAGTTATCAAGATGTTGAACATGTCAGACTTTGCCAACGCCGTCGTTGGTGTACCAGGAGAGGGTCTCAATGTCGAACAGCGCAAGCTTCTCACGATCGGTGTCGAACTCGCTGCTAAGCCGAAGCTTCTGCTCTTCCTTGATGAGCCGACATCTGGCCTCGACAGCCAGAGTTCGTGGTCCATCATCTCATTTTTGAAGAAGCTGTCATCAGCTGGACAAGCCATTCTTTGCACGATTCATCAACCTTCCGCGATTTTGTTCCAAGAGTTCGACAGACTCCTATTCCTGGCTAAGGGAGGTAAGACTGTCTATTTCGGCGAGGTTGGCGAGAATTCGCAGAAGCTGCTGCATTACTTCGAGAACCAAGGAGCACGCAAGTGCGGCAAGGACGAGAACCCCGCTGAATATATGCTCGAGATCGTCAACAATGGCAAAAACGATCAGGGCAAGGAATGGTACGACGTCTGGAAGCAAAGCGAGAACGCCCAGGGGGTTCAACGACAAATCGATCAGCTGCATCAAGAGAAGCAGCATGAGGACTTGAACATCGCCAAGGAGACTGGCGGTGGGGCTTATGCCATGCCTCTGACGGTCCAGATCTGGGAGTGCACATACCGTGTCTTCCAACAGTACTGGAGGATGCCGAGCTACGTCCTCGCGAAGTTTGGTCTTTGCGCCGTGGCATCGCTCTTCATTGGCTTCTCGTTCTTCGACGCCGACTCGACACAAGCCGGCATGCAGACGATCATCTTCTCGGTATTCATGATGACGACCATCTTCTCTTCTCTCGTCCAGCAGATCCAGCCATTGTTTATAACTCAGCGCTCCCTTTACGAGTCTCGCGAACGTCCTAGCAAGGCTTACTCCTGGATCGCCTTTATGGTTGCCAACATCGTCGTCGAGATCCCATACGGCATCTTCGCTGGAATCCTCACCTTTGCCTGCTTCTACTACCCTGTTGTCGGAGCCAATCAATCAGGCGAACGTCAAGGTCTCGTTCTCCTCTTCAGCATCCAGTTGTTGATTTACACCTCAACATTCGCAAGCATGACGATCGCTGCCTTGCCAAACGCTGAAACTGCTGCTGGTCTGGTCTCCCTTCTCACACTCATGAGCATCTTGTTCAACGGTGTTTTGCAGCCTCCAGACGAGCTTCCTGGATTCTGGATCTTCATGTACCGCGTATCGCCCTTCACTTACTGGATCGGCGGTATAGTAGCCACCATGTTGTCCGGTCGCGCAGTCGAATGCAGCTCCACCGAAGTTTCCATCTTCGATCCTCCCTCAGGCCAGACTTGCGGTCAATACCTGCAGAATTACGCGTCTGTCGCTGGTGGAAACATTCAAAATCCCAGTGCAACGTCTGCATGCCAGTACTGTTCGCTCTCCAACAGCGACCAATTCTTGGCCACAGTCTCCATCTCATATAGTCAGAGGTGGCGCAACTTTGGCATTCTTTTCGCCTTCATCGCGTTTAACGTTTTCATTGCTGTGCTTACATACTGGCTTTTCCGCGTTGCGAATTTGAGCTCGTTGACTGCGAAGTTCCACAAGACGAAGAAGGGTGCGAAGGCAAAGGGCGCTGCAGACAAGGTGGAAGAGAAGGCGGAGGATGTTGCTAAGCAGGGTGCGCATCCAGGAGAGAGGAGCGGAGAGAAGGATGCTTGATTCACCTTTTGACTGTTGTCTGATTCACAAAAGTCGAGCGAAATGCCTCTTGTATAGTGCCCTTCTTGATTTATAGCGCTTGTTTGAGATAGTAAGATTTAATCTATTAATATCTATATGAACGCCAGTCAATCTTGCATGGTTCTTACCTCGGTCCTGAACGCCGTTCCCAGGAAATGATGTCAGTATTGGAAACTCCCCACGATCCCCATGCGCTCTTTCCTCCCCAACTAGTCAAAGCAACTGTTTGCAAATCGAAGCTAGGTACACTGATTCACTAAGACGAATCTATGGTGCGGAAACTATCCAAGACCATTGACCTCGCAGGATCGGCTAATCAAAGCGCGAAGCACCGATGAAAGCACCGGCGACAATTACTATCGATGCTTCGCCAAAGTCAAAGATGATGTTGAATAATCTGGATGGCATGAAAGCCACAGGAAGTAGTCGGCCTTAACGTCACAGGAGGTTACTGTGCTTTAGACTTGGAAGCGGGACAACTCGAAGTGGCTCCATCCACTACGCTCAGCTCGGTCGGAGGAACCTACACTCCACTCATGGCGTCCCAATACGGACTTTGAAGAGATTAGATTCTGTTTGTTGTGTAGAAAACAACGACTAAAGGAGATGCTGCTCGGCCGATGAGCGATGTCCGCTCTTAAACTGTAACTGTGTGAGCAGTGTCGGTTGGAGGCTGCAGATCAACGATTGTATTGCTATCTGTTGTCGTGTTGTGATGTTCGTGTACAGGAGCTCTCAGCTCAGAGGTAAGTGCACTTGCCCACCGGGCAGTGCCTGCTACGATAGGATATCATGTGACCCAACCCACGTGGTTACATAAACACTCATCCATACGCACTGAAACTCCGAGCCCAGCCTAATAACATGCACATTGATCTACATCATGCATATCAGGTGCTGATATTTATATTTAAGTCCTGGCACTGCTTCATGATATCTCACTTCAGCTTAGGCGATATTTCGCAATTTCTCTTCATTCAATTCAAGCTCGACTATCTCATATATCGTCACCGCAATGGTTTCTAACGCAGCCGTACTGCAAAAGCTCAATTGGCCAGCTCAGCCTGCTATCAACAAGATCGATACCCACCATCACTTGGTACATGATTTCTACGCAAAAGGTATGTCATACATCAACTCGTCTTAGGTACTGGACTGACTGTTCGTCAGCTGTGGCCGATGTAGGAGGTATGTCAAGACACCACAGCATAACCCAACTCACCAAAACCTAAAACCATGATCCAGGTGATCCAAGCGGTTGGCCAACACCAGAATGGTCCCCATCGGTCTCCCTTACAATCATGGATAAGCTCGGCGTAAAGACCGCGCCGCATCTGTCCGCAACTCCGACTCCAACTCCAGCGGATTCGGCTTCTTCGCCAACCTCCCCAGCCTACTCGACACTTCCGCCGCCCTCGCCGCCCTCACCTACGCCCTCGACACCCTGCACACCGACGGCGTCGTCCTCTTCATGCGCTACGGCGACGCAAATGCGTGCCTAGGTCATCCATCCATCGAGCCTATCTGGGCCGAGTTGCACCGGCGTAAAGCAGTCGGATCCATTCGTCCCACACACCCCGTCGACACTCACAGCGTAAACGAGCGCATGCCGCAACCCGTCATCGACTATCCGCACGAAACGACACGTGCGGCTATGGACATATCACGTCCGGGACGCGGTAGAAGTATCCCGATGCTAAAGTCATGTTGTCGCATGCGGGCGGGTCGTTGCCGTTCTTGATATCGCGGGTCGTCGAGCCGTTGAAACGAACGGATGATGCTGCGGCGCTTGGGAGGCTGGGCACGACGGCGCAGAAGGCGTGGGAGGATTTTTGGGGGTTTTATTTTGATTCCGCGTTGGCTGCGAGTCCGCAGGTGCTGAGGATGGTGTTGGAGATGGTGCCGTATGAGCATATACTTTACGGGGTGAGTCTGCTAGTAGCATGTGAGGAGGGGAGTGAAGACTAATGTGTGAACAGAGTGACCTCCCAGACGCGAATGGACCGGCTCATCCATATTTTTTGGAAGATTTGGAGGGAAGATCAATTTCGGAAATGCGCAGGCTCTATTTCCGCGACTTGCGCAGGGCGGGACAGAGAAGTTAGGAAAAAAGAATATCGTCACGTTTAATATGATAATCTACTGCGCGTCTCCGCCGCCCTTGTTCTTGTGTCCGAATTTTGGGGTGAGAATCGTTGCCCAACTTGGGTATTCACTTGATCTTCTTAAGTGGGGACGAGTATTATACGTGCCGGGTACTATGACCGTTCTTGATGTGAGTCTGCAAATGCGAAATCCATCACCCTGTTTTACAGTTGAAGCGACTTCTTGACATAGCTCCACACTCCACCATATCCATCCTTCTCACGATCCTCCTCATCATCGTCGTACTCATCCTCAGGATACTCAGGCTGCGTTGTTGGTGTCGGACCAGATCCATACATCTTCGTCTTCGTCTTGGTAGTCGTCTTCAACGTCGTTGCGCCGGAGTTGCCAGGCCTGTGATAGCCGCCAGTAGAGTAGGCCAACCCACCATGGCCGCCAGTATGGTACGGATGCTTGCTATAGCCGTCGGTCGGCCGAGCAAATCCGCTGCTGGCGCATGGAGAACCAGATGGATAGGATGGAGAGCCAGGAAGACCAGGCGTGTTTGGCGATGCTGAAAGATTGAACACGGGAACAGCGTCCGAGATCGAGCTCGGGACTGAGTTCCCAGGGTTGTCCTTCCCCGGGACGGGCGCAGGCGTGATGCTGGGGAAAGTCGAAGGTGACGCAGGCAAACCTAGGGCATTAGAAATGGGGTAAGGTTTGTAAGACAGTGCGCCGGTTGAGGCTGGATGACGACCTGTCCCAGTAGGATGATGGTCGGTTCCGGAGGGGTAGTAACCTGCACCGCTTGGAACCGTGGTAGGATAGCTGGGGTAAGCATCTAGTGCTGGGATAGATTCGTCACGCGCCTCAATAGCGGTGCCAAGTATGTGGTCGATAAAGCTGCCGAAAAGAACTGTCTTTGTGTCAATGACTTGCTCACTTTGTCGAACAGTATGTGACTTGCCAGCAAACGCAGAGTTAACGAGCGCGAGAATGACAATTGGCTTCATCGTGAGTTCGCGTATGAGGTTTAGCGATGAGTAAGATTCGATAGTGTCTCGAAATTCTCGATTGTCTCGTGACCGTAGGAATGCTGAGTGAAAGACGGAATGGTCCAGCCAGAAGGACAGAGATACTACCAAGATACATATGTATACACAGTACAACGAGCGCTCAGCTTGCTTCGATGCTACATATGGTGACGTCGACAGAAGGACTCTGAGAAGCCTTGTGGGAGGCACAGCGTAATCGGAGACCGACCGAGTACTTCATCTCGCCCCCCCCCCTCCGCGCCGCATTCGTTTCACATCTATTCGTTTGTCCGTATACTTGCAGAGTGGTAGTAATCAGAGGCAGCTGTGCCTCAGAATAGTCGATGATCTGATTGCGCGAGAGGACAGCTAGCGTGGCATTTCGATTATCGTCCGGAGGACCTCAGCTCGTATGCAGGGGTGTGGTGAAGTCGAGGTGTGGCGCTGTCAGTCGGGAGTGTTCTGCAGGCAGACTCGACAAAAGTAATCCTCAATGTTTCACAAGAATTGACGAGTATGTCTCAACAGTCGATCAATTGCTAAAACAGCGGATGCGATGTACGTGGGGATCGAGCACATGGGTAGGCCAAGCTATTATCGCACATCGGCCCCACAGGGAGTGGGTGTAGTCGCAGATGGATTAAGGTACGTTCATCCTTGTGTCGTTTGCACCGTCAGAGTTCCCCAGAAAGCATATTCGCAGTAAATCGCATCGACGCAGTAAGATGTTCGGGCTCTGCGGCTCTGTCCCGCTCCGAGATGACGTGTGCCTTGCCAAACAAGGCTGCATGCTTACGGGCGCACTTGGACAATGATATTCGGAGCGTCGGAAAGAGATGACCAAGTTTCTCTCGATGTATTCCTGTGTTGCTCAGTAGTGCCATAACTTGCGCTAGTACAAGGCAACTTCTGAGCCGCTTGGTCAAATTAGAGGACGATTCGACCAAAAGCGGATAGGTGGTTGTCGACAGCCACGTTTGAAAGATTACTTTGTGTGTTTAATAGGTTTACGTAGCCTAGGGACTGTGGTTCAGATCTGTTTGCAATGCCAGTGTGGACCTTGACGGCTGGGGAGGTCGAGGAGAAGACAACATGAACGCCTTACACGCATACGCGCGGCTTAGACCGAGCACGTGAGAGCCAGGACAACATGGTGTTCTCATGAAAGAGGACACTTTGAGGTTGTACAGCGTCTCAGCTTGATTTAGACCAGCGTTTGGGCTGACAATTCTGATGGAGGTGAGGTCGAAAGCATCTTCACAGCCACCCGATACGCTTTGCGGCGTAGCCCCATCCGCTTGCGAGCGCTGTCACACCTGTAAACACGATGAGAGCACCGTAACCGCTGCCATACGTCATGTCTGCACTCCAATTTCCGGCATGCAGGAGTGCTTCCGATAGTGGTCCGCTGCACAGATTGCCCACTCCTTTGCCTGCAGAAAGACACGCCCAGACCATGCCGGAGTCGACACTTCGCTTCCTCTCGATTGTGTTGCGCGTGATTGCGCTCCATGCGCTCGACTGGCATCCCGCGAAGCCGCCGTACACAATGGAGAAGATGTAGAGTGGTGCAAGCGATGTTGAAAAACCCCAAAGAAGGAACACCCCGATTGCAGATCCTAGGGATGATACAAGCAGACAATTGGTGACATGGAATCGGTCCGTCGCCATGCCCATACATAAACATCCTAGGAAGCCCGCGCCGTTCAGGAGTATAATGGTAACCGTGCTTTGAATGTGGCTGGCGCCCAGGGAGCGAGCATACGTTGGTAAATAGAACCCTGGCAGGAAGAAGCCCATGCTCTGGATAATATTGCCAGATTGCAATATCAGGAAGTTAGAGCAGGTCCAGAAAGACATGTCGAACCGCCTAGTTTGACTTGTCTGCGCAAGAGGAAGTCGCGGCTTGAACATAAACAACAACGGGAAGTTGAGCGCCACGAAGGTAAGCGCGCACACCCTGAGAGTCGTCCGGAAGCCGTAGGAGTTTAGGAGCCATTCGAGAACGAGTGGCAGGATTGCGCCGCTTAAGCCTAGACCTGCTAGTGCTACACCGAACGCGAACCCACGCCGACGTATCCACCACTCCTCGAGATTCTGGAGGATGGGTGCCCAGGCCAAACCGCCCCCAAGTGCGTAGATTACGCCTTGCGTGAGGATCAAGTGGTTTACACTGGTCGACAAAGAGCCGAGGCCAAGAGCCAGACAGACGATGACAAGTCCAACCGGAGTTGCCCACTTGCGAAGCTTGGGAAAGTACTTCAACAGTGCGTACAACAATGGAATGTCCGTGTACATGATGCCCTAATGGTTATTTTAGCGAATCAGGTTCACGTGAAGATGCACCAGGGCGTGAATACCATAGCGCACGCGCCGACGGCAGCGATGTTGCTTGAACCAGCGAAGTCTTTGTCACTGTAGTGCTCCTGGAAGATACCGTACGAAGCTGGGAAGCCTACAACTCGGTCAGTATGAGAAGTGACTATAGTGACCATGGTTCCAACCCCAGATCAAGGCTTCCAGCATGAAGCAAGCGAACAAACACAGCCAAGCATCTTTCCCTCTGTCGGTGGGCGGCAAAGAGAAACCTTCGTTGCTGTCTGATGCATGCTGTAGCGGTTCGACGCCGACGTCGTCTCCTGTGGTCGACTGCTGGGGGTACGAGGTCAATTCGATTTGTGTGCTCGTGTTCGAAGCCATAGTCTAGAACGAGGTGTGGAGGCTGTTGATCAATTGGTGGTCATTTTGACTGAGGATGATGGCCATCTTGTCAGTCCATCAATCAAGTGTAGGGCGTGTTGATGTGCGGTTCGGTGGGGCATTCCAGCTCCTGACCGACGGGAAACGTCACTCAATGCGCCGTGCCATCCATTATCGCAACGATGGAATCGATCTGGATTCACTTGAGACGACGAGAGTGAAGTCTGAGTGAAGCCTTGAGGGTCGTCCGAAGTGGGAACCTTGGAGATGACGGGTGAGTTGCTTGGCAAGCACGGGCGCACGCGGCAGCGGAATTTTAGCACGTCGCGACTTCGAAATGCACGCGCCCAGAGCGCCAGCTTTCACTTGACAACCATGTTCACCATGCACAAAGGTTCAACGATGAGACTACCGTAATGATGGACCGCCACCGATAGACAAGACCATAGATCACCACCACTTCAGGCACAATTATGGACGACTCGCCACGCTCCTCGAAAAGGAGGAAGCTCGACACACCGAAACGCATCGCATCCAGCCCATGGGAGCAGGGCTCAGCCAAAAGAGCCTCTGGAAGGCTTGCCACCCGGTCGACCTCATACACTAATGGCTTCGTGCAAGAAGACCCAACGCTCATGGGCGCAGTTATTGGCACGCCCGCGAAACGCAGCGCTTTGGCAGATATTGACCTTTACGATGACATAGAAGGGGCATTGAGCGTCGAGCCTTCGCCTCGACCAGCAACACGGAGACCACAAACAACCTCAAGGGAGGACACGGCGAGTAATACCGACGAGCTTCAGTATGTTGCTGTCACGCCAAAACGTGGTCAGGGGAGGTCGAAGAAGGCAGAAAGTGCCAAGCAAAGCGCGTTCAAGACGTTGATCAACGGTTTCAGAAATGGCGCAGGCGTTGAAGCAGATTTCCAAGACGAGATGGCAGAGGCAGCTGCAACTCCGACCAAGCGCACAAAGGGCACAAGAACCCCAGTGGCTTCAGTGCGCAAAGCAGCAGCACCGAGGTCAAGTGGGCGCAGACGGGCAGCAAGTCCAGACCTGACCGGAGAGGACGCTCTGGGTGGTCCTGAGAGCAAAGTATTGTCGAAAGCACGATCCACGAAAAAGACCTCCACTCGCCCACAAAAGGAAGCGGCATCAGACGAGGAGGAACCACCTACCGCTACGCCGTCACGATCAGCGAAGAGGCGGAAGCCCGTGCAAGAGCGCACATCAGTACCGGAGACGGAGGACGAGCAAGGGCCGCAAACATCACCGAGCAGCAGGAAGCAGACGGCGAGCGCACGACGTCGGTCAAATCGCACAGATCACATAAGCAATGGAGACATGGATGATGAAGCAGAAGATATGGCTGAGGATGGAATGGACGTGGACGGCAACAGCGTGCTCGAGAGCGTGCTTGATCCTACTGAGCCTAGCCCATTCAATAAGCCTATCTCAGCTCCGAAAGACAAGCCTGCTCCTCCAGTCATATACGGCAGTTTACCCGAAGGAAGGGAGCTGGACCTGCTGAAGGCCATTGTTTTAGAGCGCATCACAGCCAAACGGCCCTCACCTCTGGTGGGCTTGGACACAGAATACAAGTCGGTACACCAACTCGTCGAGCAGACAGTTACTGCTGGAGAAGGCAACTCGATGCTCGTTATTGGTGCTCGTGGGAGCGGCAAGACTGCTCTCGTTAATAAAGTACTGTCCGAGGTGTCCAAGGATAACGGAGGCGAGTATCATGTCGTCCGCCTCAATGGTTTCATACACACCGATGATAAGATTGCATTACGCGAGATCTGGCGGCAACTAGGCAGAGAGATGGATATTGAGGAAGACGGCAGTGGACCCGGCAAGAATTACGCCGATACCCTCACGACGCTCCTCGCGCTGCTGTCCCATCCTTCTGAGCATACTGGCGAGGTCACCGATCAGGTCGCGAAGGCAGTCATCTTCGTCATCGACGAATTTGATCTTTTCGCTCAGCACCCAAGACAGACATTGCTGTACAATCTGTTCGACATTGCGCAGTCGCGAAAAGCCCCCATCGCGGTCCTTGGTGTCACCACTCGCATTGATGTCACCAATAGCTTAGAAAAGCGAGTGAAGAGTCGCTTTAGTCACCGGTACGTGCACCTCAGCCTGGCCAAGACATTCACCACATTTCAAGAGACCTGCAAGGCATGTCTCTTGGTTCAGCCTGAGCAATTGAGCGTCGAAGAGCGTGGCATTCTGGAAGGTGGCATCAAAAGTACGCCAGCAAAGAAAGGCAAGAAAGACATCAAGCAAGACGTTCTGTCGGATTGGAACGCCAACATCAACGTAAGTGCTCCCGACAGTCTGTTTGACGTCAAGAACTGACTCTCAGCAGAAGCTCTTCGCCTCCGCCGCCTTCTTAACCCAACATCTTGCACCACACTTCTACCGCACGAAGTCTATTCCTACCGTATTGAACAGCTTCTTTCTCCCTTCTGCCACGCTTGCCGTGTATCAAGCCTTCATACCCGCCGAAACACTTAGCGCGCCAGATTCTAAGCTCTTCCTCATCACGCACCTATCTACGCTATCCATATCCCTCCTAATCGCCGCCGCACGCCTCGACATCATCCATGACAGCGACACGTGCAACTTCAACATGGCTTACGACGAATACGTCACTCTCGCATCCAAAGCTCGTATCCAGTCGGCAGCAGGCGGTATGTCTGCGTCTGGTAGCGTGAGTAAAGTCTGGGGTAAAGACGTCGCCAGACGTGAGTGGGAAGGCCTGGTCGAACTTGGATTCATCATGCCGGTTATACAAGGCCAAGCGGGCGGCTTTGGTATGGTTCGATGTGATGTCGCGCTTGAAGAAATTGGCGTCGTGCTAGCGGGCGAGAAGGGCGTGGATAGGCAGTTGGAGAGGTGGTGTAAAGCCATCTGAACCAGTGGTAGGCAGATCTCAATCGCACGAAATATTGCTATGGAACACAATCCTCATGAATTCAAGAAGCTGGTTTTTGTCGCCCTATGTGACAAACGACTAGTCTCGTAATGATATATAAACCGTCCACGCTGCTGAGTTCTATCTTCACAAAGGTCCTGCAGTCGGTAGGAAGTTTCGAAAAATCAGGCAGCGCCGAACATGTTCGTCGTGTGGTCTTTTCCGCTGTCAGAGTGATGGCAGAATTCTTCATGACGAAAGCACAAACGGAAACGCACATTGCCATGCGTCCTCTCCTGTGCCGAAACTGTATTGCGACAAATGCATGTCCTTGTGTCAACGTAACCAAAAGCAGTGGCAAAGCCTCGCATGTATTTGAGTATGGCGCGAACTCGTCGAGAGTGTTAACAGGACTTGATCACGACCCTTGCTGAATGCGATCTGAACAAGCCAAGTGCCTAGGCTGCAGAGCATATGAAGCTCCTTGGCTACTGCTTCATTCTCACTCACAGAGGACAATCGACTACGTCCTGAAAGCATCCTTCGAAATACCTATGGGCTGGGTGCCTTCTGGCCCCTTTTCAAATTCCGGGTCGTCCACCGACATGTGTTCTTTTCCCTTATTCGCGTCAGTCGAGAACGTTGTTCGGCAGGAGTCATGTCTTCTTTTCCAAGGCTCTAAACAGGCAGGCGTCGGAATTCATGTTTAGCCACACCCGGCTCCAAACATGGATATATAATTCGCTCTACTCGCCTGGAAGTTTCCTCCACGATACCTCATTGGCGATTCCCTTTTCAACGGTCAGTCCTTCAAAACCAATGTTTGTCTGCTCGTCTCGGGGCTGACATAGAACGCAATGTCAAGCGAACTATGGTGCTGTATCCTCTTTCTCCTGATTCTCGGTCCTACTATTGAAAGTCGCACACCAGAGAGCGAAGAATCCTTTCAAGCTCGGAAGTAGACTCAACAGGCATATGACTGCGTGCCTTCTCGAAACGATCGACGAAGAGATTGATGTTCTTGGAGAAGTACACCTGCTCTTCTTCAATGTGAGTCCAGTGTCTGGATGTACGACAGATCTTCGAAAAGGCATATATGTAGCGGTCATGTGGAGTTCAATCTATCCCCGCTGCTTTCTTATCGACGCCGTCAGAAAGTGGTTTCATTCTGTCTGATACTCCCAGAAGCCCCGAGCTGACATATAAACTCTCTTGCAAAATTACACATCAACACTCTTTGACCAACAAATTTCATTTAAAACTTCAAAAGGCGCGCCTAATAGAACGATGGCTCTCGCATTACGTGGCCGGCAACAAGGAATCGCAGACTTCAAGACCGATGAAGCATTGCTGGGCCAAAAGTCGAGCAAGACCGTCATCGATTGCCATATGTGGTTGGTCTCAGGTTTCGACATTGAACATATCCTTGGCGTACATGACCTCGAATACCCTCATGTACGTCTGCTGTCCCTTGCATTCAACACCATCCCCCTCCTATAAGGATTGCTCCCAAACTTACGATCCAAAGACGATGATTTTTTCCCCGCATGATTTACTCCTGAAAGGGAACAAAACGAACCTTATGGCGAGCCATGACGCTGTGTCTTCTCTATTCTTCCGCCTATTCCGGAACGCGGTGCATACTGATGTCGAGCATGACATGCCATTTCTCTTGGAACAAACCAGCACTGAAGCCAAACATGGACTCGTGGGAGTATGAGAACATTTAGTTCAGTGTAGCACGATGCAGGGACTTAAAAAACACGCCTGAGGCATGTTGGGCGGCGGCGATTGTGATTCATTCGACGTCAACTGCTTCAATGTGCGCTTTCACGCAGCGCTATATTTATCATGCTCTTACATGGGATTGGCGAGGTATAAAAGTCTCTCTAGGCTTTCTTCACTTATTCGCTCTACACTGATCTACCTGCTCGCGTGTTCAAAGTTCGCTGTATTGGTGGTCATGGTTTCGGGTCTTGCGTCGGCTCGAAACCAAAGACACCAAGGATCCTTTCAATGACTGCGTGGCGTCTTTTCGCCCAAGACAATACAACTCTGAGTGATGTGACCTTCTTACCATCTCTCTTCATGACCACAACAAGAAAATTGTTAGTCTCAGCCTGATGTTAAGTCTTGGCTGACACCGGCGCACTGCCATCTTCATGCGCCGGCGAGCCGTACTGTAGTTCACAATGAGCTTCCACATGCATCTGAGGCCATTCAGCTATGATCCTTGGATTCTGGCTGAAGGAGCGGGACGCATGCGTATAGCGTCGCGCAATACATTAACCCAAAGTTGTTGTTCTCGATCAATTCGGACGCCCATCTCCAAAAGCCTATGGCAAGATGCATATGTTGACTCGATGTTGGCATGATCCAAGCTTTAGTGAAGAGCGGTATTCAAAAAGCACAACCCGAGGATATCGAGAATTTGGTGCAACGCAAGCTTGTCGAGATATGGAGGAGAACAAGGGTTGATTGGGTCGATGGAGTCATTGAGCATCCTCTAACCCTAGGTCACAAAGTCCTTTTCGCAGACATGAATGGAAGTCCAGAAACTTCGATTGTAGGACGCATCACTCCATGCTTACGTGGACAGATACCTTCTGAGTGTGTGACAACTCCAGAGGTAGATGTTGAGGAGAACAAGGAGTCGCGATGATTTATATACCTGTGCAGTGTAGATATGACACGTGAATCATACACTACTTGACTATGGAAGTCTGTGAACCATGTGACATGACTGAAGACTACCAGATCACGCGAAGTATTCCTCATGGCTCCTCGGGTCGTGAATTTTGACAGATGCCTCTTAAGAAACATGTCGTGCTACATTTGTAATTTCGAGATCCGACGTCATCAAAGCGCTCACAGAGATGCACTTCGGTGCATCGAAACACTGGATAACTGGTCAGTGTCAACCGTCCCTGCCGACTGTATCTGATGGCGATCTCGAACCTTCGAGTGATGCTCCTACTCACACGTCGACAGCACCTTTCTCGGATCCGACAATCACGCCGTCGTCCGAGTGTCTCGCATCTCCAGCCAGTGCGGCAAGTTCAATCTCATGGTTGATCTCGCGCATCCTCTCCAGGTCTTTCTCCGACGTACTATCAGCGCCGAAGATCGTGTCCATCTGCATAGAGTCAGTTCTGAAGCTTTCATTATATAAATGTAGCTGTATACCTCTTCAAGCGTCAAGTGCTTCGTTTCAGGCACGAAGAACCAGATGAACGCGGCGCCAAGGATGATCGAAGTCCAAAAGGGATGTAGGTGCCATACTTGATCCTTTCCAACAGATCAGAAGTAATCTGGCCAGTGATGAAGTTATTTATCCAGTTCGGAGAGCCTTCAAGCGCGGTTCCGTATGGTCGTGTCGAAAGTGGCCAGATCTAAGCGATGAGGATCCACACGCAAGGACCCCAGGAGTAACCGAAGTGGATGACGAAAAGCCATACCATCACGACTGCTGCCCAGTCTGCTGCTTTTCCTTCGGCAAAGCGATTGATGTTCTTTGCGAGAATGATAGCGATGACCAGGTGTGAGAAGCCCATGCCGATTGCGAAGACTGGCTTACGACCTACACGGTCGATACAGAGCACCGCTGGAATTGTGGCCAGAAATATTACTATACCAACAACGCCGGTGGCGAGCAGCAAGGTGGTGTTACCTGTCAGGCCGAGCTGCACGAAGATCTGCGGAGCATAGTACAAGACCGCATTGATGCCACTCCACTGCTGAAAGAACATGGTTACAGTAGTGACGATAACGCGCTTGAACATAGCCTTCGTCTTGAAAAGAGCTTCGATAGCGACGAATTGAAGTTTGAATATATTCCATGCTGTTTGCTCGCGAAGGTGGGAAACGCTTCGGCAATACTGCGTTTCTCGAACAACGACTGGGCTTTGATCTCGAGGAACTCCAGCTCGATAAGTTCATAATCCTCGGGCAGATCACGGAGGTGTGCCAGGGTTTTCCGTGCCTCTTCCTCTCGATTGTGGTGCATGAGCCAGCGTGGGCTAAGGACTTCCAGATCATGCCAATGAGTAGGACGAATGCTGGATTAAGCTGTAGGCAGATTGGCACCAGCCAGGCTGCGTTTGACTGAGTCTCGAGGGTGGTTCCTCCGATATGATTCGTGCCGTAATTGATCCAGAAGCTGATCATCATCCCGAACGTGATGGCTAGTTGCTGAAGAGCTACAAGTGCGCCGCGAACCTCCCTGGCGGTGACCTGGTTGGGGCTAATTGCTTCAGTGTGTTATGATGTACTCACGGTGGCGCACATTCGCTGTTGTACATAGGCACGATGACTGAGAGACTACCGACGCTAATACCTCTGTGACATGTCAGTGGCATGCTGGACAAGGTATTCGTGCACTAACGTGATGAAGTGGTTAGCAAGAATCTCGTTATGGCCACCTGCAATAGCTGTGATTTGAATCACAACACCAAGAATAACGCCCGACGCAATCAGTATAACGTTACCATATTTTCAGGAAGCAACCACTGAACATGCCCTGATTGTGTCCATAGAGAACACCTCCTGGGCATGTGAACAGGGCTATACGGAGGACATTGAAATTCTTGTACAACGCGCGGGTCCCGCTTGCGCCCATGAGGGCTTGTCGCCGCTGAAGAGCTATGCGAGAATGTCAGAGTGAATCACATGTATAGTTCCTAAGTAGATAATATACCAGCATCGAAAGCTGCAGCAGCTGCGCCGCCTCTAGCCATGATGATGAGTTAAGACAGTCGATTCGCGATACGGTAGTTCTGGAAGTATTCAAGATTTTCATCCGAGCATGCATCAACGGGTGCTAGCAATTCTTGCACCGCGCGCTCTCCGCACCCTCACATTACTCAGTGTCCCGGCGAAGGATGCTAGAGTCATCTTGGCAGTGGGGATGACATTGGCCTTGACATCTTTCCCGCTATCAGGTTGCAATGCTCATGGTTCTGCCACGATGATCGTTAGTTGTTCACCCGTGTAAGCATACCAAGAGCGGACGGTCTCTGCGTATGCGATGAAATTGGCCGCAGCATGTACTGGGCCGGTCATCCAAGGTCTGCAAATAGACGAACATTTGATGTACTGTACCTACTCAGCCATCACGTTACGAGTGAAGTGCAGTTCTGACTGCGGAAGGGCCGTTGCGTTGTTCGTTACGATCTGTGAATGCTAAGCTTTCGCCATGCAACTGATCAGGCTGAATTGCTTTGTGCAAACGCATTGCTGAATCTATGTACATATATTTCTAGACCCAGTGCGGTCTCGTAGAATAATACTGCCACCGCTCTTGCTTTTGTGTGGGTGAGCACGGTACTTGAGACTGTCCCTGAAGTCGTGTGCTAAGTGGCCAGCACCCTGCTCAACCGATGTCAAGAGGATCATCTAGGGATTCTGAAAGAGGGCGTGTGGCGATCTCATGTACACCGGACAGACTGGGAAAATCGAGTCATGTTGCAGCGTTCCGAGACGATGAGGACAGACGTTGCTCGTCATGTTTGGCATCGAGAAGCCCCGCGCACGCACCCCCAACTTTGCTGACGCGCTTTCCCTCTTCAAGGCGCGTAATCAACAAGTTCCCCTGTCAACCTTCACGACGAGGAGCAAACACGAAAGAGCAAAGAAACTGTCCAGCATCACAATGGCGACCTCCATATTCCTACGAAAGCGTGATTTCGTGTACCTCGTCTTCTTCATCGTGCACATACCTGTTATGCTTGGTAGGTCCTGTGTTCTCTTGACTCTGAAATCAGCTGCGTCTATCACTATTCCTATGGTTTGCATTTCCTTGAAGGAATGCGAATCGTATGACTGCACACGTCTTTCTGCCCAAGTTCATCATGGAGCTACACCCCATACCATAAGCCTGATCTACTTAAGTCTTCCATTCGCACCTTCAGAGTGAATTATCCAGCCGTAATACTTTGCGAGAAGACTGATACAACACAGCATTCGACCTAACGGCCTACTACCCAATTCAAATTAAACCCCTCTGGATGGGTTCCCTCCGCGAATGGTACATCAGCACATATGGCGACCGATTCTTCTACAACCCACCGTAAGACATCCTTCCCTTCTGATCTTTGAAACCCACCTTCAATTCGACAAGCACCTATCCCATTGCCACACTCCAGACCTCGCACAGAATGCGTCACCGAACCACATGGCCACCATTCCCCCCCGACCTCCGCCACCTCTCCTTTAAACCATCTGACCCAATACAGCGCATGGTTCCCCATCCTCACTTTCCTCGAACTAACCTACCACCTCCCCCTCACACTCTGGGCCATTCCCGCCTTACTTCGAAACGACCCTCGCATCCCGCTCGCTTTACTTGTTTTCGGTCTCGAGTGCAGTATCACGACGCTAGTGTGTTTGGCAGAGATGTTGAGTTGGGAGGAACTGAGTGCGGAGCAGAAGGGCTTAGGGGGGCTAGGTGGGATGTATGGTGGGTATTTGGGATTAGGTGAGTGCTGTGCTTGCGGTGGTGTGGTTGTGGTGAGTAGGTTGTGCTGATGTTTTGTGTAGGTGTGTTTATGACGTTGGATTGCTATGCGAGGTTGGATGGGTGGATTGCGAGGCAGAAGGGGTTGGTGCCTGTGGCTCAGAAGACGAAGTGAGTATTATGAGAAGTAGTCTCAGCTTAGGGCTACAGTCGTTATGATAGTGTGCGGGAAGGGAAGTGGTGCATGGGGTACGCGTGTGGATGGCAGGATTCGGGCAAGGCACATATGATCGTGCATCGTTACATTCGTCAATACCATTTGATGGCAGTTCCTTTGCCTATAAGTCTGCGCCAAACACAGAAACCATACGAGAATAAGATCGGAATCAGAATCAGACATCCAGCCGTAAACCGTAAAGAAGTATATCTCGTCCTACCCTCCATCAACTCAGCCGCCCATTCACTTCTCCAAAATATCCACTGACACCAGCACGGTTCCGCATCAAGTCAGCGTCGACATCATCGCCGCAACCAACTTCGGATTCGGCCGATCCCGTCTCACTATCCAGATAAATCAACGATCCAATCAACGAGCCGAGCGAACAAGGGCCAACCTACCCTTTCGATCCTTATCCACGCGGATAACCTCTCGCTTTGGTTCCCTGCGCTCGATGATCTCATAGTCGGCTTCGCGCTCGTACTTGAGCATGCGACGCTCATCTTCCAGCGCGCGGATCTCCTCCTTGATGTCCCGCTCAGACCGGTAGTCGTCGCGGCGAACCAAGGTGCGAGACTCGGCGGGCATGAAGGACGTTGCAGGTCCGTGAATGTGGTTGGAGCGCTCGATCTCTACGTATTCTTCATGGTGGTCGTGATGTCCGTGTTCAGAGGGGGCGCGCATAGAAGGCGCGTAGACTGATTGGGGTGGTGGAGGTGGCGCATAGACCTGCGGTGGAGGAGGTGGTGGATTGTGGATTACTGAGGGTGGCGGTGGAGGAGCAATTGACTCAGGTGGTGGAGGTGGGGGCGCTGCGTCGTTGTCTTCGTACACATAGGTCACTTTCTCTGCTGGAGGGTTAGACTGCGTAGATTTCAGTTTTGGTTTCTAGGAATTGCGCACCTTCTTTGTAGTTCTCGCTGACCTTGATGACTTCGTCGATGTGCTCCTTTTCCAGGGCTCGCGTGATTACGATGAAGTCGTCCTACATCCGTTAGCAGGTGTTCGTTTCAAATTACATTCTTGCTCACTTCTTCTTCAAATGGATAGCCGAGCTCGACCACGGCTTGCTTCTTGACTAGGCGCTTTGGCATCCGGGTCCTACCCTTCTTGCCAAAGGTCGCACGAGCAGGCTGAATCTCCTCAAAACTGGAGATGGACGAGCTGCGCGTCGATTTCGCTACGCTCTTGCTCCGTCGTACTCGGCTCTTCTCTCTGTGAACCTCGACCTCGCGATAGGCTTCCTGCTCGCGCCCTCGCCTATCGCGATCATCGTATCTGATCTCCTCGAAGTCGTCCTCCTCGCGGAATCGGCGGGGTGGTGATCTGCGGCGTTCGCGGATGGGCAATGGGATTGGTACATTGGGAGGAAGGCGGTACTCGTGGACGTGTTCCCTTTCGATTCGTTCAACATCGCCATATCTTGGAAGTGGGCGGCGATCAAATGTGTCGAGGGAAGACTGGCGCCGCATGTACTGTGGTCGGGCCGGTCGGGCTGGCCGCATCTCCCTCGAATTGATGTCGATATCAATATTGATATCCTTGTCGATGACCGACTTGCGACGGTATGGAGCAAGTGCTTGATTCGCTACTTCGGAGGGCGTGCGTTCCTGGAAGATATCATCTCGACGGCGGAAGCGATCATCCTCGCGAAAGCGCTCCCTCTCCATTACGGGCGGCCCGCGGCGGGAGCGGTCTTCATGAATATCGACATCACGATGATACCCAGGTCCTTTATCGTGCTCGTGGAAGCGATAGTGGTCGAAATCATCTGGTCTGCCTCCACCTCGACTACTGGCAGGAGGCGGCGGCGGTGGTGGTGGACCTCCTCTTCTCATGCTCTCGAATCTGGCGCGGTCCCATCGCTCACCGCCACCACCACCCCCTCCACCACGAGGAGGCGCCGGCGGATCATCATAGTAATCCAAGTTCCCTGTAGAAGAGCGGTACATGGTTGCGCGGCAGATGGCGGGATTTCGATCGCAACTGATGTAATGAAATCTGAACGCGGGGTTGGGTGATGTCTGTCTGGCGAAAACACTGGAAAGCGTGCGTGCACTTTCAACAGGTAGCGGGCGCTTGTAGGATACTAGGGAAAAGCCGGCAATGAGTGAACAGCAAGACCTTGATTATAACATCCAAGACTCACGGGTCGAGGTGGTGTGGGTGTGCAACCTGCCACACGAGGACTGGCTGCGTCATCGGCGCTGTTCCACATGGAGCGCCCACTCGGGAGGGATGTACCGGCCACACCCCTGACTTTCTTCTCCATCGCATTGTTTCATGTCTCGAGCTCATGAGTAGCCTGCCATTTGGGCACTGCTGTTGGGCACGTCTCTGTTCAGCAGCCCAAAAACATGAACAAGCTGGGTGAAGATTTGTCCTCAAAGCCTCCCGCTCTTCTGCAGATGCCCAAGTATCTTACTACTTGGGTTATCCTTACACACACCGGAGGACCGAGATGCAATGCGACCGATGGAGCAGTGACGTCAGTGTGCTGCAAATGTGAACCTTGGAAGCAGACCTAGCTTCGCATTGGCGGGCCGTGTCAAGCCACATGCTTTTCAGCCTCAACACTATCGGTCTGTTAAGCTGCAGCGGAGGAGTGGCATGCACGTGCGATAGCGTGGCTTTTCGCGTGGTTTGCAAGAGGGTTGAATAGCCCAAGAGATGGGCAAAACAATGACATTTGAACCTTTGACGGTGACATGGCGTAGACGCCCAACCGGTGTTCTTTGACAGCTGTCAAGCGTTCAGGCGTTGGGGTCAACCTGTCGTCCCGCCGACCAACCGCCCGATAGTGTGCCTGAGGATTGACCATCTGACACAGTTCCTGGAGCGAGCATTCCCAGGGTTTCATGTCAGGCAAAGCCCTGAGGATGCGCAAAGGGCCTGTTGCGTGAGTTGCGATATAATTCTTTGGAGGATGTCTGTCGCCAGCGTAATTGAACATGTACAATAATATACAGTCATGTTTGTCATTATGGCATTCAATCGTGCTCAAACTTCATTTCTTCCCAACGATCTCCTCGATCTTCCTGTTCAGATAGTCCATATCCGCCGGCCTTCCCTTGATTCCACCCATCACCTTGCCCATCACGCTTCCAAACGTTTTCTTTCCCTCCTCCAACTTCTCCACCGCCGCGCTAATCAACCCATCCATTTCGCTCTCTTCCACTTTCGGAATCTCGTCTGCATATTTCTTCAAGATGTCCAATTGCTCCTGCTCCTTCTGGACCAAATCATCTCGCTTTGCTGCTTCGAACTCTTGAATCGCAGTCGTGGAGCCTTTCATTTGTTTCTGAATGAGAGAGTAAAGAGCGCCGTCTGTGGTGATGGGCTTCGCGGTCTTCGAAGCGTTGATGATCTCTGCTTGGAGGGAGCGAATTACGTTCAGTGTCGGCTTGTTCTTGGAACGCATAGCATTTTTGAGGTCGGAATGGAGGCGGGGGAGGACTACAGGTTCGGTAGACGTTGACGAGTAGCGTAGGCAGATGTATCGCGGAGGTACCGCCAGTCTTGTCCGTAATAATGTTGACCGGAACAGCGACATTGTGAAGGTGGTGTAGGTTTTGACGTGGATAATGCCTGTATACTTCGAGTGCACCTGCCCGGCGCCCGTGTCGTGCTGGGATGAAAAGAGCGAATGCGGTGAGGGTATACGCAGTGCCAATGTATCTTTCAGTGCAGACAATCCCAAATTGCTGGTCCTGAATACCTGCGACTATGCTATGCGACGTTCAAACATGATCATCAAAAAGTTTGGAGAGACGCGCTTGGACGACGCGCCCAATGGCCCGAGCTCATCCAGCTCTTTTGTTGTCCGCCTATGTTGCGGCTCTTCACCTGTCCAGCATCGTCGCAATTGCGCCCGGCTTCCTTTTTGTCTTCATTTCTGCGTACTCCGAACCCGTCGCATCACAAGGGAGACTGTGCGCAGCTAATGTCGACATTGGGCCCACGGCGCGTACTGTTTCTCTCCTAAGCTCTCACAAGGCCGCCGCGACCTCTACAATCACATCTCCACCGACCATACAGAATGGCATATCAGCCTCCGGCGACGCCTCAGCGGCCTGGGCCAGGCGCGTTCATCAACACTCCCGCGCCAAATCGACCGGGCATACAGCGACAACCGTCCATGTCGCAACACCAGCAACAGGCGCTGCCTGCGCCGCCTGCCGAGAGTCCAATAGAGCGCGCAGCACGTACGATAAATAGCATGCTGGATAGGGACAGCAGATACCCTTCGCTGGAAAACTACATTGGACGTACGTTGTGAGAAGTGGTCAAGACTGGTGTTTGGAGGCTAACAAAGGATACAGAGGGCATTTCTGGCGAATACGAGCTAGTAACCGGTACAGCCTGGGAACCATTTCAAAAGCTGCGGTCGTACAGGCTTCCTGAAGCCGTATTCGAACAGGTGGACCACACGCAAATGTCAATGAGCATGGGCTTGTTCGCTGAGCTCAACCACGCCTGGGTAGTTGTGGACAATCAAGTCTACCTGTGGGACTACACACATCCGAATCCCGAGCTGGTCGGGTTTGAGGAGCAACCGAGCAACATCACTTGCGTTAAGCTGGTCAAGCCGCGGCCGGGCGTGTTTGTGACTACCATTGAGTACATACTCGTGGTCGCAACAGTCACAGACATATTCCTGATAGCTGTGGAGTGCCAGCGAGGACCTGAGGGCGTGCATAGTGTCACTTTGTACCGGACTGGCATGATTACTTCGGTCAGGAGGATCAACGTAACAACCATTGAGGGCTCGGCAAAAACGGGACGCATATTCTTCGGCGATGGCCTCACGGAAGACGTATACGAGCTCAACTATCAGCAGGAGGATCGGTGGTTCTCGAGCAAGTGCAGCAAGACAAACCATGTATCCAAGGCAGTTGGTCTGCCTGCGTTACCTTTCTATGGCACATCGGCACAGAATGGCATACAGCAAATGACCATCGACGACACTCGAAGTCTTCTCTATACACTGTCGACGAACGGCACAATCAAGGTCTACCACATGAGGGCGCCCGCATCTCTTGAGTGCGTCATTACGCGAACACTGGCGAGCATACAGACCATGTGCATGCACCTGGTACGACAACCGTCGGTACTCACTGGCATGAAAATTGTCAGCCTCAGCCCGATCACAAGTCCAGAGGCAGATTACATGTCCTTGATGGCGACAACGTCGACAGGCTGCAGGCTCTACCTGAGCACCACCTCCGGCACCTGGAACTCCGACAGCACAAGCGCGCCGAACAACATGCAATTGCGACATATTCGTTTTCCTCCGAACGATGGCCAATCCTCCCCGCAGAGCACTTCGACGCAATTACAACCATATCAGGGTGGCGCACCCATCGGTTTTGACTCGAAATACCTTCAAGAAACCACATTGGGGAATAGATATGCGCCAGGCTCCTTTCTCTCGTTTGTCGCAAAGAGCGGCACCGTCCACCAGTTACTCTTTATGTCAGCACCGCATTCGGGTCTACTAGGGCAGAGAGAGAGTTCGGAACCTCCACGATACACCGAGACGGGAATCGCCTTGGAGCTCATTGGAAGGGTTCAAGATGTTGGTCAGGTAACACCACCTTTCTCGGCCAGGAACGAGCCTCTCGGTTTCGGCAATGAGCTCTCGACCCAATTTGATCAGCCCTCCTCCGAATATGCGATCATCACATCCAGCGGCATCGAGACTGTACGGCGGAAACGGCTCGTTGACATCTTTGCCGCGATCATCAAGACTGGTGGCGGAGCGGATGGTACTGAGGGTGACATTCGTAAGCTCGCGAAGCAATATGGTCTTGCCGAGACTGCTGCGACAGCTTTAGCCGTAGCATGCGGCCAAGGCTCAGATGTTGGTCCGGACTCACGCATCACCAAGGTCACCGAACCAGATGTACTCGAAATGGCCCGCAGAGTGTTTATTGAGTTTGGCGGGAAGGCTCATCTGACCGAGAGTGCCACTGTAGAAGGGTTGAGTGTCGAGAACGTACGAGCATCACCGCGACATGACGGAATTGCCATGTATGTTGCGCGCCTGATTCGCTCTATCTGGGCTTCACCTATCATCACACAAGTGGCCACGCCAACCGGTCCAGCACTGGTTTCTGCTCAACCAACAGCAAAGCTCCAAGACATTCAAAGATCTCTTGCACAATTACAAGAATTTCTCGATGAGAACAAATCCTCGATCGAAGGACTAGCAGGGCCCGAAGCATTGGGACGCGTGTCATCTCGACAGGAAGAGGTTGAGCTTCAAGGTGAAAACAGAGCATTGACTAGTTTGCTGGCTATGATTAACAACATCGTCGAAGGCATCTCGTTTGTGTTAGTCCTGTTTGAGGAGCGCCTTGAAGATATTCTGGCGTTATTGCCAGATCCGCAATTGCAGGAGAGAGTGCGCCGATTGACTTTCCAGGGTCTGTTCTCGGTCCAAGAAGGGAAGGATCTTGCTCGCGAGCTAGTCAAGGCCATCGTCAATCGTAACATCACGAAGGGCTCGAACGTCGAGACTGTGGCGGAAGCTCTAAGGAGAAAATGCGGCAGTTTCTGTAGCTCAGACGATGTTGTGATCTTCAAGGCGCAGGAAAATTTGAAGAAGGCGGCCGACATGGGTGCGAATGCTGAGCGAGGGCGAATTCTGCTCAATGACAGTTTGAGATTATTCGAGCAAGTAGCGAAGAGCTTGAGCTATGAGAACTTGACTACTACGGTCACAAAGTACATCGAGCTCGAGTTCTATGCTGGTAAGCATGTCCATCTTCGTCGTTAGGTTGAGGCTAACATGAATTCCAGGTGCCATCCGTCTTGCTCTGAAGGTAGCACAAGAGCTCGATCGCGCCAACAAGGCTCTTTCTTGGATCAGGGAGAAGGGGGACCCCAATTCAGACCCTAACGATGTGCGAAGAAACTACTTTGATCGACGAGCGTCATGCTACACACTTGTTTGCCAGGTCATCGAATCTGTGGACCAAGCCTACAATAGTCAAGGCCCCGTGCCTGAAGGTGTTATATCTCAGATCACCCGACGCAAGCACGAAGCATACGAGCAAATCAACAACTCGGACGACGAAGTATTCCAGAACTACCTTTACGATTGGTACATGTCTAAGGGCTGGGCTGATCGCCTTTTGGAGATTAATTCGCCATTCGTCGTCGACTACCTACGACAGAGTGCGGAGACCGATCTTGCGCATGCCGATCTTTTGTGGCGCTACTTTGCCCACTACAACGACTTCCTCGGCGCTGCGGAAACACAGTATCAGCTCGCGAAGAGCGCGCTTCCGCTGACGCTCGAGAGACGGATAGAGTACCTTTCACGTGCTAAAGCAAACGCTTCTACACGCATGACTGGCTTCTCAGAAACTGGTGTGCGGAATAGGCAATCGAGACAAGAACTGCTGCGAAATATCAGCGATCACCTTGACATTGCCAATATACAGGACGATGTCTTGCAGAAAATCAAGTCTGATGAGCGCCTTACTGGTCAGAGGAGAACACAAGTCATAGAGCATCTGGATGGTCAAATACATCCTTTAGATGAGGTAAGTCCAGCGTATGATCTCATATAATACCGCACTAACAAATCCTAGCTCTACCACGACTATGCTGATCAAGCCGGCTACTACGACATCTGCCTACTGATATACCATGCTGCCGATTACCGCAATGTTCCCGACATTCGCCACACTTGGTCCAATCTCATTGAACAAGTGCACCGGAAAGCCGTGGGTGAGCATCAAAGTGCGCCATGGGAAATCGTCGCCATGAAAGTGGAGGATATTGGCCACCGTACGAACCTCAACGAGAACGTCTTCCCTGTAAACATTGTCCTGCAGCTACTTCTGCAGTATGACATTGAGTTTTACACGCACGAAGCAAATCTGCGAAATGGGTCCGCCGCGCAAACACTCGCTCATAATGCCAACCTCACATGGCCCATCGACGTCTTCTTGAAGCTTAACGCACCCTTCGAGTATCTTGTCGCGACATTAGAGGCGCTTTGGTACGCCCAGGAGCCACCTTTCAATGGTCGCAACCGCAAGCTACTGGTGAAGTGGATCATCTACCTTGTCGAGCAGTGGGGCATCACTAGCAGGCGGACAGGTCCACTGTTCGGTGGTGCAGAGAACGCTATTGGACTCGCAGACTTGATGCGAGTGGTCTTGGGTAGCGACGTGCTTGGACGAGATATCGAAGACCAGACGTGGGTTCAGAGGGCTAGGGATGTTGCTGCCACCGTTGACGAGGCGGCCAGGTGAGCTTGAGGAGGAGGGTCGCGACTGTAAGCATCTATGAGAGTCTTGTACTTCGAGGGACAGCATTCTTCCAGCGCATGGCGTTGATTTGGAGCATGCAGATTTTGGGTCGGCGTCAAAAGCATGGCATGGGATGTAACAGGATTGCGAGATAAGAGAGACGCAGGCTGAGCATATGCCAGCTATTCATTGAATGCGAATACTTGTAATGCACAACATCTATCATCTCGCATGCGACCTGTTCTACCTAGAACAACACTATCAGACAGGGTTTAGCTCACGCTAGTGTCATCCCCGAAGAGCTCCAAGTGCCCAAACATTCTCATCCCACCCACAGCTTCTCCAACACCGTTCACGCATCCCTCTTACACCACAAGCGCCGTCCTTCGCAAGGTTTGCACTTCAGAATGTGAACAGCATGCCAATATGCATACACTGCCGGCATCCCGTCCCCGTCCTTTACACAACCTACAGCAAAGCCGATGACCGCGCACTGGGAAAAGGTGTGCGCCTGACACAATGCCCGACTTGCAAAGATTTCGCAGATAAATACGTCGAGCATGACTTCGTAGTCCTCTTCATCGACTTGGTATTGATCAAGAGCGAGGTACGTACAATCCCCCCTCCACGCGCGCACGTTGCAACCACACGGATCAAGACCATGAGCTCATATAATGCGCGCAGGTATACAGACACCTCCTCTTCAACCGCCTCACCCCCTCCGCCACGCACTTCGATCGCTCCATTATACGCCTCGGCAGCCTGCTCCTCCTCTTCGACGTATACCTGACCTGGGCGCGCATCGAGAAACTCCCTTCTGCCACGGGCCTACAAAACTCCAACATCTTACAATCTCAACCCATCGTTCTTCAATACTTCTTCTTCCTCGCCCTCGTACTAGCGAGTACGTTGGCATTCCACGTCCCCATTCGCGCGCTTTGTGGTGTGAACCCTGCGCGTGTGCCGAAGGCAGTGAGGGGCGTGTGGGGGAGACTGGTGCCGTGGTATCCGCATCCGACGGGATTGAGTACAGCGTTGTTGGTGAGCAGTTGTACGAAGCTGTTTCCTATACTGTTGATTATTTGGGATTATGATTTGCCTAGCTCGGCGACGGCGGTGAGTCGGGCTGTGATTGTGAATAATGTTGCGGCGCTGGAGATTTTGATGGATTGTGGGTATGTCAGGGCTGGTATGTTGGTTGCGGTGGGCGCGGGAGTCAGCAATTTGGTTGCATGGGTGATGGTTTGGTGCGCTGGGTTAGGGACGGGGTGGGAGGGTTATAGTGTTGTGGAGAGTGCTAGGGCATGGGTTGAGGAAATGATGAGGATGGTGGAGGTGTAGATGGAGCAGGAAGAAGATGGATGATAAGCTTGATGTTTGATACCCCAAGAATTATATGTACAGATGCTACTTGGACTCCTTACGCCAGATGATCTGAGTATACAATAAGCTGAGGTCCGCTGATTCATTGCAAGCCAGTTCAAGATGGCCTCTGCATTAAGACAGATGGCTATGCTCACGGGCGCCTCTGGTCTCGTCACCTCTTGGGGCACCACGCAGCCTGGCGCTTCATCCCAGGCTTATCGGCACATCCTTGCTTCCACAGCACTTCTACACTCGAACATATTCGTTGTCGCCGCTAACGTCCATCATTCAATTCCGGTCGCAGACCAGCTCGTATCGGCGAGATGAGAGGATGTAATTGTGCGAGGAACGTAATTGCCCACATGATGTACATTGCGGCTGCTGAAAGCACGAGGGTCGAACGCCATACACTGTAATGGACAAGTTAGCCGAATATTCAAGATCGTTCCTTGGTTGTCGATGTGTTCGCGTTGCGCCATGCATGTACAGGGATCGCGAGCTGGTAGTGAGGCTTTCACATTGGTTGCCGAGTGCCTTCTCTGGATGCGTGCGTTGCATGTCGAATCCCATTCGCATGCGATCGACATAACGGCAACTGGAGGCCTTGCGTGATAGTCTGTAGGCAGTATGTACTTGTGCGAGTGATCCCAAATATGAGGCTGCGCTGAGGAGGCGGGAGATGGAAGTAGAGGTTGATGCGAAAACTGGCGGGTGAACTCACGTTTGGTTCTCGCCCTTGGGTGATAGGAACCATGCTGCACCGCAAAAGAGAACGACTACGAGGAGTCCGATGAAAGGTGCCCAGCTATTACTATTAGTCTTTATGTCTTGTACAGCCAGCACGCGCAAACTGACCCGTTCGCCATTGCGTCTTGGAGGCCGATGAAGGACGATGTAGGGTGGGATCGATCGATGGGGAGGTCGCAAGGGTATGAAGGCAGTATTGACGTATATGTTGCGTGCGTGGCACACCAAGGTTGTCTGTCGTGGAGATATGTTCGGCGTTGAGGTGTGAGCTTGAAGCTCCGGCAATGACGCTCTCACGCCTGCCTCATCTTCAAGGTCTTGGCGCATTGTCATTGGCCAAACAACGCAAGGGTATAGTAGGTAGAAGTCCCACTCTACTCTAATCCCAACCTCATCCAATGCTGCCTTGCAGAACAACTTTCTTTCTGTATACATTTCGTTTCGACATACCGATCATTTGCAACGTCTCTGCAGGCGCAGTGGGCGGCATCCGCCCTATTCTACCACATTGGGTAAGGGAGTGGTAGAGCATGGCTTCTATCAGCCTGTGTCTGCCGCCTCACTTCTCGAGTGAGGTTCTAGGAGCAGCCGAGACAAGGAACTCTTGCGGGAATGGGCTCATCTGGTCCAGTGATCAGCTTGTGCACCTGGCATGGTTGTATTCTTGTCTCGCAGGAAAAGGTTATAAGCACTGTGCGAGTCCCCAATGTTCGAGCCCACATGCTATAGAGACACACGTTCTTTGCGCTCAAGTCGGCTCTAATCATCTCTACTACTTCATAGCCTTCCAAAAGCTACTATCGTGTAGACCATACCGACGGAAGTCAGCATCGCATGCTGGTCGCTTGTCAGCCCTCATTATCGGACTCAGCTCATCCAGCTGCTTCGAGAAGGCGACGACGGATGACACTTCGCATCCCTCAGCCTCGCCTGTCGCTTGTCAGCTAGTTGATGTCGTTCGCGAAATGGCAAAAAGTTCGACCGTCTTCCGGTGAAGCGTTGCCTCGCCTTGGCGCACATGTACCTGCATGCTTGTCAGCCGCACATCAGCCACACGTCAAAATCATGGTGTTCGAGTCCCCATAACAGTGAATGTGCGTATTGGCAATTTTTCGGTATGATTTATGCTACTGCATCACGCTGACCGCCATTTCTGATGTCCTTGGTCTGGGGAATACCCGACTCAGTGCTGATGCATGCAAGGGATATCTGCACACAATCACAACGGCTATAGCTGCATTTCTCCAAGGGTATTCACACCGCCGTGGTACAGCGTCTCTCCTTCGCTTTCAGGTCTCTGGTCTAGGAGCTCGCAGGTAGTTGTGCTCGACGTTTCTCAATGGCACAGAGACTGGATTTCGCAAGACTTTCCATTGCCTCTCTCGCAAATGCTAGGACCTGCTGGAATGTACTGGAGGCTCAATCCTATGTATTAGTACTGGCCATACGCTCACCGCTCTCCGATACTCGGCTGTCCGCATGAATGTCGTATTCCGCAGGACATCAAGTACCTTCGTACATATGTGTGTACTGCACGTGAGACCAGTAAAAGGCCGAGTCCATGTGCTCCAGCAATTTTAAGGCCCGGATCTGGCACCTAAAGGATCAATACCCATGGGGTTTTGTACCGTTGAGAGTTTACAATCAAGATACAGACAACCCGGGTCTGTGACCAAAGCCAGCTACGATGTCGAGCGAGGCTGCACCAAAACTGATTCTTGCGAGCATTCTTGACGTCCACGCAACCGCACCATGTTGCGCAACGATTCATCAGGAGGGACGCAAGGTTGCTAGTCGCATCATTGTCCTCAACGACGGGTTCGCCTCATTCTTATGTCGATCCATCTGGCGACCCAGAAAATCAAGTCTACCATCCACGCGCGCTTGGCCGCCCACCAGTGGCTCGATCAAGCACGGTCATACCTACCTCCATCGTGACCACTCGTGCCCCACGCATGAGAAGATCTACGAAGCCTCGACGAACAAGCAATCCGCGAGCCACTCTTCACAATAGTGAGGCGCTCCTATCCCAGCAGACGCATAGTCTTTCGTGTGCGTATACCCTGGACGTTGAGGATCCCTATCTTTGTCGCCCTGTTTAGAACAAGGCTAAAATTCCTGTACGACAATAGCCGAAACGTGTTGGAATGCTCATGTACGTCGATAAACAGAAATAACCTGTCTTGTTTGTGTGCATCAACTGCTGTGCTGGCATAAGGCTTGCATATGCATTAGCGTCAGATTGTCTGCAGTGGTCGTGGAAACATTCTGTTCGGACTTTGTTGAATCTGTGAGATGACTCCGGCAACCTTGGAATCCACCAGAAATGGCTCTTGGCTGGCAGGCTCTGGAAGCACCGATGGCCGGAAGCCTCACGACAAGGATAGGGTATTAAGAGTAGGACAGCACGTATCAAGGATATGTATAATATGCCGACGTCCTCCTTGCATCGTTCTGTCAGCTTGTCTTCTGCCGGATCCGGCCTCGACCGCAACACCAGGCCTTATATCTCGCTTTCGAGTCTTCGCAGTCAACATTTCCCCAGCCTCCATCTAATTTCTGGCTAGCATCATATGGATGAGTCTGACGATCTCGTAATTGTAGACCACAATCCTCCTCCCGCCGCAATGGTCGTGGCTGGCTCTCGGGCGTTGCGTCAGCCAAACGCAGCAAGCCAAGATTTGCAACGAACTGCACCTGGTCCCGCTTATGCCTCCAGCAATGCAGGTACACTGCGCAAAGAACGGTCTGGAAGTCCTGGTGGCCAGGCCCAAGAACTTGGGGCCGTTCATATGCAACGAGATTTACCAAAGGTGGCTTGCGGCAATTTCCAATCACTGTATGATAATGACCTGGGTCGCTTCATTGACACGGAAGTGAAGCATGCTGGCCTTGTTATGCATCAGCAAGGACCTTTTATGGACCCTCGACCAATTGGTCTGCAAGCTTGCACGAGGCTGCCATATCGAAACAACGAGATCATCGCGGAGAACCATTTGAAGACATCACAGGTAAGCCGAGGAACTTGCTTTTGAAATACCCCACGAACTGATAAGCTCGAATAGCCACTGCCCCCTCCACCGCCTGTGAGTTTACGATTACCAGTGCTCCAATCTGATCAAATTGACGCAACTAACAGTCTCAGCCTCCACCTACAGCTGGCGCACCCCCGTTTTTGAGTCCTCAGGGATATGTCCCTCCACCACCTCCTCCGCCGGTGAGTTCTTTCTCACCACTGTGATCACGAGACTGAGATTGTTTGCAGCCGCCTCCCCCACCACCACCGCCGCCGCCACCACCACCACAACTTGTGTCCTTGTCCCCACACGAGGAGCCACCATACCGGCCCGACGAGGAGGTCGCTACTCCAGCTGCATTAGTACCCGTTAACTATGCCGGTGAATCAATCCTTGAGACCAGTAAACTCGTTAGGCTTGAGCCGTTCAGACGTAACGTGCTTGTAACTCAGCATGATTTGCAAATGGCGGATCTTGAGGAGTACAAGTGGCTCTTGAGGAATGGCACGACCGAACTCTGGTATGAGAAGCCTACAAGATCTTTTCTCAAGCAAATGAGGGCTTTCGAGGCTTCTGGATTGGATTTGCCAGATCTGTCGCCAGTATTCGATGCTCGGCCTGTCAGCCTTGAAACCCCTAAAGTACGCGCTTCTCGTGCTCTCACTACGCCAACAGACGATGATGTGTACGATTGTACTGCCGGTCATACTATTGATGGCGGCTACGCGGTCACGTGCCATCAGTGCAGTGAACAGAAATCGGAGGCCTTGGACAAAACACCGCTAGAGTATCGGCTGATTATGACTACATGTCAGGCGAGCAACCCTTTCATTCATGGAGCCCATTTCAACGGGCGACAGATATATAAGATGACTCGACATGGCAGTCGGGAGGCAGCCGTTGCGGAGGCCTTTTATGCCGTGGGTGTCAATGGTTGGAATGTGGCATTTAGCTGCGTTACAAGAGGCCGAGAAGGATTCGAAGAAAGAGATGGAATAATCGAGAGAGTCGATGAGCTTTGGTATCTCGCAGAGGTAGAGACGGAACAGAATCGTGTCCGCGTATTCTTCTAACTCAGGAAAACACCAAAAACAGTGGGAGGCCATCTGATTCATGGAGGCTGTTGTCGTCATTCATCGACACATTTCCCCACGTAGGCCAATGGCGACTAGACTCGGGAGAGATCGTGCTAGTCACCAATCACCTGCGCTCCGAGAAACGTTGCACAAGCGACATCGGGCTGTAGGCTCTCGAGGCCTTTGTCGTGGCGCGCACAAAATGCGCAGTACGAGAATAGCCTACATGCGCCCCGGCGACGGCTGCAGGCTTTTAGACTTGACCACGTCAGGTCGCACGAGGTGTCCTGACCGCAAGATCTGATTTCTCGCCCAACAGATAGTCTCTCTCCTACACCCCTCTTTCATTCTCCGGGTCAAATCATTTTCCTCATGTTCATTTCTCTAGATTGTTGCTTCGTTGTCTTACTGTGTCACAGTGTTTAGCTCTGGAGCTCAACCTATAAGCGTAAGCCACGATAGCACACGGCTGTTACAAGTGCTTTTCACATCTCCTTAGTCACAGCTTCAGCAGCACTAATCACTCTCTTCAGTGTTCTTCTTTTGTGTTTTGCTCCTGATTGTCGGCGTTTGTGGCGTCTTGGTCGCATACGTTGACTCATTGTGCGATGTGCGCTTGCGCAACATAATTCCGGCATTACAGGTTTCGGTGGGTTACAGGATAGAGCAAAAGTTAAGCTCACGGTGGTTTCTCGGATGAGCATACTTTATCTTACCTCTTTCTTACCCCACATGTGCATTCTTAGCATTGTTGGATCATCATGTCCGCGTCGTTACATCAAGTATCAGGTACCAATACAACTTGAGTCTTTCAAACCCATGGCACATGAAACAAAACTTGTCGACACAAGCAGAGCTGCACGAGTAGCTCAGATGATCCCCACGTGCTGACTTGAAGCTGACATGCAATATGTTGTGATTGCAAAGCTTTCAGCGCACAACATGCCTGCATCACGGTGCAGCATGCTCGACCAACATATGTAATACGAAATACTTCTGTGCACAAACTCACATGGAAGAATGAGTGACATCTCCACACCACGGAGGCAAAGCCTTGTGATCCCACTACGCATGTGCTGCGTGACAAACATCTCATGTAGTCATTCCAATGCGATGTCCAGCATCTGCATGGGATCAACGATTGGTACCCTTCTTGTAACAACCGATGTTCGCGCACTGCATACACTAAAACACTCACACAGCTCAAGCCAACACCGTCCACCGATAAGCTCCATGAAGGTGTAGAACGACAACCAACTGTAGTTACGTATGCATTGACTGCTCTTAAGCTATACGCGTCGCGGTGCATACTTCGCATTCTTCTTTGTAGCTGCCTTGTACATGGTGAAAATCCTTGAGAACTTTCACAGCGTCCCGAACAAATCGAAGGTACCTAGGTGAATAGGAAATCTGCGGGGTCTGTCCAAGCAAGTGTCACAAAGAACCTTCGCCTTCATCTTCGGTCTCAATCGTCAATCGAGAGCGGTTGCCATACGCAGTAGATTGCTGACCGGCGGATTCAGAAGCGACACTGTTGACTGAGTTTGGCTGCGCTTTTGACGAGTTCGAGTTTGGCGAACCGGCGTCGTTGCTCGTTGACGGCCTCATGTAGGCTCTGTCTTTGTATCGGTACGAGCCCATATTGAAGGATGTTATGTATGCACTTCTGATATGGTAATGTGGCTTTCTTGGCGCTGATTCGATCGATGTGATAATCGAAAATGGAATTCAACGGGGTTGGGTAGGTGTGTTGCAGTCAAGAAATATCGAGAAAGGAAGATTGCAGATTGGACTTGAGAAGGATAATTTATACATCTTGCTGTACTGAATGTTGAGACCGTTGACAGGGACGTGCGAATGAGGTTGGCGAAGGCGAGCTGAGCGTGTGATGGAGAGCTGAGCTGACCGCAACATTGAGTCGCAATGAGATGCTAAATGGAGAACATGAGCTGCGGGAACAGGCAGGAGAAAGCATGACAATCAATCTGAATGCAGTTATTCTTTCAGGTTTCCGTAAGTCGAATTTCTCAACATAGCTTGCAATCAAGCAATCGCCATCTGATACCATGTTCTCCAGGCTACCACTACGTGTACCAAGTGAGAGAAGACACCATAGCAATCGACTACAGCGTCGAAAAGGGCGCACTTGGCGAGTCTGTGAGATGAACAGACCCTACGAGTTTACCTTCGTGCATAAGTGGAACATCTGGTCAGCTCAAGATGTTGGTGTTGAGGTGAGGAAGTGGAGGTTACACGCAAGATTTGGGGCCAATGACGTGACGCTAACCATCCTTCGGCTCCTATCTATCGATAACACACCTCACTGTACTGGCCTCTCAGCATCTGTCTGCCCATCTTCGTGTGTGCTTCATTGGACCGCAGTATATCGACATTATATGCCAAGTACAAGAGGCCAGAAAAGAGAAAGCCAGATGGAGGCCGCCCTGAAGACGTTCTTTTCTTCGCCACGGTTTGCAGTGGCCGGCGCATCGTCCGACCCCAGCAAGTACGGCAACATCGGTAAGACAACAGCCTTCACAGGCATGGCGCATTTAACTGTTGACCACACCTGCAGTCTTCGCGTGGTACTTGCGCCACTCATTGCCAGCGACACCCATCAATCCACGTGTCTCTACAGTCAACATCCTAAAGCGTGACCACGACACGGTACCATCTCCCAAAGCGCTTCAAGATGCGCCATCTTACTCGCTTTCTGTGATCACTCCTCCCGCAGTTACCAAGCAGCTTCTCAAGGAGGCAAAAGATGCAGGCATTTCCGCAGTGTGGCTGCAGCCTGGGAGCTTCGACAGAGAGGTCCTCGATTACGCGAAGAACAATTTCAAAGCTGCAATTGGTGGAAACGGAGGCGTTGGAAGCGAGGGCTGGTGCGTGCTTGTGGATGGTGAGGAGGGTTTGAGGGTAGCTGAGAGGGAGTGGTCACGACTGTAAGCACGAGAGCGAAGAGCTGAGGGCGAAGCATATCAAATGAGGTTCGTTAACGAAGAGTGATTTGCAAATAAGTGACAGGTCTGATACACTTGAAAGACGTAAAGTGTGCTTGCTTATATGTAATCCCAGACGACATAATCACCGGGCTTTGGTTTGACACTCCCTTGTTTCGGTAGGCCTATCGATTCCTCCTCAATGAATTTCCTCGCCACTTCGAAGTCTCGACATGTATGCATCTGGCTCATGTCGCCGATGACTCTACCATCAGTACCCAGCCACAAAAGAGGCACAATACCCAGATCGGTCGTACACATCAGCCGGCGCCTGAGAAAGTCGACACAATGATCTGCAAGGAGTTTGTAAGCAGTACTACACAGAGTTTCGGCGAGAAAGTCAGACACACTTACCAATGTGCATCTCGAAGTATTCAGCTGGAATACCACACTGCGGTGTGTTCTCCTCTGGACACTTCGCTTGCGCTTGCGCAGCGTAGAAGTCATGATTAAAGTACAAATTCTTGCGAAGCACATTCTGTCCTCTTATTAGCTTCGGTGCTCACTCTCTAGCACCTTGAAGAGTTCATTACCAAGCAGTGTATTTGATGCACAGCTTCTATTACAACCGGGTATCCTTCTACACCTGACTCCGGCGCACCAAAGTATGCATGCTTATCTGGATTGATTTCGTCACGTATTGCTTCTTGTTTCTTCACAAAAAACACTCCGGTGTCCGTTGGCGCTAACCGGTCCCATGCGGCATCGGCGTCTATGGAGGCATGTTGACGAAATATGTTGTGGTTGTGGTCGTAGAATGTTGTGTTCAAAAGCGTGGGCCGTGGTGGGAGATGCAAGTTGCGGAAGATACTGGGTACGCCTTGAGGTGGCTCAGCGAGGGAATGATGTGTGGATAATGTATAGAGGTGTGTGAGGTAGGATGTCAAAGAGTTGGTGACGAAAAGGACAAGGGCAAGGACGATTGCCCATGCCCATCGCGTCGAGCTTTCATGTACCTTTCTCCCCGCATGGAAGATGAGAGCATCGCCGGAGTTGTTAAGGAGGTTTATGGTCGATTCATCATCTGCGAGCGAGTCGACGTAACCTTTGGAAGGAGGCATTTCTGGTCGATTGAACAGTAAGTCTATTCTCTTGCCAAAGTCACAACTGACCCTGATCATCTCAAACTTACACTCGGCCATCGTAACGAGACTCAGCCGCCTGTACGCCGCAAGAGAAGTGTTTCCGCCTCAGCTTTGCATTTCTCAACATCGGTTACGCGTTTGACGTTGTAATGTTCCAATGGCAAGAACGACGTTGGTACCTTCCCGAAACGGCGTTTGGTAAATTATACGAACTGCAAGTCAGTGTACTCTACCTGGTCAAATACCTGGAATATGCATTGACAAGTGCTTTCAGGTGACCACAAGCATACTTTAGCTTCGACAAGCACCGTGGCTACCCCACAGTGCGGCAAGATACGATGCGGAAAATCCTCCCGGACACGAGCGGTTGCAGCCGGTGCCTGTCTCCTGTGTATCGATTGCGTGCCAAAATTCGAACACGACTTGTCGTGTACAGAATGGGAAGGTGCGCGAAGTGACATCAGCAGCAGGAGTGAGCGAGGTACGGGGTTGCCGCTGGCGGCACACGCAAGGACTTCGCCAACATGGCGTAGTTTGTGGGTTAGTCACGTTCATCTGGCGAGTAAAGAGGTCGCAAAAGGGCACGTCCTAACGTCCGCTTTGAAAATCATCAGCGGTGGCGAAGGTGATTGTTCGCTATCGTAGCTTAGTCACCTCTTCCTCAGCATCACCAGATGGACCATCAATCAGCGGTACTTTCATCATTGTCTATTGGCATATCTATCATAATTTCCACCCTCTGAGCTCACCAAATTGTCCTTCGGCACCGATAAAAACCCAACTCGACATCATTCCGATCGTTCGGCGCTTCACACCCTTGACTTATCTGATCAGCGCAGTGGCTCGTGTGATGCACGCTAATCGTTTTCTTATCCAGAAACTCCTTCCTCTGATCCATCGCATACTGCAGCTTGCGCCACTGAAAGAGACAGTGTTCGCCATGATACCTGGTCAGTGATCAGCTTGCTATCAAGGGAGGTTGGTATTGAGGCGCGTACTTTGATGTGTATATGTGCACATATCTGCCCGCCCAAAGATCTTCAACTGGAATCGGAATAGTCATGTTGACGTCCGAGTACCACTGTCGGTCTTCGAAGACTGGCCATTGGTCGCTAAATTCCCGCCAGGAACATTGTCGTGGCATCCAGCCGTAGAAGAGTGGTTCCATGATGCAACCACGCTCCATGGCTACTTTACTGCTACGGCTGCAGTAGTTCCATTCTGTGTCCTCGAAGTCGGACGCTAATTTTAGTTTCGACTTGAGGAGGTCAATGGTTGCTGCGGAAAAAACGAAGACGACAAGGGCGAAAAGAAGGCCAGCGATGAAGGAACAGATCTTTGTGCGGTGGGTTGCATATAGATTGATCGATGAGAAGGGCTGGGCTCTGGATCTATCAGGGGTAGATAGAGCTTTGTATGCAGTGGACTGGACTTGGGAGGGAAGCAAGTTCAGAAAGGCCCTCATCTTGAAGCTACGCAACAACTGAGAGCGATAGATTTATACCTGAGCTATCTGGAACAGAAGGATGTAGTCGCCATGGAGAGAACTATTGTGGCAACGAAGACCTGCGAGCACTGGTCAGTGAAAGTGCTACATATGGCAACCTTCAATAGCCGTTTGGCGGCCATGTCCACAGAAACGGGGCACTCGTACTCGGACAAGAGTTGCTGATGCGCTTTGATCAATTCTAGAAGGTGACTAGAAGTGCTGCACCCATGTCGCTTAGTGACTGAGGCAAGTCAATGGCGACATCAGGGCATGAGCGTCGGCACAGTGCCACTCGTCACTGTGATTCGCCGTCGCGTGCCCATACGGGTGGCTAGGTATGCACTTGCATGAAGTCTGTATGTATGCTCCACAAGCATGCAAGCGATCACGAAGCTACGGACGTCGCAATCCCGCTGAAGTGATTTTCCGCACGCCCACACTGACCAGATGGAGCAGGTGGACAATGCGGCGTGTAAAGTGCGATGCGAGTAGCGGAGGGAACGATTCTCGAATAGGCGTTTGCTAACGACGAAGGATGAATAGATGCCTCTATTCCATTTGTATCGTAGTGATTTGGTCGGCAGGGGCGACCGCAATGCTGATGCATTCCAAGGCCGAAGTGCACACCGAAGCACTCACCGAAGAAGAAGGTCCAGACCTGCATCGCGGATCGACAACAGCTGAAAGACGATGCTAACAGAGGTATAAAACAGTCACATTGTGCCCTAATTGTGTGCTCATCCAGATCATAGAACTCCAGCCTTCGCGAGCCACAGCAAAGATGAAGTCCCTCCTCGCCACCCTAGCATTCGCTGTAGCGACCATCGCTGCTCCCATAATAGAGCCATCAGCTAAAGGGTTAGATGCAGTCAAAGAGAAGAGGGTCTTCTCCGGAAGTGAGCTGAATGTAGAATCTCGGGCATGCCTGAAGACTAACAGGAGTTCAGATCAGTGGAACGTTCCTCCTGGGATCGAAGGCGAAAGCGCCGAGGTCGAGAGTGTCCAATCGCCAGGCTGGAAGGGAAAGAGGGAAGACGAAAGCGCCGACAGTGTTCAACCGCCTGGTTGGAAAGAGAAAAGAGTCTTTTCTGGCAGTGCGTGTTCCAATCTGCTCCCTCTCCAGAGGAATGCTAAGCTCTTTTAGATGCATGGAACGTCCCGGCTGGCCTAGAGGGCGAAAGTGCTGATATCGAGAGCGTTCAGCCGCCTGGCTGGAAGGAGAAGCGTGAAGGCGACAGCACCGACAGCGTGCAGCCGCCTGGCTGGAGAACAAAAAGGGACGGTGAAAGCAGCGACAGTGTCCAGCCACCTGGTTGGAAGTAACAGGGGATCGTACAGCATGGCTGGCAGAGCCTTCGCCCGCCTGAAGTGGATCGATTGGATCTAGGACAACATTGCGCCCGAACCTTTCGACAGAAATTGAATAGTATTCCTACGGCCCATGCAGACGTTTGCAATAGAGAGAACAATCCGACTTTTCAGCCTTATTCATCAGCTAGAGTGCTGTCACAGTCTCACTGCAGATCACGCCTTACTGCACATAGATTTCTTAAGAACGTTGTAGCCCCGGGAATTGACCATTGGGAAGAGCGTGTCATATCAGGTTAGGCTTTGTATTTATCGCTTGATTCGACCCCAGATCATTTTGTACAATGGTCAACACATTTCGGACCTCATCTTCAACCCCAGTACTTCGCGTACTTGCTATTACCACCAATGACGCTTACAAACTCCTGTGCCACGACACGGCTCGTCTGCTCACTCGGATGCAGCGGGTCGTACCACTCATAGCTATCTGGGCTGGGCGCGAAAGTGCAGTTCTGCCCCGTTGTGTCACATAGCTTCGTTACTCCTGTAACGTTAAGAGGCGCAGTTCCGTTGAGATAGTTGCCAGGATTGTTGTAAATATCGGTCATCAGCGAGTTGACGTCAAAATTAGCAATTTTGATATCGTCCCACGTCTCTTCAACGTCGACCTCGTATGGCGTTCGGTACTTGTATAGCTCGTTGAGTGTAACAACCGTCTCTTGGATACGACCGTGAATCTCGGTACCATTCTTGCCTGCTTTCTCAGGGAAAAATTGTGTCGCTGGCAGTCCACCTTTCTCGGGAACCTGGTATTGGGGCAGTAGATCCAGGGGAGCGAGATTGAGCAGGACAAAGTAGCGACCACCATTCTCGTACAGCCTAGCGACTTGCTCGTACACACAGTCAATGTAATCCTTGACTGTCTTGCCCGGAAGCTGGCTGTCTGTCAAGAAAGCACCATTTCCAAGGTCATTTGTGCCAATCCAAATGGCATATACGGTAGTGTCGGGTTTGCCAGAGAAGAACTTCGTGCCATTTGACCTCCGATATTTGGAGTCTGCGATGAAGGCTGGCAGTTCGTATCCTGCGATATCTGGGAAGGGTGCATTGATCGCCGCAAAGAATCGCGGGCTCACTTGGTTCGAGCAGACAGCGCCACTCACAGCGTAGTTGTAGAGTGTGGCCTTTGAGTAAATGCTAGCGTATCGTGCCCAGGAGAGTCCGCCTGTCGCAGTGGTCAAACCCTATGATTCATCGTAAGCTTGCGGATATGGACTTTGACAAGCGCATGGCTCGCTATCATGCTCAGGAGTGCTTACCACCGGCTGATCCCAGCCGACTGGTGGAGCCGAGCCGTTGTTGTTTATGAAGTATCCCAGACGGTTTTCATCTGTGTAGCTATCGCCAAAAGTCACAAGCGTCTTGAATTTTCCATCCTTCCATGACTGCGACGATCGTTCTGCAAGCCCAGTACTGAATGCTAAGCTGGCGACAAGCAACTGCAAAAACCACGAGGAAGGCATGTTGGTGAACCTGGTTGTCGGTGCTTCGCCCAGTAGCGGCTGCAGGTATTTGTACGGTTCGCATCATGATGCTAACCGGTTCGAGATCGGACACTAGACATTCCTCTCCGCCGAGGGAACTCCCAGGAGGCAATAGAAACAATTTACGGTAAATTGAGGCTACTCTGCGGGGAGAATGAGGGGACGCGAGCCCGGTTATGGCAGAACATGATGTAGGTACCGGCAACTATACGCTTTTCGGCTGTAGTGTCCAGGGGATCAGCCTAAAAGGCATGCGTTTGATCAATGATGTGCACCATTGTCAGCCAAATTCCTCGCGAACATAGCATGAACGGCCATGCAGGACACAATGGCGTTAGGGAACCCCCGTTGTTGTGGTATTTCTCCGCGTGTCGTCATACGATGTGTTGGACAAAGTTTCGCCTGGACAGGGATGAGCCCTCGAAGCAGTGTGCAGCTGTGCACCGTGCGGCATTGCTGAGATCGAGCAGAAAGCATTTCTTTAGGAAGTGATTGTCGCTAATCTAATAAGGATAACAAGCCCACCTACATAATGGCATTCTGCCATGAACTCTATGCTCTGCTGGAGGCGCGCTCCCAGGATCTTAAGCATCGCGATTTTATGCAAATCGTGTCCTTGCAACCCTGGCGGGTGGCTGGTGCTACGCGATTCCGTATATTCTTGGTGCAGATCTTTCGCGTCCAGGTATTTTGAGGGGAGGCTTTACTGTCGTAAATGTACTTCCAATCACTATAAGGAGCCCTATTTCTGCTACGTGGAGACTCGATCTTCCTGAACACGAAGACCGCATTGATGGCGAAAGCACTTGCAGTGTGGACCTTTCTGAGCATACAAATGACAGTTCGGCCGACTAACGCGACCGTTGACAACCGCTTGAAGCGCGGAGCAAGACTGGGAGACGATGGCAATGCGTAGCGAGATAATTGTGCCGAGACGGCGGCCTGACGCGCTTGTATCGGGGAAGCGGCAGGGTACGTTAGCTAGCACTCACGTGCAAATGTTGTTTGATCCTGAACTGCTCAAGTTTGGTCTAGGCCGTATTGGACTTGGGTGGTCGATAGTTCAACGTCGATAGACGCGGGCTTCCGAACCGGGATCTTGCCCATGCCTTTTGATGTGACCACCGATGGTATTTCGTGATGCAAGGGAATGGCATTCGTAGCATCGGCATGCCGAAGTGTTCGGCAGGAAGGACATTTCTTGACGGTAAGACTGCTGATTTGCTCTCGAGTCGCGGAGGCGTGAATGTTGGGCTCTTAAGACGCGCCATTGCCCCATAAGAAAGCTCTCGCTACCAAGCTACCGGTGTGACGGCTGAGAATGGGAGAAGACACCCAATCATAAGGGACAACTGCTCTTCGATGTGCGATCAGGTACGTTGCCCAGCTTGGTGAAGCGTTGTGCATTGTAAGCATTCTCATGAGGACTGTCGCTCCTTTCTTTCTCTCCTCTCGAGACCCTGAATTCTGACTCTGAGTCTTTCGGCCCCGCTACATTCCGGCTTGCCTTCCCTCACCAACAACTCCACATGTCCATCCCGCCGCCCAAAGTCATCGCGTGAGAATCGTCGGCATCTTGTGCAAAACTCTATGCAATGCAGGCCGGAAGCTTCGTCGCAACCCCAGGCAGCCAAACTATCACAACGATTAAATTGAAGACATGTGAGGGCTACCACTTCCGGTTGCATACACCGGTCACCATGCAAATCCGTCAGTATTGCAAGGACTCGCTGTCAGAGTGGTGAGCTTACCACGTATTGCTACGCCGCTCTGATGCAGGAAGCTGACAGGCACGTTCTCCAAGGCTGTACGAAGGACCCTTCAGTCCTTCTCGCTTCAGACTCGATTTACAGCTTGCGTCTAGTTTCTGTGTGACGATCGCTCAAAGGGCTGTGAGCTCATGATGGAAACCCTGTGGGGCACTCGAGTCCTACCTCACCGTTGAGGCAATCGGATAGACTATGCACGCCCTCGGGTACTGCGATCAGACAAGACCCGCGGGGTTCCCATCCTGAAGGCGACTCTGTCGCTGGCATCCGACCAAGCAACCTCAAGTTAGGATGCTTCGAAGACTTCATACAAGCCAAAGCTGCCAGGCAAGACCACGCCGTCTACCTTGTACCTACGACAAGTGTATACTGCCCAATGGTACGAAGTGCGCTTCACCCTACAGTTAGCGACGACCAAATACGAGAAAAGTCGATCGCACGAGCGAATCTGGTGTACGCGAGTATAACAGGAAACTCCCTTTCGGGGAAACACCCAGGAACGGGCTGTACATTCAAACAAAGGTCACATTTCGCAATGCTCTAGAGAATCGTCTTGGACAGCCTCGACGACTGAGTTGTCATGTACGGTCATCCCCAGCGCAGCCAAGGGCGCAAGGGGACCAGCAGCGCAACCCACCATCATCGGCGAGCGACGACAATGTAACTACACTCCGATCAGATCACCAGTCTTTACCCTATACTTGACCACTTACATCGGAAGATAAAGTTTCAGTTCAACAGTCTGCAGCTCGACCCGGATCTGCTCAATCAGATAGTCGAATTGAGCAATCGTCCAGCCAAGATGTGAGGTGAAAGGCCACAACCCATAGGACTCAAGAAGGTCGCCGACAAGCACTACAGAGTCTTGGCCGATGCTGGCCAGCAGCGAATCTACGAATACAGATCAGCTCTATACCTTACTTCTCGTCAGTTCGCGATGTACAAGGCAACTACGCACCTTGTTCCCAGTTCCCAATTGGCAGCCGCTTGTACTCAAATTGGACGTCTCGAAACCCTGCAGCCTCCACCTTCTCCTTCAAACTTGGACCAATTCTCGGATCGCGATTCAACTCCCTCATTGCACTCGCGTATGCCTGCCACCACCGGTATACTGCGGATTGCGTTGTGAGTCGTCCGCTATACGACTGAACATGGAGCTGGTATTCGGCCACCTGGATGTTTCCACCTGGACGCAACAGGGTTCGCATGTCTCGGAAGTACGGCGTCCATCTATTTCGTTTGATGCCGGGCGCGATGAATCTAGAGTGGATGAGATCGTACGCTCGTAATTGAAAGACTTCCGGATCATTGAGCCGGTCGTTCAGATTGTAACCGACAAGGTCAAGATTGTCCGGTTGATCGACGAGGCGTCTATGGTAGCAAGAGCGTGGCGTCAGCATACGATTGGCATTCACTGATCGCTTGTCTTGTCTTACAAGGGATATATGTCGAGGCCGGTCACCTGGGCCACTAAACGTTAACGTTCCATGGCGAGTAGGAGCCACGTTGGCTGTAGCAACGCGATCATGGATGAGACGAACCTCGCAATCTTCATAGTCCTCAGCAAACTCCACGGCCCAGTCTCCGCCGCCGTAGCCGCAGTCCAGGACCTTTGTGGGGTTGTTCAAGCGAACTGCTGGAGAGAGGATCGCATCCCCAAACAGTCTACGCAAGATCTCGTGTTGCGTAGTCAGTCTCTCTTCTTCCCGGTCATCGTTGGCGACAGGTGCACAATATATCCGTTCGTCAATCGACAGCTGCTGGAAATCTCTCCCGTGTATTGTGACCGTCCGGGAGTCGTCGCTCATGCCGTGCAGATTTGTGTCTAGGACGCTGTTAGGAACACCAATGCAAGGTTGACCCTAGCTGTTTGAACCGCAGGAGTAACAGCATGCAGTTTTGGACGAAGGCACGACCAAGTGCTAAAGACACGGCCTAAATGCTAGTACCCGAGATGAGTTGGCTAGCGAGGTGGTAGTCTGATCATTGCCCCAAGTACCGCCTGCAGCATGTGGAGAGCAATTTTTCCTGGAAGAGCCTGAGACTTCACTATCGTGGCAAAACGCCGTCGTCACCTGCCAGGGCTGACGAGGAAGAGCAAATGGACAAGTTGGGCATACTAGACAAATCTTTGTCGGTGCAGGCTCAAGGATTGGGCAGCCTTCCGGCAAAGAAGGGCCCGGTCGGAGAGCATCATCAACCTCAGCTGCATCTGGAGTTCCGGACAGAATTTCTACCAGTCTGTATCAACCCGCATAGGGTGTCGCAGGAACCTCCCTCGTTCTCATTTGGCAGCCGTCAGCTCATCACTAGCAAACAATGGTCCTTGCGAAAGCGCGACTAGCGACAAACCCGGATCGCGCCCAACTTGATACGAGCGGTCAGATATTGCTAAGCTACAAGATGCTCGCGTGGCATTGCCGCCCGACTGACTGAGAAAAATCCTCCGTCATGAGTTATCAAGGAGCTTGGTTCGCATATGTTGCAAAGCCATGATCGGTATCAGTGCCCAGATTTACACGGCAAGGTAAGGCCATCTCATTTCGTGAGAGGATGCAGTTGTGACACCATGCCTGAGGAGTCGAGCTTGACCGCCAGAACAGGATTAGGTCCCAGACCTTAGCGGTCTGCGTCGGCCTTTAACCGCGGCTGGCCAGTAATGTGGATTAGGACGTTAGGACCCCTGGGGCAGTCGATCATCGATTCATTTGTCGTGTGGGCAGCTGGTGACTTGCTCTGAGCATCGCACTCCTTCAAAGACGGGCAGTTTCTTTGAATCATGCGATGGCGGATGAGGCCCACATTCTAACAGCGGTCACAGCCGCTTGGTCTGGCCTCAGATGCTACCGCTGACACAGTATCGGGAGCGAACAGTACAACGGCGCCACGATTGCGACCGGGAAGTCGTCATCGCGACAGTCAGCCGAACTTGTCTCCTCCCGAGCGCTACTTGGCCGGTGAACGCAAGCTCAAGGCGAACATGAGCAACAACCTTCAGACTACAGGACTCACTATCAATTTTAGCAAGCAACAGAGCGTCTCTAGAGTCCATGGTCATGGATCCGACCACCACGCCCGGCAAGAGCTGCTCAAGATGCGAAGGAGATGGCCAGCAATGTCCTGGATGGATACAGTAAGCTCACCACAAGGAAAACACAGATGTTTCAGGAACAAACGTACGAAGTCTAGCTGCATTAGCACCGTGCGGATGGCTCGGAGCTCGCAAGCCCAAGTATCACTTGCCCAGCACACCCAGGTTCGCAGGATGTCAGGCCCGAGGAAGCTATTGCAAGGCGTCATAGGTCGGCGAACTGCATTCCACACCGATGATGTCCCTTGTTTTTCGTCTCTGCCTTTGACATTGCGCGGCCACTTCTGGTGGCTGAGCGAGACGAGTTCTCGACAGCGGTATTAGGATGATCACCCCACTACGGACGAGCATACAAAGGTTGCACTGCATGTGCAGATCCTCCCGTGTGGTGGCCTCTATGCTGTGTCGGCTAAGTACTTGACAGGAAAAGACAACTTTCTCGAGCCAAAATAAACAGCACAGCCAGTCTCGATCGATGCAAAGTTTCCAAAGCGGGATGTTCAAGCGTATTCCACGCGGCTGTCAGCTACCGACCGCGTAGCCATGTAGCAGTTGGCGATATCGACCCATGCTGTCAGTAATCATCAATGAGGAGAACGACACGATCAACTCGCGATTGCAGGCGCTGGCTCACATATCGTGCGCTTTATGTCACGCACGGTGCATATCCATTTAACGTGAGCTGAGATAGAACGAGGCCCATGAGACAAAGACATCGTGTATCGTCAACGCACCGCCTCTCATCGTTACCTCCACCATCGTCGGCTCTTTGAGGTTGATTTTGAGCATTGTGGCAATTACACACCTACAGCTGGTGGTGTGGTTATACGTGTAGGCCGGATCAAGCCTGTGCGTACGCTGATATCGTCAATGTTCATCACCAGCTACATCTCTCAATAGCGTCGCCGGATACTGATTGGCGCAAACTAACCGAAGCCACGAGTGTGATTTCCTCGGGCTCGCATTGATAATCTCGGAAACAACATGTAGCGCAGTACATGGCAGGATCGAGTTGTATCTTTTTCACCAATGCCCTTCATTGGCTCGCCTTGATGGGATCAGGCAGGAGGCGTGAAGTGTACGCCAATAGTTTCGTCGTAGAGAAGCATTAATAACCCGGGTGCTACATCACGCGTCCGCGCTTCCACAGGAGGCAATAACCGCAATCTCATCTGCAGTAAGAAATATTCGAGACCGAGCTCGGTCGCGGGTATGGTTCATCTATAAAGGTGCGAAGGCAGTAGCCATTACGAATTGAAAGAGTCTCTTTGCCTACTTGAAAAGTTGGATCCAAGGCTCACTAATCCTTCCGTGCTTCCATGATAGGCTCCGACACCTTTCATAGTCAACGGTGATTAGCTGCATCTTGTGGTATGTTGAAGGAATATGCAGGTCCGATATGCAAGGAGCGTTCTTGGAGTGTACTGCTTTGCAAGGCGTAATAATCGGCAATACTTCGGAACTATTTCTATTTCGCGACTACTTTTGAACCTTCCGTGATCAGTGATCCAGCTCCGGGACCTCCATGACGCACAGCTTACGTTGCGCGCACCGCCTGACATGCTCGACGTTACGTCTCTGACATCTGATTGTAGATGAGAGTCAGGTTGGCATGTGAAAGGGCATTGAGGCTCGCCCTCAAAACCTGGGGGTCCCCACATTTTGGCTGGCCATGTGACAACTGCCGAGGTCCAGCGCGTTCGTCATGGATGCCGGACAGAGCGAGGTGCTCGGCTTTCACGAGATGCATTCAAAACCTCGACGCAGAGTCTCATGCATCGACATACACTCCCTCTGCCCTCATTCTCCATCCCATTATACCGTATTCATACATACGGCTCTTGCATCGCTGGGGTCTTTGTTGATACCCACGAATACGCTGACTGTCGCTGTTGCTGCGCATTCCACGGCACTGGAGAGCTTCGCAAGTCGCAGCAAGACGTGGTGAAGAAAGATTAAATACCACGCCATGGCACCTCAGGAGCTTCGGTATGACGGCCAGACCGTCGTGGTGACGGGCGCCGGCGGTGGTCTTGGGCGCGAGTACGCCATCTTCTTCGGCAGTCGCGGCGCAAATGTCGTTGTCAACGACCTCGGCGGCAGCTTCAAGGGCGAGGGCAAGGGCTCAGCGGTACGTTTTCACCATTCCCCCAAGAGACACTCCAGTAGCTCCACTAGCTCGGAAATGGCGGAGCTGGTCATGTCTGCTTCTGCCCATGCTGATGCATGATGCCATCGCGCGCTTCCACATGCTCCAGACGCAACACGGTCACGAGCACAGCTAATAACCACAACGCAGGCCGCAGACAAAGTCGTCGATGAGATCCGCTCCGCAGGCGGCAAGGCGGTCGCCAACTACGACTCGGTCGAGAATGGAGAGAACATCATCAAGACGGCCATTGACGCCTTTGGCCGCATCGATATCCTCATCAACAATGCCGGTATCTTGCGAGATATCAGCTTCAAGAACATGAAGCAGTCGGACTGGGATCTCATCTACAACGTCCACGTAAAGGGTGCATACAAGTGCGCGAGAGCAGCATGGCCACACTTCAGGAAACAGAAGTACGGACGGTTGATCAGCACGGCATCGGCTGCTGGTCTGTTCGGATCTTTTGGCCAGACCAACTACTCTGGTATGCATTCTACCTTGGAAGATGCGCCATTCCTTGCTAACAATTGCAGCCGCCAAACTCGCCCTCGTTGGCTTCACAGAGACACTCGCAAAGGAGGGTCTCAAGTACAACATCCTCTGCAACGTCATTGCCCCGATCGCCGCCAGCCGAATGACCGAGACCGTCATGCCTCCCGATGTCCTCGAGAAGCTCAAGCCAGAGTGGATCGTCCCGCTCGTTGCCGTCCTCACACACAGGTCGTCGACCGAGACGGGCGCCATCTTCGAGGCAGGAGGAGGTCACATTGCCAAGCTGCGCTGGGAGCGAGCTTCTGGTGCGTTGCTGAAGGCTGACGACTCCCTGACACCCGGCGCTGTTGCTGCCAAGTGGGAGGACGTGGTCAACTTCTCCAAGCCGGAGCATCCTCAAGGCCCAGCAAATGCGCTGGAGCTGCTTGAGGAGGCCCAGAAGCTGCCAATAAACCCCAAGGGCGAGGAGCTTGACTTCAAGGGCAAGGTCGCCCTTGTCACTGGAGGAGGCGCTGGTCTCGGCCGCATCTACTGCTTGCAGCTCGCCAAGCGCGGCGCAAAGGTCGTTGTAAACGACCTGGTCAACCCTGACGACACTGTTCAGGAGATTCAGAAGCTTGGTGGTGAGGCTGTTGGCAACAAGGCAGATGTTCAGAACGGCGAGGCAGTCGTCAAGACGGCAATTGAAAAGTATGGCCGCATCGATATCCTGGTCAACAACGCTGGTATCCTTCGCGACAAGGCCTTTGCCAACATGACCGACGATCAGTGGGACATCATCCACAAGGTGCATCTTCAAGGCACATACTCCTGCACCAAGGCTGCTTGGCCATTCATGCTCAAGCAGAAGTACGGTCGCATTATTAACACCACTTCGACCAGCGGCATCTACGGCAACTTTGGGCAGGCCAACTACGCCTCAGCCAAGTGCGGTATCCTTGGTTTCTCCAAGTCGCTTGCTCTTGAAGGCAAGAAGAACAACATCTACGTCAACACTGTCGCACCAAATGCTGGCACCCAGCTCACACGCACCATTATGCCGGAGGAGGTTGTCCAGGCTCTCAAGCCCGACTACAACGCACCCCTCGTCGTACTTCTCGTTTCCGACAAGGCTCCCGAGCCCACTGGCGGACTCTACGAGATGGGCTCTGGTTGGTTTGCAGCTACAAGGTGGCAGCGTACTGGTGGCCATGGCTTCCCAGTCGATGTCAAGCTCACCCCAGAGGCTGTCCTTGAGCAGTGGGAGCGCATCACCAACTTCGATGACGGTCGTGCCGATCACCCCTTCGACAACGCCAGCGGCCTCAAGTCCATCATGGCGAACATGGAAAACACCAGCAAGAAGGGCAAGAAGGAGAAGAAGTCGGGCAAGAGCAGCGAGGAGATCCTTCAGGCTCAGAAGGAGGCTTTGGCTGCCAAGTCAGACGGTACTCCATTCGAGTACGCCGAGCGGGATGTCATTCTATACAGTAAGCGCCTTTCCTATACCACCGGCAGTGTGTCGCTAACAATATGCCCCAGATCTCGGCATTGGCGCCAAGCGAACCGACCTCCCCTTCGTCTATGAAGGCGACGAGAACTTCCAAGTCATCCCCACATTCGGTGTCATCCCGCCCTTCAATGCCGAAGCCCCCTTCAACTTCGACGACATCGTGCCCAACTTCGACCCGCGCATGCTCCTGCACGGCGAGCAATTCCTCGAGATCCGCAAATTCCCCATCCCCACCGAAGCCAAGCTCATCGCCGTACCCAAGCTCGTCGAAGTCGTCGACAAGGGCGCTGCTGGGCTTGTCGTGTACGGATCAGTCACAAAGGACGCCAAGACCGGCGAGGAGATTTTCTACAATGAGAGCACCGTGTTCATTCGCGGCTCGGGTAACTTTGGCGGACAAAAGAAGGGGACGGATCGCGGCGCTGCAACAAAAGTCCATAGCCCGCCCAAGCGTGCGCCAGACGTTGTCGTCGAGGAGAAGACAACCGAGGAACAAGCTGCCATCTATCGTCTATCAGGCGACTTGAACCCGCTCCACATCGACCCCACATTCAGCAAGGCGGGCGGCTTCCCGACACCCATCTTGCACGGCTTGTGCAGCTTTGGTATCTCGGGTAAGCACGTCTTGCAGAAGTTTGGGCCCTTCAAGAATATCAAGGTTCGCTTTGCGGGCGTTGTATTACCGGGACAGACACTCATTACGGAGATGTGGAAGACTGGGAATACGGTTGCGTTCCAGACGAAGGTTAAGGAGACAGGCAAGCTGGCTATTAGTGGAGCTGGTGCCGAGCTGCTCGGCGGTGGGAGTAAATTGTAGACGCTCACCACGAGGGTAAAAGGATGAAGTGGGTCTTGGGCATTTAGCTTCTGTCATATAAATATGTACTGTTAGGATGGATATCAGGCTAGGTTTTTCTCTAGCTGTCTTCTTATTGATTCATTTATTCCACGTAAAACTGACGTACGGCCTCAAACACAGACCAGTGGCCTCACTCCGACATTCCTACCACTGCGCACTTCAACTAAGCCCCATCATGCCCACGCCCCAACACGCTCCCATACACACGCCCGCACAACATCCCAACACCCCTACTGCAATTGGCACAACGTCCGTGCGTGTCGAAACTCTATACACTATTTCATCGAATACGACTTCATCCTTGAGAGGTAGCATTTCGATCACACCCACGGCGACTTAGTCCGATGGCGAAGACGAAATCCAGCACGCAGCGCGTGTACGTGGCCTTGCTTGGTTGGGGATAGCGCAGTGAGATGAGTGATGGCATAGTCTAGACGAATGTTAGGGAGGCCTGGGGTGGTTAGTATCTGAGTGAAAAGATGAGACTAGAAGAAGACATGAATCAGAAAGACGAGACCGGAGTAAGGGTAGGTAAGTAAGGGAAACCACAAGGGGTGAGAGGAGAATAGGAAACTTACGAATGCGATGGTAGGAATGTGTCTATTGCTAGCGCGTCCGCTGACCATCTACACAACATGACAATCACCTGCGTAGTCACGCACACGAGCACGATACAACGCAGCGTGACGTAGATATGGTACTTCGCATCCCATAAAGGGACTGTTACTTCACATGGCCCCCGCTCCATAGCACCTCCATCACCAGTAGGGAGCGTCATGCGTATCTCTGGGTGAACGTAGTCGTGGATTGTAAAAGGACGTGGGTAATTCGTATGCGTCTTGCTGGTCAGGGTGGCGGAGAGCGATTTGTGGGACAAGTGGTTCGTCGGTGTGAGGATGGATGTGTAGGGTTGACAGGGTTGTTAGGACGGCAGGTTTCTTCGTTCCATTCGATGGTACTGGTGGTGAGTGAGAAGGTGGTGCTGCTCGTGTCTTGGCTGCGCGTCGTGATGACTTTGCTGGGACGACAGGAGGGTAGTGGCGAGGAGGCGCATCGCTGTGTGTTGGTGTTGATGGTGGTGTTGCTCTGGTGCGAGTTGGTGAAGATTCGATTGCGTCTTCATGGTCCGTGGTATCCGAGTCTTCACGACATTGCCTGTGTAGTGGTACAGCAGGCATCGAGTCTGGCGTCGTTACAAGCTCGCTGTGTGCCGAAAGTGTCAAGTCCCATGTTGTACTCGTGAGATCAGCGGCAGACACACATATCCTCGGCAGCCGTGGTGGAGACTGACACACGGTCTCTGTTGTATGTTGTGGTGAGTCGGGAACTGGTCTGATTGTTGTATCTGAAGATGACGTGGACTCTGAATTCGTAACTGTATATGCGAAGTCGTGACTCGCAATTCGAGGTTGTGAAAGGGAGGGTGCCATTGCAGGATGGTCTGCAGAAGCTCAATATCCTCCGGTGTGTGACAACACTGCGGTGATGTTTGTTCGAGACGTCTTGTTTCATGAAATATGAATTGGGATGAATAGAAGGAATGTCGTGCAATGAACACGATCACTGCTGAGCCACACGAGCTTATGCGTCAAGCTCGAGCTTGTACTTCCTGTTCATATGAGTACACTCGAGATTGTGGGTTGCGAGATGCACGCTGCCATCGGGAAATGACGTGACAATATTGTGCAGTGTGACTGTGTGATGGTGAGTAACAACGAACATCCAAACAGCAGGGTCGTGCAAAAAAACATGAGAACGAACCGATCAAGTCGGCATTATGGGTATCTATCTAAAATGAAGCAGGAAAGCGGTAGCAATACATGATCTATCAAATCTTGCATAGCCATATTGTCGTACCGCCGAATATTGGCTGGGTTATAGATGTTCGCAGGTAGTCTATCAAACACGATGCGCAAAAAAGCAAAGTAGCTTAAGCCTTGGGACGATGCTCGGTGGACTCCAGCTCGAACTGATCGTTGTTCTCGGGCTTCCAGAACTGCTTGTCACCCTTGGCCAAACGGATAAACCACGGCTGGCCGCGAGGGGAATCAGACGAGACTGTAACATCATAAGTTTTGAAGACCTCTAAAATCCCTGGGACTTGTACTTACAGCTCCAGTACTCCTTATTGTCATAATCAGGAGGAAGGATCTTGCCACGCGAGATAGCACCCAGAGCCCAGGTCGTCGTGTTGATGATGGCGTAGCACATGATACCAGCAATCAAACCGTAGGCGATGGAGTACGAGAATGGCATGAACATCAAGGTCACAAACGCTGGGATAGAGTCTCCAGGATAGTTCCAGTTGATGGCCAGAACACCGCGCATCATCATGCAACCCACGAGAATGAGAGCACCACCTGTTGCCCATGGTGGGATGGAGGCGAAGATGGGAGCGAAGAAGAGCGACACGAAGAAAAGCAGACCGGTCGTCATGGCTGTGAGACCTGTGCGACCGCCTTCCTGGATACCAGCACCTGACTCGACGAACGCGGTGACAGGCGATGAGCCGAAAAGGGAGCCAATGGAGATGGCAATGGCATCAGCGCTGTAAGCGATAGTGCTCTTGGGAAAATCACCAGTGTCGGGATCGACCACGCCGGAGAAGCGAGCCATGGAGTAGAGCGTACCCGTGGCGTCAAGGATGTCAACGTAAAGCATAGTGAAGACAGCCAAAGCGAATTGGGCGCCCACGTTCGACAGATCCCAATCCTGGACCGCTAGAGTGTTCTTGATGGGGTGGAATGCGACTACGTTTTTGAAGAACTCGAAGCGGCTGTCGCCGATGACCGTGCGTGGGAAGTACGTGATCGAGGTATCACGAGGCCAGGAGAACATTGACACAAGCGCAATACCGACAATCATAGAACCGCGCACCTTGTAGGTCATCAGCAATGCTGTGAAGACACCACCGACAAGGAAGCCAAGCCACATCGTGGGGTTGGTAGCCTTATGCGATAGGCACGCGCCGGTATCCGGGTCAAGGTACTGGGTCGGGCAACCTCCGAGCTCGAGTGGAGTGGCTTTGGATCCAGTAATCGCACCCAGACCAGCCGAGTACGAAAGACCAATGAGTGTGAGGAAGAGACCAATACCAGCGCCGCAAGCGACCTTGATCGACGCCGGGATGATGCGAGCAAGCCACTGGCGAATTCCAAGGAGCGACAGAGCGATGAAGATGAAACCTTCCACGAAGACTGCAGTCATGGCAACACGGTAGTCAATGGGACCAGTTCCATGGAAACCAACGATTTGATATGCGAGATAAGCGTTCAGACCCATGGCTGGGGCGACGGCAACAGGAAGGTTGGCGCTGATGCCCATGAGGAAGGATCCGAGAGCTGAGATAGCAGCGGTGGCAGTGATGAAGTCACGGTTGACTTCGACCAGGCAGAGAGAGTAGGCTTCGTCGTTCATGCATGTTGGGTCCACTGGATCGTTGCAGACACAGGTGGCACCCGAATCGGTGAGGACAGCAGCCTTATACTTCGTCAGCGATGCAATTTCCAAAGTCGAGTCCTACTCACATTGACAGCAATGATGTATGCCATGGTGAAGAAAGTGGTCAGACCGGCTCGGAGCTCAGTAGTGAATCGCGCATTGCGAATCTCATTGGGCTTCCATCGTCAGCATTGCCCGTTGAGGGAGACCAGCATCTTACATGACCAGATCCGTCGAGATGGAAGTATCTGCCAACAAACGAACGTGACACGGCATCGTTCAGAGCAGCCTGATTGCGCTCTATGAAGCCCATCTTTGCGAATTGAAACCAACGACAAAAGAATGAGGTGGTGGTGAACGTGGATCTCCCGGATGAGCTAGACCGGAGCAACGAGCATTCAAGTAGAGAATTGCGCCACCGGCTTGCGACACCTAAACGTCGACGCTAATTCTGGGAAGTGGCAGTAGCGCCCAAGAGACTTTGGCGTAGAGACATCCTCAGTGGCGGATCTTATGTGGCCCATTACATGGAAGTTGTATCAAGGTCCCACCGTCCGAGGTAAGGCTGGAGTGCCTTAGTCGCGTCTGCAGCAGGGTAGACTGTTCCAGTATGGCAGGTGCAATACCAAGGGACTACTCCTGCGTCTCATGTCTCCTAGTGAGCCGTCTCTCGGCATAATGCAACCGCATTGAGCTATGCGAGAGCCTCGATGTTGTTGGGGTCGGTTCAACTCCCGGATTTGACGATCTGCCGTCTCTGGTTCAGCCACTGGTTTTGTTCACGGACCTGCAGGGCAAAACCAGGCCACGGTAGTCATTCAGGTCGGATTCGTTCTCACGACTGTCCAGGCTTCGAGTCAATCCTTCGAGTCCAGGTTGCACCAGATTCATCCCGTGTCTAATCCGTCAAAGGGGAAGGTGCTGCACCTCGGTTGAGCGTGATCCCTCTATGAAACGCATTCCCAACAGCTAAAGGATTTCACTATCAGCAACGCCATTCAGATAATTATGGGGGATTTAGACGAGGTTGGAGACCCCTACCGACATCAGTGCAACAGCTTGAAGTGGGTAAGGCAGGAATCGCGCGATCCTAACTGTCGGGTCGTGCCTGGGCACCAAGGAAACCTAAAGTGCTCCGGTGGAAGCTTTCGAAGTCAGACATTCGTGCGGTAGGGCGGCTCGTTGCCGGGAACCCTGAGTCTAGGAGACAGCGTTGAGTAGTATGGTGTGGTGTGAACGCTAGGCAATTGCCGTGCTGTCGCATGTCTGCCGCGATGGGAACTTTGGTAGACATGTGTAATTCTCACGACAATACCGTAGCATCGCGGCCGATACATCGTGGGACGTGCTAGCGATTGCAGATCGTCTGATCCAATGCCCCTCTGGTTGGCTTCGTAGAACACGCGGTAGAAGTGGGACTAGAAGGTCATTGCTGTCGATCGTTATCTGGGTGTCCGATGAGAAGACGGAGGCAAAAGGACCGCGAGTCAAAACGTCTCGCTTGCGCGGATTCTCTCTCGGTGGGCCCCGTGCATGGGCCGCTCAACCACACGGTACCCACGAAATATTGAGACTTCTACCGTTTGGGCCAAGGTCGGCCAGTAGGTCGAGATAGAGAGAGTCATTCCGTGGGTATTCGACTGGCCAGCTGGGATAAGGGATGGTGCCTGGCAGCTGCCCAGGTGGGCTATCACTTTCATCTCCGCACCATTGTGATATGGGTGATGGAAATCCCCCGCCCTGGGAAGTAGGCCCACATTGACACCGAGCATCAAGATGTTCCCAACTTTTGATGTGCCTCCCCAGCACGCAGAGACTGTGGGCGCAAGGAAGGCACGACGAGCTAAGGAGGAAGAAACCGCGAGACGATCATCTTCGGCAACTTCACGTTCGTCCGGGAGCACGCACAGCGCGAAAGCGAACTCAGCGAAGTCGAGGACGGGAGACAAGAGCGGTGGATTCGGCTGGTTTGGCAAGAGCAGCAAGAAAGGTGTTCAGGAGATATCGACGTTGCCTTCGATCAAAAAACCATCATTGATAGAAGAGCATGAGGTCGAAGCCGAGATTGAGATTCAATCTGCGCCGCGCACAGCTCCCTTACCACCCTCATTACCTCCCCCACCAGAAGAAGTGAGGAGGCGGCCTTCAAACCGCTCCGACCACGAAGCAAAATCCCTTCACCTACAACATTTCCCTGTTCCTCCGCCTACAAGAGGATTGCCCTCGCGTCCACCTTCCAGCAGGCTTCCTGAGCCGCCATCGCCAGGGCTTTCCAGTTTACCAGGTACGTGACGCATGCATTACTTTTGCGATCTGCAAAAACGTGGCAGCCCTATGTCGCAATCCAAAATCGTGTGAAAGATTAGCGGTGATCGACATGTCTGTGCACGTGATAGTGAATCGTGCTGATATGTTATGCAGATAGCCTGGCACGCAAGTCACAGTACTCAACCTTCTCGCGTGCATCGTCAAACCCGACCACAGTCTCATCGTCTGGTCGCACTGCGTACTCGGGCAAGAGTGTGTTCTCCAATATCTCGCAGTATGACAGCGCCATCTCAGAGGAGAGCTACGACGACCATCACTTTGGCAGCAATGTACAGCTAGAGCCTGTCGAGCGTGGCTCACGAACAGGAAGTCGACAAGGTGATCATGTTGCCAAATCCGCACAGTCACCCTTTGCTCGTGCCCTGGCCAAGATGGAGAGCGCAGGCGCACGCATCATTGCAACACGCTTGAGCGAAGAATGGGAAGGCCTTGATGACGATGAAAGCTACCAAGAAGTCATCTTCGAAAAGCGACTCTGGGCTTTGACAGCCTACCAGCGCCTCACTCAGAACAAGCAATTGCAGTCTCCTGCGCATGAACTGTTCAGTGGAAGTCGACCAGCAGATCAACGACGAATACTGCATCTCCATGGCTCACTAGGTATGTTCCTTCCACTCAAGGCACTTTCCATACCCTACACTCCATACCATTCTACACCCCATCCACTTCCTCACCTTCTCCATGCTCCTCAATTGCTAATTCCACTTCACAGCCGACGGCTGGACCCTCGCAACCCGCTACCCCTCAACCACAATCTACACCCTCTCCAGCACCACCTCCTCTGTGCACCCAACATCCTACCCAGCACCCCTAAACCACCACTTGCTCTACGTCCCCTCCTTATCCTCCCCCACACCCTTCCCCGACAACTACTTCGACGCCATCGTATCTCGCTCCGTCGCCACCGTTCTGCGCAACGACGAATGGGCGCGCTCCTTCTTCGACTGCATGCGCGTCCTCAAGCCGGGCGGACAGATTGAGATCTTGAGTATCGACGCACATCTGAGCTGCGAGGGGCCGAGACTGAGTGCTTGGGTCGATGAGCATCTAAGCTGTAGACTCGAGGCGCATGGGTTGAGCAGACAAGCTAGTGATACGGTGCTTGATACCATGGAGATTGTGGGGTTGGAAAACATCCGCCGGGCACGCGTCGCTCTTCCCGCGCATTCACCCAAAGCTGCCGTTCCTGCGCGCCCGGCACCGCAACCTAGCCACACATACGGCGTGCCGATGCCGCCACCACCTACCACCGCGTCACAAGATTCGATAGATGCGAGTCGCATGATGTCTTTCCTCGGCCGCCACTTCTATCAAGATTTGCACGGCAAGTTTCTGCGCGGCGATGCAGGCGAGGAGTGGTTTTGGGCGCGCAAGGATATCCGGGACGAGTGTGAGCGGTACAAGACCAAGATGGTGCTGACGATTGCGTGCGCGTTGAAGCCCATGGTTACGCCAGGGGAGAGTTATTTGGACATTTGAATGTCTGACTTCGGGCTTCTTCTGGTACGTATGGAGGAATTGAGCGTGGTAAGTCTGTGGTGTATATAATGCATCTGGGCAATTGCTTATGCTTTGCGACTTTCCTTTCTCTTAGGTTCTTGTGTTAGACTCGAGATGGCATCGTTGCTCTCGCGGTGTTCTATTTCCTTGGCTCGGCTTCTGGCAAATACCCAATCGTTATCATTTTTTGCGTATATATGGACGTTGCTGGTGTCGATATGGAGTGATGTCGTGCTTGGTTGAGATTATAGTTTGGCTGTCCCACGGTGTGTTAAGCCTCACATACACGACCTCGGGAGATAGTTGGAGGCATTATGGATTGACTTATAGTTTTGATCATTCCTAAACGCTCCTAGAGCAATCCGGTTTCGAGACCTTCCAATCAAACAATGCAAAATCGATCTACTCTTCATCCTCATCCTCCTCCTCTTCTTCTTCTTCCTCGTCCTCCTCAGCATCGGCTGCCACTTCCTCTGCAGCATCTTCCGCCTCGCCCTCGTCCTGAACCAGCAAATCTTCAACAGTGCCGCCTTCCCTCTCCAATCGCAAGTATTCATCCCACTCAGGGAACATGTCCTCATCGCCCTCGCCATCGGCAGGCGGTTGTCCCAATAATCTCGCCACCTTTGACTTGTTCTCCTTTTCTAGCGTGGCTTTCCATTGCTTGACAAGCGTGGGTGCAGTGCTTGGCTTGTACGTCTGTGCGAAGAGGACGGCTTCGGCAAGACGATTGGTCTTGACTAGGAGGTCAGTGCACGCCTGAATGTCACCGACTTGCCAGAGCGCGGCGAAGGCGACATTGTTGCTGGCTGCAGTCTCAGCTAGGCTAGCAAGTTCGCGAAGACCAGATTGGTCAGATGTGGCGCTGTATAGCAGGAGCAGTGACCCGAGATCCGTAGCTTTGACGAAGCACTCTTGCGCCAATTTGACGTCCCATCCTGTCAATGCGGCGTCGCCTACGGTCTTCCACTTGTGCTCAGTATCTTGTTCGCGGGCGATTGTGACCGCCTGTTGAAGGTCACCAAGCGAAAGGGCTAGATCAAAGCGATGTTCTGGATCGGTAGCAACTTCAAGCGCCTTCTCCTTGTAGCCTTGACCCTCGAGGAACCGCGCAATCTTGTTATTCTGGTCCTTGGGTACAGTTGGCAGAAGCTCGTCAGCAGCTTCAAGATCTCCTCGAAGGATGAGTGTTTGGTACTCCACAACGGCAAGGGAGAGGGCGAACGAAACAACGTTGACGTCTTTGTCAGCGATGTAAATGCGACTGTCGCGTGGAAGGTAGCCGAGCACATAGTGTGGTGAGTCGAAGTGCGAGATTGTGTATGTTTGGTCACCGACCAGGTAATTGAGACGGTTGGTGCTATTGGTGTAGATGAAGCAGTCACCGACCCAGCAACCAGTGCGTACACTGCAAGAACGTTAGCTTCCTCTTCTGCTCGTAGTAAAATCGTAATGTTGTACCTCTCGTTGATATCACAAACGACCTCGAACGCGGCCTCGGCGCCATCCTCGTCCACCTCACCGTTCTGTACAGCCTCGAGGTAGGCCTCTCTTGAGTATCGCAGAACGTAGAATGTGTCTTCGGTCGCTAATGTGACAAGTTCGCCACTTTCTGACCAGAACACACTCTTTGGCTCGACTTCTATCCGTCGAACGAGAGCACCGCTATCCCAGTCAAACAGGCCGATTCCGCCTTGGCCCTTCACGCCGAGGAGTACACCACCGCTCAGGCCGTCAGCAGAGAAGCCGACATTAAGGACGCTACGCTCCTTGAAGTTGCGGAAAATTTTGATGCTAGTCGATGATTCTCGAATAGCGTAGTCTTTATCGTGCTCCTTCGATGCCCAGCAAAAATCCAAGGCAGAGCCAAAAGCTTGGTTACGAAGGACAAGCGCAGTATAGATGATATATTCGCCATCACCGCATACAGCAACGAAACGTCCATTGGGCGAGTGGAGCAACGATTGTGGGTAGATCTCCGTTGAGCCAAGATCCTTTGACGGGAGGGTAAGTCGCTCAGCATCCTTCAGTTGATCGCTGCCCTTGATGACAGAGGTCAAAATCTCATTGTGCCGTGCCCATAGCACCTTGCCACCAGCGTCCATGCTAACAGCAGGCTCTTCTCGGCCCATAGTGATGACGACCGCACCGTCATCGAATCCGAGTGCGACGCCATTCTTGCCCTTCTGGTATGCCACACACCATGCACGCTCCAAGCCGTAGTTCAGAGATTGCTCTAACCGGTAGGTCGAGGAGTGCCAGATCTTGATGGTGCCATCTTCAGATCCTGAGATGATGACTGGGAGCTCAGGATGGTAGACAGCGAAGCTGACGTTCGATGTGTGACCCTCAAGCGTCGCTATCAACGCTTTCGTTGTGTAATCCCAGACTTTGACTGTGCGATCGTCCGATGTTGTGAGAAGGTATGGCTTGTCGGATTGAGGGTAGTAGTCAATAAAGTTGACACCCTTCGTCTCATGCGCCTCGAGGGTAAAGTTAGGTGTCGAGCTGCCTAGCGACCAGATCTTGACCGTCCGGTCGAGACATGCTGAGGCGAATGTGTTCGGGTCTTTCGGATTTATAGCGATGCCCATAACATAGTGTTGGTGCCCTGTGAACTCTTGTACGCCTAAAAGGTGTCAGCGAAAGTAGTGCAGCTCTCGGACTTCCCAGCACATACACTTCCATGACTTATCCCAATCCCAGAGTTTTATTGTCATGTCATCCTAGCACTGCATCAGCTTGATTCTGCCGCCTTCTCGGGGGGCTACCAACACTGGCGGTCAAGACGAAAGGTTGTGTGGGGTGCACAGCAATCGCGCGGATATAGTCTGGGTGTGCCTCGAACGATGTGACCTTCTCTGAGGTATTGTAGTTGTATACGCGCAACTGGAAGTCATCGGATCCTGGATTCGAGCCATGTCAACTCTTTCGTCAATCACAGAGGACGATTGTAGCGCACCTGCAACTATCCAATTCTTCCTTGCAATGAAGCGACCAGCGCGAACAGGCACATCGGTAAGCTCGAAGGTCTTGACGATCGATTGCGAAATGTAAGACCATATGTGAACGTGGCCTGCCCACGTCAGTTCCCTGCACTCGCTGCTCCATTCAAGCTGCGCTTACCGCTGTACAAGGTCGTGAGGATCCATGGCTCGGTCGGGTGGAAGTCTAGGGCTGAGTTCAGCAGCGGTCGTGTGAAGTGGAAGCGTGTGCTTTACCGATTCCTGCATATTGTGAGCGTCGAGCTTCAGAGGTACATTGTGGCCAGCTTACCCTTGACCCTCTCAGACCGCGCAAAGAGCTGCCTCTATATACAGAAACCAATTAGCCAGTGTCTTTGACCTTTTGCAAATCGCCCATTGTCCCGTACCTTTACGTCTAGACGCATCTTCGCAGCTCGAGGTATACGTTGCGGAGGGGTGATATGGGGAACGTGGCTTCACGTAGCCACTTCGCGAGCGCGTGGACGAACGCCGAGGTAATTTCGCAGAGACCTGTGGATACAGCGAGCGGCAAGGAGTGTTGAGCGTCTAATTGGGGTGCAAGACGACGAGCTGGATGTTGCTTGAATCTCCACATCCGCGACAAGTGGGCTCGCGGCTGCCAAGAGTTTGCAGGGTTCACGCCGCTCTTGCCCAACGTGGCAGGTTTTCAGGAACCATTGATTGCAGACGAAATGCGCAACACACCGCCCGAGCTCACTCGCACTATCTCAAGACTATGTACCACAACGCTGAGCAGCACTTGCAGCTTCGAGAAGCTCAAGTATGACATTAATGGTTTGCAACGGCACCAACGAAACTGGTAGTTGAGCAGGAAGATAGTCGCATTTGAATTCAAGTGTTCGGCACCAGGCATCTTACAACGCATCGTGGCAAGATCGAAATATTGTGAACTTTTCTCCATTCCACTCCTACAACACCTATATACTCGAACTTCAAGCCCTCCCCACAAATGCCGCCCTCCCAGCTCTCCAGCAACATCCGCCGATGCACCACAATTCTCGTCCATCACCGGTAGATGGCTCAATCTCTCCAACAGATCAACAAGAAAGAAAGTCTGGCTGTCCGCCGACAAGCCGAGACTGGTATCTAAGAAGGGAATAAGAAACAAAATTCGATACAGACAAAAAAGGGCTGTTAAATATAGTATAGGGTTTATATGGTGTGTGGTTAAGGAGTGTTTGAATGGTAAAAGCGCGAGGTCGACGAGATGGGAGATGCGAGGCTAGATGCAGTTCGCTTGCGTGGGTTGTGCGGTAGGTAGATAGATGCTGACAAGATCCAAACAAAGATGTGTGCTGTGAAAGCAGAGGGATGTCATAAACATACATCAGAAAGCCCGCGCCTCAAGTGAGGTCACTGGCCTTCCTGCGTCCAGAATATGATACAGAGATTCGTGTAGGTAGTCGGCTTTGGTGGATGGTCAATTCCAGCCGAGGGAGTTCTCGGCCATGACGGGTGCCGATATTTGTTGTGTTCGTACGCTGCGCCCTTGACTACTGCTGCTACCCCGACTGCCTCGACTGCCAGGCGTTATCCGGCCATTTCGTGCTCCGTGCATCCAAGCGGCAGCGCCGCCCGGAATGGAGCCGTAGGTCATGCGGCTACCTGTGCTTGGAACCGAGCTAGCCCGCTGGTGAGCAAGGCGCTTGTTCCTGTATCTGCGAGCAACAAAGAACATGGCGGCACCATAAGCAATAGCACCGACGATCGCACCAGTAGCGATACCAGCAGCGGAGCCATTGATAGGGCGACTGGCGCCAATGTCACCACCAAGTGCGCCTCCGTCACCAGAGCCTCCGCTGGCTGTAGCTCCGGGGTTTTGAGCTTGATTGGGGTTCGAGGTGTCACCTGGGAGATTGCCATAAGCAAGCGGGCAGGCTGTGTTGATGAGGCTGGTAAGATCGTTGACGGTCTGGTCCTTGTTGTGCCAGAAAGGATCAGCAGGGTTACGGAGCTGAGCAGCGAGCTTAGTCTGCAGATCCTTGGGGATGGTGAACAGAGCTAGGGTCGTGATGAAGCCCTGGTAAGCAGTAGTGTCCAGCGGTCGGAGACCAAGGTTCTTGACATCAGATACCGAGATATTAAGACCATCCGCAACAGCCTTGGGAAGGTAGTGGAAGATCTGATTTCCGCCATCATTCTGCGACACGAATGGATAGTTGAGTGGCCACTTGAAGCACACTTGACCAGTAAAGGCATCTTTGGGGATTGCCGAGGGAGCTCCTTCGGGCGGGGCTATCATCTTTGGAAGAGACGAAGGAATGCCGCTTGAAGTGGGTGTTGGCAAGGTGTTCGAAGCAGTCTCTTGAACAATGCTCGAGCCAATGACCATGCTAGTCGCACTGTCGGTTCCAATGACTTGTTGAGATTGCACAGCAGTGCGCGACGGGGTAATCACCGGGGTCGAGGGAATCGGAATGGTGGCGGAATCAGTGACGATAGCGCTGCTAGCTGGGGCAGATACCACAGGAGCCTCGGAAATGGTGGCATTTCCAGAGCTCACCGGAACGGGCGTTGGGCTGCTGGGAGTTCCAGAGGGAGTAGCTTCAGAAGCCGGAACGCTGCTGGAGCCTCCTGAAGGTATTGGGAGCGGTACCGACGAAACACCCGAGCCGGGGGGTAGGAGACTTGAAGCAGTACCACTGGCGACAGGTGGTGTGAGTCCAGAGCTCAACGCAGGCGTTGGTGTCTCAATAGGCGTAACTCCTGAGGGGGTAATACTAAGAGTCTCGCTTGGGCTGGGCACGCTGAGTGTCTCAGAGGGTGTGGGCAGAGGAATTGGAGCCGTGCCGGACAAAAAACTTGATGCAATGCTGCTCGGATCTGGAACAGGAATTGGGATAGGCGCAGTGCCACTGGGCGCAAAGCTCGATACAATGCTGGGAACAACAGATCCTGGAAGATTAGGGATAGCTGATGAGAGCAGGCTAGAGAGATCCGAGGCCAACGAGGAGGCGATTGGAGGGATTATGCCAATCGGTGATGGAGTTGGAGAAGGCGTGACTGGCGCAGTTGGTCCAGTGGATCCCGAAGGCAGAACACCGGGCACTTCTGAAATGATGGACGATAGAAGGGAAGGAAGGTCGAGCGGACCAGAGCTGGGTGAAGCTGCAGACTCTGATGTGGGAATCGCACCAGAGCTGAGTGGTGGGCTTGACGCAGACGCTGCCGGGGCAGTTCCAAGAGCTGTTGTGATACCGACCACGATACCACCTGACGAAGGCAGAACCAAGAAAGGTTGCTCACTCGAAGGAGAGGCTGGCGCAGGGGTTGGAGTCGCAAACGTGCTGGGCAAAAGACCAGTGGAGCCGACCTCTGGCGCAGGTGTGGGTTCAGGGTTCAGAATTGGCGATAGTAGACTGCCAAGGAAGCCCTGAGAGGCCTGCGAGGTTGGCGAGGGCTCTGATACCGGTATGCCTCCAGTAGATCCAGGAACGAGGAATGGACCCAGGAAGCTAGACGCACCCGGCGCAGATGGTTCTGGTGATGGCGAGGGCACCGGGCTGGAGCTGGCCGGAACAATGACCTCAGGGACGGGTCCGGTAGAGCCCACGGGTAGGCTGGACGATGCTGGAGCTGCAGGTGTAGGGGTAGGAGTGGGAGTGGGCTCTACGATGGGAAGCACACCTGTCGATCCGACCAATCCTCCGAGGACCGAAGACAGGAGATTGCCAGCCGGTGCACTCGCTGAGGGTGATGATGCAGGAGCTGGAGCTGGAATTGATGATGTCGCGGGGAGGATAATCGCAGGCAGACCCGAGGAGGGGCTGGATGGGACGACCTTGGGCTCCTCGGCGGCTGGGCTCGGTGTGGGTGATGGGCTTGAAGACGCCTTTGCTGCTGGCGGGAGTACTTGGATCTCATCCGCCGAAGACGAAGACGATGAGGCAGGCGGGGGACGCAAGTTGCCTGTGCCCTGGAGACGTTCGCTTTGCTGCTCAGGAACTGGGGTCACAAAGATTTCTTGTATCGATGTGATGGTGCTCGTTGTGACATCGGCTGCGCTGCTCCTAACAATGACGCTCGATGAGGTGTCTGGGCGAGGGTTCAAGAACGGGGCAAGGAAAGACGGGCTGTTGATTTGCCTCGACTCAAGTTCGGAGCTGCTCGAGGACGAAGAGGAGTGAGTTGTTGGGGCTGCTGGCGCAGTCGAATTGGTCACGATCTGACGCTTGACGTGTCGTGGGAAGTAGTATCTTGGGCGGCCTTGGGTTTGTTGTGGCCCAGGTGCGGGCATTGCTTCAGCAGTGGTGAGAATGGGTCCAGAGCCCGAGAAGCTAGCCAGCACCAGCGCGGCGGCCCATACTGTCGTCGAGCGCGGCATGTTGGCGATTATCTTCCGGCGCTAGATCAATTAAGTGGCTCAAGGTACCAGAGCGCTTTGCAAATGCAAGCCTGCAGCGGTCAGACATGTCGGCGCGCGTTCAGCATGGGATCTTACTGTCAGGGCAGGATCAAACGAGTGTACTTGACGGATGTCAAAGGATAAAGAATGGACCTGTAGACCAATCAGCCAAACGCAATCATCGACGTCGAGTGCGGGAGAACTCACTAGACTGTCGAAGCAGCTAGAAATAGCAGATGTAATGCAGATACAGCGTTATCGCAGAGGTCGTCGTCTCGTATTGGGTCTATACCGTCATGTTTGACAGTGACCGTTTTTGAAAGTTCGCGAGAGACACTCGTCCGGGTGTTCCAGGTCCACGGGACACCGACGAAGCCTGATACACGCCCAGCGTTCAACGAGCAACCATAAAGGCACGTAGCAGTGGCGGGAGCTCAATGCTACAGCCTTGTTCCTGGCGCGCGATAGCGACTTCGTACAACAAAGACGACGACTCAGGTACGGTCCAGAACAAATCGCGGTGGTGCTTTGTTCCTGGTGACTGATCGAGGGCGCGTGTCGTGAGCGGGTCAGATGAGGCAGGTGCGAGGAAGGAACGAGTGCGTCGACGGAAGCAACGGTCAGATTACGGCGTGCTGCAATTACAGAAGTTCAAAGGCGTGCGAAAGAGGGTCGTGATTCGGAGAATCGTGTTAAGGGAGCGTGAGGCCAAGGGCGTCGGGGACGATAGGTGTTGCGAGGGATCCACGGGGCTGCCACGGCCGGTCGTTGCGCACAAGTCGTGATGGCGATGCGCACTCCGTTCGATGTTTGTCGGCGGGTGTGGGAGAGAAGACGGCGTGCGGTCCTGAGAGCGTGGTGGAGAGAAGAAGAGGCCGCGCAGCAGCCGTCAGCGACTCAGGCTCCACACGCCCAGGTGTCCAGGCGCAAAACGACGGGCAAGCAGGGGTTGCGCCAAAGAGGCAAGGTCGCAAAGGCTCTGAGTCGCTGATTTGTGCTCCCTGCAGCGGTGCCTCGCGCCAATACTTAACGGACTCTCCTAATCGGGGCTAGCCGTGGCTGCGATGGTGGTGTTTGCATTCGATAGTCACATAAATAGATCTGAGCTCGGAGAGCCGTCGCGGTGGTGTTGAATGTCTGCAGTCTGAAGTCTGGTACAGTTCACACTTGACGCGATTTTGACAGCGTCCACGAGCAGCAGATGGCCGCCGGTCCCCTCGAAAAATGGTTTAATTTGAAGGCACCTGGCCGGCTGCAGAGGCAAAACGCACTAGCAGGGGGTCCTATATCAACGTTGTCCTCGATTCCGGCCTGCACAGCGCACATCAGTCGCCTCTTCTCTACGATGCTGCTCGGCGCACTGTCGTGGGCAGTTTATCCACGCGCTGCAGCACATGTTTGCTGATCTCCCAGCGGTTGCCGTCCATCATGAGCGCCGTGATCCCCTTGTGCGCCAAACCTCTCACCGCGCACACGGCCAATTGAAGCAGAGCAACACACCGGCCGCCCTTGCCCTGCCGAGCCTTAATTTCGGCAACAGCAGTGGCGCCCGTCCGCGAATGGAAGGAGCGATCATCCTCACCACCACGGCCTTTTGCTCGCCCGCGCCTCTGCACGCAATTTGGCCTTTAATTGCCTGCTTTTCTGCAACGTTGCGGCAATTCCTGAGTGGACCTTCAACAGCTACAGTCGTCGATGTTGGTGTTGCTGCACCTGCTGCGCCGCGAAAGTACGACTCCCACCGTAACCCGGCTTACAAGAACTGGGGTTCCGAAGGCGTTGCAGGGCTAATTATTGAGACGCAGCCACGCTCCCTTCTCGTCCTGTGTAAGCCTAGGACCATCCTACCGGCCTCGTGTTCACACCAGAATGCCGCTATCCGCTACTAATGACATTATTGTTTGCTCTTGTATCCGGCGTTGGTACCGCGAAAAGCGCGTTCAGCTCCCTCATTTTACATCGCTGTAAGCTCTGCCAAATCTAAAATGCGACGGGCAGTTTCACTACCTTCTCGCCGTGCAAAGACAGCTCACCATTGGCACTCTGGCGTACGAGACATGCGACCCTGGATGCGACCAACTCCTGTCCGTGCCCAATAGCCATTTTGGCGTGTATTGGTTTCTTACCGAAGATGATTATCACATTGTGCCTTTGCTCGAACACGCTTCTTTGTTCTACCGAGCGCCGCAACGCTTCAAGTCTTCGTCTAGCACTCAAGCGTCATCGACTGTTAGTCTTGGCGTTCAATTGCATACTATATTTGGTCAATTGGCACAGAAATCGTTTACTGATGCTCAACAGGTCACGGTGGTACGCGAGGCTGAAGCACGTGGAATGTGAATTTCAGATGCAGCTCCTCGGCATTGCGACTCCGACCAGGTTCCACAGTCACAACGCAGCAACAACATTACTCTGTCGATCTAACGTTCTAGCCAACGTTCAAGGAGCAATTCTGGGGATTGATTTTCACGGCTCTTCCCATGTTGTCTCCGCATGGTCAAGGCTTCTTTTTGAGACAGTCTAGTCCACTTCGAAGATCCTTCCCTGAACTCATCAAGGTACCCCTTTCGAAGGTCGTTGGCAGTTGCCCGCCGAGACCAGGGCGAAATGTTTGGAGGTCCACGAGAATCAGACTGACAGTCTTGTTCGCACTGTCGAGGCCCCGTCACCTTCTGCCGTTCAAGCGGCATGCCTGTCTGCAAACAGACCCACCACCGAAACACGACACTGGCGTGGCCGTTTCGAAACAGCCGACTATCTCAAATACTCAAAACTCTTCCGGGCGGTATATCACTGATCTTATAGCCCATAAACTACCGACTTCATGCTCTTTGGTGTCGCCGCTCATGCATCGATCTCAAATGATGCACATCCTGATCGATAGCCGTCATGGTAAATATGCTTCTACAGGTCCTATCCTACGGCTTCAAGATGATCTGCCACACCTTTCCTCGTTTACTATGCGATTGCACGGCTCAGTAATCCGAAGCAGAGACACTTTTGGCTGGGCGAAACATGTCGGGCGATGCGCAACATGACTCCAGTGCGCAACCATCTGAACTCACAGCAGGCGCAGCTCTTTGACGAGGTCAGCCGCCTAACAAGCCTGGCCGTTGTTGTGGCTCCCGCGGGATGAAGTGGTAAGGCTCGATGACTTGTGCTTACGTTCAGTCGTGGCGCCGCATGGCACCAGCATGTCATTCTCACGTGTTCTGAAACATCGAGTTTCTCCGCTTCTTGGGGCGAGAACGCATGTCGTCACTGCTATGGATCACTATGATGTTCTAAACTTGGCTCTGATGGATTGAAGGCAAGCACAGGACTGCACCATACGTCTTCGAATGACATGATAGAGGCAACTGAAGAGAGGGTCTATGGTCCTGCGTCGCAGCTACTACTCGCCATGCTGTCCACCTTGGTCGAAAGAGGACTCTTCGACGGCTCTGGAGAACATACTTTGTCAGCCGACGACGCATGTAGTCGGGGATGGTGCATCCGTTCCAGATCATCAAAGTCTCGCCTGGCTGTCTTCAATCTCTCAACTTCAAATTATTGTACCATGACGTCTCTTCCAGTTTTTCAAATCTCAATAACCACAATTCCTTCCCCCTTCCTGGGACCCACCCTCCCTTCCTCCTCCCCAACAACAGCAGCATTAACACAAACACTTCTCCCCAGCCTTGCCCTCCCCATCACCGCCCATCTAATCCACTCCCAAATCCAACACACTCCCATCCCCAGCACAACCAGCACAGCCAGCACTCCATATCTCAATCCGCGCTCCTTCTCCCGCAAATACATCCAATCATACCCCCGCTGCACCCACCCCCAATCCAACACCTCAACGCCCTTGGCACGATGAACATGCCCAAAGACGTGCAAGCGCGGCTTGACGCGCCACATCTCGCGGAGCAGGTGCGGACACCCGGCGCGGTATGTGTCTGTGAAGTCGAGATGTGCTAGTGGTGGGCCATGCGTAACCGGAACATGCGTTTTCTCGGGCACAACGCCTCTCCAGATGTCTTTTTCAGGTGTGTATTGGAAAGCCCAATTTCCGTATCTTGGGGTCATTGGTGAAGCGTAGATTCGCAAAGTGCGGTTTTTGTGCGGGAGGGAGATGGTGCTGGTTGCGTTTTGCAGATACATCACTAATCCCCAGTCTGATTCCTCATTTCGCACCGCCACTATCTTCCCTATCTTCCCTCTTGCCCTTTCCCTTTCCCTTTCCCTTTCCCTTTCCCTTTGCCTCGACATATGCGCCTCATTGAGACATACATCATGGTTCCCAGCGACAGCAATCTTGCACTTGGGTGGAAGGCTTTTGAGCCAGTCGATTTGTCCTCGCAGTTCGCTGAACGTCCCGTTGACAGTCAAATCGCCTGCATGAATCAACACATCGCCGTCCGGTACATCGGGTTGTAAGTTGTGTGTGTCTGATATGCACACAATCCTGATACGCTTTGAGGAGAGTGGAGGTGGAGAGATCGGTGGGCGGTAGGTGTAGAGATAGGATGCGATGAACAGGCATGGGTCGCGCACGAAGAGTGTGAGTGGAGATGGTGGGGAGGGTATAAAGAGGTTTGCTTTTCGCCGTGGTTGGGACGACATTGCGAATCGACGTGTGAAGTGATGCAGAGTTGACTTGTGTAGTGGGGGCGAGATGCTCATATACGAATATGTGCTGCATTCGGAGCCATGGTTCGAAGGTACCGCGAACCGAGTTGTAAGGTCTGCAGGCAGCAGCTCAGAACAAGACACATCTCAGTACCGAAATTTGGTTCTGGACGTGGAAGTGTGTATGCATGACAGCGAAGCCGAATGGAGCATCGTCGCGTGTTGATAGTTCCAATGGGGTATCTCGTCTGCCCCAGATCTATACAGTGTCTAGCGTACCCGCCCTAGAGTAGATTGCCCAACAACGCCGCCCGTATGTAACATCTCGCATAGCAGATATGTAAGCCATTGTTCCAGTATTCGAACACATACAAGGCTTCTCATGAAGCACCCTCGTTCCCTCGCACTATCCCACCGACGCAGCATCAATGTCTTGGTACGCCGAGTCCCTGAAAGGCCGCTCGTCCCCACTTGTGGGGCTACTGCTCGCCTCTTCAGACTCAGATGTAGTGTGTACTCGGCTTCGTACTCGTGCGTTCATTTCTTCGCGTGTCTCGTCTAATGAGGCAAGGTCCTTGAGCCCTCGCCCAGTCCCGAAGAAGTCTTCTGTCCGCAGACCGCGCACATCTCCTGACGCGACTTTGCGACTGTTCTTCAAGGTGCCATCAGCCTTCTTCCGTCTGATGTATTCGCGAACTGGCCCCATTGCTGCGTCTCTGCATGCCTCCTTGATGTCTGACCCTGACATGCCGGCGGATACACGGACGAGGTAGTCGAGATCGAAGTTCTTGCGGTCGACTTTGGTGTCGCGGAGGATGAGGGAGAAGATGTTGTGTCGTTGTGAGGCAGACGGGAGACCAATAGGGAATTTCTTGGGCATGCGGCGCAGAATGGCTTCGTCAATGTCTTGGATGCGGTTCGTGGCACCGAGGATACATATCCGCTGTGGCTCGCTGCCAGTCGACGATGCAAGACCGTCCCAATGTGTCATAAACTCTGCCTTGACCATGCCGCTTGCCTCGTGCTCTCCACTTCTTCGCTGTCCCAGTACCGCGTCGATCTCATCGATGAAGACGATGCTGGGTTGCAATTTCCGCGCCAGGCTGAAGACTGCATTGACCAGCTTATTCGAGTCGCCGTACCACTTTTCGGTCAGCGTGGAGATGTGGAGATTGATGAAGCATGCGCCAGATTCGTGTGCGAGGGCTTTTGCAAGCATGGTTTTGCCGCAGCCAGGAGGGCCATAGAGAAGGACACCTGAAGGTGCAGAGAGGAGCGAGGACGAGTGCGAGTACAGGTGTGGCATGGTGAGTGGGTAGATGACGGATTCCTTGAGTTCCTCGATGATGTTATCAAGTCCACCAATATCTGCCATGAGTTAGCTGCTATCTGAGGAGATAATTGCCGATGCCTTGCAACGTTCTGAATGCCGCGAGTAGATGATGCTGGCGACGTACCATCAAACGAGACTGGAATCTCCTCTGGCGCAACGACTTCCATTGCAATCGTCTGCTCATATGTGTTCAGGTTGAGGTCCTGTATCCTCGGCCGTCGGCCACTGCGCTCGAACTCGTCATCGCTATCATAGTCTCCATGACTCTTTCTCCGCTTCCCTGTGAGAATGGCATCGAGTTTCCGCGTCGCGGCGGTGGCTTTGGCGCGTGCTTCTTCCTTCTGCTGTGCCTCAGGGTCGAGGCGCGCAAGTAGATTCCGTATTACGAAGTAGGCTATCAATGGCTATAAGTGGTGTTAGTACATGGTAGTCATGGTCCTAAGGACGCGTGAAGCAGGCGCGAACGTACAGCTGCGGCAGCCATGAGTATGTCGGGCAGATAGCCCGTAAGGCCGCTCTTCTTGTTCGAAGCCATACTGCTTCTTTCAAACTCCCCCTGCGATGCGAAAAGAGGGAGACGCGTGTAGATGTTGGTATTCGCGAAGGGTGCAGTGTGTTGTGTCGATCTGCAATGCGTTGTCCGTCCAAAGTTTACGACGACGTCGGCCGCCACACAGCGGCCCGCAGCCTCGGCCTTGGCTTGCATACTGCGGGCATTCACATTGCGCTCCACCTCCGCGTTCTGGCCTTCACGTGCTTCCATTCCCACGATAGCAACAATGACAGCTATATACAGGCCTACAGAGGCGATTGCCCTCCTGCGCCCGTCCTTCCTCCTCCCGCGCATTCAGCCCACATCAACTCGCAAAACGGCGCTCAGTCGTGCAGCGTTCTCGACATCTCGGAATGCACAAGCGACACATAGCTCGAGTCCTGGACCGCCTCCGCCACCGCAGCGGAAATCAATTACATTGACAGGAGACACTGGTCAAGTGCGGTGGTCAGATCTATCGCCAGGCGAAAAGGCAGTGCGAACCACACAACAGAGCTTCAATTTGGTGGTAGTTGTAGTAGGCATTTTAGCGACTGTAAGCTTTAAGATACTTCTCTCGTGTTCACCTGAAGCTAACATGCACACAGGGCGGCGTAGGCTACTTCCTCTTCTCCGACGTCTTCTCGCCCTCCTCCAAAACCGCACAATTCAACCGCGCCGTAACCCTCATCAGAGCCGACAAGCGCTGTCAGGCGTTACTAGGACCCTCGTCGCAAATTTCAGCGTTCGGCGAAGCATCATGGTCGCGATTAGCACGGAATCGCTTCATCAGCAGTACTGAGGAGACAGACAAGTGGGGCACGGATCACTTCAAGTTCAGATTCTATGTGGAGGGACCGCTGGGTCAGGGCGTGGTGCATGTGCATTTGATAAAGAGGCCGAGTCAAAGTGATTATGAATATCAGGAGTTGGCGGTAGATGTGAAGGGGAATAAGAGGATTGATCTGGTGGAGGAAGAGAAGAAGGATAAAGTTGCGCCTAAGATCTTTGGCGCGAGATGGTGGTAACGACACTTCAAAACGCATTCACAGAAGTTGAGGATGTATTAGGCCGGGCTTGAAGGCTACAAGCGAACCAAATTTGGCCAACCGAAGATGCGTAGGTCATGGCAATCATGTTTCGAATATTCACAAAATATGTTAAGCGCAAAAACCCGGCCTTCACACCAGCTCAGGTTACAGCAATCAGGATTTGCTGAGTCGTTCAGGTTACTGGGAAACTACATAAAGTCCCTCAAGTCTCTCCATAACCCTGTCCGTTCAGTCAACGACACTGTCTTCCGTTCCACAAGAGCCTTGGAAGACGACTCGATGTTCGGCACCTCGGTGCTCCCAAGAAACGAAAATTAGTGTATGAGCCGTTTATGTTCATCAAGTTTCAGAGCGAACCCAAAGAAGATGTGGGCTTTTCTTATCTTGGAAGATTTCCCGATTGATCAACACGCATCTTAACACACGGAAAGACAGGCCACGAGGCGTCATGGCTCTCTGCCATGATCTCAAATCGAAGAACATATGAGGACCTCCAAGCTTTTCTATGTTTGAATTGTCGAAGTCAGTAAATTGGCCCTATCGGTCGCGTGTACAACCCTTTCCTTCAACGGCAAAATCTGCACCATGCACAATCATCTTTGCATTGACTCTAAAAAGGTTGAGAGGATAATGAATGGCGCTTTATGCTTAGGCAATCAAAGGCAACATCCGCATGTCCTATGTTCGGAGGAGTTGTTGCACCTAACAAGTTTGGGAAATTATTCGCATAGAGCTTCGGCTTGCGCCAGTTCTACATACTTGTGTGCCTCGACCTGTAACTTGAAAGCTATCCACAGGTGCATCACTGGAAGCTTGATTCCGAAATGACATATCTGCGGCGACATGCATGAGGCCAGATTAAGTTTATGCCCATCACCACCGTCCAGCATGGGCCGCTTGTTGTGGGTGCAAATTAGCATCTAAATCTTTCTGTCCTCGCCTCCAACACATTGCTCGAAACCCGTCATTCAAAATCGACTGACCAGCGGGACATGGTTGCCCTCGAGTCGTTTCAAAAGGCTCACTGCCATGAACGTGTGCGCGAGTCAAATTTACAAGGGCCGCTGGGACGACTTCCATGAGACGTGCCTTATCTGCCATTGCCATGATTCAAACTTGTGGAGGGAACGATTGATCCTGCCCTTTGCATTTTGGGAAGCAAAAGGACTACTTAGCGCACTCTTCAGACTCAAGCACATAGCCATCGTGTTCCGGCTGTGACTTGACTGTCTAGTGAGCACGTCCAAATCAGTTCGACGACTCTTGACCATTTACTGAAGGGTGTTGAACTATCTAGGTTACCAGGCGACATATGAAGTACCTCAAGTCTCTCCATCTTCATTTCCATCCATTCACCGACAGGCCTTCTCAGTTTCAAAAACGCTTGAAGAGCTTCCGATGTTCGGCTCTCCTGTGCTCGACGGTAGACCAAAAGGATGCTGCTGATGCTCATGTGTCTTGACCTGTCGAGCGAACACGAAAAGAGCATGTCCTGAATGTCATGAATCCTGGCCGACATTCATTTCCGCTTTGTTGTACCAAATGCGAGTGTCTGGGAATCGGAACATTTTGAAGTCATGGCCCTCTGCCAAAGGCTCAATACGCAGCCTTCATGAAGTTCGATCTTCCTTCAAACAAACGTATCAAGAGGCTGTGCAAGCCTTTTTCATGCCATGATCTGGGGTTTTGTGCCATCACTGAGATATACAAAACTCTTCCCACCTCGCCGTTCCCAGGCATCACTTCCATTGCTCTATCATATTCCCAAAATCTATATGCAGGCCTTATATGAGCACAGGCTCCTGGCGTCTGAAAGAAGTATCTGATAGGTACATGTCTGGAGAAGACATTAACGTGTTTTATAAGCGAGTGACGCACCCCACCAAGTTTGCGCCCCTCTTTGGGTGTATGTCTCAATAACCTTAGAAGACAATATATAGATTTTCACAGAGTAGATTAAGTAGTATATTAAGTATCCTTTGTGCATGTACGTGAGTTGTGGCCAGTCTCTCTGCACCTTGTGCAGCGTGCCAGAGCCTGGCGACTAAGGCCTGATCGCTCTCCTCCTTGACGCTCTTCATGAGCAATCTGCTGATCAGCCTCACCTTGAGCAAGTATATCCTCTCCAGCTCCCTTTGTTAAGACTCCTTGCTTCTGTATACGCTTTTTCTTTCGATTTTTTCGCTTTGACGCTGCCTCATTAGCCTTCTCAAGGCTGGTGATCCAATCGCGCATTAGCTCAGCTGAGAGCATCATCACCTCCGCCCCCTTCTTGAGATGGTCAATAGCCTGGATAATTGAGGCTGGCGACGAGCTCTTGTGCCGCTGCACGCGATCACGTATTAAAGTTGATTGAGCCTCAAGCTCACGTACGTTGCTCGGCGTACGAGCCTCCCAGGGAGCCTCTACGAGAGCAGCAGGAGTAGGCGTACGCAGCTGCACGTCCAGCTTCGACAGGACAGCGTCTGGCTGGAGAGGAACAAGGCCTGCACCTCGGAAGGCTGAGCAGATATTGACTGACGTGAACGATCGATCAAAGGCTGCCTTAAACGCTGGCAGAAAACCAAGCTTTGTAACGTGGTTGATGTGGTAGCGGATCAGAGCCTCAATCTCACGACTGTACGCGCGCTTTAGCGGCAAGAAGCAGCCAACGTCAAGTGGCTGCAGCAGATGTGATGAGTGAGGCGGCATACAGAGCGTGTAGATATTGTTTTCCTTGCAGAGCTCTCGAAATTTTAGAGAGTGGTGGCTCTTGTGGCCGTCAAGGATGAGCAGGCGACGTGCACCTATAACACGAGTCTTTGTATGAGCATCAAAGTGCTTTAGCCAGTCAATTCCTAGCTTGTTGGTTGTCCAGCCATTGTCGCTGACTGCGATCGCCCAGTCAGTCGCGTGGGATCTCTGTCTCCTCGTACCAGGCAGATAGATGATAGCGGCCAGCAAAGATGAGGAACGGTGGGATTGACCAGCCAGCTGCGTTGATCGCAGCGATCAACGTCACCCACTCACGATTACCTGGCTGGATAGCCTTTGGCCTGCCTCTCCTCTCTGACCCTGTAACGACGAGCTGAGTCGTAATCTTGCCTATCATGAAGCCAGCCTCGTCAAAGTTGTAGACATCCTCATTGCAGATGCCATACTTGGCTTTTGTCTGCTCTACAAGCTCAAACCACTCTCTGCTTAGTACAGGATCCTCGCATAGAGCTCTCTGCCTATCGTACGCTTGATTGAAACGCGTTGTAAGACTGTCTGTACGCTTGACAAAGTTGCGCGGCCAGTGGACGCCAACGCGATGCGCCGCGCGCAGCCAGCAGCTTATTAGCCATATCACGTACAACGTCAAACGTAGGCGCAAATCCACGTTGATCTAGGTCGAGTATATAGCTAACAATTACCTCCTCTTCTAGCTTACTGAGGTTCTTTGAGTTGGGCGGACAATCGCGTCGGGCAGGCTTGCCAGCGCGTCGGTGGCAGAGCGTCGCTTTGGCTACATTATAGACTGCTGCAGCGGAACGATTGCCTTGAGTTTGGCTAGCATTGATAGATAAGATAGCAAGCTGAATATCTGCTTCTTTTGAAAGTAATTGAGTAACGTTACATGGAGCCATTGTACGTTGAGATGGAAGAGGTGCGCAAACTTGGTGGGGTGCGTCACTCGCTTATAAAACACGTTATAGAAAGAATGGCAGCAACACATATTATCACCCTTCTCCTCACGCCAGCCATAAGTGTTCATCAAAGCGCGTTTCGGATTGGAACATGACACTAAGAACGCATATGTTACATCGACACTTTAGATCATCCGGTGTTTCCGTTGCTCGAGGTATATATATTCTCATCCACCTCCGGGCTCTATCGACATCGCAAACGTACTCTTCGGTAATTCAAAGTACCTCGACACTCGACTATGACTGCCTGTGCGACATTGTTCGAAAATAGCCAAGACTCAAGCCATGGAAGCAAGTCTTGACTCTAGAATCCGCCGGCGCAGCTTACATGAGGCGTACTCTGCTTGCTTTTTCTAGTCTCTGCACGTGTGGGAGTGTTTGCCATTCCTACTCTCGAAGAATATGGAAGTGCTAGATTTATGTCCGGCACCTCTTGCTTTTGGTGGTCGAAAATAGGCTCCACGGAGAAGGCATGTTCTTTGCGAGCAGTGCACACCAGGATGTATGATGGAGTCGGTCTCGAGCACACTGGGAAGTCAGAAATCGATACCAACATGTGGATACAAGCACGGTGAGTCTGTGCTCTCTTCGCTGTTTGCTCTAGGTATAGATAGCTGTAGTCCTTTTGGCCGTTGTCTCCATCACAGAAGTGTCAACTGATTGTTCAATATCGAAGTAAAGAACATCGATTACTGCTTGCGCGTCGAATTGAAACACCCTCGATTAATTGCGATGGAGGGCAAGGCAGGAAATTTGAAATCGATGACAAAGGTCACGATAGGAGCGTGCTTTGCTCGCCTTCAGCCGTTCCAATATCGTACCTTTCCTATTCACAAAAAGGGTCCATTTCGTATGAATGTCTAGCGCTTAGTTATCCTTAACGGTCGAAGATGCGCTAGCGAAATATTTGTGTTTCTCACGCCATGTTGAACGATTGAGACGTATCTACTAGTCGTTGCATGGAGCCCACATGAGGAGGCAGATTCACTACCACTCCGGCGTTGACAGAGTTGGGAAATGCTACGCCTGAAAATGAGTCGCTAAACACGAACACATATGTAGCATGTGTGTCTAAGTATCCAGTCAATGTCATGAAACCGCGCAGAAGGCGCAGAGATAGCGTGGCCTAGGTTATTCGCTTCCTCGGAGAAGTTCACGATCTAAGTTACTTGAGTCTCCTCCTTCGTCCCTCGGCATCTTCAATCAGGAGTACAGGAGAATTTCGTGGACACTTTCGGCTTGAGACTTCCACAATGGTCAAGCGGAAGTGTATGTACGCTATTCAAAAGGTCAAAGTCATGGATGCACATTCACAATGAGCCTCAGCGTCAGAATGACAAGTGCCGGTTGATATGGTGTACGTTGAGGTTCATTCGCACCCGGCACTGTGAGACATGGATCCTCATAGTGTGTCTTCAGAGCGCATAGATGCCGGTAGCATCTTCCTGTCCTGCATGTTTCCGCAGGGATCATGACAATTCCGTACATCGTCGATAGGACATCCATTGGACTGACGGGTAGTGTGTGCTAGAATTGGGCGCCTCTATGGTTCTCGACACAGAAACATTCAAGTATGGATGCATATTTACCGAGAGCCCTGCCGTAAATAGGAAGATTTTCTGCAGATCTTGTGTTGCTCTGGGGTTCTTTGCACCCGTCATTGCGGGACGTGGAGATACACCGCGTGAAACTCCCGGCGCGTGAAAGCCTGTAGCATATTACTGTCATGTAGACTCCCACGGGGTAAACGATGATTCGTTGTCGAAAGGAGATCCGCATCACTCAAGAGCTGCGTGCTCTGGGGTCCGGTACCACCGTGGATACATGTCCAGAACGAGCATTAACGCGGAAAGGGGGGTGTTTTGCTGATCTGATCTTGCTCTAGGGCTCTTGACGCGGAGCATTGCGGGACTCCCAGGTCCAGAGCTACAGTGCGGGAACATGCCAACACAGTGGAGCCTACAGTGCCCTACTATGGTGCATATGTTCGCATGCATCATTTTAATCTCGTTTACTGTTGGAAAAAGGGTCCAGCCCCGGAGATTAGTGATGGAGTGTGTGCTCGAGGCCCCGATACCCCTCCGATTCTCGTTCTTCTTTCGCGTCACGCGATCGTTATTCTATCCACTAGGAGCCTGTGGCGCCGCAGCGTATGCTGCTTCGCGTGAAGAGCATCCAGATCAAGGCTCCTCGTTGCATGCTCTGGAACTGATAGAATCACTGACAGACGGCCTGGAGGAGGCTTACCCTTAGGTCAATTTTAGCAACCTTCCCGATCACCCAACTGCTGTGGGGTACCTTAGTGTACAGCGCAGGGGTGGTTGCGCACGAAGTGCTCTAGTCTCCTGCATGTGCTGGCCCGGACAGACATGGTTGTATGGTCTTCGGACGATAGGGGATTCGAGGTTTGACTACACGAACGTTTCATAAAGGTGTGAACGCGATGATAGACGGCCTCGTGAATGAGCATCTGCTTCCAAAGGATGCTCATGTGCCAATGTCGTAGATCATCTGGGCCCACACATTCATTTCTCGACATACCGCAGCAAGTGACCGGGCGACACTCATGGGCGGCACATACGCAGCGAATCTGCTCCGTATGATCGGAGGATCATATCCTGAGACTCGATCAATCTCAATTGCGCGGAGTAGGTGTCTTTCAGCTTTGGCTGATTCTTAGGAGGACACTTTGTGGCCCATACCACATCGGCGCGTCGCATATAGGTGATCCGACAGGCACTCAGTGTACTGAATACCAGACGTCCACATTCGAATCCCTTCTGGTAGCCTTTCCGATGGCCAAATCTCCGGTCCGGATCGTAACATGAGTGCCGACTTTCTGTAACTACTCAGCTCATGTCAACTCATCAGAGCTAGAGATCGACGGACTTCTGAATTTCCAGAACCACGTCAAGATGAGACGCCCCTCGCGGGGATTCGATGCACTTTGGGTCATTGGCCTTCTAGATCCCAGGTAGGCCCACTTTCAAGTGGACCTGCCCTGCCTGGCCTTGCATCATAACCAAACCCCAGCTTGAACGGTCTGATAATGGCGTGTTACCACGTGGTTTACCTTCAGCGTATTGGACGTGTTGTGCATGACACCTCGAGTAACCCGGAAAGGGTATCACTGCCGCCAACGCCACAATACCTGGCAATAGCACGAGCTAGTCCGACCGAACTCCAGGAATTGCGTTGCGATCACCGCATCATCTAGCTCTTCCGACTTTAGTGGACCGGTGTCGCGGGAAAGAAGGCAGTCAAGATAATGATTGTCGCAGCGCCTCAAAAGTTAAGAGCGAATGAGAAAAAAGAGATGGGCGCACACGGTTGACGATACTCGCAATTCTCTGGTTCTCCCCCTGGCAGCTAGGATTCTGGAAGGAGCAGCGCCCATCCATTGTTTCCCCATGTTCCGCCACCTGCAGCAGCGTTGCACATGTGGTGGAGCTTGTCTTCAACCCTATCAAGACTAACTTGTCTCGTTTTCGCAGCTCATCCGCTGGGAGCTTCGGCTCCACACTTGAACAATGCAACCACCATCAACCATGCTGATGATGCCTCAACTAGTGGTAGATATTCGAGCCCGTCCATCTCGCTACTTTCCTCCCTCGAATCATGTCCTGGTCCGCCATTTTTTCGAAATGCCACAGATCGCGCATCTATGAGTGCTTCCAGCGCGAAAGTTGCAAACAAACGTGCCGCTTCCGCATGCCGTAGAAGCGATTTCAATTTGGAGGGGAAGGAGGCGACATTCCCGCTATCCCGCTCTTCGGTGTGTTAATACTGCGGGGCTAACCCCCCGGGGTCGATAGCCTGGAGATGCTTGCGGAGAAGATTGGATGAAGCCTCGGCGGCTCCGGATAATTTCATCTCTGATGTGCGGGGAGGGCGCCCGTAGCTGGACAAAGCTTCAAAGCTAAGTTTTGATAAGCTACTGTGCCGCGATACGACATTTAGAGCAGTGGAGTGATTACTCTTTCTCGCAATTTTCCCGGGACCTTCATCACGAGACAGCTCCTTGCCATGCACTACCATCCTTCCGGTGGGCGACCCGCTGCACCGTCGAAGCGCTACCAACCCTTTCCGGTGGGCGGACCGCTGCTAGCGATGGCCTCGCCCAGCAGGAGCACGCGAAAATGAGGTCGTGTCAGTCAAACCACGCGGCTAGGGTCAGCGTAACACCGGACTGGAAGCTAGGATCTGTGATTGATGGAAAGCTCAGAGTGAACGCAAATCCTACCGCCGGCGGGAGATGTCTGCAGAACCCCAGGTTCATTGCCCTTGTGCTCTTTAAAAGGTGGAGATATTCCTGGTCGCTATCGTTTCTGCTTTTCTTCCCCAGCCAACCCAACATCTGTCACTTCGGCCCACACCAGCAAACATGAGTGACGAGGTCAAAGCCTACGACGGCGCCATCCAGACCGAGAAGGGCGTCTCCCGAGTGGAAGATGCCCACAATCTCGACCATGATGCGAAAGCGTCCCAGTACAAGGCGGCTGCCATCGAGGCAGAGAACGCCGAGCATGCCATGGGCGTGCTACAGGCCGTGAAGGAATACCCCATGGCTACTTTGTGGGCATTCATCATGTCTTGCACCATTGTGAGCGACCTCAATCGACTTACTACCAATTCTTCTAGCTAATACCCGTCTAGATCATGGAGTCGTACTGTGTCTTCTTGATGGGTAGTTTCATCGCTCTCCCTGCATTCGCGAACGACTACGGTGTTTACGACGCCGGAAAGGACAAATATGTCATCGTCGCCAGCTGGCAGTCTGCGCTTCAAATGGGTGGACCACTTGGTGCCATTCTTGGCTGCTACCTCGCTGGTCCCCTTACCACCAGAATTGGTTACCGATGGGCGACTATCACCGGTCTTATGTTCCTGAATGCGTTCATCTTCGTATTCTACTTCGCCAAATCGCTTCCGGTCATGTTCGTGGCACAGCTTCTGGAGGGCATTCCATGGGGTATCTTCATTGCCAACGCTCCGGCATACTGCTCTGAGATCTGCCCGATTCAGCTTCGAGCTGCTGCTACCCAGATGTTGCAGATGTTCTGGGCTATCGGTTCCATCATCGTGGGTGGCGTTACCTACAGCTACAACACCCGATTGGACGATGCCGCGTACAGGTTTGTATCCAGCTCTACAAACACCTGACTTTGCTGACGAAATATCTAGAATTCCCATTGCGCTTCAGTGGATGTTCCCTACCCCACTCGCTATCCTCCTCTTCCTTGCACCCGAATCTCCCTGGTGGCTCGTGCGAAAGGGCAAGCTCGAACAGGCGGAGAAGGCTATTGCACGTCTGGGACGCAAGACCAAGTTGAATGCCAGCGAGGCTGTTGCCATGATGCGCCGTACCATCGACCTCGAAAAAACGCTCAAGGAGCCCAACCTTCTTGAACTTTTCAAGGGCACCGATCTCTACCGTACCGCCATCGTTTGCGGTGTTTATGCGGCACAGAACTTGACTGGTAACCTTATTGCCAACCAGGCCGTCTACTTCTTCGAGCAAGCTGGTATGAGCACCGACACTGCTTTCGCTATGGGTCTTATCACCTCCGCCCTGCAGTGGATCTTTGTCATGCTTTCGTGGATCCTCACCGCATACCTCGGCCGTCGTACCATCTACGTTTGGGGTTCGCTCATCAACGTCGGCTTCCTCGTCGCCCTCGGTATCGCAGGCTCCGTTGGCGTGTCCAAGGCGGCTTCCCTCGCGCAAGCGTCCCTGGGTCTCATTGTCTCCGTCTTGTTCACCTTGGGACCGGCGCCCGCCTCGTGGGTCATTATTGGAGAGACATCTGCTATTCGTCTTCGACCTCTGACCACGGGTGTTGGACGTGCTTCATACTACATTGTGAACATTCCTTGCATCTTCCTCGCAAGTTATATGCTCAACCCTCAGGTAAGATCTTGGATCTTTCAAGTCTTGTAGATGACAATTGCTAATGACTCTACAGGAGGCAAACCTCGGCGGCAAGTGCGGCTACGTCTGGGGTGGAACCGGTTTCGTCTGCTTCGCCCTGGCATACTTCTACCTTCCTGAGATGAAGAACCGATCTTACCGTGAGATTGACATTCTCTTCAAGCGCAAGGTTCCGGCTCGACAATGGAAGAAGACTGTCGTCGATATCAACGACGACGAGTAGATGGATACGCGGTGGCTGAGAAGTGGCAGCATAAGTTGAACGGCGTGACAGCGTTCGAGGCTGCTTTGTTCTGTCTGTGGGCAAAGAAATGTCAAGCTTTGAGGCTTGCAGCATATTGCTCGCAAACACTAGTTGAATGACTGATAGGAAGGGCAGATTCTGTAACTTCATATAGAATCCTTCATCCAGGACATTTATGTTCACGGCTCTTTTGGTAACTCTACATATGTGACGCTTCCTGTACAAAAGAGACAGGATATGATTGCCTCTAATGACTCCGTTGTTCTACTCAGCTGAGTCGCATTACCCTTCGAACTCGCACAGTCTACAGTCTTCGAATATCTACGAAGAGAGCAATGCATCTACAAATCGATGTTTATATAATGCATGAGTTTTGAAGGTCAAGATCGAAGGAAGGCGCAATCCATACCGATGGGTACCCGGAGATGTTGTGTCGAAGGCCAGACCTGGGCAGATTGAAATCGTCGCATATTCGCTGGAAGTGAAGTGCTTGGAACTGGGACTCTTGTTGCAACCAGATCGTATCATCCCGTGAAGTCAAGATGGGATGCTTTCCACAACTCCGAGGGCGGACACTATACCGCTTTATGAAGATAGTATGCGGGCTATCGTTCATGATGTACGGCGTGAGTACTTGGTCTCCAACACACTCAGAACGCCACACTGACATCCAACTAGTATGACACCGGTGTCTTAGGCGGCGTTCTCCTCCACCCACCTTTCCTCGACGCCATCGGCCACCCGCAAAACGTTTGGACCATTCCCATGATCACCGCATCGTACGACCTCGCAGCCTGCGTCACAGCACTTGCCATCATCCCGTTTACATTCAAGATCGGACGACGCGGTACGATCCTACTAGGGAACTTGGTCGCAGTATTTGGCGCTGTCATACAAGCATCCTCGTATTCTGTCGGTCAGTTGATCGCAGGCCGATTGCTCACTGGCTTTGCAATTGGGTGTATCAGCTCCGCGGTACCGACATATCTCAGCGAGACAGGCGTTGAGATTGGTGATCGAGGGCCGGCGAATGCACTCAACGCTATACTGCTGATTAGTGGTGTACCGTTGGCGTATTGGGTGGATTATGCCTTCACCAAGATGGACAATCAGGCGAGTTGGAGAGTGCCGATTGTGCTGCAATGTATTGTTGCGTTCTTTTCTGGGGGGTGTATGTGGTTTCTTCCCGGTAAGTGCTCTTACATACAATGCCGCAAGTGTCAGTCATTGAAGCTTTACAGATACGCCGCGCTGGTACTATGCCCGTAATCGCTGGGAAGAAGGCGATGCAGCACTCGCACAGCTCAATGACACACCCGTCGATTCCGAGAAAGTCCAAACCACTCGACGCGAGATTCTGGCCGCCATCGAGGCCGAGCTAGAAGCAAACTCCAGCCTGCATTGGAAACAGTTCCTAACCATAGGTATCGTCGACAAAACACGCATGAAAATCGTCCGTCGACTGTGCATGTATTTCTAGCTGCCCATGATCAGGGAATGGATGTGTTCAAGCCTGATCGCATACTACAGTACTTCCACCTAACTACCCCATAACCACCCTCCTCAAAACTCACACAATAACAGGCTCCGTAATCCTTTCCACCATCGCCAAAAACTCGCTTGTCTCGCTACTCTCCGGCATCCTCAACATCTTCTTCGCCCTCGGCTGCGTACCGCTGTACTTCACCATCGAACGCGTCGGTCGGCGCTGCGTCTTGCTTTACGGCGCAATCACAATGACCGTACTTATCACCGTCTTTACAATCCTCGTCGCGCTGTCCACCACAGAAGCAATCCGGTGGGCCGCAATAGGCATCATTTTCATCTTTCTGTTTGTCTTCGGATATGCGTGGCAAGGGTGTGTCTGGCTGTATTGTGCTGAGATTGTACCGCTGGAGTATCGACATATTGGTGGTGCGGCGACTGCGTTTGGAGAGTGGTTGATGACCTTTATCACGGTGTTTGCGGGGCCGATTGGGTTTGCGAATATTGGGTGGTACTTCTGGCTGTGGGTGATCTCGGGGAATGTGGTTGCTGTCCTGTTTGTGTTTCTGCTGTGTCCGGAGACGGGCGGAAGAACTTTGGAAGAAGTGGACTTCTTGTTTGTTGGAAAGGGGTTTGCTGGGTTGAGAAAAGACTTTGTAAGCGGTCGTGAGGACTTGGAAGAGAAGAAGGGTGGCGTGGAGATGATTGACGTGGTAAGCTGATGGGGACTGTCGAAATATTGAGTTCAACTCAGGCCGACGAGAGGCTCAATAAGAGCAAATATCTGGCAACGTGATACCTAGGTAGTTGAAGGATTTCAGGAATTCAGGAATGAAGATACAAGCACAAAATAGAGAATGATCCGCGCTGCCCCTCAAGGACCAGGCTTCCATGCACCAAGCAGGCTATATGCCCAGATCCTCATTTGAGAAGAACGCATGATGCTTCCCGTCTATTCGCCGTTTGATCTTGAGCCGCGGAGTTTCCTCCACGAATCGCCTTAGTCCCCCAAATCCATGCTCTGCCTCGACAACAGCTATCATATTCTCATGCAGGAAAATTTCCTGCAAAGTTCGCCTCGTCGCTGCAGGTAACCTACTCAGAGCATGAATAGCGGACTGCACATGCTGAGAAGCTGTGCAGCGGCCATTGGTATGCGAGCTTAGCTTGAAATTGGCCGTTCTCTCCCGAGAAAGCTTCGTTGAAGAGTATTCTGACCTCGTTTAACTCTTTCAGACTTGGGATATACCATGGCTTGTCGTCTGGGTCGAGTATTTGCAAGCTGGTAACTTGCTCGTATGTTAAAAACTTATCCTCCTCGACCGTACTCAGAGGGCGTCTATCCGGTCTTGCAACAAGGTCGAAGAAATGGGCATCTTGAGAATTTAAGTGCAAGCAAAAGTGTAGTGCGTCGCCCACAGTCGCCAAGTACTTCCAATCGTAGTCGTACCAGAGCTCAAGAGCTACACCTTGAGCGATTCGCGAAAGAGCGCTCTCATATAGATTCGCAAAGTTCTGATCCGGATATTTTCTCTTTCGATCTGTGCAAGGATGTTGGATGTTATGCAGCTGCGGCACAGAAGGAGCGTATTCCACTTGGCAATCGTGAGGCTCCTCTGCCAAGTGTAGCTCGACTTGAGGCGAGTCGGGTAGAAGTGAATGGCTTTGTGTTGCAGACCAAGGCCTTTCAGCTCCTGTGCAACCCTACTGCAAGTAGTTTTGAGCGGTGTTGCGTCAGGCTGGTGTCCTGCAAAAGTGTGCAGTGAGCCGATGCCTCTGATGTCGAATCTATGCCCGTAGCCGTCTTTGTCGCATAAGCAGAAAGCATACACCTCGTCGCGAAGCTCGCGCGGGATCTGTTTACGGCGATTGCCGTTTGCGTCGCGTTTTAGCGGGCAGTATATATCGACCTCGAATTCTTGACGCCGTCATTCTCGTTTCCACCCGCGTCCGGCTCATCGGCAGCTTTCGTGTTCTTTGATGGCGGGGAGTGCATCTCGTTACGAGGACTTGGTACCAATGTCGTTGTAGATGATCCTCCTGGGCTCTTCTAGCCATGATTTTGGGGCGAGCAAGGATATGGTGGTGTATTATTTGGCCTGTGGGCGGTGGCATTCGGGAGCTCATAACGTGGTGGCACGGAACTTGCAGGAGTTCGAATGGGCTTTGTCCACTATAGTCAGTCTCGGTTCCCTGTGCATAGTATGCATATTTACTGTAAGTGTGGTTGCCAGCTGGGAGTTCGTATGGTTACGCCTGCGTTGGTGGTGGCACTTGAAATTGAGGAGGCGTGCCGTGTTTGCTCAAACTGAACTCACTCAATGAATAAAATACAAAGAGTGTCTTGAGCTTGCTGATGAGGTTGTACGATTACATCAGGCTTCGCGGCTTGTTTCAGTGTCGGTGCAGGTGCACTTACGCGATAGTCGACGGGCATCGGACTCGCCACAGATGATGCGACCGGCGGACCAGGTGTACCACCTCCGACAGGTCCCATAGGACTCTGGTGATACTCCCCAGGGTTGATAATGGTGCTGGACCTAAGGCGGCTGGCGCGCGAGGAGGGGGCGGACTTGGAGCACTTTGGTTGTAGTCCATAGGAAGATCTGATATTACTGAGCTAGGCTTGTACCTTGGACCACTGTTACTGTACTCGACGGAATCGAGTGAACATTATGGTGAGTCTTGATCTGGCGCACGGCAATTCGGCGGGCCGGTCAATGCAGCACATGGTGGTGGACAAGCGCCGACCTAATTCGTAGGTCCTTCATGTCGTGACTTCAGTAACTTCCTAAACATTTTAAATGACGAGGCAGAGAAAGGTAACAACTTGGAGGAATGAGGGACAAGGAATTGCGCAGCCCTGCCATCTTTGAGGTCCGGTCAGACCAAGAGCAGTTAAAAGATGGTGCGGCCCTCAAACCCCTCGTTGATGCAGGTGGAGCATTGTTCAGGTTCCGGACCACTTCGCTTGAGCATGTGCTGGTTCGTATTCTCGTGAATGCGGGATATCCTGCCGTTGTGAGACGTGAAGTGGTCTCCAGATAGACTGGATTTCGGATTGTCCTCACACTTCAGGGAGGGGAGCACGGTGAGACACTAGGAGAAGTCACGATCCAATTAGCGCGGTCGATACTTTCGCTAAGTCTGCCTGTAACAGCGATGCTTCTACTGCCTCATGAGCTTGTTACGGAATGAAGAGCTACTGATATTATCGGCTAGAGAGTAGCCTGATAGAATCTGCCTTCTAATTCAGTTGAAGACTTGAAAGTGCGCATCTACTGGATTCTTCCCATTGATGGTCAGCACATCTTGCGGACATGCACTCATTACCACCACGACATCCCGGAGGGCCTCCAGCACAACGTAATGCCCTTCCTTTGTGAGCGGCGGCTCAAAGCTAACACCTCGCTTTGCCCCCGTTCCTTCCTGCGTGATGGGAATGTTCATGAAGAGATTGAAAGGATCAGGAACCTTCCCACCAAGTTTGCTGTTCAGCTCTTCGAGGCTATCCAGCTCTTCTTTACTCAGACTTGGAGAAGATGTCGAAAGGGTGTGCACGGCGTCCCAAAAATTGTCCGTGCAGGATTCATGGTATCCATTGACACCTAGCTCGCTATACCGCCATCGATCGCATGCCGCGATAAGTGTGTCGTGTACACCTGGGCTTGTGTCTTCAATCAATTTGACCATTGGTGCTCTCTTTTGGCTGACTAGTACGTCTCCCACGGCCGGTGTGACCTTTAGGAGAGACGCTCTGCAATGGCACATTGACATGTACTCGGGTACACTGGCGGCTTTGTTTGCAGCCTCAGTGTACTTTGACGGGGAGTCCGCGGTTGCGTTGGGGTATAGTGGAGCCTCTGCTTTCGACGAAGCGGTTGATATCTCAGATGATGGCAATGCAATAGCCCAGGTGTCGACAACTTGATTGCCATGGGTGTTGATGATCTTGATCTTCTGCCCGTGGCGAACTAGAGTTGCCGCGCCTCGACGTGCAGGAACAGTCTGTGTGTCCGACATGATGGATGATGCAGGGTGAAGGTTGGCTGTGGCAGCTCTGATATTAGACAGGACGAAGTGCAGTTGTAGATCATGGCTTCAGCCAAAAGTGGGCGACCATGATACTTGTACCCCTCATGCCGTCTAGGGCGCGTGATAGTGGGGAAGATAGGGTGATTGGGCCCGGATATCTACAGTCAGTCAACGGCATTAGTGATGCTGTCATGTCGGTTAGCAAGATTCACTGCATGTCCGCGTGGTGATATGTTGAGGGCTGACGCCTTTGATCAATTGCGCTGCGGTAGGGTAAGAGATAGAGAAGCTGCGCATGCGAAGGCGTGACCGACATCGAGTCCCGCCTTCAAAAACAAATCAGCGTATTGTAAGCGGTCGCATGTGTCATCTAAGTAAGTGAAAGTCATCGTAATCTTATCACGCGGGGAAAGAGTGACGGTGGTGGAGATTCTCAGCTCGAGGTTCCAAAGGAGGTCGAGACCGCGGTGTCACGTGCAAGCATCCTGGCCAGAAACCGTGGCATTCCCGCCCGATCTCCGCCAAAATATCCCCACTCCAGCGCTCAACTCCTATTGCACCAGACACTCCCATTTCTAAGCCCAGTCTTCACCATGGCGCTCGCGACCAAGACCCAGTCGCAGAATATCTTCGCGAAACTGAAGGCAAAGCCTGCAAACAAGGTAAGAATCCCAGGGAGGGAGAGCGGTCAATAGATGCTAACAATGGCTGCGTAGATATGTTTCGACTGCGGCGCAAAGAACCCAACATGGAGTTCCGTACCCTTTGGCATCTACTTATGCCTCGATTGCTCGTCGAACCACCGTAACATGGGTGTCCACATCTCGTTCGTGCGGTCAACCAACCTCGACAGTACGCTCCTCGCTCGAGCACCGGAGACATGCCCAGACAGAGCAGGTGCTAATTGAGGACAGTCTGGCAATGGGACCAACTTCGCATCATGAAGGTCGGCGGCAACGAGAGCGCGACCAAGTACTTCCAGTCACACGGCGGTTCTGCTGCCCTTGCAAGCAAGGACCACAAGGCAAAGTACACGAGCAATGCGGCGACCAAGTACAAGGAGGAGTTGACGAGGCGCTGCGCTGCGGATGCTAAGCTGTGGGTCACTACCATCCGAATTGTGGAAAGTGGCAGACATGCTAATACGGTGCTACATAGCTATCCCGAGGAGGTCGTCATCACGGACGTCCCCGAAGTGTCCGGCAGCGATGGTACCAACACTCCCGCAGGCGAGGACGATGACTTCTTCTCCTCATGGGACAAGCCTACCATCAAGCGACCGTCGAACCCGCCCTCGCGTACCGGTACACCACGCACAAGTTCGCCTTTCCTCAAGCCCGGCGCGAACGGCAATGCTGCAGACCGCCCCAAGTCGCCGCTTGCTGGCGCGTCAGAAGGAACCACGCAAGCTGCTGTGCCTGCCGCGAAGCCTGCAGTCCGAAAAACCACCGCCGGCACCGCGCCCAAGAAGAATATTCTAGGCGCAAAGAAGAAGGGTCTCGGAGCCAAGAAGGTTGTACCCGCGGATGGTGGGCTAGACTTTGAGGAAGCCGAGCGCAAGGCTCGGGAGGAAGCCGAGCGGATCGAGAAGTTGGGCTATGACCCCGACGCCGAAGCCGCCGAAGCTGCAGCAGCCACGAAGTCGAAAGCACCAGAAGCAGCTGCAATTGTCTCGCCCACGCCTGTCTCGCCACCGCGCGGCGGTTTCGGATCAACAGCCAAACCAGAGCGCTCAAGTCAGGACATGGAAAGGCTAGGCATGGGGGTCCAACGTCTCGGTTTTGGACAAGTAGGCGCAGCTGCGAAAAAGCCTGCTGGTCAGCAAAAGAAGATGGGTGGCTTTGGCAGCGTTGGAAAGCCGGCACAAGACGACAGCGAAAAGTATGCGCGTGACAAGTTTGGCACTCAGAAGGGTATCTCGAGTGATGAGTTCTTTGGACGCAACGCCTACGACCCAGCAGCTACGTCTGCGGCTAAGGAGCGACTGTCAGGTATGCTCACATTGAACTATCGCCAATAGACTTCCGCTAATCCACTTGACAGGCTTCGAAGGCGCAACAGCTATCTCCTCCAACGCATACTTTGGTCGTCCGGAAGATGATCTACCCGAAGAAGACTACGGCGACCTGGAATCTGCTGCAAAGGACTTCGTCCGCAAGTTTGGCATCACTGCTGGCGACGACCTCGAGAACTTAACAAGCATGCTGGGGGAAGGTGCCACGAAGCTACAAGGAGCTGTTCGAAATTATTTGAACTCGTAGGACAAGTGAAGATCAGAACACGATACCGTGACGAAACGAGCTCTTGGAGTTGGTCATAGATGGAATAGGGAGCAGCATGAGTAGAGGCGTTCACGGCTTGAAGCGTTGGGGGCAACTTGAAGCACATTATCCGGCTCAGCAAAGCGATGAAAGTATCAATAGTTTGTATTGAAACTATTGCTTGAGGTCATGTTCTCGATCAGCGCCGTGATGATTGGTAGGTTGTATGCCTGAAAATCAACGCAGAGATTTTACCGGCAACATGAGCGCGAACTACAAGCGCTTGATTGACATTGTAGTAGAAGATTGTATGTATATGTCGCTGGACCTCAGAATACACCATCATGGTCTAGGGCGAAGCCGCGATGTAAGCGCACAGCCACCGCCACCGCCACATCGGATGACGTAGGCTTTCACGACCCATCACCAGGGCCTGGCATTTCGCAACGCACACCACTGGTTGCGAGTTTCTGGGGCTTTCCGCGTGCCCAAGTCCTGTGGCGCAGCACTTTCCAGGCATCGTCATATGAATAAAACCGAGTTCATCCCAGTCCACGTACACTTGTTCACACTGCCCAAGGCAGCAGCATTACTCCTTTAACTGGACCAGCTAATCCTAGGTCACCATTAGACACTTGTTCTTCAGCCCATAGATTTTTCTGCTTTGTCGTAGTAGATATCGTTCACCAGCATTGAAGGTCGCATCGTGTGATCAACTGGGCTGCACCTCGATTCGCAAACATCGCCACCAAAACTGCGAAATCTCAGGATGGAGATTCCGCGCGGCCACGCTGCTATGCCTCTTACAGAAGCAGATTTCCTGGACTTCATTATCAACTACTTCAAAGCGGAATATGCACCCATCCGATCATTCTGGAGTACGGCAACTGCCGACCCGCGACATCTTCCGAGATGGATCAATATGGGCCACGAGCTGTCGCCGCTCGTCATCAGACCCGCAAATGCACAAGCACAGAAAGACATCGAGTCGGTGGACTACTTCACCAGGAAATGGAACCTCGATGCAAGCTTCGTTCGCGGATTAGTGATTCGCTTTGCGAAGTACGAAGTGCACGAGCGATTGGAGAAGAAGTTGTTCGAGTGTGCCAGGTTGGATCTCATGGTTCGGAAAGCATTGAAAGAGAAGCATTTGATCGATGTGTTGTGGCCGAGCCCCGCACCTCGCACGACATCTCGTGACTTGCTGGAACAAGGCATACAGATTCGACGATGGTATGGCGACATGTTCAACAAGTACTTCCGGGTGCTTCACTCCATTGACCAGTTCGAACTGCGTCCCGAGGTCGATCTGCGCATCAAAAACAGTGGCACACTGATGCTCGTCCCATTCGTGGATCATCTTACTTTTGGAACCATCGATCCGATCATGCCAATCATAGCAAAAGGCGCGGGATATTCGAATGCGAAGGGCTGGGAGCGCAAAGACGGAACGAGTAAAAGTGACTCTTTTGGGGAACCTGGCCGTTTCGAAATCAGGTTCGATGCGCCAGCTGATGTGCAGGACACGTATTCCAAGAGCGTGGTCAGGCAATGCCAGTGCAACAAATGTGGCACGAAGAGAGATGTGCAGATCTTGATCTCGGTGGACCCGAGCCCAATCATTGGTTCTGCTACTACTACGACATCAGCCCGTAAGCCGAACGGTTCAAGTGCATCAGGAGCGAAGCGGCAGACATCGAAAACAGCCCAGAGATATGCTCCTGGCTACAATATGCCTGGGAGTCAAGATTCTGCACCTCGACAACCGCCACGACCACAGCCTCTGCCAGCAGAACCAGCCCGACCATCGACACCAGACAGGAAGAAACAATGTCCACGCTGCACTTTCCTCAACCACCCAGAACTCACGGCCTGCGAGATGTGTCAAGCCGATCTACCAGACGAGACGATCCGGAAACCTCCGAGCCCTGTTGCCGTCAAGGTCTCACACTCGCATTCTGCATCTCAACCTCCACCGCCAAAGTCAGAGGTACGGCAAAAGAACAGTCTTGAAGTCGAGCGGCCCGCACCGCCGAACCGCCACAGTCTTAGCTCAACCCTATTCTCTATCTTCTCTCAACAACAACCACAAGAACAACACGTTCAGCAACCCCCTATGCAACAGAGCAACAACTCACGCATACCTGTTTCGCATCAAGGGTCGGATAAGCCACAACCATCTTCCAAGCGCGGGCCTACCACAGAAGTCAGACCGTCATCCTCGCGCATCGAAGAGCCGGCACAGGACCCAGCAAAACCAACCACACCACCGAATCTCATCGACCCAGATGCAGAAATACCACTCTCCCGCGTCCCAGACATGGCAATGATGCCCATGACACCGCCACCTACATCCTCCTCCAAGCGTCCCGCACCCGCAGGCTTGCCGTCAAATCTCATGGACGACTTTGTCCCGGTCTCTCCAACGCTGCCGCGAGATGACGAGGACGAGGATGCTGGCTGGGGTGAGATGAGTCGGGAAGAGGCGCGGGACGATAGTGATAGTGAGGAGGAGTACGAGGGGCGGACGAGTGGTGGGTTGGTGGATTTGGATGCTGTGGCTAGGGAGGAGGCAGATGTTTGGGGTGAGCGGGAGGAGTGAGTGGGGTTGTAAATGGTTCAGACTTTCTTTGCACTGAGATATGCTTGGGAAAGTGGCGTTCCATGTGCATATTTGGGAGTCTACGAACATACTCGATTGTCTCAATAAATTATGGCTAGCTTTCTCCCTACAATTCTTCAAAGCTCTTCTCAATGATGTGCACGCACGTAATCGAAGCGAAGTCGGTCAAGTTTGCTACCACTCGAACCCAAAACTCGTTCGCGCAAAGCGTCTTCCTTAGCTTTATCGGCACGGAAACCATATTTGTCGCATCATTCCTTTCTCACTTCTTACCCCTACCGGTGAGCAAGGCAGAGCAATCTCCGTCGCCAGCTCATGAGGCCCAAACGCGAGGCGGACTTGCATCACTAAGCACAAACCCGTTACTATACAGAGACACCAACACTGCTCAAAATTACTTGCTGAGACTTTATAGACTATCTCGTAGCCATCGTGCGAATTACAAGGTAGCACTATCTACCTCTGCGCCATTCATCTGGCTTTAATCGCACTCTCGTTGTGCAAATTGTCTCTTTTACCCACCACACACCTGACTAAACTTCTATGCTCAGCCTCACAATTCAAATCCACCAATTATGGCTTTATACATTCAGCGTTCTCCTCGCTACCGCCGCGATAATGTGTCGCCTACTAGCACGCCGCTTCACGCGCACGCAACTACAACTCAATGACTGGCTCATGATACTAGCATACCTACACGTGCTCGGTCTCGCCATTGCCGCAGATATCGGTACTCACATGCCACCGGAATAGCTGAACCCGCTTGTGTACATGCCAGCTAAAGAAGTCAACGGCGGTCACACATGGCGAAATGGGCGCGCATCAATCCTCCATGCCACACACAAGGCTCGCGCAGGTTTTTCAGCTAAACATGAAAGTCCGTCTGCCCCCATCTTTCCTAAGCTCTCCGTACCCTTCCCTCACTTCATTCGCTCGAACCGAACTAAATCACCCCACAGATGACAATCATAATCTCCTAACTCCTCTCCTCCTCCTTTCTCGTAAAAATGAGCATCACACACTTCTACATCACGCTCTTCCCACACACTTTATTCACACGCATCTGCCAGCTTCAGCTCAGTCTGCTCACCCTATGCTGGCTGGGCGGCGGCTTGCCGTATTGGCTAATGTGTAGGCCGTTGGCGCATACGTGGGACAAATCGATTACTGGGGGAGAGTGTACAGATCCACGGGGTTTTTGGCTCGGAAAGATGTCTGGTTTTTTCTCATGGAATTGATTGCTCAAGTCGAAGATGACTTTGCTGATAAATGTGAGGCAGGTATGAGTATACTGGCCTTATTCTTCGACTTGACATGCGTCATCCTTCCATTACCGTCGTGTGGGGATTGAAATGCAGCATCAGCAAGACAATCAGACTTACTTTGCTGTTCAGTCTTGGATTATTGTACTTCTCCCTCTCCTAAACACCCAACACAATATATTGTGCTGAAGAAATTATAGTATTTGCGTCATAACCATCCTTCGCATAGCAAAAGCGTACACGCTCGACTTCGGCGATCTGACATACTCTACCGCCACAGCTGTCATGTGCGCGGTTCCAGAACCGGTGTTGTCGATTGTGGCGGGATGTATTCCGATTTCGGTGCCGTCGATATGGCGAGGTATGAGCAAGCTGAGGGCTGGTGGGACCCGGAACGGCGGTCGGACATTACCGCAGTCGTATGAGTCTAGGGTGTCTGGGTGAAGAAAGGGATCTTCGCCGTTACATTCGCGTGACAAGCAGAAACGGCTGGAAGACCACTTGTACTCAATGACCAGTATTATGATCTCGTCAAGAGGTGGGTGGTAGTGCAGCGGTAAGTCCCGTATAGGCAAGGGGGTGATCGGTCAATTGAGAGTTTAGTGCATGGCTGTGGGGCGAGAAGGATAGATCGCGAGAATAAAGAGGATCTTGCTGCATGTCGTTGTAGCACGGTTTTAGAAGAAGTTCACGTGGAATTGGAAACGAGTCTGGGGAGCGAAGTTCGCCTACAAAAGACACAGGTAATTGAAAAAACTCGGGATGGGTACTCAATGATGTGGCATGCAATGATGCTTCTTTGCGACAGGAATAGACTTGTTCAACCTTCTGCAGCATTCGCTTCGAGCGTGAGCCATTTGACCAGCGTTGCTATACTTCCCGTCGTGCTTGGCCTCTGAAATTGGTTTAGTTGGCAAATGCTCACAGAGTCTACATCAGTCATGACGTGTTGATGAGGGTAGCGTGACGGGTCTTGACTCCCAAGAACGTTGAGAGCGACAAAGCAGGTACAAAAAAGGACTTCCGAAGACGAAGAATGTTGTGAAAACTCCAAAAACATACAACAGCGGGTATTCGCCAGTGGTCACCCACCTGACTACTAATCCGCCGGTCACGAGCTTGAGTACCGCTGAGCGAACGGGAAGCGCTAGTTTCTCGAACCTATGGTCGTATGTACTGTTCTTGACCATTAAAAAACTCATAAAGACATCTCTCTGTCAAAGTGAAGGTCAGCTCACGTGCCCAGACCATATGCTAAATAGCAGGGAACCCTTGCACTTTTCAGTATACCGGAATCCGAACGCGAGGCTGCGATGGGAAGCCTCACATGAACCTCGAGAACCATAATAGATTGTGGTCGGACAGAGCTCGCGCGAGCTTGCAGTACCAGGGTACGGCCATGGACATGGGTAAGCGCGACACAAATGACACCGAATGGATCCTTCGGAGCTCGTGCCGTCCCGTGGAATCCATCTGCCAGATCTTGGGAATGCGTCGGATGATATCTGGTATTGCTTGAGCTAGCACCATGAGAGTCGGGTTGTTAGTGATGGAGTGCTCAAGGCAGTACCCTTTGGATGCTGCAATTCAATTAGGGCAAAAACAACGACAGTGATCAAGACTGTGGTCTGGTCAAGGTCCAGCGGCTGGCTGTTCTCGAGTCTGTTCAATGCACCTTCCCATCCAGATCGACGGGACCGTCGACGGCACACTATCTTAGGCAGAACCGTCGAGAGAAGTCCCATAGTGCTCCTGCAGAGGTGTTCAGCCCGTGTACCTGCTGCTGCTTTTACGGCTTAGTAAACATGTAGGATGTTGATAGATTCGCATGGGGTCGCATGATCGCGTATTCCTCGACCCATGACGCCTCGGTCGTGGGACGAACGGAGGCGCCTGCCATGTTGTTTGGGTCGTACGTGAGGCTAGTCTACCCATTCTGCCGGGAAGATTGGGGTTTCGAGAAACCTATATGCATATTCCAGGATCGCGCCTGGATGTCCTCGTGATAGGAGGTGCATGGACGTGGGATACTAATGTCTACATCATTGCAAGAAAGGCTGATAGCTCAAATCCAATACTTTGGTGTGGTGCTGTGACTAACTTGGCTATATCTGAAAGCTATTGTTGTGGTTGCGCATAGTATCTGCGTGTCTCGAGGCCGAACGGCTTTTGCCGTGTACCGGTTCTGGACCCTTTTTCACGTACTCTTTGTTTTTGACCTGCAACTCATCACTTGTCTCCCGGCAACACACCTTGACTCCGTGCCTGTCAAAGTGCATCATCAAGTATCAGCACTATCCACGCTCCTAAAATGGAGCTTCATCGTCGGCCCCTATAAGGTACATTGAAAATGTGACAGAGATCACGTGTCTTTCGCGAAACCTGACAAAGTTGGTTAGCCACCCACGTGATAAGCAAATCAAGCCGTGGTCTAAGCTTAAGCGCTAACGACGGGAGTGGATCATCGTATCAGCGCATCTCCAAAGTCAAGCTTTGGGTCGAAGGGTCCAGATCGCTAAATTTTGCCGGATAAAGTATTAGTGTAGCTGTAATCGCCGTTCACTCAAGCCGTCTGGTGCACAGTGCTGACCCGTCTCTCGTGGAAGCCACAACCTCAGATTGCATCCCTGCTCTCGTGCGTGGAGACAACTACTTAATAGTTGCACACCAGTCTTCAAAGAGACGCTTGCTGCGATGCACGCGCATGGTCATGAATTAATCCCATGCTCGAGCGCATGATCGAGACGAAGTACTGTCGCTGTGATTTCCCCGAGGCTGCCAAGTACACGCCCTACTGTATGTACAGAGCATAGACATGTCCAGGGTGCTGTAGATAGTCAGTAATGGCTACTCATGTTCGGGAGGTACCGGTGGTTCGGAAACTGGATTGCTTTTGGTGCAAGTGAAGCCACTTGGGAGGTACAGCATCTTGCACGTGCCAAACTTTGCAAAAGGCTGCGACGAAGAGCGCCTGTGCGCCTGGGCAGATTTGCAGATGGGACTGCACACAAACCAGCGATGCCTCGATGGGTGAGTGTGGAGTATTAGACATTGGTACGCGCCAAGCGGCGAGCAACGGATGGATTGAGCTGATGTCGAGTCGTGTTTGCACCAGCCGCTACCGAGAGAGCGGTCTAAACGCGGCGCGGTACCAGCAAACCGCGCGAGCAGCAAAGTTGACGGGTGACCACAACGGTGACTAGAGGCACATTAGCACCCAAAGACGTCAGTCCCCGCGGCATCCTGTTCGCCCTCCTCTGGCCTGATCATTATCAAAACTATGTCCAACCCAGTGCCCAGGATTCATGGTCAGAGGACATGTGTGGCGGCATGCATCCGCTGCATTAGTGTTCATGGGTTGAGGCTCCTGGGACTGGGGGATTGCAGAGCCGCCAAGATCAGGACTTTGTAGACAATTCGAGCGCGCATCGCGATGACGTATGCGTTTCATTAAATGGCAGCCCGGACGATCATATTGTCCACCGTGTTGCGACGCAGTGGTTGGACGAGATGCACGCAGTCTCAAGAATAGCAATGGGCTTCGTGAAGGTACCGACATGATGTCCGTCGGGGCGGATGTCCTCTGCAGGTCCAGGTGCAGCAGCAGACGGGGCTGCAGCCGGCGGCGGGCTCGTTATGGGTTTGAAAGGTGTCATATCTTTCCAGGCTGGAGCCCCATTTGCCGGGTCCAAGCCCGATTCCTGGCTGTAAATCATAGCAGGGCGCACGTTAGCGGGTAGGTGCGCCAGCCCGTACGGCAGGCAGGAGGGTCGTCACTCCCAATTGACCTTCAGCTGACTCTGACGCCGCCACCGGCGCGAGGGTGTTCCTGCGGCCGCCGTGGACTTGACGGACAGGTGAGGGAGGTGAAAGGACCCCTGGGACGGGCAGTGAATCAGACGCACGCGATCAGAGGCGACGCTCCGGTAGGATGGGTTGACAACAAGGGTGAGATGAGCTTGTTGGCCAGCGCAGCGTATGGCGCGCGCAACGACGCCATCGGGGCGACGATCGACTAAGCCGCATTGAGGGCGGCTCTATTGGGTGAGAGCCAAGTATCAGACGCAGCTCGGACGGTGGAGAGCAGCCCATCGTGGCGACATGCTCAGAGTCGCTGTGAGGTGAAGCGCGGCTTGGACTCGATATATTGGCGGGACGACATCGCGGAGACTCGTCTCAGCCGCAGCAGCTTCAGGATCGGCCAGCGCTCAGCAACGCGGGCTTCGTTCCCCGGAGTGAATGTCTCTCGTGCGTAGCGCCACAGATGCTGGGCCCCGTCGCGAGGTCGACCAGATGGCAGGGCAAGCTGCTTCCGAGTCCCACGTTCCACCTGTCACGCATCACGCAGCCACGATAGCGTGCAGGACCGTCGAGCTGAGCACGAGAAACCGCTCCACGCGTGCGATTGCTGCTGGATCCCGCTCAGCCGCCAAAGAGAATGCAGTGGTGAGGCTGCCGGTACTGCTCTGAGCAATCTCACCCCCAGGAAGAACCTCGGGCACAGGCAGTTTCCAGCTGGGCAGGCGCGACTCTGGGGCCTGCCGAAGCCGGAAAGAATGTGAAGTTAGTCTCTCCGCGCTGCAGCCGGCGCTGTCCGTCACTCAACGCTCGCAACCACACATCTCCCCCATATCATCGTCGTCGTGATAGTCTACCGCGCTGCTATTCTGGGCAGATTGCCCTCGGATCTTCGCGCTGGCTATAGCAGCGCACCCCTCCCCTTAGCCCATACGCCCTCAGATCAATGATCCCTGGCGCGCTCACAGACCACAGCCGCCATCTTTCATCACTGTTCCTGCGAGCGGTCCTCTCCACAGTCCTAGCGTCAGCCATCGTACCCTGGTCTGTGGCACGCATCCCGATCGAGCCTCGCACTACCGCTGCCGAGTAGAAACATGTTTTCTCAGTCCTGCACCTACTCATCTCTGTCCGTGTCGGTTTCCGCTGCTTTCGCAGACCCTACTTGCCCACGCCGAACCGATCCCATGTCCCTTGCTGGTCCAAGACGAGCCTCCTCACGCGCCCTAGTCTAGACCAACTACACAATCACTGGCCTGTTCTGGGGTTGTCGTCGTTTTACGTACAGCCTTTCCGTCCTGTCTGTCAACAGAGGGCTTGCCACTTGCTCCCTTTTGGGTTCATCAGCGGCGGTTGACACTTGGTGCGTGCTGCCCTCTCCAGTATAACTAACCTAGACGCCCATGCTCCACATGGTTCCGCTGGGCTTGAATGATTGACTTCCCTGTGCATCCTCGTTGCTGTCCCACCGCAACACATTCCAGCAGTCACCACCATCTAGAGGCGATTCTCACCACCTTGGTACACTCGAATTGACGAGTATACCTGCCACACCGCTGTGACCCCGCAGAATTCTACGACTGTGGATCGACATTTGAGAGAAGCCAATCATTCTTGGCTCCGCCGCACCCGTATCCAAGCGGACCAACATCATCCCGCCGCCTAGTCACGCCTGCTTTCATACTCGACTGTCTGCACAGGTACTGTGACCCGCCTCATCACGTCTTGCATTTCCATCCTGACCCACGCATGAAGTGAAGACCACTTTGGGTCCTCGAAGCTATGGCAACTTCTCAATTGGCCTCTCCGACAGGGCTGGCCGGTGATGTGTCCCCCACCAGCAACCTGCCAGGAACGCCGGCAAATCCAAAGATGAGAAAGAGAACCAAGACCGGTTGCCTCACATGTCGGAAACGTCGCATCAAGTGTGGAGAAGAACGACCCACTTGCGGCAACTGCATCAAGTCGAAACGTCAGTGCGAAGGTTACAATCAGCGAGTGGTGTTCAAGACCCCCATTGAGAACTGGCCAAATCACCCTGGTCATGTCAGCACCATACAGTATCACACCTCGATGCTGCCCGGCACTCGAAATCAGCCGTATCGACCATCTCATCCTGCGACCCAGAGCGGAGACGGCTCGCACACAACCATCCAGCCACGACCTCTAGCCAATTTCGACTTCTCAAGTGTGGACCCGAGCTCAGGTGGCAACCATCCATCAGCCCAGCAAGCCCTTGGTGGTACTCCAGTTTATGCCCAGGAGACCACCTACCAGCAGCCTCTTCCCTCTCCACATCACCAGCAGCCGCTAGTCTCGCCTCATCACCATGCTCATATGTCAACAAGCTCAGCCTCGTACTTTCCACAGGCTTCGCCTGTACATCCAAGTCCCCCAGCACAATATAGCAATGAGCCCAGCATTAGCTATCAATCTACCCAACAATACGGACAGGGACAGACTTCCTATCAGCAAGTTCCGGTCACTTATGGCAGCGGGATCGATTCGAGAGCAGCTGTGTCTCAGGCTATGATACAGCAGCCAATATACCAGCATCAGTCAGTCAGTCAGCCAGAAGAGCAGAACTCGTATCAGTCGCATGCCAGCGTGTCACCACAAAGCGATCGATATCCTTCATATCCTGAGCCACGTCCGGTTGTACAACGATATAACAGCCACCCACAAGCTGCCGTACAACAAATTCCTGTTAGCTCAGTAGACATGAGCCAAGCTGGACCATACAACTACCCGGCGGCCGTTTCTCATGCTGACTTCACTCATTCTAGCTATTCTGTTCAGATACCCCATCATGATTTCAGTGCGGATGTAAAGTATATGCCACAACCTGTCCTCGGTATGTCTCGTGTCTAGTTACATACCTCGTACACCTCAATGATTATTATTATTCTCCTTCCAAGTCCAATCATACCAACCGTCTCATCCTCGATATCGTGCATGTCTTTGTCATCGAGATTGCTCTCACAGCGCCACGTGCGCGCGTTTGGACTCTCATTGGAACCAGTCTTCCTGCCTCTAATCTATAGTGCGCACATTTTTTATCTAGCTAACCCGTTCACTCTAACAGAGCAACCAGTGGCCGTTTCCCAAGCACAAAAGCCTCAGCCGCAACTACTGCTAAGTGGCTTTGCAGGCAACGATCATGTCAGCCCCACACAGATACTCGACGAAGCCGCGGTAGAGAACGAGGATGACGGCTATTGGGATGTGCACTCAGATGAGGAAATGCTCGATGCAGAGGACATGAGCAACGATAACACAATGCTTGCGAGCAAGGAATTCAGCATCATACGTCGAATACATATGGAGAATTCTAGCGATCTTGGGATCAGACGTTATGATGCGTTTCTGTACGATGGCCTCCTGTCGCAATACAGGCCAGAATATGCTGCAAGCCCTCTTAGGAACCCGAAGACTGCTCGTGTGTTCGCGCATTACATCCATGTCGTAAGTCCTCGCTGTACACCCCTTGAGCAGCACTACTCACCATGATATGCGATGCATTTACGGCACCGTGCCGGCCAAGGTGCATAAAAGTGGTCAGGCTCAGTGAAACAAGGCTTGGACGCCCGATGCATTAATGTCTCCTTTAATATCGTTGCTAACTCTTACACAGACTGGGCCAACTCTGTCAATATACGAGCGGAACCCAAGGAACTCGACACTATTGTTCGAAGGAACGACTCCCGCAGTTCAACAGTCCTTGTGGACATACATCCTGCCTTTGAAAGCTCTCAGAAATCAAGGCCTACTACACGCCATGCTAGCACTTGCTAGCCTGCAAATTGCTCGACTACAAGGCGCTTCCATCACGCCGTCTTACAAGCATTACGCTTATTCTCTCAAGCGTCTCGGACGAAACCTCGGCAACTCTAAGAAGCGCCTTTCCATCTCCACGTTAGCAACATCCATGCTCTTGGCATACTATGAGGTCTGGACGGCGGAACACACCAAATGGTCGACACACTTGGTCGGAGCTGCACAACTTCTTACCGAACTCGACTTTAGATCACTCACACGCGAGGCACGCCGACTCAAGGCAGCGCAAACTGCAGAAGAGAGACAATTCCCGTACCAGAATCCAGAAATGCTCATCGACCAGAAATACTTCGAGCAGAGGCTGAAAGAAAGCGCGATGATGCCAGACGCGAGTTTAGTGAGCACGATCGTGGGCAAGAAGATCAACTACGATGAGTTTGGCATGGTGATAGAAGAGAATGGCGCTAGATATGAGAAGAAGACTAGCCTGCCAGAAAAGCTAGATCTGCAGAGCTTCGAAACACTGCAAGACCTATATTGGTGGTATGCTCGACATGATGCTTACCAGAGCATCATTAGTGGGAAAGCTCTTATGTAAGAAATCGACACTTGGAAAGCACGAGATGTCCTAACCTCTACCAGATTGCCATATCGGAAATGGTCCGATTGCCCTCCGCGGGCGCCGCTTGGCCGGGCAGATGCGCTCTATGGTACACACGATCATCTCGTGCTTCTTATTGCACGTATAGCGGACTTTACTGTTCGTGACAGGTCTCGAAAACTTGCACAAGTCGAGGCAGACGGTGGCTGGAGTCCTAGACCAGGCATGCCAGGCTTTGGCAGTATGGGTCCGCCACCCTCAATGAGCTCAGCTCCACCTGGCCATCCACCGACGCCAACGACACCAACGGGTCCTCCGTCACATATGCAGGGACCCCCATCAAGATGGACCGGACCGCCTCCTCCTGGTTGGAAGGGTCCACCACCGCCAGGCTTCGGACCGCCACAAGCTGGGCCACCAACGCCAATGGAGGGACAAGGACAAAGGCCAAGTCCTTCTCGTGGTATACCGCTTTCTGCTATGCCGGACTTCTTTGGCATGGCGCCTGCTGGTCCGACTGCGCCGCTTTCCTCCAGCTATGCAAATCCAAACTATGAGCGCTCGCCACCAATTCCCAATACCCCCCACCCAGAGTTTGCGGATCTGCCCGCCGCGTATGAGACGGCCATCTTAGAGTGGAACAGTATCGCTGCAGCTCACGCGACTGCCGCTCAAATCCTTACTAACGTGGAGACATTCGCGCCGCTGCCACCAGACCTCTGTCCTCCTGTGCCGGGCGGCAACGGCAACATGACTCCATTTGGCCCGGCTCTGGTACATAGGAGCTACGACGTCAGCATCCTCTGGACTCTGCTCCACCTCGCCAAAATTCTGCTTCTCCGCGCCCACCCTGCAATGCCACCAGCTGCGCAGATGGCAGCCGGAATCTGTGCACAAGCTACACAGCCATACGCAATGCTCATCGGACGCATCACATCCGGCATGCAGATTCCTATGGGAGAGGATCTCTCGCCATCCCTCGGTGCCGTACTAACTGAATCAACACTCTCACTCTTCTTCGCAGGCGTGCAATATCAAGACCCCACCCAGCGCGAATGGCTCATCACGCGCCTCCTCGAAGTTGACCGCCGAACAGGCTGGGCATCCGCCGGCATTATCGCACGCGGATGCGAAACGAGCTGGGAGCGAGCCGCGAGCATGGGTCGTGGGCCACCATATCAGCGACGTACACGGAGAGCCGGAGAAGAAGGGCCTCTGGTATTGGATCTGAGTGCGCCGCAGAGTCCGAAGTCGAAGAATTGGAGGGAAAAGGAAAGTGATGCGTATGAGCAGGGTGCGGTGAAGGTTAGTGATGCTGCTGGGACAAGGAGGCAGGGATGGGATGAGAATAAAGAGAAGGGGTTTGTGGTTAAGTTGAAGATGACGCCGTGGGCGTTGAATGTGTTTGGGACGGATGAGGATTTGAGAGAGGGGATGGAGAGGGTGGGATTGTGAGATGATTGAGGGGGAGGGGTGACTAAAGGAGACGAAGCAAGGAGAAGAACCTCCTTGAAGAGAAGGGAGGAGTATAAAACCGGGAAGACACGCAGGACACAGTAACGTCAAATACCCTCCAGCCAGACACGACGAGAATACCGCGGAACCCCAGAGTCCAAACATGTCGAAAAGCAGACAATCAAGGGGTTTGAGGTGCCTGATCGAATCAAGACAAATACAACACCGAACTCGACACCGAACTTGACACCACGCCCGCTCGGACTTCACGCTCGCCTCGTACCTCTACAATCACCAAATGGTCCACTAGCATCAAGCCAGTGGCGACAACATAGCACTGGCCGCAACCGAGCAATATCACCCAATCGTCCAAAGCAAGCCCGATGCCAAATACGAAGACATGGACAATGGCAAGCTCAGGAATTATACCGCTATGAGATCTGCAGAATCAGGTCTGAAGAACAATAGACTGGTTTGCATGTGGGAGTTCTGTGGACGGAAGTGATATACACCACGCAAGGCGAGTGCGCCATACGAATCAGCAACCTCACGAAACGAGCAATATTATACCCCCACAAAGCAATTTTAGATTTGGTTAGGGAGGCAGAGAAACTCAATCTTTCGGTTGTGGCGGCGTCATGTTGTGCCATGGAGACAGACACGCGTCCAGTAAGCTAGGCAGAAGCGCAATGCACGAGATCGATGCTCGAGATATATCTTTTCGTGTATGCTACATATGTTTGTGAAGTGAACAGAATTAGCTTCCCGCGCTATACTTTGCGTATGTCATGCCATAAAAACAAAACGCCCATGTCCATATCCCAGATATATAAGCAAAGTGTATGACTGACTCCAGAAACACCATGCCATCTATGCCCATGAGCGACGCAATACCCCTCATACTATTCCACATCATACGCAGCGACTCCCTGTGCCTAAAAGAACAAGTACAGCACACCTCCACTCGCTGTCAAGAACACGCCAAACCACCACCACTGATCGGCCATGACCTTGGTGTTTCGATTCAGCTGGGTGCCATAGCTCAGCGGCATGTCACCACGTTTCACTTTTCCAGCTTTTGCGGTCTCGGTGACGAGCGGGTTGAGCGTGGTTGTTGGGAGCATTTTTGGGGGCGAGTATGCGAGGTACAGAGGCATGAGGGGCGCACCGTCCTGGCCGTAGAGATCGAGGCGTTGAACGGTTTTGCGGTAGCCGTCCATTGCTACTGTGTATTGCTGGGGTTCTTGTTAGCCTTCCTACTTCTTCCTGAATGTAGTCTTGGGGAGAGGCAAAGTACCTTGAAATGGTCGGTCGTGTTGTATCGTGTGTAGATTGCGTTCTTGTACTGGCATGGATCCGAGTACAATTGCCGTCCATCGACTTTGATGGGCTTGAGGACAAGCGAGCCGTTTGCAAGCTTCTCGAAGCTGCCGTGTTGCCATTGAATTATGCCCTTTGGACATTTTGGCGATACCGCTGTCAATCGTTAGCCACCTTCCAATCTCCCCGGCCGCGCGGTTTCCGACATACGGTTTGCAATCGCTCGATAGTACGCGCTCTCATAGAATCCATCTGCCGTAAAGCTGTAGCTGATACCCGTGTGTTTCGGCTCGGTGAACTTCTCGTTGACGGGGTCGTAGAAGCCCTAGTAAAGCTTGTTAGCAGCTGTTGCCGCAGTCGGTCCGGATCGTGAAAATAATCGTGATGTCGAATCGTGAGATCGTGGTTCGGTGCTTACATCGCCCGTCAGGGTCGAATTCGACTTGCTGCTCCATGTCCCCACGAGATCGGTCACGGGTACCGTTTGCGCTTGCACGTTCTGAAGTAGAGCGACTCCTGAGAGCAGCAATGCTGCTATTCTCGGCACCATAGTGAACGTATGCGAATGCGTAATTAAGCGAGTGTGTGGGGTCGGTGGTGCGCGTGGAGTGGTGAGTGAAAATGTGGTGGTGGTGTAGCCGGTGGTGGTTGTTGTTGAGTAGGGCTGTGTTGAAGATGCGAAGTTGGATGTTGCCGCCTCCTTCTTGGCTTTCGATGGAATGCGCCGTTGGACAGGGATCTTAGCGGACAATTGCAGATCCACCGCCCGCCCTGACATTGTCAGCAGCCGCACTTGCCTTCGCCTCTTTTCACTGCTTTGGTGCACGAGAGCCCGCTGGAAGGAGCTTGTCAGTACGTCGCACGACAAGAGCGCCGTGGTGAAACTTTGGTCAACTGTGCACCTTCAGTATCGAAGATCTTTCCATTTCAAATATCGGGACGGTCTCGAGATTGGAGTCACAAGCATGGCAGCTTCACTCGCAGCAGCGAAGAAAGATTTGAGGAAGAGGGTCAAAAACATCCTGAAAGATTTGCCTGAGGCAGCAGCAGCATCCCAAAGTATGCGAACTGAATTCTCGAGTAAACTGAAGAGGCTCACACTACGCAGCGACTAATGCGACCAAGACACTATTGTCAATGCCAGAATACAAAGCTGCAAGAAGAATAAGCGTGTACCTGTCCATGCCTGGTGGGGAAATATCAACAACTAACATCGTCCGTGATGCACTCGACCAAGGCAAGAAGGTCTTCATTCCATACACATACAGCTTGAGCAATCCGCAAGACGGTCAGCCCAAGTCTATCATGGATATGGTTGAACTGCACTCTATGAAGGACTTTGAATCACTCGAGGCCGACAAGTGGGGTATTCCGACGCCTACCAAGGACTCGATATCATCACGTGCGAATTGCTTCGGCAGTACAGGCGTCACCAATGGCGAAACAGCCAACACCTCCGAAGGCTTAGACCTGATAATTATGCCTGGTATGGCATTTGACGCGGGCTTCGGGCGCCTGGGACACGGCAAGGGCTTCTACGACTTCTTCTTGACTCGATGTCACCAAGCATCGCGTATGCCTTTTCGCGGTAAGAATGACTGCTATTGCTCGTGTGGAGGGCTAACTAACCACGTCAAGTTGGTCTGTCATTGACCGAGCAGCTCCTTCCATCGAATCAATCAGTCCCTATGGACAAGTCCGATTATCGCTTGGACGCATTGATAACCGGAGACGGTGCCCTGCGTCGTGCGCCAACCTGAAAAGCGCCCATCTTTTTCAAAATGAGATATATGGTCTCCCACATTTCAACCATCGTCAAGGTCCTCCACCAGCTCGTTTTGGGTATCGCGGGCATTTCTTTCGACGCTCATGCTGTAGAGCTCGGCTGCCTGTTCGCTTATTGGATTTGCTGGATCAAAGAGATGTTGTCGCCTTTGAGTAGAATTTGACCTGTGGTACGTTAGCAGGCAATCTGAAGACTTCACCGCCAGACTAACCGATGTTGCGCCTTTCCTCAGGCGTATCCTTCTTGGCGTTCGCAAGAGTGACTTCGACCGCGTCGTCGATGACGAGGTTCATGAATTCGTCGAATCCCTAAAGCATGGTCAACAGCCTTCCTCGCAGTATACAAATGGTGGTCGCACCCTGAGTTTTCCCTCGATGCGCATCCCTAGGTTCTCGTAGAGCCAGACAGATATAGTTGCTCTCGATTGTAGAAGCTTGAAAATAAAGTTGATTGGAGGAAGGAGGACTGCGCATATGATTAGCATCGACTTCGCGACAGAGTGTCGTAGCTGTCGCTTGTGTACCTTTTCCTCCGCCGCGGCCTGTGACTCGTTAGCAACTATCGCAAAGCATGTCGCAGTATACGTACCACCTCGATTCATGCTGGTGTTGAGTGAGTGGTTGAGTTTGGCGGGATCAAGAAGAGTGCTCCGCGCGTGGTGGTTGCTGGGGCAGAGTGAGGTGGTCGGAGGTGAAGCTGTGGCTCCGTTCGGCGAACATTTTGGGTTGGGCTTGGCGGGCAGTCGCGCGGGACATGTCTCGACTTTCTCTATGCGGCTGCTGCGACTTCTCTGCCATCACCAACTTCAAACAACACATCGCGCCTGCCTTTGTACACACGACCTCTCCGGGCCTGCTCTTATCAGAGCCACGCCTTTCAGTACATGCACGCCATATAATTACTACCCCGCCGTCACCTCCTCCAGCGACTGCCGCATCGCCCCACCACCTCCACAAACTTCACCAGACATGGCTACAAACGGAGCGCAGGCGGGCTTCAAGCCTGTATTGGCGGCACACAATATGATGCAGTCGTCGGGGAACCGGGCGCAGAAAGAGCAGGCACATCAGTTCTTGGAGCAGTTCCAGAAGTCGGTATGTTGGACAAGCACAGTCATATGCAGTCAAAGCTGACAGGCAATACAGCAAGAGGCGTGGACGACAACACTGGCTATCCTCGATTCGCCAGCGGCAGATGCAGCCGCTAAGCTGTTCGCTGCAACTACGCTGAAGGGCAAGGTAAGACCAGAAGCGGCACTGTTGCTTCTTTTCTAACTCTCGCAGATTGTCTATGACCTTCACCAAGTCCCTCGCGCACAGCTCCCAGAGCTTCGAGCTTCCATAATACGGAATCTAGCGACTTTTCACTCTGGCCCCAAGCCCATCAGGTTGCAATTATGTGTGTGTCTTGCGAATCTGGCGATACAGATGACGGAGTGGAAAGATGTTCTCACAGATGTCGTCAACACCCTCGGAACAGATCCATCAACACTGCCTTGTGTTCTGGACTTTCTACGCGTCCTCCCCGAAGAAGTTACGCATGGACGGAAGATCGCTCTCACAGTACGTTCGGTCGACCCGCAACCCATCCTCCAGCTACGGCACCTCCCCGCGGTACCGACACATGATCTCAGAATAACAGTCTAATGTTGAATGGTTAGGAAGTCGAGTTGACGGAGAGGACGGTCGAGTTGATCGACGGCAACGCCACGCAAGCCCTGGACCTTCTTATTCGATATGCAACATCTTCTCGTAGGTCGAAACCCTATCCTCTCGCGTCTTGTTCGCTGACTTTTCGTAGCTGCGGCCGCGCGGAACCCCCAACTTTTGAACTGTATAACTTCGTGGATGCGCGAGATCCCACTGGAGGCCATCATCAACTCCGCTCTGCTCAAGGTCATCATCGATGATGTTTCGACGCTGGACAGTGAACCCTTTGAAGCTGCTGTTGAGTGTATGAGCGCTGTCATTGCAGAGACTCGGGACGTCGACGAAGCTATGCCATCAATTCTGGCCTTGTACCCGCAGGTCGTCGCCCTTCGACCCATCCTTGCTCAAGCCGCACAGGACGACGATACAGACAAGTTCAAGGGCATTGCCAAGATATTCGCTGAAGCTGGTGAATCTTGGGTTCTCCTCATAGCGCGGTTACCAACAGATTTCCGTGCGCTAGTCGAGTCGATATTGGAAGCCGCGGCGCTGGACAAAGAGAGAGACGCGATATCACATACCTTCAAGTTCTGGTATGACCTGAAACAGTATCTCACGCTCGAGAAGTACACAGAGGCAAGGATGCAGAGTACGGACATCTACTCGAAACTGGTCGATATTATGATTGGCCACCTCGAATTCCCGAAGCCAGAGAGTGGGGACGAGAAGGATCTCTTCGAGGGCGATCGGGAGCAAGAGGAGAAATTCCGTGAGTTTCGACACCAGATGGGTGATGTGCTCAAGGACTGTTGTGAGGTCATTGGCGTAGTGGAATGCCTGCAGAAGCCATACGACCTCATTCAGTCGTGGGTCCAGACCTACGGTGCACAGGCGGGTCCAAATAACGTACCCGAATGGCAGAAACTCGAGGCTCCGTTGTTCGCAGTCCGAGCAATGGGTCGTATGGTACCCCCAGACGAGGATGTGATGCTACCTCGTCTCATACCTCTCATTGCACAGATACCCGATCATAACAAGCTTCGTTTCCAGGCGGTAATGGCTCTTGGCCGGTACACGGAATGGACCGCACAACACCCGACTACGCTGCAACCTCAACTAGAGTTCATCATGGCTGCGTTCGATCATTCGACAAAGGACGTCATACGCGCTGCGGCATTGTCCTTCAAATTCTTCTGCAACGACTGCGCTAGTCTGCTCGTTAGCTTCGTTGGTGGCCTACAGGATTTCTACGCGAAGCATTTGAACAGCCTCCCAATCAGCAGTCAGGAAGAGGTCACCGAGGGAGTGGCATCCGTGGTTGCCAAGGTACCAAACGATCAGCTCTACCAGACACTCAAGCTGTATCTGGACCCAGTCATGCAGCATCTAGTCGCTATTGCACAGCAGGCGAAAGATGAACCGGAACAGAAGCTACTCGCAGGTAAACAATTCGTCTTCGAGCATACTGAATATCTCAGCTGACAACGATGTAGACAAGATCAATCTGATCACGATCTTCGTGGAAACAGTGAGGCCTGAAGTACCTTCCGGTCAAGAACATCCGGCAGTCAAATACTGCCAAGAGATCTTCCCAATGCTCGGGGACATCATCACACACTTCAACAAAAGCATACCCATTCTCGAGCGAGTTTGCCGCTGTTGGCGGTACATGGTACTGTCCTACCGCACCGCAATGCGCCCACTCCTGCCCGACCTTGCCGCGAAGCTTACGGCAGGATTTGACTCTTCCAGACAAGGGTGCTTCCTCTGGGCTACTGCCTCCGTCGTCCGCGAGTTCTCCCAAGGCGTGGATGAGGTCGACCCCAGCCTTGCAAACGACGTCTACCAGTTTTACGAACAGCAGGCGAAGACTTTCCTCAGGATACTAAGCGACCTACCTCCGGAAGAGTTACCTGACCTCATCGAGGACTATTTCCGTCTTGCTGCCGACATGGCGCTCTACTTTCCCTCCGAATCGATCATGTCCCCACTCATGGACACCATACTCCAAGCCGCATGCAGCTCTCTTACCCTCCTCAAAGAAGACCCTATCATTGCCACACTACACTTCCTCCGCGACCTCCTCGCTTACGGCCGCAACTCCTCGCCATCATCCAGCTTTGACACCACGCGTCACGACGTACCTGAAGCACTTCGAGATCGTGTCAAGCAGCTTGTCATGAATACTGGTGTACAGCTTGTTCAGCGTATCATGACGGGCATGATGTACAGCTTCCCTGAAGGCGCCTTTGCTGACTCGTCTGGTGTCTTACTGGATCTCTTCGAGCTCATGCCGGAGCAGGTTGCTCAGTGGGTGGCCAATACCGTCAGCATGCTCCCACAAGGCAGCATCACACCTCAAGAAAGCGAACGCTTCCTCAACAACATTCGACAGCGCATACAGACTGGCGATGTCCGGATGATTAGGACCATCTTGCAAGACTTCACCACCAGCTACCGTCGAAGGAACGTTGCGCCCAGAGAAGGACTTGGCAGGCTAGAGGCATCGCGCTTCAGATTCTCTGGTTAGACGCCGGACGTTGAGTCGCGATTCATACTTGACAATTGGAATATGCATGGGATCAAGAGGAAGCAAAGGCAGCAACGAGTCGTCAGCGAAAGCGGCAGACCACATAAGAGCAGCAGGATTGTGAAAGTATGAAGCGGAAGTGTGCTGTGTATACCAAAATGGCATTGTATTTGAAGCGTTTCGTGGGCATTTGCATGGAAGACTGGAAGGGTATGATACCAATTGAGGCAAAGGTGGGCATGTTCCTCTTCTATTTGATAACTCTGCAGCAATTTACAATTCTGTTGACTTATGTTGCAGTATCCAACAATCTACAAGTTCGTTCACAGTGTGTCAGACCAATCCTCCTGCCACTCATGTTGGATTCGGTAATTGTCTCCACTACGCATGAGAAGCACTCATAACACTATACCCACTCCCATTCCACAATCCGTTCCACTCTTCTCCACACACGAAACCCTCCCAAGACCTCAACTCCTCACCCTCACAATCACCCAACAACCCTTTCGCGTCAACCACCTCAACCCCTTCCTCCGCCCCTTTAGCAGTATACATCCCGCCCCCAATTCCCCGAAACGCACGCGGCAAATCCGCCAAACTACTCGCCCGATACCCCGTCAAGCCCAGCTGCTGCATTCCAGCCGCGGCATCTGCGTCGCTGATGTGCTGGAAATGCGTAGATTTTTTGAGGATGCGAGAACATGTTTCAAGCATCTGACCCAGTGGCATCGACTCCGCCATCTTGACAATCTTGCCACCTAAGCGTGTCGGACCGTGTTGAGTAATAGAGCGGACAACAAAACCCGTGTCGCGCACGTCAATGGTAGGTAACTCAGACTCTGTGTACGCAGTACTCGTCTGCACCCATACTTCATTTCCATCTGGAGTGAGGGATTTGCTAGGTGCGAGAGGGAACAATTTCCACGCTTGGAAATACACGCCGATCCAGAGTACACTTGTCTTGCGCCAAAGCTCTGGGTGAGCGGTTTGAAGCCAGGAAGTTACGGCGGCTTTGCCGTCGAAGTGTCGCACCGAGGTTACGGAGCCGTTTGTCGCGCGCGAAATACTTGGAAGAGATGAGAAGATTGAGTGCTCGAGCGTGTCCAGGGAGGCTAGCACGTGAAGTGCGCTTTTGAGCTGTGTGACTTCGTATCCGGGTTCGTCTGGGTGCGACCAGAAATCTGTGACGAGAAAGACGGCATGGGCTCCGGCGAGGGCGGTGGTCAGGGAGGCCGCTTTGTCGAGATCGGCGTGAACAACCGCGATACCCTTGCTTGCAAGCTCTTGAGCCTTTGGGGACGACGGGGTGCGGGTCAGGGCGCGTAGGGAAAAGGTCGTCAAGAGGTCGGGGTGGTTGAGGAAGTGCTGGATGACGGAGCCGCCCTGTGGAATTTGTTAGAATGGGTTCTGTTGGTTTGGATTGTGGTAGGGAGGGGACAAAGAGTATGCATGGGAGAAGGGGTTGTACTTGAAGACCAGTTGCGCCGAAGACGGCGAGGATTTTCTTGTCGGATGGCATTATGTTTTGGGTTTTTCTATCTGTTTCGGAGATTTGTTTGGTGGTTCTGATGACCTATAGTATAAGAAATGTCCAATGCTGGACCATTATCTCTTATATGTTCACTGGAATAAACAGAGGCAGGTACATCACTTTCCTTGCACTTGTGCGCGCCTCTACAGCATACCAGGCAGACTGCGTGGAACTTCACTGCCATGTCTCGCAGTTATTGGCCATCTCGCTGCTTGTTACCATACTTTGCTAACAATCTGGTGATTCTGCTGATCAATATCAGTTTTGCCCTTTCAAGATGTGTGCAGAAATGACCGAAGCGACAATATCGCTGTTGAGAAACAGCTGAAGACGGACAGATTGTTAACACTTGCGGCGGAACGAATGCATCGAGTATGATAGCCCTCATGTGTAGGAACTCTGAGGTTGAGCCGATGGCGGTGATGTTGGAGGGAGTCGGAGGAATGGTTGTGCCGTCGGCTAAATCATAGAAGCTCGTTAGGTTGGCCATGACAGTGAAATATGCTCACTAAGTCAGAAACGTGTATGGGGACTCTAGAAAGTAAGGATAAGTATTCTTCGGGCATTTCTAGATACGGTTTTGGCTGTGCTGATACCGAGCTTCGTAGAGGTATGTACATGGCCGTTCACCACCACCGAACACCCCACATCCATCCTCCCTTCAGCGCAATCTTAAAGCCCCATGGCTCCCACATCGTAAGTCCAACCATCCACAACCACACCGCACAAACACCAACCCACCCACCAAGCCACTTCACAACTCGAAATGGCGCGGCAATCGTATTGAATGCTTCACGCACCGCATCGAGGACGAACCATATCGCTATAACCGCGTACACGATAAGACAGATTTTGAACACTAGATAGGTGAACGACTTGATCTGGGCGAAGGCAGTGTCGAATGTACCCGTCGCTGGTACAGGGACGGGTGCGGAAGGTGTGGGTCGAGCAAGGACTTTTTTGGGAGATGTTGGTCGACTCACAGTTGGTGTACGAAGACAAGCGGGCGTTGTCGTCAAAGGTGACGTTGCTTCGCGGACTGCGAATGGGTCGACATACGCCGTAGTCCTCGCCGTCACAAGTTTCGCAGCAGGCAGGGCTAACACGACGGGCGTAGTAGTTGGCTTAGCGACTCGTGGGCCCGAGGGACGGAGCCAAGGCCAGCGGGTCGTGAGTGGACGTTTTGGTCTTGTCTTTTTCGACTCATCGGTTGCTTTACCATTTCCTGCATCTTTGTTCTTGCTATTATCGGGTGCTGAAGTCGCGCCTGCGACAGCGCCTGTGGCGTCTTTACTCCTGTAGCTGAAGATGGAATCACCCTCTACTGAGTTGTGGCGTGTAAAGTTTGGCATAGACTTGACTGGGCTGGGAGATCGCGATGTTTGTGTAGAAGAAGTAGCAACTGGGCGGCTGTAGAGGTTACGAGTACCCTCTGTCTGTAAGCGCTGAGTCGGCGGTGTCGAAGGCTTAGGCTTGATATGGACCTTGATGCTTGCAGGTAGGGGTGTTCGCGACGTCGTTGTCGATGACGCTCCCGCGGTCGAGTCGGCACGATAGATGCGGTAGCATGAAGTGGCTGATGCAGGTACTGCGGTGGCAGTGATCGTTATGGGCTTTCGTGGTGTACAGACATTTGCCATGCCGTGGGCTTGTCGAGCGCTTGGTATGAGTGGTCGAGTGACTTGACTAGTGCCTGTCCAAGCACCCTGCTCTATCGGTGGACTGATAGGAAACGATCCTGCAGGACTTGGTTGACTTTTGTTGGTCTCGACTGATGCACAGTAGTTATCCACTGGCCGAGACGCATAGTCATATGACAAGATCTTTGAGGGGACCTTAACGCCCGGACTGTTGTTCCTCTCACGTACCTGCCGTGCCTTCTCTTGGCATTCTTTGAATGCTTCAGCTCGTGCTGTCGGTGAAGCTACCTTTCCAGGCGAAATAGGACGATCCAGGATAGGTAGGCGAGTGGTCGGCATCAGAACGGCAAAAGCATCGCTCTCGAACGCGGCTTGAGTATCCGTTGAATCCGTTCGTATTGTGACAAAGCCAGTCTTCCTGCTTGTGGGCACTCTCCTAGGTGGTTGCGCCTCGCAGTAGCCTGTTGACTCGTCTGTGACATAAGGCTGGCGGTAGTTTGTATGGGTCCTGCCCGAGTGCTTCTCATGACTTTGGGAAAAGCTTTTGAGCGACTCGACGATTTGAGCAAAGGACCTCGGTGATTGTTTCGAGTTGCTCGTGGTTGCTAGTTTTGCCGGAGCCGATTCTCCAAGATATGCCATTGGCGAGTCGTGCGTGCGATTGCGGCGCCGAAACATCATTTCCTATGGGGGATTGTCTTTATTCAAAAGCTATATGGTTGAGAGCGACTGAAGAGCAAAACGAGCTCGTTGCACAGTGCGAATGCATTGTGGAACGTGGAGCTTATGAAAAGTTCAGCGACAGCTCAAATCCGGTCTGACGATTTGCGTCAACGTGGGCTGGACGTGGAATGCATGGAGGCTGGTGTGTGGTGGCTGGACACTCTGGAATGTGGTGTGGCACAGAAGCTGGAAGCCGGAAGCGAGACGAGACGACCCGGAACTTCAGGTCTAGACGAGCGGAAGACTTCGAGTCAAGAGATGCTGTGAAAACGGACATGTCATCATTCAAGACTTCTCCCGACGCCAGATGCTGATACCGCCTATGTGCGCGACGAGTGCGAGGGTATATGCTATGCAAAGTGACTTCGACTCCGGGTGGAAGCCAGTATGCGAGAAGAACCATAAACCCCGGAAATAGACTCCGACACTCAAATCCATCCAAACCGCCATGGGGTAAAGTGAAAGCAAAAAAAACTTAGGCATCGCCGGTCGGGTCGATCTCGGCGTATTCCATCCAGCGACCATTGACGGCCTTCTTCCAGGTGCGAATGGACGCATCGTCACCTGTAGAGACAAGCAAGTCACCTGTATAGTTTGTCAGTAAGACAAAATTATCAAGAGAATACAGTACGTACCCATATGCGAGAAGCTAACACGCCAGACCGCGCCGTGGTGGTTGGTGAGCTCGTCGGTAAGCTTGGCAGTCTGTCTAATGCGACCCGGATATTGGTCGTGTTCACGCGACGTGTCTGGTGTTTTGGAAGTACCAGCCAGCCCAGCTCCAATGCCAGAAGGTGCGTTCTTGCGTGGCCCCGGACGAGGCGAGATGGCATCAGTAGCTGTGGCGGTCGAAGATGTTCCGCCTGTTGAGGCGTGGCCGGAAGAAGGCGTCGTCAGTTCATAGATACGAATGACACCATCTTTGCTAGCTGTTGCGAGAATGTCATGTCCACGCATCGAGCCATTTGCCCATGCTAGATCGCGAATGATCTGACGGGCACCTTCCAGCTTGGCCACGTGGAAGAAGCGCTTGGACTTGTCGGTCCTGAAGATGTAGACATCCTTCATAGCCGCAACGGCTAGTGAGAGCGATTTGCGGTCAAGGCCAGCCATAATTGCTGTCCAGCAAGGTAGCTTCTCCTTATGAAATACAACCTTGAAGCCTACCTCTTCTTGGCGCTGAGGTGGACTGTCTTCGCAGACCCAATGCTCTGCTAGAACAGTCCATTCATTGAGGCTACTCTGATCGAGCGGCTCGTAGACAGTCAGGTAGCCGTCACGTGTGATCAGAGCGAGCCACGTCTCCTGCATGATGTTCTTGAAGTCAAGCGACATGAAAGGCGCGTGAGTCTGAGAAGCAAGGTTTGTGATCAGCTTGAATCTGTTGCCAGACATAGGCACTTCGGTGACATCTTCTTGCCAAAGCTTGCAGCGGCCATCCTCACCAATGCTGCCGACAACTTCGCCCATGAAGGGGCCGTTCCACTTGACCTGTCACATGTTAGCATCAGGTTACCCAGGTGGCGATATCGTATGCATGGGCCCCGATCGAGGCATGCGGCTGAAAATTAGATAAAATGTGGTGCACTCACATCCACAATCTCAGCATCGTGTGCCTTCCAACTCTCGACAAGAGTCCAGGATTCGTCTTTCTTGTCCCAGACCTTGAGCCGGTGGTCGGAACTCGCGGTGACCATGCGCGTACCAAAGTAGTTGAAATCGATGGCGAGAACAAGGTCCTGGTGGCCATGGGCAAAGGTCTGGACGCCGCGCTCTGCTGCCATCTTCGTATACGCGTGACGCGCCTCGATGAAGTGGGTTTCGAGGTGCTGGACGACGCGTGGCTCTACGCTGCATGGACTTCCGTCTGCGCAAGGCTCCTGTATCAAGGGAGACACAAGGTCAGCATGCTCCAGGACATCTTCGAAGGAGACTGCAAGGTTGAGATGGGAGTGCCGATGGTGGGAGAGCGGACCAGAGTGCAACCGTGCTTCGTCGCGTGTGGGGCTCAAAGATGAGTCGCTCGCGGCTTGCGAGGGCAGGCGCGATGGCGTCAGGTTCGAGAGGAATGCTGGGCGAGCAAGGCGAAGAGTAACGGCGTCTAAGTTCGCCTTGATAGCGTCGAGATCAGTGTGCTGGCCAGGCTGGTTGAGCTCCATAATGGTTGCCAATGCGTTCGTCGGCTGGAGCTTCTCTCGTTTGGGGTTAGCAGGAGGAAGAGGCCGGGCTGTTTCTGAACACCTTTCAACACCACGTAGCAACGCCAACGACCATCGCAAACACGCGCAAACGCAGGCAGTCGCTCCTTCCTGCAGTATTCCTGCATCCTGCCGCATTTGTAGCGCGCTTGCCTATTTCGATCGCTAAACTTTGTCCGCGCCACTTTTCTCCACGTGGATTGGAGAAGCCCTGTTTCAGTAGCACGTAATAAGTGCAATATCCGCTGAGCATTCACGGACCTCAGGGTTGCTGCATTCTTGTTCACTATATCCATTCTGGGTCGAGCAAGGCGAAAGGTGCCCTTCAAACACCAGGCCACGTGCCAAGAGCCCCAACATCGTCCCGACGAGCACCGGCCAAAGTCATCAAAAGGAGGGCCTTTAAAAGGATGTCATCAACGACTCTGACAACGACTGAAACATTTTCGCTGCTGTCTTTGTCAGTGGCCTGTGTTGGGATCTTGGCAAATACGCTGCAGGGTGAAGGAGAACCGCTTATTGCCTCCATAGCATTCAGTGGTCTCGCATTCTCCTTCTGCTATGCGTTGGTACGATGGCTTGGCAACGCCTTCATCAAGCGTGGCTTCAAGGGAAGAGACTTGTGCAAGCTTAAGCAAACTGAGATGTAAGTGTGACCAAGTTATGAAGTTGGCGTGTGGCTCACGAGTATAGCCCAGAGACTATGGGTGCAGTATGCGCAATGGTGTACCTGTTCGTTTTGATTGCTTTCATTCCATGGCCCTTCTACAAGGACATCGTTGTGGCGACATCAGGTGGAGGTAATCGAGACGTAATAAAGGAGATGCAAGAGATCGAGACAGGGCGTCTGCTCCACAGGTTCCCGCACAACAAGCTCGCTTCGTACCTATCGGCCATTCTCTCACTCCAGTCCATCGTGCTCCTAGGCATCGGTGACGACCTTTTCGACATTCGATGGCGTCATAAGGTACTCATTCCAGCCTTTGCTGTTATACCCATGCTTGTAGTATACTTTGTCGACTTTGGCGTCACGCAGATGGTTGTGCCACTACCATTGAGACCGTATTTGGGCGAACTTTTCGACCTGGGTAAGAGTCTATCAAGCTCCGTGCAATGACCTACACCGCTAACTAGACCAGGCTGGCTATACTACGTGTACATGGCACTGATGTCCATCTTCTCGTCGAACAGCATCAACATCTTGGCAGGGATTAACGGCATCGAGGTCGCACAATCCTTGGTTATCGCTGTTCTAATCGTCCTTAACGACATCCTCTACTTATCACCATTCACTCCATACCCGCATCCCGCCACGGACTCCCATCTCTTCTCCCTGTACCTTCTCCTACCATTCATCGGCGTATCAGTCGCCCTTCTGATGCACAACTGGTATCCTGCCAAGGTCTTCGTAGGCGACACATACTGCTATTTTGCGGGCATGGTCTTCGCAGTCGTTGCCATCCTCGGTCACTTCAGCAAGACGCTAATCCTACTTCTACTTCCACAAGCATTCAACTTCGTATACTCGGCACCACAACTATTCCACCTCGTTCCATGTCCCCGACATCGGCTTCCGCACTTCAATGCACGGACAGGCCTACTGGAACCCTCGCGCGTCGAGTTTCGCAAACCGCTGCATCGGCCGATAGCGGAAAGCCTCAAGTTGTTGCACCGGCTTCGGATGTTGGATGTCGAGGTTGATGCGAAGGGGCAGGTGGTTTCGTCGTCCAACTTTACGCTAATCAATTTGTGGCTGGTGTGGTTTGGTCCGATGCGGGAAGATCGGTTGGCGCTGGGGCTACTTGCGTTCCAGTTCTTGACTGGAGCGCTGGGGTTGTTCATCCGGCATCGAATGGCATTGCTTGTCTTCTCGGCGGACAATTGGTAGTCTAATGGTGTGTTGGACAGCATATGGCGTTGCAAACTGCATTTGTAGCGGAACTTTCGTATATTATCATAATACTATACACTTCGGCGAATTATTGTCTGTACTTGAAGCTACAATAAGGCGCCGCTTCCACTAGATTGAGGGGGGTTATTTTTTTTGCTACTGTACATGTTCTTCAGGTATTTATAGCATTGAAGACAGTCATAAATAAGATGTGATAGCGAGAACATATTCAAAGCTTGGTTCAGATCGCTCTAATCCAAGGGGTGCTGTAATGGTATCTGGCATGCAGACAACCTCCGAAGAAGGAACCACACGGTATCGTCAAATCTGTCGGCAGTGTGGTCCCAGGCTGATGTGGCGTACCTGGCGAAATACGGCCACTAAGAGGCGGCGTAGACAGGCTGACGTTGCAGATAGCCGTGTTAAGGAGGCTGCGTGGCGGGGGCACAGCTCAAATGCGGGGCAGCACGCGAGCAACGTCATTGTCGAATTTGCTCGGAAAATGCACCAGACACGCTTGACACTTCCAAAGCGTAGCGCGACTATCTAGCGGATGTTGCAAGATGAAGCACCACTGCACAAGGCCATCACACGGCTTGAGTCACACTGTGATTGCGACTGTGGGACGTGCCGGCGCAGACGGTGACAATGGAAGCCTGGTGATTCGGCGATTGCCCCTCTGGCTCCAGTGGCTCCGAGATCGGGCCTGCGATTGTTCGGCGTCGCCTTTGTGATGCGCTTCTTTAAAGCCGAGCGTGTCGCTCAATCATTTTGCCTTTGAACATCTTACTCGAGCGTGTCTCCTGTAATTGAATCTCGCGTACAACATACATCCGTTTTTACACCATGCCTTCCGCTGTAACACCACCACAAACCCTGTACGACAAGGTCTTTGGCGACCACATTGTTGATGAGAAGGAAGATGGCACAATTTTGCTCTATATTGGTGCGTTAAGCGATGAAATGTCTCAGAACGTTGATTGACTTCTCCACAGATAGGCATCTTGTCCACGAAGTAACATCACCAGTAAGTCTGGCCGAAAAACTCGTTTCTGCTCCACGCAAGCACTAACAGAATAACAGCAAGCTTTTGAAGGTCTTCGAAACGCAGGCCGGAAGGTGCGGAGACCAGACTGCACCCTTGCCACAGTAGACCACGTAATTCTTCCCTACTTCTCATTCAACGACATGCATTGACATTCGTTAGAACATCCCAACCTCATCGCGGAAAAACCTTACCACGACCGACAAGTTCATCGAGGAGGCCGATTCGCGAACACAATGCGTGACGTTGGAGGACAACGTCAAGGCATTCGATCTGACATACTTTGGCCTTGACGACAAGAGGCAAGGTATCGTACACATCATCGGGCCGGAGCAGGGCTTCACATTACCGGGCACAACCGTGGTCTGCGGTGATAGCCACACATCCACACATGGCGCATTCGGCGCTCTCGCATTCGGAATCGGCACGAGTGAAGTCGAGCATGTCTTGGCCACACAGACTCTCATCACACAAAGGAGTAAGAACATGAAGGTGCAGGTCGACGGTGAACTCGGCCCGGCTGTAAGCAGTAAAGATATTATTCTGCACGTTATTGGCCAAATTGGAACTGCCGGAGGTACAGGAGCAGTCATTGAGTTCTGCGGCTCGGCTATCCGCGGTCTGAGCATGGAAGCCCGCATGTCGATATGCAATATGTCGATCGAGGGTGGCGCAAGAGCTGGAATGGTGGCGCCTGATCAAACTACTATTGACTACCTCAAGGGACGACCACTCGCGCCAAAGGAGGACAGCCCGGAGTGGAAGAAGGCTTGCAACTACTGGCTGGGACTGAGTTCGGACGAGGGCGCCAAGTGGGATATCGAGGTTCTGATCGATGCAAAGGACATTGCACCGACAGTCTCGTGGGGCACCTCACCACAGGATGTTGTGCCCATTACCGGCGTTGTCCCAGGACCTGGTGACTTTCAAGATGAAGTCAAGAAGGACGCTTGCAAGCGTGCGTTGAAGTACATGGGCCTCACTGCGGGCACACCAATGCAAGAAGTTCAAGTCGACAAGGTCTTCATCGGATCCTGCACAAACGCACGTATCGAGGATCTTCGGCTGGCAGCACGTGTTGTCGAAGGCAAGAAGATTGCCTCGAACATCAAGCGCGCCATGATTGTGCCTGGTTCTGGTCTTGTCAAGAAGCAAGCCGAAGCAGAGGGCCTCGACAGGATCTTCTCAGACGCTGGTTTCGAATGGAGAGAAGCTGGCTGCTCAATGTGTCTCGGCATGAACCCAGACATCCTCTCCCCAGGCGAGCGCTGCGCCTCGACATCGAACCGAAACTTCGAGGGTCGACAAGGAGCAGGCGGTCGAACCCATCTCATGTCGCCTGTCATGGCTGCCGCCGCCGCCATCGTAGGAAACCTCGCAGACGTCCGAAAACTCGCACCTCCCTCAGCTCATCCCACCAAAGGTTCACCCAAGGTCGAGCTCGACGCACACATGGAAGAAGTCGGCAGCGATGAAGACTTTGACCGCCAAATGGATCTCCCCGCCGACGCCAACATCCCCAGCGCGCCACAAAGCACAAAAGGTGCGATAGCAGGCATGCCCAAATTCGAAACTCTGCGCGGCATCGCGGCGCCTTTCGACATTGCCAACATCGACACCGACGCCATCATCCCCAAACAATTCCTCAAAACAATCAAGCGCTCCGGCCTCGGCACCGCGCTGTTCCACGCATGGCGCTACGAAGCTGGCAGCGACTCCGAGAACCCTGATTTCGTGCTGAACCAGGAACCCTATCGCAGCTCCAAGATTCTAATCTGCACGGGACCGAATTTCGGCTGCGGATCGTCGCGAGAACACGCGCCGTGGGCGCTGCTTGATTTCGGCATCAAATGCATCATCGCCCCCTCATTCGGAGATATTTTCTTCAACAACACGTTCAAAAACGGCATGCTACCGCTGCGCATCACCGACACTTCTGCGCTAAACAAACTGTACCAAATCGCAAAGTCGGGCCAAGAGCTTGAAGTCGATTTGCCCAAGCAGGTCATCCGCGATAGCGCAGGCAACGAAGTGTGTGGCTTTGATGTCGAGGAGTTTAGGAAACATTGCCTGGTGAATGGTCTGGATGATATTGGCTTGACGATGGCGAACGAGGAGAAGATTGAGCAGCATGAGCGCAAGAGGACAGCGGTGTGGCCGTGGTTGGATGGGAGTGGGTATCTTGCTAGGCATGGACGGGGGCCGGTGAAGATTGAGGCTAAGGCTGTGCCAAAGACGAATAGGGGCGAGGTGTTGACTGAGCCGTTGGAATGGTAGATGGTTGTCTTTGTACGGATGGGGTTGAGAAAGGTTCTGGTATGATTTGATGTTGGATTTTGGACTAAGTCGTGCATGGATGAATATGTGGCTTCATCAATGCGAACTATGAATGTAAGCAACTTTTGTATCCCTGAATAATGATCTCCATCCTACAAGGCTCGGGACTCATTGAACGCCGAATCTCTCAAAACATACCGCGCTATGCAGCCCATGCTTAGTCTTCAACGCCTTACGCCCAACACACTCGCTCAATCTTACACACGGCTGCGGGAGGTCCTATATTCCTTTCTCTACTCTTGCCCTTATCGTCCGGACTGTTGACCACTCAACCCCGGCCCATCCTTCGTCCAGCCCCCCCTCTTCATGCCCTCCTCAATCCGCCCCCAAATCCTCTCTACAACCTCTCTATCCCTCCACCTGCCCTTCTCCGTACCCGTCCACTTATCCACCTTGACCGGCAGCACACCGCGCCCCAGACTCAGCACACTATCCGGCGGATCCTCATTACTCCAGCCGACATAGATACCCGGATAGTGACTAAACAGCTCGGCAGGATTGCTGTATTTGTACGTTTTGAACTGCCACGTCTGGCCCGTCGTGAAAACCGCAACAACGCGGCTCCAGTACGTCGGCTTGAAGCTCGTGGTGCTGTCGACGAGGATGAATGTTATGGGCGATGAGGAAACAGAGGGCATGACGCGCTGCACGCGCACCATGTTTGTGCTTGCGGCCGCGGCGTCGGTGGGGGTGAAGACGCCGTCGTCGAGGAAGGTTTTGACATTGCCCATGCGCAGGAGGGAGGAGGCGGACGGTGATAGGAGGATGATGGGTTCGAGGCGCTTGCGGGGCGCTTTTTGGAGGTTGGCAACGAGGGTGGAGGAGGGGAGGGGGGCGGGCGCGGAGTTTTGGTTGGGGCGGTTGCGGAGGAAGACTAAGGCGGATTTTTTGGCGAAGGTGAAGTCCTGGCGGTGGTGTGTTAGTATTGGTCCTGTACAGATTGCATGGTGAAGATGGGTGGCATACGACGTTCTTTGTGCCCCGTAAGACGGTGTTGTGGTCGCCCATCTTGCGCTCGCCGTCGTAGATCTGGAGTAACCGCGCGTCCGTGCCGCCAGTGCGCTTTGTATCCTTGGCCATGGGCACGCCCTTTCCGCCAGCGATAGCAGCAGCATCGCCGACTGCTGCGCTCAGTGCAGCGCTGTCGATTGCAGCGATGCTGTCACTGCTTTCTGTTTCGCCGCTCAGCCATGCTATCAGCTCGATCTTCTGCGCGAAGGTCAAGCTCTGCACGCTCCCACCAGCTCCGGCCGGGAGCTCTTCATTGAGCGACTGGACTGCTGCGAAGTAGTCGGTAACGCTGGCGTCTTTGTTCAGCCATGCGAAGTAGCAGCTGCGCAGATCGATGGGTTTGTTGTCGGGCGCAAATCGCGTGGGTGATGTGAAGGCGAATGTTCTGTGTGCATCACTGACGTTTAATGATATGTGAGTTGCGAGCGCGAGGTCAGACACTGTGTCGGCAGGCGATGGATCGGCGCTGGTAGTGAGGATGGGCACGGTGTTTTCTTTGATGGCGAGGCGCAAGTTGTAGAGCGGGTCTTCGATTTCTGCTTGCGCTGCCATTGTGGGGTTGATGGGCGCGTCAGGCGCGTCAAAGGTATGCGATCGAGCTGTTTGGGTGTGGAGTCTGCCTTTGTCGCAAGGTTGAAGTTGTTGAAAGCTGGTGTTGACTTTCCGCCGATCTGCCTACCGGTACAGTGCCGATCGCCGAAGCGACCAGGGGCTTGCGGACTCCCGCGTCGCTCTATCGATGTACCGAACAATTAGCCAGCCTGAACTCGCCCATATCCAAGGCTCTTTCCGAAACCTCTTCTAAGGAGTCCTGCTGTTATGGCTGCTACCGGAGGTACAGAGCTGCCTCAGTTCGATCACCGTCCAACTGCACGATCATGTCCATTGTCGACGAATCGCCGTGCCCAGACAGCACAACGTACACAACCTCTCCAGCTCGGTAAAACGAACTCTCTCTGCGTCTATCATTACTGGGAGCAGGTAGCGCAGAGCCGCGAGAACCACCACGAAGTTGTGCACTTGCGTTGCTCTGCGTATACGCGTATTTCATGTTAGGCCTTCCAAATCGCAACCTCTTACGCGTGCTTACGCTCGACTTGAATTGACGTGCCTAATACATAAATGCCCACGCGTCAGATCTCACTTTCCGTACTTGGTGCTGTCTGATTCTTAGAGCTCTTCAAGTTTCGGGTCTTCTGCTCTGATCACATTGAACACGCACATCAAACATTCCTCTGATTCACATCTCTATCCTTGGCCCGTCGTGGCCTCCGCTGCCGTTCAGTCCAGCGATATTTGTCAGCCATGGCCTCCGCCCTGCAGTGAGTGCACTGCCCCAGGTTCCTTCCCATCTTCTAGTACTAGTACCAGGTTAGGCTTAGCGCCCTTTCCTCTCTCTCTTGTGTAGATAGACCTCTCACTCAAGAGGCCGAATACTAGATCATGATTCTCCCCACATTGTCCTACTGACAATATTCATTACACCGTGTTTCGCCTACGAGCATCGTCTCCACGCCTCACCGAGCTTGGTTTCAAGTTCAGAGACACCAAGCTAGCAGCACTCAAAGCAGATCCCGGAAGCTTTGTTCAGCGATACGATCTAGAGGTACTTCAACCAGTCTCTGTGTGGCAAGCCCATCTTGCCCGCCAGATTACTATTCTCGCCTGCGTAGTTGTCGAAGACGCATGTCTTTCACCAGAAGATGCGCTGCTTAACAATGAATGGGCCGGATTTGCTGCGATTCGAGGACCGATGACCATGGAAGACTACTACCCTTTGCCTGACATTGGACAGCCAGTACCAGGCCGTCCTGAACAGGAAACTCGCTGGCACACCTACGACCTGTATACCTCACTAGAGTACTGGAAGTAAGGTGTTGTGATGAAGCTATGGGAAGGCCAGCTCAACGTTGCCACAGAAGATACACGGGGCATGAACAAGCAACGTGCCAGAATGAGACTGTTTGTAAACCCGAAAACCACTTGGCTTGTTGCCGCCTACCGACAGGGTGGCTTCCAGGACTCTGGCATGGTGACGTTGAGGGAAGGCTTTATTGCTAATGGTATGGACGAGTCGATTCCCAGTGACACGACGAGCACGCCTGAGCTGAGAGTGCAGTGGGAAACAAGGTATGGCCTGGCTATGGAGAAGATCATTGAGATTGTTCAATCGCTGGGTGACCGGGCGGGTGGCCTTGCGACACTGACTGCAATCTAGTCTTCAAGTAGCCTCGAGATGTCTGCGGCCTTACTATAATCTCTTCACGACCACCTGTATCTCTACGGACACTCCACGCTCATCAGAGCTCTCTTCTCTCGCCTTTCCCAGTGAGCTGTTTCGCCCGACCATTGCAAGCACGTCGCCCACCCTCATCCTCTCCTTCACCTCGCACTCTGGTCACCCACCCCAACGTTGCCATGATGCAGCAAACTTGCTCATCACGTCACTTGAAACGCTAGCGCAAGGCAACAGCTTCCACGACGTTCCACCGAGTGTCGTCGGGAGGCCGTCGCAAGACCCGAGCTCACCAAATTTGTATGAGGCTCTGTCCAAGCGCTGCGAACACCTGTTCGGCGGCATGTGTTCGATCCACTTTTCTTGGGGCCCCGTGATAGCTCTGACGTGTTGGTCATCGCGAGCGCGCTCTTCCAGTGTGTATAAAGAGAGGGTTCCCTCCCACTTTGTGACCTTTTGCTCCATCACTTCTACTCTCCACTTCTCTACCCACTCAAGTTCACCTTGGAGTCTACCCCGAACGCTCTCCTCTTGCTCTTCACTACCGCACAACCAGATCAACATCATGTTCGAGCACCATGAGCATAGTCGCGACTCAATCGACACCCAAGGTACCCACTCACAACCTCCGCTTTGCAACTTGACTGACACCCCACATACCAGGGTCCCGTTGCCCCATCTTTGGTCAAAGAGTACTCAACTTTCACTCTCATTTGTGTCTGCTAATACCTGTAGTGTCTATTCACCATCGCAAGTCTTGGCTCGAGGCTCTTCGACCCAAGACCAAGCTCAAGGTTCATACTCACATCTACCATGATGAGTCAATCGCCAGCAACCTCAATCAGTACCGTCCGCGACAACACCACAACGCAGCAACGACTTAGCATAGCTCCTCGATAATGAGCGCCCGCTTGATCTCATCACAATGGCTTCAGCGACCGACGTAGCCCATCAGCGGATTTGACATGTCCCTGTCACCCACAATACAGACAACACAACCGACAGCGGCCTTAATCGCAGCTCTTCAGCGCGAGACCAAGCTCATGGACATCATATCACATCCTCGACTCTCAAGCTCCCTCCAGCCTCCACTTTTGGCTTTCTACGCATGGCCCTTATCCGATCGCATCTCATCACAAGCGACATCATCGGTCATCGCACGACTTTGTAGCCACGCTTTGACTGCTACCTCCAGAATCTATCACGAGCATTCACAACACTTCTTGTCGACAGGTCACCGCCTGAGATCCATGAGCTTGTGTCATTGGCCCATCGTTACCACCTCATTCGTAGATAGTTTGTTTATGGTAAGCTCACTGACTCCACCCCGCCTCTTCCACACACTGACACCGCAAAGGATATTTTGGTGCCATGGAATCTCTGTATGAACAGCACTCCCAACCCGGCCGCATTCCACCGCATCACCACACCAGTTCCACAACCCTACCTGCAGCCCACCGTCCACCGACAGCCTCTCATCCGAACAGCATGGCACCTGAGCCTTAATGGAAGGTCAACCCTTCGCACGAGGGACACGATGTCACTCCAGCGCCTCGGTTCTTGAGATATGCCTAGGTGATTTCGTTACGGTATTTCGACTGCTGCAGTATGGGTCCGGGAACGGCGATGAGTTTCTGGGAATCCGGCTCGCGTGGCCTCGGCCTTAACGAAAGGTGCCTCACTGAAATAGTGTGAGTGTCATGTCACTTCGGCGTGTTGGTGCAGTAGAAGCTCGGAAAGGTGCGTGCGTGGTGGGTTGTTTGGGTGTGAGGTTATGGAAGTGGCTGTGGGTTCATCTTGGACGGATTGAGGATCTCGGATGGTGCATAAAATACAGTACATGGTTGCATGCATGTCATACCAATGGAATGAACGATCATCAACATCACTCTGCGCACACTTTCCCACGGTATACTCTTCGTGATACTTCCCTAACACCCCAGATCGAGTCTCTTCCCTCTTCATCAATACCTCCCATTCCGACACTAGATACTATCATCCAACGGAAATGGGCTCGCAGCCTCCAAACTCCCAAAGAAAGTAAACATCAAACACCCACCCACTAGCCCCAACCTCAACCCCCAGTACACCACCTGTCCCACCGTCCATCTGGCCCACCACTTCCCCTCCCCTTCTGTAGCTCTCTTATACTCCCCTGCGCCCTTGAGCCAGTCCTCGCACCCAGGCACGTGCACTACAATCGAAGCCGCAAGATACCACAACGCCAGATGAACCAACGAATTCAGCGGTACCAAGCCGAAAACCCAGATGAGGAACAATCTATTGCGCAGAATGGCGCTTATACCCATGATGTTCGCGAGCTCGGTTAGCACCTAGAGCGAGAACGCAGTGACCATGAGTGTTTGGCAGAGGAGGAGGAAGATGTGGTCGTTGTACCATGGGTAGGAGGTAAAGTTTGTGTAGGGGTATTGAGGTAAGAGTTGGTCTTTGCGCGGTGCTGGAATTGATGGAGATGGGGATGAGAAGGGGAGTTGGGAGCGAGTATCTGATTCCCAGCGCGAGGAGTTGAGTTCGGGAGTGCTATCGTGAGTCGTGCGGTGCGTTCGAGCAGTGTGGAGAGATACGTGGTGGTTGTAGCGTGTAATGCTGCATGAAGTCGAACGCCGTGGGTCTGGGAGGTTGTCCGTCGCACTGGTCGGTTGCGTTTTAGTCGTAGTACTGGATCCGACTAGGCCACTCTTTTCCTCGTGTGTACTCCGTGGAGCACATTCAGCTTGTTCGCGAGCTTGCTGAGCGTTGGCGTCATTGTCTAGATATGCCTGCGCCATCGACAAGAGCGGCAATAGGATAAGCACAAGCGGTAATGTTTGCCCGAACGACCAGGAATTCTCCTGCGAGACGTCTTTGTTGAGTGTGAATTGGGCGCCGTCGAAGTTGAACTGAGCTGCGGCGCGCGTAGTCCAGACCTTGATGGTGCCCCATGCTATGGCAAACGTGAGCCAAATGACTTCGAGAAGCATTGAGCCTGAGATGTCGTAGAAGGCGCGACAGCAGGTGAAGATGGCGTAGAAGGTAATGTATGGCACGTGCCAGAGCCAAGCACGTAGTCCGTCGCGTGAAGCCTTCTGCTCCAATAAGTGCAATGCTCCTTTGATCTTCCATCCTGGCCGTGCACGAAGGTATTTGTGCGAGATCCGAGCACCTGGATCGTACAATCGAATGCCGCAGTGCAGGTATGACACCGCGACAACAAAGACAGAGAATACCATGGACCAGATCTTTGGTCCTGAACTGGTGACATAGGTATTCATCGAAAGTTGTTTGTAGAAGCAGGCAGTGCTAAGGCTTGGGTAGTATCCTTCACCCTCTTGGAACATATTAAGCCAATTCCTCGAGCCAGTCGGCAGCAGTGCGGCGATGAGCAGCGAGGCGAGGATTAACATGAAGCCAACTCTGATGAGCCGGATGTTGTTGTTCGTCTGGAAGTAGCCCTCGAGAAACGTCATGGCGGATAGGAAAGAGAAGCTGGCGAACCATGCCACGAAAACCATGATTTGCCAGTGATATGCTGTTATGCCGCACTTGAGCTGCGAGTATCCGGCGATCAGAATTCCGAGTCCAGTGGTTAATTGGGTGTCAGAGAGAATGAGAACAGATTTCTCCATGGCGTATTCGAAGCGTTGGCTCGGCTTCCATGAGATGACTCGATGTCGAACAAATGTGAGCAGGCCATTATCCACGGCATTGATGACGCTGGTACGTCGGACGTTGTGGACTGTAAGGTAATGCAACAGAAGGAGAACCAACGTCAAGTAGGCTGTGATTGAGAAGCCAAGGATAACCTGGACTCAGTCGATCAGTGTGTTGGCTTCGAAAACGAGAACGTCCTCAAAGGGCCACGGTACTCACCCCGATGCCTGAAAGCTCTGGATTGGGAAGCAATGGTGGGACATTCTGAAGAGCAACTAAATGAGGCAGATATAGCCAAGAGCAGTCAGGCTTATGACAGTGCGTGATCACCTCCCCCAAAGAGTAGTTGGCTGCTGAAACAGTGTAGTTCGTGCCTGGTATCCTATAGACCATGTTTGCATAGGAATAATCGATCAATAAAGCTTCGATACTGAGAATGGCGAAAATGTTCTTAGAATGTCTTCAATCGTCGGACTGAAGACGCTGGTGGTGTGTTATGCCCGGCTATCAGCGAACAAAGAGCACCTGGGCAGCCAAACCAGGCCGTCGGAACGTAATGTGACTGTTCGCAGTTGCTCTTGCCTATCTTGAAATGTGGAGACCTGCGCATTTGTGGAAGTCTCCAACCCCGTGCCTGCCCTCACTGAATTAATTGATCCCATTCTCCCCGCTCTGGGTACGTGCGCTGACGATTAGCCCCAGGAGAACAGGTCACCGTACGGTCGTAAGTGGATATGACATGCTCCCTCTGCTGTCATTTGACTCTAGTAAATTCATGCTTTCATGAAGGACAAGCAATTTACTTTGCCTCAGACTGATCATGGATGTGATGATAGAGGTCGAGGAAGGGTAGTACCAGATGCGCACAAGCGTCGGCGAAACGAACGTCCGCCACCCGAGCCGAGTGGGGAAAAAGTACCCAAAATTTTGGGCTATCAATAGAGTTTCTCGAACTTTTGCGAGCCACTCTAACACCACGGCTCACGTTCGCAACCGCCGCCAAAATGAAGACTCAGTGGAAAGATATTCCGGCTGTGCCTACAAGCCAAGAATTTCTGGACATCGTCTTGTCGCGAACCCAGCGACGCCTCCCAACGCAGGCAAGTTCTGCTCCCATAATCCAGGGTCTGCGCTGCATACTAATTGCCTCCTCAGATCCGCGCAGGCTTCAAGATCAGCAGAATTCGAGCATTTTACACGCGAAAGGTCAAATATACCGCCGAAACCTTCACCGAGCGACTCTCCACCACGATCGAGGCCTTTCCCCGTCTTGCAGATATCCACCCGTTCCATCGTGATCTGCTGAACACGCTCTACGATGCAGACCACTTCCGCATTGCTCTCGGGCAGCTCTCCACCGCCAAGTCGCTCATCGAGACAGTTGCGCGCGATTATGTGCGCCTGCTGAAATATGGACAATCGCTGTTTCAGTGCAAGCAGTTGAAGAGGGCCGCGTTGGGTCGCATGGCAACAATTTGCAAGAGGTTGAAGGATCCTCTGGTGTACCTCGAGCAGGTCAGACAACATTTAGGCCGTCTGCCCTCGATTGACCCCAACACCCGCACTCTCGTTATTGCCGGTTTCCCCAACGTTGGCAAGTCTTCGTTCTTGAAGTCTATCTCGAGAGCCGATGTCGAAGTCCAGCCGTATGCCTTCACCACCAAGAGTCTGTACGTCGGTCACTTCGACTACAAGATGCTCCGATTTCAGGCAGTTGACACGCCCGGCATTCTCGATCATGCACTGGAAGAGATGAACACTATTGAGCATCAGTCGATCTGTGCTATTGCTCATCTTCGCGCGCACATCCTCTACTTCATGGATCTTAGCGAGCAGTGTGGGTACTCCGTTGCATCCCAGATCGCTCTGTTCAACAACATCAAGCCTCTTTTCGCCAACAAGCTCATATCAATCGTCATCAACAAGATCGATCTTGTGCGCCCCGATCAACTGGACCCAGAGACCCAAGAGCAATTGAAGGGCCTGCTGAAGTCGGGCGAAGTTGAGATTCTCGAGCTATCCTGCAACACTATGGAAGGAGTCATGGCAGTGCGAAACTCTGTTTGTGATAGGCTGATCGCTGCTCGCAATGCAGAGAAGCTCAAGGCTGGCACCAACAGCTCTGGTGAGCCTTCAGGCCGCCTTGGCGATCTGTTGCGCAGGATTCACGTAGCTGTACCTCTGGGTGGCGTAACTCGTGAGACCTCAATCCCAGAAGCTGTTCTGAATAGGAAAAAGTACGACAAGGACGATCCAGACCGCCCGCTCCTGGAGCGCGATTTGGAAGAGCAAGAGGGTGGCGCTGGTGTGTACAACATTGACTTGCGCAAGAACTACCTGCTCGAGAACGACGAATGGAAGCATGACCGTATTCCTGAAGTGTTCAAAGGTCAGAACGTGTACGACTTCATCGATCCTGATATTGAGGAGAAGCTCGCAGCCCTTGAGGCTGAGGAGGAGAAACTCGAGGCTGAAGGCTTCTACGAGTCTGAAGAGAACCTCGAAGATGCAGAGGAGGCCGACATCAGATACAAGGCGGAGCTCATCCGTGAGAAGAGGCAGCTTATTCGGAATGAGGCCAAGATGCGCAAGAGTCTCAAGAACAGGGCTGTCATTCCAAGGACAGCAAAGGCGAAGAAGATGTCCCAGATGGAGTCACATCTTCAGAGTCTTGGATACGACACCTCGAAGGTTGCTGAGCGCGCTCAAAGCCAAGCTAGAGGACGTAGCGTGGTTCGCGGACGCTCAGCAGGTGTCGATGGCGATGCGATGGATATCGACAGACCCAGGACCGCATCCGAGAGGGCGAAGAGCCGAGGCCGTAGCCAAAGCACTAACAGGAGGAACGATGGTATCACAAACGAAGCTGCGGCGACGAAGGCCGAGAAGGTGGCGAAGTTGTCGCAGAGGAAGATGAACAGGATGGCTCGACAAGGTGAAGCCGATAGGCACTCGACTGGTTCATTGATCAAGCATTTGGTATATCTCGTGCTCTATCATCATTTGCTCTTCACTAACACAGCAATCAGACTGCCGGCAAGCGTGGTATTGGAAAGACCAACAGCAGGTAAACGAGGCTCTCTGCTGCACGACTGTTCATTGTTTGGTGTTTTGAGCGGGCAAAAGAATCTTGGTCGGCGTTCAAGGTGCATTAGATACCAGTTCGTGGTTCGTCTCGCAGTGAGGGCAACCGAGCTTAACATCCATCGGTCAATACTTATTTCGCTTCCAACTGCGCAGTGCTCAACGTTTCGATTGGAGTTCCGCTGACCACGATCCTTCGTGAACTCGTGAAGCATGACGAGCAAGGCGCTGGAATGTCTCACAGCAGATTAGGTGTACGATCCTTCAACATGCTTTATGCGCGCCCAAGCACAGGCAGAGTCGTGATAAGATCCTCACAATCAGCGTCAAAATTGCATTCAATATTGCGCATCGGAGCAATGAATTCGAAAATGCCATTCGCCACTGCAAGCTCATGTTCGCTAGCAAAGTTGCCCTCGGGGGCAAAAATAGACGCCCCAGCCCTGCAAGCACAGCCGGGTGTTTGGGCCCACTTTGCCAAACCGGGTTACTGTACCTCTGCAAGTGGTTTTCGGTTCCCGGGCGCAATCTGCGAAGTCGCAACAATTAATTACATCCATTGCAGTTTGAACTCGATTTGGTATTCTCCTTTCAACTGTTGCGCTCAAGATTCAATACTTCCGGATGATTTGGAATATAAGCGCTCCATTATGGATTCTGCGCTGTCCAAGTTCTCATCAAATCCATAAGCACTTCGCAATGTTCTTCCACCTCTGGCCAACCATAGCGTCACTTTGCAGCCTACTGGGAGGCCTGAAGCTAACCTCATTCTCGAAATGCTCAAGCACTTGGCCAGTCAGATGTCCTGATATCCTCAAGCTTGCGGTCAAGCCTCATTCCCGCGACACCGTGCGTTGCCAGCCTCCAAGCCCAACGGTGCAAGCCGTGACATGGGTTACACTCGGATGGGCAGTGTTTTGGGATGATCGAGTGCACAGAGCAGTGGGAAAGAGGATGATCCCCTTTCAAATAGCGGGGGGCCTGGTGCCGTCGTGGGCGTGTGCGCCGCATCTCTTTTCGAGTGCAGTTCTGTTTGATCGTTCCCAAGAGTTCGGTCGCGACGTTCGTTGACGCTGTGGTTCTTGGACCCCCGATCTTCGTACCTGTTGATCTCAGAGCCTGCCTGAAGTTTGGAGCTGCGCGTTCGCCTTGATCGTTGTCGGGTATCACAGGAGCAGGACTCGGAATGGTGTTATCAGTTAGATTGAGCCTGCCGGCTCTCTCGTTTGCGGGCGCTGTGTTTGCGACGCAGCCGTGTAAGTACTACTTGAAGGAGGAGATGAGATGGAAGCACAAGTTACAGTATACTGACGCGACATAGGGTTCGAGGACACAATACTTGGTCGCGGCCTTGAGACACGGCAGTCAAATACAACAATATGTAATCCGAACGGCTACACATCACAAAACGGACTGAACTTCACAACATACTGTGGACAGAACAATCCATTCAACGGTATATTCCACGGCGTGGACTAATTTGGCACTTAACCGCTGACATATCCTAGATGCCCAACAACCCTTCACGTCCCCCAGCTTCTCAGATTGCATGGAGCACTGCTCGAGATACAAAGGCAACGGTGAAGGCTGCTTCGGTGTCGTATGGGTGGAAGCAGACGGCGCCTGCTGGATCCGCAACTCAACCACTGGCACAGCAAACCTTGTCAAGAAAGACGGCCACTATTCGTCACTTGTGATCGATGGCGAAATGAACGGCTACGACACCGCCTGCCCCGCAAGCGACAACAGCGTACACGATCTATCCGGCGTCGACGGCATGGGCTACACAGTGAACTGCGGCAAAGTAATCAGTGGCTACGACCAATGTTTCGCCAGCTACCCCAAGCCATGCTTAACAGACCCATACCAAGGCTTCTACCACACCTCCAGCCTCGAAGACTGCTTAAGAATATGCGTGGACCAACACCCGTTATGTAAAGCCGTATCCTGGAACCCTGGACTCGAAATCGGCTTCGCAAACTGTCTCCCCAAGACAGGCTGGTCAGACGGCGGCCTCACCACCCCAGGAACCAAACAAGGCGTCATCCACAGCGCAACCATAACACGCATCGACACCGTCGATAGCACCTGTCCAAGTGCCAAAACATACACGTCTTCCCGTGGCGGAAACAAGAAATTCGACTTGCACTGCGGCCAGCTCAACACAGGCACAAACATCACATCCCTCCACACGCAAAACGTAACAGCCTGCATGGACGCGTGCGCCAAATCAGACCAGAAATGTATCGGCGTCGTATTCGACAGCCAACTCGCTGGCGGCTTCAAGAATTGCTACCTGCAAAACACAACAAATACAGTCAGCGACATGCCCAGCGCCACATACGCCGCGCTCTCTGGCTCCGGCGCCCCCGCGTCCGGCGGCAACGACAGCTCTTCATCTAGCAGCAGCGGTAGTAGTTCGAAGGCCTGGATCGCTGGCCCCGTGATTGGGGGCATCGCATTCATCGCGCTCGCCGCATTCGCATACTTCTGGTACTGGCGCCGGCGCGCCGCACGCTCCAACCCAGCTGTCGAGAAAGACGGACAAGCGCTGGGCCACTACGGGCCTGCGCCGGCGTATAGTCCCGGGGGACACGGTGGACCGGCTACTGGGTATTATGATGCGCCTCGAGGCGTGCATGCGAGTCACGGTGTTGTGCCGCATGAGATGGGCGAGGGCCAGGGCGCAAATGAGTTGCCGGCGAGTACGAAGTATGCACATGCGCATGAGGCGAGTAAGACGGCGACGCATGAACTGCCTTCGTGAGGGCGGGAGGGTCGAGGCGTGGGAATGGGAAGGAGGTTCAAGCGAGAGGATGATGGTGTGGTGTAGTGCGAGAGAAAGTCTGCGAGGGGATTGGACTTGGTGGTTTGGAGAGTTGAGGATTCTTTTCGCTATGGATGATGGAAGGGAACGAGGTTAGCAGGCATGTTTGAGGATTGCACTGGCATTAACATTTTTCTATGATACCGCATCAGCTCTTTTGTAGCGTTTTCTGTTCGTGATTGGAAGACGTTCAATGCACAATATTAGTATTCACCACGTTTACAGCCGTACAGTTCCAGGCTTTTTACTTGTTTGACATGTTTCATGCATTATTTAGCATTTGTCGTACATCTTACATATCTACACAAGACACATCGTAGCCCGCTGAAAGTGCAATCAGACCAGTATCCGCGCGCTGCTGTGGGACCCGTGACCGACGCCAAACTCCGTGTGTAGTGTTGTTACATGGGGATGTAACCCATTGGAGAGTGGGGAGATGTACGCTTGATTCGCGAAGAGTCGATGCTGCTTCCTGACAAGTCGAAAAGCATAGTAGGCCTCTACGCTGGCTGCTGCGAATGCTTAGAAGTCTTGAAGATGATTGGTGATATGTGTTGCATTAGGTCGTGTGCATCGTCTATGATGAGTCGGGTTCAAAGAAGACTTTCCGTGTTATCTGTTTACCCGTTAGTGTATGCCTCTCATCTGACATTGGAACCAGCTTACCGCCCAAGTGCCTGCCACAGTCGCGCAAATGCCAGAACTAATCGCCATTTGCCTCGTTCCTCTTGTGCTCTTAAATAGCGCTCCGCTCAGCGCGCCTGCCACAATACTGTTCGTCATATCATGCTTCCCTCGATAGTACCCAATTGTGCTGTTCATGCCGTTGTATACCATCGCGATCACACCAGCACTGTTTCCCAAAAACGGTCCTCGCCGCGTCACCGCATTCAGTACGCCGTTCAGCCGTAACCGCGGTGCCATGCTCGGTGGATTCTTCTGCAGTCCTTCCGCGAGACCCCATGCGCCACCAATTGATAGCGCAGTCAAATATGATACACCTGTGCCATAGCACAAATCGTCTGACCAGCCTCGGGAAGGAAGCGCTGACTGGGAGCCTGGGAGATCGGAGAGGACGGAGTCTTCGAGAGAGAGGTAGTCGAGCGTATCTTGGTTGAGACCTGCCAGAGGATGCAGTTGTGTTGGGTCGAGGATGAAGTCTGAGGGGTTTTGTATAGCTGTGTTTGGGTCGAATGGTGTGGGTGTGAAGTTGTCTTCTTTTGTGAATTCGGACGATTGCGGCGATTGTGAAGGCTGCGGGCTGGACTTGCGCCCTGTTAATGAGTCCCAGCTATCACAAGAGTTAGCCGGGCTTTCCATGAAGGCGCTTGCTGTGGGGAGACATACATTGTCATCTTGTCGATGTGGGTGGGTGGTGTGAAGGAAAGTTGAAACTTGCGTCGGGGCGTCAGACGCTCCAAGGGTGATGAATAACGCCTCAGATGCTACAAAGAACAGACCGGAGCGAATAAACTGGTAGTCTACGCGGGGGTCAGAGATGCGCAGGCGATAGCAACAACACGGCGGCGTTGGCGATGATGTTCATCGCGGCAAAGAATTTGAGAAGGAGCGGGCGTCACAGGCGCACAGACCTCCAGCTTCTTTCTCGAGCTTTCCGAGGCTCGGAAAGAAATCTTGCCAAAGTACACCCACCACTTGGGAAGGACCTTATCACGACCAACAGACGTCCGCTTACTTTTCACAATGGCTCTTCCGGAGTTCAAGCAGAAGCTTCTCAGCGACTGCGTCTCGGCAGATGCTCTCAAGTTTGGTACATTCACACTAAAATCTAAACGCGTATCACCTTACTTCGTCAACGCGGGACTATTCCACAAAGCCAGATTAGTCCGCTCAATCTCCACGGCATACGCGCAAACGCTCAAAGCGCATGGAGACTCAGACCCAACATTCCAATGGGATGTTCTCTTTGGGCCAGCATACAAAGGGATCCCACTCGCCGCAGTTACTGCTGACAAGCTCGCTGATCTGGACGATGGCAAGTTCGGCGACAAGTCCTACAGCTTCAATCGCAAAGAAGCCAAGGATCACGGCGAAGGCGGAAACATTGTTGGCGCATCTCTTAAAGGACAGAAGGTTGTCATCATAGACGATGTGATTACCGCTGGCACCGCTATTCGCGAAGCTATCGAGATTATCAAGAAGGAAGGTGGAGAGCTAGTAGGCATCATCGTGGCATTCGATCGCCAAGAGAAGACTCCTACGCCGACAGATGATGACGGCAAGCCTGGGCCGAGTGCAATTGGTCAGTTGAGAAAGCAATATGGTATCCCCGTGTTGGCGATCTTGACATTGGATGATGTCGTTGAATACTTGAGAGGGCTGGGACGTGAGGATGACTTGAAACAACTTGACGAGTACCGGGCGAAGTACAAAGCGAGTGACTGAACGAAAGAACGCAAAGGAGTTCCACGAGAGAAATGACCTCGAGGAACATATGCGGCACTACTCACAGGGTTTACGTGCGGGGCTGTCATACGGTCTTGTTTGCAACCGCCTTTTGCTATAACATCAATCGAACGAGACTGGATTCGATTTGCGCACGGCGTCACGAGAATAGACAAAAGTGATGATAATGCGATCTGGCGTGGATCAGATGGCTTCTAAGTGTACTTATCAGATTGGATGCTCCATTGCTTTGCTGCCGCTGTAGAGTCGAGCAGCATGTGCATAATACGAGCCACGTCTTCTTAGTGTGTATCTACATTGATCCGCGCATCAGCCAATCGAACGTCCTCAGTATCCTCCTACATAGCACATGTACACAGTTGAGGCGTGCCGAGGATACCGTGGACAAGACAAGCATTACCGGAAACGAGCCAAACGCGTAGCTAGCGCGCCTTGGGTACCGCAACACCTCCGCAACACCTCCGCAATTGAGTCGCTCGCTTCAAGCCATGTTCATTTATTCTACATGCTCGTGCCTCTATGATATAGGCGCTACTATGCTTGCTTTATTCTCCACTGACCCCGCTGCCTTCATAGCTCTTCCCAAGATCGGCAATGGCTCTTTCTTGGCAAGAGACGTTCGTGCTGGAGCGCGCTGAGATGCGAGGTGTCCTGAGCGCGAAGCATTCTTCATCCTTGATGGAGTTCGGTTGAGTCTGGCACTTTTGGCATCTGCTTGGTGGCAGTAGCATTACTGTCTTATCCTACACAGACATTCTGGCGTTGCTATTCTTCTCAGCCTTGTCGCGGTGCATCTTTCCAACGACGCTTGTCGTTTTTTCACGGCGGAATTGTCCAGTGTACCTCCACATGAGGGACTTCATGTTCCTCTCTGAGACTCACAATGCGTAGAATAAAGGTCCACCGCGGCGGGCGACCGTATCAGCCAATGTCTCGTCAACACAAACGAGCGCTCGCATGGCTTCTGTTTGGCACCCTCACATTTGGCGCATACTATATTTGGTCCGCACGACCAATAGATCCATTCGCCGTATCTTTCGAATCGCACCAGACATACATGAACGCAGAAGCTGGGTCGAGCAGGCTCAAAAGCTTGCAAAGCTACGACTGGAGGCAGGCGCCCTTCATAAACAAGATCGAACCACACATCCCCTTACCCTCGAGTCGACCAAAGGACCTCCCACGCATACAAGCAGAGTCGTTCTCGGAAACGAACGCGCAAAGGCGGCGCAGAGAAGCACAAAGAGTTGCTGTGCGGGATGAGTTCCAGCGCTCATGGGAAAGCTACAGAGAATATGCATGGGGACAAGACGAACTCATGCCTGTTCATGGAGGAAGTAAAGACACGTTTGGTGGCTGGGGCGCAACGCTTGTGGACTCCCTAGACACACTCTGGATCATGGGGTTCAACGAGTATTTTTATGAAGCTGTGGAGGCCGTAGCAGCCATCGACTTTGGCAAATCCGACTTGAAAACAATCAGCGTGTTCGAAACGACTATTCGGTACCTCGGCGGCTTGCTGAGCGCATACGACCTCAGCCACGAACCAGTATTACTAGAGAAGGCGATCCAATTAGGCGAAATGCTATACAGAGCATTCGACACCACAAACAATACGCCCCTAAACTTCCTCGACATCGAAGACGCAAAAAACACATACCGCTCCGAGTGGCCCGCCGAAACTAATATGTGCTTTGCCTGCATCGGCAGCTTAACCATGGAATTCACTCGTCTCGCACAAATCACCGCTCAGCCAAAATACTTCGACGCCGTAGCCCGCGTAACCATGCTCCTCGCCGAGTCGCAGAATAGCACACGAATCCCGGGCCTCTGGCCAACCAACATCAACGCCGCGAAAGCCCAGTTCAACCAGTCCCGCTTCTACTCCCTCGGCGCCCTCGCAGACTCGACATACGAGTACTTTCCCAAAATGGCTGCGCTGCTCGGCGGCTTGGATCCCGTGTACGAGCAAATGTACACTAACGCCGCCGCCACGATTGACAAGTACATGCTTTTCCGCCCGCGTGTTCCTGACGAGAAACTCGGCCGCGATCTGCTGTTCTGCGGCGACGTGCATACGCCGCGCCCAGGCGATGTGCGCATGGATCCGGACCTGCAGCACCTGACGTGTTTCATTGGCGGTATGTTTGGTCTCGCTGGGCGGCTTTTTGAAAACGAGTACCATGTGGACTTGGGCGCAAAGTTGACGAAAGGATGCGTATACGCGTACGTAGCGATGCCGAGCGGAATCATGCCCGAGCAGTTGACCATGATGCCATGTCCTTCCCGCATAAACTGTCCGTGGAACCAAACGCTGTGGCAAGAAGCCAAGATGCGCATTTGTCCTGGCTTGTATCAAGCTGCTTCGGAAACCGACTCAGATACAGACACAGAAGGGGAGTGTAACATGATCCCAGGCTTCCCCTCCATTCGTGACCCCCGATATCTCCTCCGCCCCGAAGCCATCGAGTCCGTCTTCATACTGTACCGCATCACCGGCGATCGCAGCTACTTGGAATACGCATGGAACATGTTCAGCGCTATTAGACATGCATCACGTACGCCCTACGCGAACGGGCAAATTCGAGACGTTACGTTTGATCCATCTCGTGCGTCAAGTAGGTTCGATGGTATGGCGACACGAGAAGACAACATTGAAGATAAGATGGAGAGTTTCTGGACGGCGGAAACGCTCAAGTATTTCTATTTGGTGTTTAGTACAAGTGATATGATTAGTTTGGATGAGTGGGTTTTCAATACCGAGGCGCATCCGTTTAGACGGCCAAAGGCTAGGAGAGGAGGGAGGTGAGGCGGTGGCTTTGGTTTTTGGCTCACGTATGTGGCAAACTTGGGCTCGATACGGGTTAGATTTCATTGCAATGGCATTTCTGGCGTTCGACGAGGGAAGCATTGGGGAAGCACATCACTCCAGAGCATGAAAGGCACCCATGATGCGCGGTGAAGATGCTTTGACATTCACCGCGACAACAAAGCTATAGAAAAGTAAAGCTTGACCAGCGCGCGTTGAGCCGCTGGTCGGGTATCTCAGAAAGATTCATATCATCCGTCCCACAACTTCTGGATTGTGTCCCTCGGACTTTGTTGAGCAACACCGTGATGTGTGCTCCCGTTGCGGTCGTCAGGTTGAATAGACGCCATTTCAATGCTTTTTCGGCATGCAATATGCCCTTTTCCCATAAAGATTGATGACCTGGATTCCATACGCCATTGATGAAGATATAGAGGAGAGATGCGAGATGCGCTTGTTGAAGTGCAGAGTTTCTGAAAGAGAGGAGTACAGTGCTCCGGGCGAGACTGAACGCCATATATCATGGGTCTTGCCGTGTTGAATGCAGTAAGATCGTAAGTGATCGCTGTGTATTAGAATATTAGTTGAGCGCGAGGCCCTTGATGCCATTGGTAACCTCGACGGCCGCCGCTTTGGCAGTTGCGAGGAGGCCAGGGTTTTCTTTCTCTTCGCCATGGGCTTCCTTGGTCTCGCCATTCGTGCCGTTCGTACCTCGTGTGCCGTCTGCTTCTTGGTGTCCATTGGCGGCAGGCACATCGACATTCGCATTATGGAGCGGCTTCTCAATATCTTTTGCTTCGAGGCCGTCGAAGAGTGGGAAGATGCCACGAGCAACGTGGAAGTCGTTATGTACTGACAAAGCGTTAGAAAAGCTATGGTAGGGATCATTAAAGCTCACCAATGTTAAGGAGGTACCAGGTATCTACCACGCCTTGAAGAACGTAGCGTGCTGGGCTAATGGATGAGTGGCAATTGGCCCATTGCTGGCCCAGGCGGTAAAACTCGTCCTTCCACGCGAGGAAACTCACGGTCTCGACGATGGTCGGCTGTACGATCTCCTTGCCGGGGAAGACACCCCAAGTCACAGCATTAGGTCCCTCATTGGGAGCGTTCGTCTTCAAGTCACCGTCTTTATTCACAGCGTAGTACGTGAACTCAGGATCGCGCTCAATGCGGGTGATGATCTCTGCAATGTACTCCGGCGAGACGAAGACCTCGAGATATGCTTTCTGGTAGACATAACCATTTCGTGGACCCCATCCGAACACAGGGTCTGAGGATTTCGCTCCATTGACGGCCGGCTGCGAGTTGATGGTCAAGAAGCCACGGCGGTTGAGGTCAATCAGGTCCTGCTGGATGGAAGATGCCTCGCCAGTAATGGGCTGCTCACTCCATGGCAGACTTTCGAGCTTGCCTTCCATGTATCGAACAAAGAGATCAGCGAGATCTTTGATCGACGTGGGTGTGCCCCAGAGCTTGATGTTCTGCTCGTTGGTGCCCTTCAAACCAATCCCATACGAGTCGAGCTCGCCAAAAGCAGGAGAGCGAGAGTCTCCCCAGCGACCGTTGGGAAACTCATCCCAGTCTTGTGTACGTGCGACGTATGAGCGATTGCGATTGCGCCAGAAAATTGGTCGGACGTTCTCGTCACGGCGGTTGAGGCCAAGAGACTGTCTCCAGGGTAGGGGCTTCTCGAGAGGCGACTGGACGTCAGGCAGAAGATCGAGCTCTTCAAGGACCATGCGAGTGGCTTGAGCTAGGTTCATGGTGTAGCTGTGAAGGTCAGTATATAGAGTACAGTACTATTTTGTCGGACATACAAGTGCAGATGGGTGATGCCTGCATCGATCAACTTGCGGCACATGTCCGCAACAAGACCTTTGCCAACCTCACGTACTTCGACATCGTCGTTCTTGACAGGCTCGAGCGCCTCTGTCCAATGCTTAGGGATGTTACATCTCGTCCACTGTGCTCTCCGCAGGAAGGCGGCATGTGTATGAATGGGCATGATGCCAGGAATGATTGGAATGTCGATGCCCTTAGCTCGAACCTTGTTGACCCATTCCAAGAACAGATCGGTGTCGTAGAACATCTGCGTGACGATGAAGGTCGCACCGGCGTCCACTTTTTCCTTCAGGTGATCGATGAGCTCATCCACGTTGTCATTATCGTCACTCCCTTCAGAGTATCCTGCCACGCCAATGTCAAAGTGATTGCCATATCTCTCCCTGATATATTTCACCAAGTCCTTTGCATAGCGGAAGCCTCCAGCCGTAGCTTCCCATTTTTCTCTTTCACGGGGAGGGTCACCCCTCAACGCGAGTATATTCGTGCAGCCGGATTGGTAAGCGTCTCGGAGGGCTTCGTCGAGCTTCGACTTCTCCATGTCGGTGCATGTAAGATGCATGCATGTTTCGAGGCCGTATACGGTCTGGGCGACTTTGACCATTTCGCAGGTCAACTTCGAGTGGCGGCCACCTGCGCCCCAAGTGAGGTCGATGAACTGCGGACCGAAGCCATGCATGCGGTCCATGCGGTCGTAGAGATTTTGCACGCCCTGTATGAAGTCAGAATACTGGCATTGGGCCCATCGGGACTTTCGTACCTGCGCCGTCTTGGGAGGGAAGAATTCGAAGGAGAAGGTTGGCTTCCCCTCGGCTTTCACCTGGGCAAGCTTCTGTGAGATGTGCATGGTGACGAGCTAGGTAAAGAGAGTGAAAGGGAAAGGCAGAGTTATTTCCGAATGCTATACATTGTTAGCCATGTCGGTGCACTTCTCCATGTACCCCACGACCTCCGAATCTTACAAGGATGTCAGATGGTTTGCACTGCACCCCGCGCTCTGCAAAATTAGTCCACCGCCAACTATCCGAAATAACGTTTGCGAGCCCAGCGATCTGCAAGTACCCGCGACATATACTGCAGCTGCTACTGTATGTATGGAGGGAGGCGATGTGTGTCTTGTCGACTACGACGGTGAGTAGTTTTCTCTAGCGGAGAAAGAGTGTCAGTACATCAGGTTAGCGCGCGCCGGAGGCACAATCGGACGTGTTGACCATGCGCCAAGCTGCATGGTGACGGGAAAGACATCGTCCTCCCGTGCGAATTGGAGTGGCACGTGTGAAGCGTGATATGCTAGAGACGTTGACACATCATATTGGAATTGTACGTTCGGTGCATGTTGCAACTGGTGGGAGCTTCAGAAATGTGGGAGACGTGCCCCGCAAATTGACCTTCCAAGCTGCCCCGGCCGATGACGGCTGCCAATCGTCGGCTTGCCTCATGCAGGAACCCCGTTCGTCTCGAGCGCCGACCATTTCTTCGGCGCTCTTGCGACGATTAGAAAACACGTCGGTAAATAGGTTCTTGATTACTTGACAGCTGACCATCCATCTACGAGACCAAAACTTAGACATCTGACGCCAGCGTACGTTAATGCACCCATCAGCAACATGCCTCCTATATCACGACCCCGCCGCATCGTTGGTGTCTCCCTGAAGATGTACTTCGACCTACCGAGCACACTATCATATGTTCGTGGCGTACTCCAACTCGATGGCGACGCGTGGAACTCGCGCATCGATCTATTCGTGATCCCAGATTTCGTGTCGTTGACCGAATCTGCGCGTATCCTCGAGTCCTCCAGTATCATGCTCGGCGCGCAAGACACATTCTGGGAAGACAAAGGCGCATACACTGGCGAAGTGAGCCCGCTGGTACTGCAACAAGCTGGCGCGAAGATCGTTGAAATCGGGCATGCGGAGCGGAGAGCGCAATTCGGCGAGACAGACGACTGGGTCGCAAAGAAGGCGGGTGCTGCAGCCAGAAATGGCTTGATTCCTTTGGTCTGCATTGGCGAGAAGACGCATCATAGTGTTGCCTCAGCAGCTGTCGGTGCGGCTATTGCAGAGTGCAAGTCGCAGGTGCTGTCAGTGTTGAGTGCTGTTCCTGACGACACGGAAGTCATCCTGGCATACGAGCCTGTCTGGGCGATTGGCGCAAAAGAACCGGCGGACCCTGATCACGTCGTCAATGTTACAAAAGAGCTTAAGAAGCTGGCCTCTGAGCGAAGTGGTGTGACAAGAATTGTGTATGGCGGAAGTGCGGGACCAGGGACGTTTGCAAAGATCGCTGGAGGAGTAGATGGTCTGTTCCTTGGGCGATTTGCGCATGACATTCACAACCTGAAGAAAGTGATCGAAGAAGTAGGAGGTGCGTAAGAATGGTCGCCGAACCGCCTGCTCTTGAAACGCATACTTTTCGAGGCAGAATAGAGAGAATGCGGGGTGATCTTCTTTGGCAGACATCATCTGGTCTGCCTATACAGCTGTGTGCAGGAGGTGGGTCGCGAGAGTTGCGTCTTTCATGCGCCGCGAAGGTAGTGTGTCTACTCATGCACAGTCTGCTCTTACCACAAGGGCACGTGTAATACGGGCACATCATCTTCGAGCATCGGGTTCCAGGCGAGGCACAACACAAGGAAAGGATCAAGATCGTGCAGTAGAGTGTATGGGTGATTGCGATTCCGTTCGACCTTGCATCGACTGTTGTAAGATCACTCTGGGTGTGTAATTCCCCACCTGCGCGTAGCGTTTAGTCGAGGACTGCTAGTAATGGCTGCTGCTGCTGCTTCTCCGTTGGTTGTGGCTTCCATCTGTTGTTGTGTTAGTCGCACCTTCTCAGTCCTCCTGTCACCGACCCCAACAGACAGCAGGAGCAAACCTCCACAACACTTCATCGCCTTCAACCCTCGTGAACATGAGCAGAGCACCCAGATGAACCGGCATATTGCCACCGTATATGCTCCGCGTCACTCTTACGGACACCGGCACCGCAGACGATGGCACAACTATGGAACGACTCCACGCTGCAACTCCCGTCATACTGTGTGTTCAAATATCGACAGCCGCTCGAAGCTACCGTGTCATGATATGGTATGGTCTACCGGCATATTTCATCGAAAAGACTTGCGGCGAGAGAACAAGTGCCGCTCGTTGTGACTCTGCGCGTCCGAAAAGCTCGACAAGACGCGTCAAGTGGATGCGATTGAGGTCGTAGCAGTACTATCGGTGTTCCTCAGGATTTGTCTTCGTTGTCACTGTCTGACACACAAAGATTTACAACTGCGACCAGTTAGCGGAAAGGAAGCGGCGCAATCTGAGCTTCAATTGCCCATGTTAATGGCTCATGGATCGAATAGCCTGCGCGTACCTCCCTAAACATGTCAGCACTTGTGGTGATAGCTTCGGCAGACCACACCGGTACATTTGCGACGATCCTTTACGAACCCTTTTCGAATCCCCAGGTCCCGGATATCAGCCTGTTCGACAATCCGGGGCTATTGAAATCGGCCAACCTCATTCATATGGGAGCAAAGGAGCGAAATCAACCAGCATTGTCGACCAAGCGCTCGGGTCGCAGACACTGCTCGACCAGGCTCAAGGTTATGTGGAGATTCCCGTCTACCTTGATAGGAAGGAGACGGCTGCCAATTGCAGCAAAATCCCTCCCAATCGTTTTAGGGACGTAGAATGTCACGGATGGTCGAGCATGGCTGAGGTCCAATAGTATAAATTGGCCTCTCAACCAGCCGGTACATTTTTCTCGACGAGCACATCCTTCATGGACTATTCATCCTGGTTGTGCCGCACCTGAGGTCAAACAGCACGACTGGAGCTCTGACGTTAGCTGAAGCGGTACTCAGGGACGGCCTAGCGAACTACCGTTTGGCGCGAGCGTTTGGCAACACGACAGCTCCTTTCCTCCTCCTTCAGCTGCAGGTCGACTCGGCAACAAGGCCCATTGCCCGACTGGGATATGCTCCGTAGCGCCGATCATCAGAGCTCTCACTGTATCTGGCCGTCGTCTGATCCTTTCGAGCTCGACAAATCTCCCAATGGGCAATAGAACCAACAGAAAAGGCAGAGATCGCCTTACATCTACATCCAACTACAACATACACTCAAGAAGTACTTCCCCATATTCAACTCGATGCTAGAGGCACAGAGGAGTCCAATGCACAGCGGGTCCCATAGCGCACCTAATCAGGAAAGGCGCAGCCATCGCGGAACGCCTCCGCCGCTACCTTCCGACACCTCGTCGGATGAGCGCAACACACCGGCCACGGGTCTCCTCGGTCACACCACCAATTCATGACAGCACTCGACCGCGCAGTATCATGCGGGGAAAGTGGACACTCATTGAACATCTGGCACATGTCCATCTGACATTGGCTGCGCATCCTGTTGATCTCTCATAATTCGTGCACCGTTTGTTCTCTTGAACGACAAGCGCTACCGTCACGCTATTGTCGAGCTGGAAAGACGGTGTGGGCTCGAACTGAATCGAAACACTCATGCCTGATTGGGCCTGTGCAATCTCGGTCGGCGATTCACAAAGCACTGCTTAAGTTTCTTGATTAGATGCACACTCACGTCCTCAGATGTGCGAGCTGACACTTGGTCGGACAACCTCAAGGGCAAAGCCCAGGCAATGAAGCCTAGTCGACGGTTCAAAGAGATCCGTCTGTGGCATGACGTTAGTGAATAACCACTTCGACAAAGCAAGCGGTTTTAGCACACTTCCCCGCAAAGCCAACCTCGTTAGGTGACGGGCCGACGATCGTTAGCCCCAAAGTCTAGGCCAGATGCTCTCCACACGAATCAGCATGCTTTCATCTCCACTTCACTCCGCACAACCGGGCCTAGCTTATGGAACGCGGAGAGCCTACTGGCTGGTACAAGGCGGGAGATTGAGCTCTCTCTTGATCCTGGTTGCATACAGCAAGATGGCCATCGCCCACAGTCGCCCAATTTGGCAGCAAAGACGCCGAGGTTTGTCGGCTGTTCAGTGAGGATGATGCGCTCAAGCATGAAGCTATTGTGCTCCAGCCACTTGCTTCATGGCATTATGTTACTGTTGAACATCAGACGGGCATCCGAAGCTAACAAGACGAACAACGCAAAGGAATGGGTACTATCATTTTGCACATGGTACGATGTGCTTAGACCAGACGAACGCAAGGCTCCTACGGCCAGCTGTGGAGGACATTAAGCAGCAGCCACCTTCGCAATGATGGAACTACCCCAGCTTTTTAGCAAATCAAGCCTGCCCTACGAACCGAAATGTAGTCTAGGCAGATCGTCAGTGTTGAGTGCGTACTGCGAGTGTAGCGCGGAGCCGCAGCAGTTGGCCCTCCCCTGTCCCAAAACACCTAGGGCGGCGTGGCTGCACGTGTCCACAGGCTCGTTGTTGATCGCTTGCTTTCGTCCGGAGGCTACGCCATTTTGGAGTACATCTGTGCCCCAAGGTTTGGGACGTATTAATACAACCTCTAGTCCAAGCTCCTTGCCCGTAGGCCCCGTAGCATATAATCTCCCCTGCACCCCAGACTTGTATACGCCATGTCTTATCAAACCGAGACACCAAGCACAGGTCTCTTCAACTCAGGCAAAACACACGAAGCTGCTGCTCATAACAACGCACACCTCGGCGCTACATCAGGAAGAGATAACGACAATACCCATCTCGGCTCATCGACTGCCAGAGACGCAGAGACATTGTCAGCAGGTTCAACTGCCCACAACGGATCCACAAGGATGACTGACCACAACAACGCGTTGGAGAAGGACTTCTCCCGACAAAATGGTGAGTGTCTTTTGTGGCCTCTCCGTACTTTTATTGATACGTGATAGGCAATGACTACCATCAACACCTAGATCACAACACCGATTCAGATACTGCTCTGCGACACATGCGAACAGCTGGCAGCATTTCGATCTCGCCAGAGCTATTCGAGAAGCTTTATCTGTCTCCACAGAATCAAGTCAAGGGAGAACTTCGAAAGACATTTGGTAACCCAACTCCTTTGTAAGTAAACGTTCGCGTATCTGTTACAAATAGCAACTTACGCGCAGTCAGGGCTCTCGTCGGCTTTCTGTTGTCACTCTTCCCTTTGAGCATGACCTTGATGGGATGGCGAGGCGCAGGCGGCAGTGGAGCGGCCAGCACCGGATGGTATTATTTCGCTGGTGGTCTACTCATGGTCCTTGGTGGCCTTGGTGAAGTATGAAATTTCTTTGAATGCCTTTTATCGTACGTGCGCGATGCTAACAACAATTAGTGGATTCTTGGCAACACATTTCCGTTCGTCGTCTTCACATCCTTTGGTGCTTTCTGGCTCGGATTCGGCGCGACTCTCCAGCCCTTCTACAACGCTTATGGCGCTTACAAGAACCCGGCCGATGCAAGCAGCACTGGCCTCGAAACCACGGGTTTCAACGTTGGCCTCGGTGAGTCGAGACCGCGAAGTGAGAATTGCAGAACCTCATGCTAATCCCATGCTCGCCTACTTTATGCTTTCCATGGCTCTCCTGTGCCTGATTTACCTTGTGTGCTCGGTCCGAACGAACTTGATCTTCTTCCTCATCTTCTTCACCCTCGTACCAGCATTCAGTCTCCTCTGCGGAGCCTATCTTAATGCGGCCAAAGGCAATGCTCGTGTCGCTGCCAAGTGTCAAGAAGCTGCTGGTGCTTTCACGTTTGTGACGTGTCTCCTTGGATGGTACATTCTCATGGCTATCATGCTTGCCAGCGTCGACTTCCCCTTCGACCTTCCTCGTGAGTCTATTCAACAACCGTATGATAGAGATGTATTCTAACGATTTGCAGTCATTGATCTCTCTGGTATGGTCAAGGGTGCTAGCGACAAGCGCAAGATCGACCACGTCGAGTAAACGTGTTGTCACGCTATAATGATTCGTCAACAGATGGTCACGAGGTTGTCTAACGATGTGAACACGAGACAATGGGTGGTAGGAGTCAATTAAAAAGGATACCAATAAGGCGAGCTGCAGAGCGGCATCAACACCGCGATGAGATGGAGATGGTTGAGCGTCTTCGCTTTGCCATGTTGATAGTACCGTGCGATGTATTGATGATCTTCGCCATATCAAACTTTAATATAATGCCGTTGTCGTTAACTTACGTTCCACATATCACTGCCGTTATGCTCATACTTTGCTGGACACATCGCACTAATCTTGCGTGTTGTCTGTGTTATCATATGAAGCGCTCGTGCCCCCTTCCAGCCCAGCTTGCTGTTGTCTACACTTTCCGCCGTTTATTCCTATGTTCATTCCCTTCCTCGCCATCAACATCCTGCACCAGCCTTCTTCCCTCTCGCTTGCCAGCCCTGCCATCGATCTCCCCCTCACTCTCCCCATTCCCATCCTCAAAATCGCACGAAAACGTACTCCCAACGTCCCCCAAAATCACCTTCTTCTCTTCCTCCACACTTCCAACATCCCTGTCCTTCCCAACAACAGTCTCCAGCACAACCCCAAAACTATCCTCTACAACACACTGCATGTCCACATACTCCTCCCACTCCTTTTCAACATGCGAGAATATTTCCCGCACGCTCATGTCCATCGGGAAATGCACCGCAGCACGCGACACAGCGAGAAGAATGGGGTCTTGATACGTTTCCAGGCCTGGGTAATCTTTCAGCATACCTCGGATACTCATCCACGCATCCTCTAGCACTTGGGGGCTGGAAGGAGGCCAGTTCGTATGCACGACGCCCCCAGCACCAGTGTTTTGGAAGTTTTGTAGTTTAAATGCAAAGCCCGTCCACGGGTGTGCAGCGAAAAGCGTGCGCACACCAGTCGCAGGCAGAATGCGTGAAGCACCATTGACAGCAGCTCCGTATGCAGGCGCTAGTCCGCTGTCGTGCCAGGCGGTGTCGAATGCGGGTTTCATGATGTTGTCGTGCCAGATTCGCAGGAATTCCGGGTTCGTGGATAGGCGTTGGAAAGGGGCGGTTGGGGCGTGGGGGAATATGACGAAGAGATGGGGTGCTATGCCCATTTTCATTTTCATGTTTGCACTCTCACTTTCTTCATCGTCGTCGTAGCCCGTTGCCGGTTCAAGAGGAGAAGCGGGATACCCAGACCCGAAGAACAAGGCGTTCTCCACAGCCTCGGCAGAAATAGGGATGTGTGAAGTCCGACTAAGATGCGCGGCGATTGTATGTGCGGCGCTAGATGGGATGGGGTTTATTGGAACATCGTCAAGCGTGTGTGGGATCCAAGGTGTTTGTTCCCATGTCAGGCGTTTGACGAAGGATAAGGAGGTCGGCAGACAGAAGGATAGGGTTGAGTGGGTCGAAGTTGGTTGGATCTTCCTTCCTTGAGCGGGCAGGAGTGGTCGCCTAGGATCTGGATCTGGACCTGGAGTTGATGGCGGAGAGGCGATGGGAGCTAGTGCGGTGGCTGTGGTGTCGGTGCTGGGAAATAAGGATGTTGAGCCACTCGATTCGAATATAGGCGCTGGAGAGCCTTCTGATGTAGTGGTTGAGGTCTTCATGGTTTTGGTCGTAGTTGAGGGCTTGCTGGTGGCAGTTGAAGTGGGTGCCTTTTGGTTTGCGAAGAAGATAGGGAAGAAAGGTCTTGTACAGAGGAGTCGGATGGAGAGAGTGTTAAGAGAATGCAGAATGAGTGAAAGACGAGTGGGATTGTGGCAGGTATCGCCTAACGCTCAAAAGTGAAACATCGTGTCCGTCTCCAAAAAGCGTAAAGTCACTCACAGAATCAGCTGGTATGAGCCGCGGCCTCACTCCCCTCAGCGAGAAGTACATTTTGCTTTCTCTCATCAGGCCTGACTATGTCGGATTGCAACCAGTATTCTTTCGATATATCCGTCTCATCTCACCACGGCACAATAGCCCCATCATACCTATAAAAATTTCCACTGTCCCCCTCCTTCAGCCCACCCACGACCTCCAACATACTCCCCACACTAACCTCCGCCTCAATCATCGCCCCCTTCCCTCCCATCCTCGTCTTGACCCACCCCGGATCCATACAGATCACCTTAATCCCCTTACTCTTCAAATCCCGCGCCTGATGCAACGTCAACATATTCAACGCCGCTTTGCTCATGCTATAAGTGCAGCACTTGGTCATGCCCGTCGCGCTCGTCAGGCTCCCGAGGCCGGAAGTCATGTTCAATACCACGGCGCCGCGGGCGAGATACTTTTCCAACGCCTGCACAATCTTCGTGGGCCCAAAGACGTTGGTTTGCATGTGATTTTGCACACTCTCTGGTGTGAGATTTAGACTCGTGTCTGCGGACGTGGCGTTGATGCCGGCGACGTTGAAGAGGAAGTCTAGATTGGACCCGGTTTTGGAAAGGATTTCCGCGACGCGGAATTCCAGGGACGAGAGGGAATCGAGCGAGGATACGTCGCATTCGATGATGTGGATGTTGTTTGATTTGTTGAGGGCTTGCAAGTCGGATGTGTCATTGGATTTTGAACGCACGCCGGCGATGATGGTGGTGTTGGTTTGCGATGCGAGTTGCCGCACGAATTCGAGGCCGATGCCGCGGTTGGCGCCGGTGAGGAAGTATGTTGGCATGTTGTGATTGGGTTTCGTCTTTTGGTTTTCTTTCTTGAGATGTTCTATGTCGTGGTCGGATTGTAGTGCGGAACCAAATGCTTTTGTAATCCTGCTGCTTCCGCGGACTACTGTTACCACCGGATAAACAATTCTTCGAAAGAAAGTTGTTGAGGTAGGTCAATGGCAAGGACTCTGTCTTGTATTTGTGGTCGTCCAACTATGATACACTTACTGATCCCTCGCTTGGCTATAGCGGGCAGGATCCCGAGGAACCGTTGTGCATAATGCACGATCTATATTGCGGTACAGGGCCGTTCATGCGATCTATGACGTCGTCCTAAACAGTATGGCAGCATCATGCTTCGACGTGTAAGTGTTTCAGATGTCCGCACAGGTGACTCTTTGAGGTGTTTCATCCGCATGTTCGTGAGACGTGGTCCATGCACCGGGCGAGGCTATAAGACAAAAGTGGACCATCTCCGGTGGGTTTGGAAGGATGAACATGTAGAAGTGCCGAAGGACGGCACGGCCGTGCCCACACACGTGCAAGAGAAACTCACCCACCCTTCGTGATCAGATGCACAAGCTACCAATGGCAAGGACCTTCAGTCTTTAATGGGTGTAATGAAAGAGGAGTGTGACCGACTGCTAGATCAGGTACAGAGCTGCTTAGTAAATCCCCACCACGCTAGTCCGAAGCACGCAATGACGACCATACAGTCGTTGCCAGCCATTACAACGAACGTCAAGGGTTTCCTTCTATGTCAATCAAAGCATGCAGCAGACGTAAAGCAGTTCCGAGAACCCTCCCAGTACCACGAACTCGCCAGTCATATAAGTTTTCAGGTTGGTATATCCAGACATCAATCACAACCACAAAGCACACTTCATACAAGTCTATCCATACACCAAACCAATACTCAAAGCCATTCTAAATGCTCCTGCTACAACGTCTCCTATCCTTCGCAACTCTCACAACCTCCCATCTCCTCCCTACCCACCAACAACCCCTTCCAATGTCTTCGACCAAACAAACAATTTACTTCGGGTACGGCTCCAATCTCTGGCTCCACCAAATGGTCATTCGTTGCCCAGACTCCACATATCTCGGCATCGCACGCCTAAACAACTACACCTGGATCATAAACGACCGCGGCTACGCCAACGTCGTCGCATCCAACTCCACGTCCACATCCACTTCCACGGACAACAAATACTCCACCCAAGTCTACGGCCTCGTCTACTCCCTCTCCCCCTCCGACGAGCAAAGACTGGACAAGAACGAAGGCGTGCCAATCGCATACACCAAAGAGCTCCTCTCCGTGGATTTCTGGTCCGCCGGCCCTCCTTCCCCTCCTTCATCCCCACACCAGAAAATCGACACTGCGAAACCACCAGATGAGACTGGGGACATGCTCGTATACATTGACCGCGTACGTATTACGCCGGATGAACCGAAGAAGGAATATGTGTATCGCATGAACCAGGGGATTGAGGATGCGCTGGATTTGGGTGTGCCGGAGGGGTATGTGGAGGCTGTGATGAGGCGGTATATTCCTGCTCCGGGGAAGGATGGCGGAGAGGAGAATGGAGAGATGGCGGAATTTGCTAGGGGTCAGGCGATGCAGTTCAAGGATGAGAGTGGGGTGTTTAGTTGATGCTATTGGTGTGAGTGAGACTGGATGGATTGGTATTGAGGGGAATTGGACGGGGTATTGAGCGCTTCCATTCGAATGTGGATTCAGTCAAGTACAGAGCATACCCATTCGACCCAAAGAAGCCAGCAATGTCTAATACCGGCCGTGAATAGCAACAAGCAAACGAAATCCTGCCCCTGCCTAGGCTTGCGTCCAGTGTCTGAAGTACTCGCTTGTAAGCAATAGTACACAAGCAGCCCCACAATATGCCTTCATGTGGACTCCCAACTCGTCTGTTGGGAGAATTCACATCTCCTCCCTTGCCTTACGGTAGCTAGCCTGTCATCACACAAACCATCAGCTGGGATCCCAATACTTTCGCTGCAGGGTGGCATCAATACGCGGATGCGCAAACCGAAATTGACTTGCGAATATCGCAGGCGAACTAGAAATCAGAAGACTGATGTCTACGCACCTCCTGTTCCACCTGTAGCTGGTCCACAACGGGCGCCAGCTCCGACAGAATCTCGTATGCCTTCTTATGGTATTCAAGCTGAGCAGCGATGAGATCGGCAAGGTTACGGAGGGGCTCGGGGGTATCAAGGACCTGCTATCAAGTCAGCGCGTTCTTTCCATGAGGACATGTGATCCGCGTGCACGGGGTGTACGGACATTCTTCATGACACCAACAGCCTCCTCTGTCTGTCCAACAAATTCGTCTTCGGCCTGTTCAATCTTGGCCCGCGTCTCCTCGCTCAAATCTTCCTCATTAGTCTCTTTGCGACCAGGCTGGCCAGGCAGCGTAAACGCAGGACCTTTCGCGCTGGCTTTGGTAGCATCCAAGCTCAATCTCGAGTTCTCCACCGCCTTGCGAGCGCGTGTCGCAAATTGAATATTGGTGTTCAGCGTCGTACTCCAGCCTGTCAAAAAGCGGCTCTGGATCTGGGCGTCTTGAGCTAGACGGGCCTCGCCCACCTTCTCGCTCGCGATAGCGTACTTCTCTAGCGCTGTAGCGAGCGGGTCTTCACTGGAGCTCGTTTGCTCAGATGAGAGCATGTGTGAGGCGTTGAGGGCGGCACGGGCGACGGCATGGCTGAACGTCTTGGGCTGCGGCTTCGCAGAGGGAGGGGCGGTCAGAGCAGCCTGGGCTTCGGCGGGGGAGGTGGCGCTGGACAGGAGCTGAACCTTCTCGGTGACGGTGCGGCTGAGGTCGTTGACAGACTCGCGGATGTTGGCTGGGTAGTCGTAGGCTTCGTTGGCGTATTGCGAGCTGGTAGGGAGCACATGTCAGAAGAAGTCGAGGGGTGGGAGGGGATGCGGAGGGCCTTACGTGACCTGAAGCATGGTCGTGTGCACCTTCTTCAGGGCATCGACACGTTTCTCGAGCTCGATGTAGTCTGGTGGGAGTTGGGTCTGCCATGCCGTGTGTTAACGTAACACTCCATGAGCGCCAACGGTGAGGTTGTGTACGCTCTCAGAGCTGTAGACAACCCGCTCTGAAGATTCGCACCTTATCTTCGACTTGTCCAACCTGCTCCTTGACATATTGCTGTGTCCTGGCCGCCCAAGGCGTGAATGAAGCACTGCGGCAGCCATGTCAGCATATCTTGCGCTGCGTACGTCTTGAACACTGGCAGGACAAGGAGATGCGGAACGTACGAGATGCCCTTTCCAAAAGCCGTAATCTTCCCAAGATTGTCCATGATGACGTATTTAGACCAATGTTGTCTGGTTTATGCGCCTGTGTCAAGGTTTGGTCTGGTTTCGTGGTGCTGTGCCTGGGAAGCTGTTGCGACGCACCTGCCGCACTAAAACGCCAGCTGCGCGGTGATCTGCCCCACTAGCCGCTTTCGGTTGTTGCTGAACCCCTTCGTCGTGCACCTCGAAACGGCGCATGTGACTGGAGCTCTAAGCACCTACACCGTGGCTTTGCTGCGTCCTCAAAATCTCTTGTGCACGTCATGTTCAGTCAAGACTCACCATCTAATTCCTGCCATAGATAGTAGAAGTATTGCGAAGAGATCTGTCAGCGACTCCAAAATACTCCGTACAGTTCGTGTCTAGGTTTGGTGCTCTAAATCTAGGCCTCAAATACTAGCATGGCATATCATTCGCAAAGGAAATTACAAACCCTGGATGACGATGCGCATGATACGTAGTGATTCAAAACAAGGCTTCAACATATTTCCTGTTTCATCATGATCATGAGCGCACCTCAGCTTGGTATATAGCATATACTCTTTGGTACTGGCTGAAGTCAATGTTGCACGAAAGTCTAATCAAATTTCCAGAATGGGGAGAGAGGTGAGAGAGCAGAGGATCACACGACGGGTGATGCTGTGCTGGAAGCTCTTTCAATATTCTGTTGACATGTGAAAGTATCGCATAACTTGTGAAACTCGAACAGCTTAATATGCACCTGGGATTGTGGTATCTCCATGCTACGAGATTTGCACACAGGACAAGTCGTGAGGAGATTTCGTAAGTGAAGGGTCGCGTTTCTGTCCGATCAATGGTTGGCAGTGTGAAGGGAAGACATCTGGCTGCCTGAATTCGAGGTGCAACGGTGATGTTGTGACCATGAAGTAGTGGAGTATAGTATCGGTAATCTTTCTATCGTGAGCTACATCATCAAGGCGAAAGTCTATGTAAGACATCTTGGTTGATCTCAAATTCCCAAACCGTGCCCTGCCGCCTTGCCCATGCCGCCCAAGTCTTGACCGCTGTGCGCCGTGTATCCTCTTGTCACTGGGTATTTCCATCTCTTGTCCATGCGCAAATCTCCCTCCTTCTGTTTAAAGTTTCGTCTTCCCGAAGCCTGCGCGCCTCCCTTACAGCCGTGGCCACCATCAATAGGACTACAGATATTCTGCTCGGTGGACGTCGAAACTAACTTGCCGCAGCAACAGTAACACGAACCACGTCTTTCTTGCGCGTTCGCTCCATTCTGCCTGATTTGTAGAAGCTTGCTGCACGCTGGTCCCACCTTGAAGCTGTCGTACGCCGGCATGCAGCACGCCGCTAGATCTGTCGATCAACGTTTCACCGAGCGCCTCTCGGAAGTGCGTATCTGCCACAACGGTCGCGCCGAACAGGGCTGAACGCCGCGAAAAGAGTGGTTCTAGATTCGATGACGGAATGCGAATACCCGCTGTCCGGGGAACTGGCCGCCACGTAGGTGTCGTGCTCTCAAATGAGATGCGGGCGGCGTGCGCCGATGCGTGTTGTCATCTCCTTCATTGCCCAGGATGTTGCAATCCGTATGCCTCTGCATTTGATGACTTTCGATCACTGCCGTATCCCGTTGCCCAATCCGGCGACCCGCCTGGCATGCCTGAAGGTGCACTGTCTGCACTCGTAACAGTCATCGTATCGGATGGTGGCGAGTCAGAGATCGTGAGAGAACTGAAGATGCCCCTCATCTCTCGTAGATCGTCGGATACCGGGTCCTTTTTGAAATGTGTGCGCTCTTTAATGAAATCCTTGATCGAACGAATGATGGGCGGGCAACGTTCATCGTCTGGAAGCCACCAGTCCGATGGGCTTGCACCCATAGGTTCGAGCATGCGATTCCGGAGGACGTCTGAGTATATGTATCTAGGGAACGAGTTAGCTATATGCACAGTGGTGCGCTCTGCCCAATTTCGGAGCGAGATGAGTGGTGACTACAATGATAGTCTTGATGAGACGTACCCGGATGCTTCTACCTTCGCGAAAGTTTGTCGACACCATTGGGTCGTCTTCGGATCCTTGGGTAGAAACAGGGATGCAATTGCAAAGCTCACTTGCGCTTCCAGCAGCATACCCTCGGGGGTGTCGGGGTACGCACACATAGCCTCAAACACCTGCACTGCTCTAAATGCCTCCCTCGTCAACTCTGGGCTGAATGGCTGTCGCAAGGCCATTGCCTCGGAAATAGCAAACATAAACACGATTCCCCACATGTCGAGCATGAGAAAATTGGATGTGAACAGCGGACCGCCCCAGATGACGTCGGGCTCGAAGGGGTTGACGATATCGTTGGGGTCGGGGTCTCCTGGCATATATTTGACTTTGTGTTCTGGATCCAGTAGCTTCGCCGGAATGTTTGCTTGAAGAGTCTCGACCTTTGTCTTCAATGCAGGTAGTTGCTTCATGAAGTCTTCGGGGCTGATGAGACCCTTTTGAGTCCGTGCGAAGAGATCGTTCGAATCCTTCGCCACTAGTCTCGAGTATGCGAAGCGTTCTTCGTAGAGAGTGTCCAAGTCGTTCGGGTTGTCGCGAAGCTTCTGTGCGTAGCATTCATGGACTGCCTCAAACCACTCTCTGCCGAGGACTGATTCGCCTCCAGACTGGAATCCAACGAACAGATCGAATCTGATGTACCACAGGCTTACTTTCAACAAGAAGTCGGATTTAGTGATGCTCTGCGGAGTGTAAAGCTTGTTGAGCATGTCGAATGCAGCTTTCTGGTGGCCCATGAGATTGACCCAGTCACCCAGCATCTCCTGTAGGTGCTGTTAGCACCCTGCGAGCCATGAATACACGACAAACTTGCCTCAATGCTTGCCAGTTGAAGGATGGTCAGAAAAGTAGCAAGACCCGTTTTCTTGTTTTGGGTGATTGCTTCCCTCAGCTTGTGTACCGACTCGTTGTAAAAATGGAGAAATGTGTTCATGCGTCCGTCGGGCTGGACGAGTGTGTGAAAATAGGCTGCGTAGCCAGCGACAGCGTATTTGAGAGGCTCGTACTTCATCGCCTGCTTCAAGAAGTCGCCCTTGAGGAAATTGTGCGTATCGCGCTTGAGCGAATAGTGATGCACAGTGATGTGGGTGCGGAAGTAGTCCAAGTAGAAGTTGACGTCCAACGTCCTTGATGAGCCACTCTTCTTCATGGGTGCCACCTTGCTGGTCTGCGCACTGCCTTTGCGGGATAAGGATGGACGCGCAATGGGAGGGACCGTTGACGAAGCCTCGGTGGACGGAGATGTGCTTTGGTCAAGATATGAGCCCGGTGTATGCGAAGAATCGCGCAAGTCTTGACTACCAGATACCAGGCCGTCATCGTAGTCATAGTCCTCGTCCTCATCCTCGTCCTCATCGTCTAGAATGGAGGGCAAACGCTCCTTGTCATCGTCATCATGGTCATCCGGGGATGATGCGCCCTCACCAGTATTCGCCTTTCCTGATTTAGACCCACTCCGCGATGACTTCTGTGTGGACTGCGAGTCTGGATAGACGCACTCGCGATTACCCTTACGACATCCTGTAGTCAACAATGTCAGAACGTGCCAAGCTTCAAAGCGTCGCGGAGAGACTCACGCTCACAGATTGGGTGGTTTTCATCACACTGCCATCGCATTAGCTCGGCTAGTGGAAAAGAAGATATGGAACTGTCACCTTCACTCTTCGTTGTCTGCACGTAAAGCATCCACTCCTCGTTCTGCGGTGCTTGACTTGCTCTCCCGGGACTGGCCGCCTTCGCGCACGAGCATTTGCACCTTGCGCCGAGCCCAATGGTCCCGAGAGATCTTCATACTGGTCCGCATAGGTCGGTTGGAGGTGAGCATCTGTGTACTGTACAAAGGGTCCATGAACTCCGGGATGAAATGGATTGTCAGAAAGACTTGGTGGGTAAGACCCTTGTGGAATCATAAGCGGTGGACCATGCTGTATATTCAGGTTTGGGATTGCATTTGGGTCGACATTGTAGTACTGAGGCGGAATGTTATGACCTGGATAGTATCCAGACATCGCTAAGAGTGGTGTTTGGTAGGCGTAGAGAATGTAGTGATACTGATAGTCGCTGGTGACAGACGGCTCGCCGAAGTGGGATCAACGTCATTCAGATCCCGGAAAGCAGGGGTTCGAGGTCGATCGTCCGCGTTTGACACTGGCTCCGCAACAGGGAATCAGGAACGAATTTATGTTTTGTAGGGACGGCTTTTGAAGATACATGAATTATGACCGAAAGTCACAGGCCGCGCGAGTAGTTGAGATTGTGCACCTGGGTCCGGCGGGTGTTGGGCCCCTTGCTAGCACCACAACCAAGCGGCTATAAATGCGCAATGGAGTCTCGACACTCCAGCTCCCACGGAGCAAGGTGGATTTGCGGCGCAACACAGTGCTGACAATGAGGGCAGGTGCGGTGCCAGTCTGAAACTGGACGACGTTGGAAAGGAGTACAGCAGCCGCAGTTTGAAGTTGTGTGAGGTCTCTAGCTCGTGACGAAAGCCATCAGGCTCGGACAAAGGCACAATGCTGGCTGCCAGTAACGTACAGTCTGAGTGTTCATCAGACGTCTGCAGCGGCGGTCAGGGTTTAGAGAAATGGAAAAAGCAAGCTGTGAGTGGTTTGGTCTTCCAGGCCTTGAACGGCCGTGCGCATATCCTAGATGTTTCCGCTTTCCGCGCACTGGTGGATTAGCTCAGCGCAAGACGCACTCTCTGCTCCTGTTCCTGAGCGTTATTGGGAACCGTGCGAACTGGTCCACTGTGACGAAATTTACATCGACGGGGATGTCTGGGGACCAAGTCATGCCTGACCCCGGAGCCTTCGCTCCAGATTGCCGCCTACGGTCACTGCTGTCCAGATCCTAGTGGCTGATCGCGCCTGTCAACATCTTTAGGCGTGCAGGCATGGCTGCAATGGATGTTTGTCATTTGCAATCGGTCTAATGCGTGCTGATCGGTTTTGCAGTAGTGGATCCCAGCGGCAGCAGAAAATGACAGCAAAGCCGGAGATGATGTGCGCCAGGCCCGAACAATTCGGACAGCATTCGCGCAAGTGAGGGAGAGTGGGGCGCTCAGTGAGCCCTTGTACTGCACGACAGCATCAGCGAATGACGTGCACTGTGAGGGGAAAGCTGCTGCGCTGAAAGCGGCCACCAGTTAGTTCTCGTGCTTAAAAGCGCCACAACTGAGTGCCCTTACTCGAAACTGCGTAAAGGCACCGTTGAATATAGGACAGGGTCTGTATAGGCCAGAGAACACCGTGATTTTACTCTCCGAAAATGGTTCATGCGCCGATGCACGATATTGTCCGGTGGCATCCCTTAAACTTCCAAGCCTCATCAAGGGCTCGAGTTGCCTGCTTGGAGAATATCAATTGATATGCCAGTTGCCAAACCCGGCTAGCTGGACAGGCCACATTTAGCCAGCCCACCCACGCTATCCATTCCTTCATAAAACGAGTCACCTCGGCCGTTGGCGAGAGAAGCAAAGCCAGGTTTCGAGAACAGCGCGGCGCTCATCACTAACTTATTTTGTGTACTCAAGCTCAATGTGACTCGGTCCCTTTCCCGTGACCGTGGTAGCCCTCGAAGACCTGCGTTTCCAAGGCTGGACGGCCGGCTCACCGACGTTGCTGTCGGCATGACGCGGGAGGGATGTTAATGTTCCATAAAAGAAAGATCACCGCGCGTTCCAATATGATGTCTAGCGCATACGATGTCTGGCGCGCGCATATCTGAAGCATATTGGTGTAAATTATGATATGAAGTCGGCGAGCGGACCGCATGAATTGCTGTATCAGGCCGCCTCATCGGAGCTCCAAACTTGTCTTCGTTGTGGTAGTCCGTGGTGGATCAGCGGTCTTCACTACCTAGCCGCCATTGTTGTTTAGAGCTGAGGCGGTAGTAATTTGCATTGTCGCCGTCATGGACGGCAGACCCTGACAGATGGTGAGACTTAGTCGTACAGACGCTGTGTTCTGCCTTGCGCAGGCACCGTCGTCGGGGCTGCTGCAATGGCACTTCCGTTGAGAGCTAACTGGTGGACGTCGGCATACAGCAGATGACCGTGCAGCTCCGTACGTCATGCGGGTCCTAGACTGGATGGTGCTGGAGAGCTCATGTTGATTAACGCAAATTGTCACTCACTTTGCAGCTCTCCAGAAACTGCCCAATCTTGGCTGTCCAGCAGATGCTGTGTAACGTACGACGAAACCTTCTATACTGGCCTATGTATGGCGCATGCCGTTTCCTCGACTCAGTCTTCAGCAGAACGCCGACTGCGGACCGCCATCAAGCTGGGTGGCTTGCATGTGCATGCAGCGCACGAGTGAGCAGTGATGCCCAGGTGAGCTGAAGCGCGGCAGATGGCCTAGCGTGTGGGGTTGTTGCTGGTAGTGCTCGACTCGTCGACGGCCCAAGATCAGGTAGCGGCATGATGCAAATTCCAGCATGCAGTCTTTCCGTCGCAGCGGAGCCCCACGTGTAGAACGCAGGGTTATGGCCTTCGGCGAGGACCCAGAGATCGGGCATGAAACAGATGAGCCTGACGTTGAAACTCTCCGCCGCCAACCTGCACTTGGTCTTGTGTTTGTGCGACCAGCGTGCTTCCGATATGGCACTGCAGGGTTGGACAATGTTTCGATAATGAACCATAATTGAACGTCCGACGCCCTGCTGACAGTTGCAAAATGAGGTCTTCCCACAGGCTGGCTTCGCATGACGTCCTGTATGAAGGTATACCTTGCAGCATGGCAGTCTGGCGGGCCGTCCGGCGATGAGGCATTAGGTACCAACCCATTAAGGCAATGGCGTAATGAGAATCGAAATCACTCAGCCTAATGACCTGTCTGCCACCCAGCCCGAACTCATCTACAGTCTGTATATACCGCGCATGTGGCCTCATGTGCCGTGTCGGTGGCGGTTACGCAGGACCGTGAAGCATGAGGAGCATTGATAAGGCGTGTCGGAATTAGAATACTCATGTTGCTAGCCGCTGTTGTTTCAGGATTGGCTCCGACCTTGAGGTGAGGACGGTTTGTGTCAGATGCAGGTGAAGTAGTAACAGGGCCCTGGATCAGGATCAGTTGAGTTTGCTCGAAGAAGGCCTGCACTAGCGCGCTTGCCTCGTCGAGAAGCTGGGATGGTTCCTTCCTATCTTACGACCAGCAACTCGAGCCACCACACAATCCTTGACAATATGATCACGTCGGCCTGCTCGGTGATCCTCCCCGCCATAATCATTGGCCCACAAACAATCTTATCGGCGATACTGACAGACAGAGGTAGACTATCTCGTAAGACCTGCTCGTGCTGACTCTTAGGGAAAGGATCTTGGCAACAGTGGATACTTTATCGCGCGAGGTCAGGCAGAGGGTCATGGTGAAGCGAGAGAGTGGCAATTACGGATAGACTAGAGTGCATCCGTCTTCTGGAAAGAATTCAACTCGAATGATGGTCACGAATGCGGAAAAGCTGCGCTGTCCATGCTTGTATCGTATTGGCAGATGCGTCGTATTCTGCGTATCCCGTACGATGTCCGGGGGCATGTCCAGATTTGTAAGAAATAGCACGGGAAGGGTCGCGGATGGACCTAAGATGCCATGTTGATATGTGAAATGCATGACCATATCGAACCTTTGTCATTATACTGCCGCGCGGCGTTCCGCTGCTCATCATAACCCATTCGCCAACGAGGCTTGATTGAGCCATTCCTAGCGCTTATACACAGGAAAGTTGTCATTGAGATCGTTGACATGCTGTCCTAATCGCCCTTGACCTCCCCGAATACCCAACGCCCGGTCCTTAATGCTACGAATCCAAAGCTCAGTACTGCACAAAATAGTGCGCTAACGCCGAATATCCTTGTTCAGATGATGAGATGTGAGATCCAGCCGTGTTGTGAAAACCAGGAGATGCGAGAAATGGAAGAAATGCCTCGGATATCCAATGAATGCGAAAACCTCCGGAACACAACGAACAGGGTATATATCAAGAAGTGACTGAGAACTGCTTCCAAAGTAGTGCAAGAACAAGGGGCAACTTGTCATACGGCGGTTGGTGCGGATGACGCGCCAGCTAGGTCAGACGGCTCGGCTTCATCTTTGTCTTTCTCATGAACACCCTGGCCTCGACACAAGGGACATGAATTACGCCCAGTTGTCAACCACTGGAACGCGTTAGTCTGCTCTCTTCGATGGGGTCGACGGTCAACTCACCTGCTCGATGCAAATTTTGTGAAAGAGATGTTCGCACTTCACCAGCTTCCTCGCCTCTTCGTCTGCCTCAAAATCGCAAAGGCATACCAGACAGCGCGCGTCCGTCGCCAGACTGATGTTCTCTTCGCTGTCGACAGTCTCTGCCATAAGCGTACCGCCGATGTCGCGTATCCTGAAGAGACCAGGTGCAGAGGCCACGTCTTCTTCGCTTGCCACTGGTGGCTTCGCAGGACCCAATATTGACGAGAGTAACATCATGTCTTCGTAGGTCGGGGAGTCTGTGAAAAGACTTGGTGTTGTAAGAATGGGGTGGTTCTCTGGATAGCTGCCACCCAAAACATATATGATCCAACTCCGTGAGCCTTCTCCAGGGTTGTTGTCTGGCTCCACTACTCCTCTTCGTCTTGGTGCACCAGCGCCATATCTTGTGAAGTCGGACTCGCTCATTCGACGTTGTCTGGGGTGACGTTGCTGGGGTTGTGGCTCCTCAGCAGTCGGCGCAAGGGCAGGAGTGGCAGCTCTCCGGACGAAACTTTCTCGACGTGATGGTGCAGCGGACTGCATTGTGGGGGACGGAGGAGAGGTTGAAGTCGCAGGCGTTGTGGCTCCAGAGGGTTCGGTCGACAATCCAAAGCTAGTAGCCGGCGTGGAGGGAGGAGGGAGCGGGCCTTCGGGGGTGTCTGTCACGGATGACCATGGCCTTGGGCGTTCCGCAGTGTGCCCTCGATGGTGGCGCTGACTATCATAGCCAGAAGGAAAGTTGAAGCCGCCCATGGAGGCACGCCTACGATGGCTGAAGCGTGTACCATTCTGCGGTGGGCGTAGAACCGGATCATTGTCGCCAGGAGACGTGGGCGGGGTCGGGAAGCTAGAAAGTGCGTCAATGAAGGGTGGGATGTTGCCGTCATCCTGTCCCGTGCTGGCTCCTGGGTTGATAGAGCGAATGCCCACAATGATGATGGGCACCATTCTGCCTTCCCCGTCCTCTGCGCCCTCCTGACGGCTGGTACCGGCAGTACTGCTGCGACTTCCGCGCCTGCTACTCCTCCGATCCTCGTTGTTCGTGCCGAATCTGAACATCCTGAAAAAGTTGAGGGGCTGCTGGTTGCCGCTTGTGGTCTCGCTGTTCTCCCCACCTTCGTTGTTCCTTAGAGCTGAAGCAATGCTGCCATTCTGCAAAGACTGCAGAAATGTATCGAAAGTACCATCTCGCGTCGCCGCCGGGTTGTCTTCGCCTACCAGCGAAGCTGCAGTTGCTGCCGCCGCAAGCGACAACAGCCGTGACAGTACATCCGCTTGATCCTCGCCACGCCTCAATCGCTCGATGTTGTCCCAATGGTCCTCATCGTTCCATATAGACCGTCTTCTCCGCGATGGCCCGATCATATTCCGAAGTCGCCTTTGTGGGGGAAGCATCGATAGCGCCCTTCCATCGCGCCGCAGTGGGCTCAAGGTCCCCAGCGGCCGCCGGCTATGCGTATCAGGTTGTTCTGCGTTGGACGCGCTTCTTAAGAGGCGATCGAAATCGATGTCAAGCTCGGGGATCTGCACTCGCGGAAGCATAGGGCCACCTTCGCCAGTGTTTTGCCTGAGGGTCGGGCGAGGGGCGGTGCTCATAGGTACACCAAGACGCAGCGTGGGTTCAGTGCGGCGAGCGCTGATGGACGGTCGCCGATGCAGGAGTCCTGCCATAGAGCTTAGAGACGAGCGCGCCCGTGTCAGCCTGGACTGCGGGCGCGCAGGTGTTGTGTCATCACGGCGAGATGAGCCAGCATTTTGCCGCCCATACAACGAAGACAAGCGGTGCAGTGTGTTTCTTCTTTGTGACGCTGGGCTCAGAGAGTCATATGATATGTTCATCAGCTCTGGCATATGGTCACTTTCATGGTCAAGCTGCGACTGGCGGTTCAGCATCGAAGGCGCCCATGATGTCGGCCGGGCATTACGGCGGGGACGCGGTTCTGAGGCGCCTCGCGAGTTGGCCTGCCCCATATTGTGAGGCCCTTCAGCGGGGAAGGTGCGCCTCGGAAGAATAGATGGTGAGGGTGAGGGAGTGGTAGAGCGTTGAAGGCCGTCAGTCAGCGTGGTGAAGTCGGCGGCAGGCGGTGATGTATGGCGCGCCGAGCCATCCCATTTAGTCATGGCGCTAACGTGACCGAGACATTTCTACTGAGGGCCATTTGTGGACTGGCCACTGCTCTCTCACTTTGCACAACTTGATGAGCGTGCGCTCTGCTGATTGGAAAGGTTCGAACGAGCACATCTGCTGCCTGCTCACAACGGTAGAGCGATACTCGTCATAACAGCGTCCTCGACCAATCTATCTCGACCATGCAGTATTTTACCACGCAACTGAACAATCATCAACAGACAACACATTCCCTACGCGCAAGCCAGTACAGGAAACGCAAGAAGCGCCGCCAGGATGAAGAAGAGTATGACTCATCGAGCCCTGAACCCACTGCCAAGCCAACATCCACAAGAGGGCAGTCACAAGCTTCATATGCTTTACCGGAAATAGCCCAGCTGCGTGTCGCAGGTCTTTCACCGGAAGATGGATCCAAAATTCCTCCCCCACCGTTTCCTCATGCGGCGCACAGGATTGCCAACGAGCGCTTTGGGGCCAATAAGATCCAGGAGGAGATTGCTAAGCCACCTGCACGATTATACGCGGCCAACGCAGCATCCAAGGCCGATTCTGTTAACAGAAACAGCGAGAACGTTTCGCTGAGGAAACAGCATCTGAATGTGCTATCGACCTTGATGCATCGCTGCTTACTTGAGCAGGACTACGAGCGTGCTGGGCGAGCATGGGGAATGCTGCTGCGGACTCAGGTTACAGGAGGGCATCTTGTCGATCCTCGCAACCACGGGCGCTGGGGAATTGGTGCTGAAATATTGCTCCGCAAGGAAGCATTATCGCAGCCTGATCAACAGAATCTGCATCCAGGAATATTCTCCGAGCAAGGCTTTGAGCTAGCAAGAGAGTACTACGAGCGCCTGATCATACAGTACCCAAACCGCAAGACAGCTCCGAATGCCCTAGACGAGCGATCATTCTATCCTGCCATGTTCTCATTGTGGGTTTTCGAAATCTGCGAAAAGAGCAAGCGAGCACGACGAAATATTCAAACAGATGCTGAGCGATCGCGGTCCAGGAGCATGTCTGTGGACAGCGTTTTAGGCGGTGAGGCACGAGATACCCGCGCCCAGGAAGATGCCATACAGGTCGAAGAGTTGGCTCGTGCAATGGAGATTGCCGAACGTCTTGACCAGCTCGTCGCGTCCCCGCCTTACGATAAACATGCGTCCTTACTTCAGCTTCGTGGCCATGTCGGCCTGTGGGTCAGCGATCTACTCTCTGGGAAGACTCGAGAGGACGAGGACTGGACCATGGACACGAGTGAAGATGTGTCGATGACCGATGCCGAACAGCTCACCCGACTTACCAATTGCCATCGCGAACTGCAGCAAGCCCAGCAATTTCTCCATCGAGCAGAGGCAAACGGGGCAACGCGGCAGTCCGGGACGTTGGTGAGTATCGATTTCAAGCTCAAGGAGTTGGCACGGCGATTCGCAGAACTTCGAGGAGCTCCAGATGATGACTGAATACAATAGTATCCTAGACACAAGGCTGACGACTCCGATGTTCAGCTGCTCCATCACCTACATTGGCAACCCCTAAGCCATGGGTTGTCACAGCCATCTTGTATTTGCGTTTACTGGCGTTTCTGGACGATACCCACAATAGAACTGCTTCTACTCATGCAACTATTGTACATGACATTCTTCATCACCCGACTTTTCCTCGTCTCCCTCCTTCGCCCGCTTTCTCTTCGTCTGCCGTTTGTTCATTGGACTATCACATCTTGTCTCATCCTCATCCTCCACCTTCCTATTCTCTTCGTCCTTCACCCCAAGTATATCATCATTGGTCACAGTCTCAATTTCAGGCAGCAAAAACCCTGTCAAATCCCACGCATCCATCCTCTCCTCTTCCACCCACCTCTTCGCCCGAACAGCCTGCTGCTCCGCATAATCCGCATGGAACACAGCCGGCATGTCCCTCAGCATCTGCGCAAACACATCCTGGTTCCCATACCACATAGATATATGCACAAACAGCAAACGCAGCTTCGACCCCGGACCGGTATTGTCGTATACGTAGTGCAGAACCTCGAGGTCGAGAGCTGCAAGATGCCGCTGGTATAGCCGGCAGCTAATCAGTTCGATGACCTTGTTCTGGAGGGCGGGAACCTGAGCGGGACGGTTAGGCGGATGTGCGGTGTTTGTTGGGTGAGGTGGGTGTACCTGAAATCTCTCTGCCAACAGCCAGAGCTTGCACAAGCCCATCCACTCATCCTCTTCCGGAATCGTGAAGCAGTCCGCATACAACCATGACAAGGAGCGACAAAACGAATCAACGTCAATGTCGAGCAGAGCTATGCTTGTCATTTGGCTCCCAGGACGGGCGAGTATGTATCTGAAGTACGGCGAACGCGAGGAAAGGAGGGCTTTGTGAACGGGGATTTCGCGCTTCGATTTTCCGAGTACGATGGTGATGATGCCGTTTGTGAAGATACTGACAAGAATTTAGTTGGTTTGTTGTGTCGAGGAGAGTCGAGAGGGGATTGCGTGCCTTTTGGGGTGCATGATGGGCATTGATGGCGATGCGACCGTAGCGAGTCTTCACACCCCGCGGATGTATGTCTGAGTCAATATAGATGGTGGCGACGACCAGGTTTTGTGGATTGTGTTGTCCATGTTTGGGTTGCTAACTTTATGAGGCTTGCTATAGAAGGGTGGTGGCGCGGAGCGCTTCATGAAACGAGATGCTGTTCATATAGGAGCGAACGTCGCCCAACTCCAGGAGACAAACGCGACTGCGTGCGTTGCATTGATCTGGCTATACGGTTGGAAAAGACTGTAACCGTTGCTGTTTCTTGAGCTGCGCGCGTGTGGCGTAGGTGTCAGGTATGGTGTGTCGGCGGAGTGTATTGGGGCTGCATCGTCGTAAATCAACCACGCCCGCCAGAGTGTATGTCGTAGCGAAGAGGAGGCAGGTTTGCAGAAATTGGTATCGGCAGTCTGTGCCTGGAGAAGTATGAGGTGTACTTTCGGAATCTCTAGTATTGGCGGTAGAGGTTCTGGTTCAAAGTCTATCAGTGTCGGTTGAAGGTTTGATATCAAACAATGCAGGTTCTTATTGGTAGTCTGTGAGTGTCGGTGCTGCTTGAAAGCGCGGAGAAACAAAAATAAATAGACTTTGGAGTTGCAAATATATCGGCGGTTGTTGCATGTTGCTGTCCACCAAACACGCACGCTTAATTTGGCCTAGTGGATGTCATGAAGTGCTCAAGGCTCGCCTCTACTTTATCTTTCGAGTGCCAAACACAAAGACTCGAGCAGCTGAGGGCTGAGAGCTGAGAGATGCGGTTATGAAAGTATTGTATAGAGTCCTAATTCACTTGGCCAAAGGGCGAAACCGACGTACACGAACCCTTAGTATAAGAGATAGCAGGAAGGCAAGTGATGGTGGGCGATAGAATTCCAGATTGATTACTGTGTGACATGATTTATGATGTAAGTCTGCCTTTTCATGTCGGTCCCGCATGGTTCCAGTGTGCTTCCGAGCCTCGTGCAACTGTCACTCACGAGGCTACGCAGAATTTTACTTCGAGGTGGATCTTTGCGACAAGTGTTCCATTATTAGAGGTTTCCAAGACTCATAGTCGATCTTGGCGACCATTACATTGCGGTGTGGCAGGAGGTGCGGGAAATACATACTATTCCTGGTGAAGGTCGCCCCGTTATCATTTCCGGCAGTGGACTGCATACATCCACCTCTGATGCATAACATCGTCCACCAATCGCGGTAGCTTCAGGCAAACTGCGAAGTTATGCGCTGCTCTCCAAACGTTGCACGAAGTAGGTTAGAAGCACCAAAATCGAAACCATCTCGTAGATGCAATGCAGACCTCTTCCAGGTGTATGAAGCTCGTTGAAAGCATTCTTTCGGATTGGGAAGCCGGGGTAAAGCTCTTTATTTGAGAGTTTGGCTTCGCTCTAATACCAGATATTGCTGTGCGAGCAACAGTTGGTGCCAAAAGCATGAGAGTGGTGGGTACAGATGCACTCGTCACTTTGCCGGACGAAGGCACCCGTAAAGTGACACAAGGCTCGGTATTCTTCGGCGGAGACTATCGTGAACAATGTCGATGTAGTTGTACCACAAAATGACGGGCCCATTGCTATAGGTATGCACAAGGCGCACGACTACATCTATAGCGTGACCAGCCTCTTCATCCGGTGTCGTCCGTGTCGCTGAACTTATGAGAGCTGATAAATATGATGGCCAAATTCCATACAGTCGGTAACGACAACATAGCTGGCGAGCGGGAGCATACATATGCCGGGTCCACTCTCAGGCAGATGCCGATCTCCTGCGGGTCTTGGCTCATCTAGAACACCCGAGAGAAGTGACTGCAGAACAAGCAATGCTATCTCACTGTGAGATTCAGTTTCGCAAAACGATGCTTTGGTGCTAGGGATAAGTCTTTATCTTCAATCCATTTCCTCCGTTTTCGCAACATATGTGTCGCGCATGATGAGCATCCATGTACAATGATCAAAATATACCATGAGCGCTCGACTGGAGCAACCGAGAAGCCTATAGAAGAGCACCGGGCTCAATCTCCGTATTGTGGGTAGGTAAGTCCGGTTATGCATGCAGTATTTCGCAGTGACGTTGCAATAGTGAAGTGTTGTCGGGGAGATGTGTTAGACTGCAACTGCGTGACACAATGCAGCCATGAACGATAAGGCGATTCAAAATAGCAGCTTTACCCATTCGGTCCTTCTTTCTAGAGAAGGTGTGGCGACGGGATGGTGTAAGAGCTGCGTTCGACGTCGGTCTTCCAATTTGTGGGAGCAGGTGCTAGGCCGTGAATGGAAGCGACAGCTTACGTCATGGTGTCGGGCCCTTGCACTGAGATTCTTGAAACTCTCGTTGCACAACATACCAGCCACCAACCCTCACGTTTTCTAAGCTCATCCGAATACGCAGTGGATCGAGGTCTCCAACACGTTACTCCAGGGAGGTCCATCGCGGCTCCACTTGCCGATTCGTGGCTATGCCGTACTCCCATCACAGCCATTCTGGCCAGTTCTGCGGTCACGCGAAGAATACTCTCGAGGAAGTGGTCCAAGCAGCGATAGCCAAGGGATTCCATACTTTTGCTCTGACGGAACATATCCCCCGGCCATTGGAGGACTTCTACCCAGGAGAAGTACGTTTGACCTATCAGCTTGCCCGTGGCAACCATAACTGATCATCTGGATGTCACAGCAAGACGAGCATACGGAGGAGACTCTGGCCAAACTTTTCGATGGCTTCTACGTGGAAGCACAACGTTTGCGTGCCAATTACGCAGGCAAGATCGAGATCATGATAGGTTTTGAATCGGAGTGGATCCGTCCTTCCACCTCGCAGCTTCTCCGGAGTATCCTGGATAACCATGTCTTTGATTTCTTCATGGGTTCGGTCCACCACACGCACACGGTTCCGATTGACTTCGACCGCGCCATGTACGAACAGGCTCGGGAGAGGGCTGGCGGAACAGACGAGAGGCTGTTCGAAGACTACTTCGACTCGCAATTTGAGATGCTCCAAGCGCTTCAGCCTCCGGTGGTAGGTCATTTCGATCTTATACGACTGCTCAGCGATCATCGAGATGCCGAGTTCAAGGGTATGATCGGTGTATGGCAAAGGATAGAACGCAACCTGGAACACATAGCTTCTTACGGCGGTCGTCTAGAATTGAACTCGTCAGGGCTGAGGAAGGGTTTAGCCGAGCCGTATCCATGTCTTCCGATATGTCAGGTTTGTCACACCGCTCAGCCAACACCAAGCTGAGTTCCGAGTCATTGACCGATGACACAGATGTTCCTGCGCCTAGGAGGTGCTTTTGTCATGTCCGATGACAGTCATGGTGTCGATCAGATAGGTACCAACTATGCGCGCCTGCTAGCCTTCATAGAGAGGGCTGAAATCGCAGAAATAAACTTCGTGAGTCGAGACGGTGTTAGGATTGACGAGCGTTTTCCCAGCGCGGGGTTTTTGAGCATTGCAACGAGTAGTTTAGCAGAATCTTCCTTTTGGAAGAATCTCCGATAATGACATTGGGCTGCAATGCTGCATGACTTGCCCACCCGAATTGCTGCTGGATGAGCAGATGTCGGCTCTTCTGCTCGGAAGTTTTTTCCAAGCGACAGCACCGTATAACGCCGTCCACGGTCCGCCGTGGTGGCTGCAGCATACATCTTGGAGTGTGGGAAAGCGAGCGTTTGCTGGCATCTTCCATGCTTTGGCGTGACTCGTATCAAAATTCCACGAAAAACAAACATAAGGTAGTTGGTCGGCAGAATCTGTGCGCGTGGGGTTATCGTCTTCATTTGACCGCTACAAGCGCAAAGCCTTCGACCAATGTGGAATACGTCGGTCCCAGTCCATGTCGCTGGAAGCCCTAGATCACGGCACAGGGCCGACGATCGCCTTTTGTATACCGGCATCGCTGTTTCGATGCATGGGGGCAATGGCTTACGCTGCCACGCACATTTCCTGCGGAAGCGGAACTAGCTCCGGCAGACCCCCTTGTAAATCCAGTAGTGATTGAGGTTTCCAGAGCAGGAGATAAGGTATGAACTTTACTCACCAGCGGGAGTATTCCATATGCCGCTTGAAGCACGACAGCCATTCCTTCCGCATTGGATCCAGTCACATTCGATTCAAGGTTACTTTTGGGTGGGTAGAAAATGGTACGGGTTTCGGGTGCTGATCCGCCTTGGTGCTCATTGGCGCGTAAGATGGCCCGTTCGAAGAAGTTTATGCCCGGATACTTGGATCCACTTCTTACCCAGCGCCTAGTGGACATCAACAGCAGCAAAGTGAGGGTAGCGCGGCGAAGGGAGAAATGCCATACGGTGCTTTGGCGATGCGCTGCTCAGATTTCCTCCAAGTGCAAGATCGCGATACAACACGATGCTGCAGTTCGGGCTTGTCATATGTTAAGGAAGCCAATTGACATGCGAGCCTAGAAATACCGTCCTCCGATAGCCTCAATTCGAGATGGTTGGCTCGCATGCTTGTCATTGCGTTCCTAGGATTTTTTTGTCTTTCAACGCTCACACTCTTTCGCCAGGGACCATCCTTGGGACGCCACAGAGCGCATTGAGGGTGATGAAGGAGGCTAGACTGGGCTCAGGAGTACCCCTCCATAAGCACCACTACCACAGCCACGCGGTTTGAAAGGCTCGTCAAATGTGAATGCATATAAGACTCTGCGTAATGGTGCACTGCACGGATGTGGTACATCATTCGTAGCCTCGGACTTTTGTGGCGCTTTCAGGGCGCTACTTCCACATCTCGTGTGACACTTGACGGAAAGAAGGTATGTCATGGCTTATTTGCGCAAGCCTATACTCAATGCAGCGTACAAGGTTCGGACACCGCGCCATAAATCGGACTTAGCTTTGCTTGCTGTAATATGGCAGGCTTGCACTTCGACAGTCTGACGATGTTCACATCCCAGGTACAGAGTACCCCACTACCAACCTGACGTAACGTGAGTTGCTCACATCTTCCTAAAGTTCAAGACAGCGTCGTCTCACATTTCGGTATCCATAACCGAGGACGCACAATACAGCACATTCAACCTGATCAAGCTGCGCCTCCTGCAACAGGTGAATCGGTATCCTTTTGTGGTTTCGGTAGTCGCGGGAAACGCGTGGGCGAACGCATCCACCAAGATGTTGAAGGTGGAGACAATCGCGTGTCAGCTGGGATGTTGCAGATGATGGAAGGGCTAGACCATGGCTGCATCTAAAGTTAAAACGGCTCAAGCATCGGGCAGGATTCCCCGACTGACGGATAGGCTTTTAGGTCGGATGTGGTACATTGCTTGCAGACCCTTCGTGGCAGCGGCTGTGAAGCAACATGCGCATGCGAGGGAGCTAAAGCATCTACGCACTCCCCAGCAAGTCAATTTGTTCCACGGCTTTCCGGCTAACCCCAAGAAAAGCCCTAGCAGAAACGGCTGTGGCCTTACAACTCGAGCTTTGAGCCATAACACATATACCGGTCTCGTCGATCAAAGCTCTGTATTGCCGTTTCCTTATTAAAGCCGATGCTTCTCCAGATCCAGTGGATTTCAGTTCAGTCAATCGCCACCCCAAGAGTTCTGTTTCATCTTGCTCCCTGCTTCTAGTACAAAGTCAAACTCAAGGACCAAGAACGTGCCTTACAACCAGCCGCCTGTAGTTATACTTGAAGTCCACGACGAGCTTATATTTGTTACAACCACGATGGGCGTCGAAAAGAGGGTGCTCAGACGTGGCAATGGAGTCGATGTACCAAAAAAGCACGACGAGGTCTCCATGGAGTACACAGGTAGCACAAATCTCTCACGTGCTGATTCACTTGTCTTACCAGACTTGCAGGATGGCTCTACGATGATGCTACACCAGATAAGAAGGGCAAGCAGTAAGTATTCTACCAGCCACATCTTCGATGCAGGGGGAAAGCCAGGGCACTCACACGCGTGTTCTCAGATTCGATTCCTCGGTCGGTCGCGGCGATTTGATAACTCCAATCGGCGTGGGACGTGTCATTCGAGGTACGTTGTTACTTTCACCTGCTTCAGATTGACGCCGTAAGCACTGCATATACGCAGCTTGCAGCTCGAGGTATGCATATGGACGCTCTGACGATTTCCCACAGGCTGGGACGAGGGCATTCTGGGATCCGCGACAAGCTCGCCGATGACGTTAGGCGAGAAAGCGACTTTGACCATATCAGCGTACGTAATACATATTCTAGCACGGCCCTCGTACTTTGATGACCGTCGCTAACAAATGTCTGATTTAGTGACTATGGCTACGGTGAAGGGTAAGTTCTTTCCGGAGCTCTTTTCTTCCATTATGAACGCCATTCGATGAAATTGGCCGGATACCGCTTCACGAACGCACGGTCAGCACGGACATCACAGATATCTTCTGGATCGGAATACGGCCCACCACCCCAAGTGCGGATTATCAAGTCTCGACCAAAATCAGCAATCACGCATATACCCTGCCGCGAATTCCTCGACTTTTTTCATTCGAACAAAGAAGTCAGCCACATGTCGTGCAACCTAGGCGTCTGCATCGATCAATGCCTCTTGGCAGCACATTGAGCAGATCATCTGATAAGATTCATGATTGATGAATGCTGACCGAGTGCTTCAATCTAGTGGCTTTCCAGGGCATATTCCATCTAACGCTAAATTGATCTTGTAAGTACGGAGCATTTCGATTCCTACACCCATCACGGTCAACAGCCATCCTCAAGGTCTCAGTGGAGCCCTTTGCAGAGGCTCCTGGATGAGAAGAAGGGATAAGAAGCGACCATGCATGTCTTGCATGGCTGAACTTCCTATCGTTGGCGTTTCAAGCTCTTTTGACAAGCACCGTAAGAGCGACGATGGAAGAACTGAGAGTGCTAACACGAGGGCAGTGATGTCGAGCTGAAAGCCATCAACGGCAAAAGAGCATGAACACCCAATAGCAGTCACCAACATTGCGTTGGGCATCGGCCAGTCCACGAATCCCCCGTAGCTACCCGACCCGCTATGCTGCCCGACCCAACCTCTTCGACCTGTTGGGAGCAATCGCACGCAGCTCCTTTCAATCACATGCCTCGCATAATTTGCTGCGAGGCAGATTCGGGATTAATGGCACCTGCACAATGATACCATTATCTACACTTTCTGGGCTTCAGCCTGGTTTACACAAAAGTTACAGATTCTGCCTTCTTACGGCCTTCTTCTTCATACAACCATCGGGACTTGCGCCCTCTGCAGGCCCGGCTTACTTATAATACGTGCATCTATGGGTCTTGATGACCCCCTGATGTGGTGGCTTGGAAAGTCCTTGGGATTCTCACCGATCTGCTCGTATGAGACCTCAAATGGTTTTCGAAGCCACTCAAGCAACAATTGGACTCTTGACTTGACCTTCGAGCAAGGTCGGTCAAGATTTGACCATTTTCCAGAATTGTTAAACCTTCCTTTGCGATTGAGATTGGATCTGCAGTTATGTAGAGCACGATCTGCGATCCTCTCAATTGCAACTCTGTATCTCCAATAAAAACAAACATGTGGTACATTTTTTTCAAGCCTACCACATCAATTGAGGTGTGCCGTCTCTTCTCACTTCTAACGTCCTACCAACGATTGCCACGTTACAAGCTTTCCACGAACGCTTGTTAGACACGGTCGCATCTCGGAGTTCCAACCAGAATATGGTTCGATATGCGTTCGAGACACGCTTAGCCTTCACTTTGTTGTTCGGCAAGAGTAAGCCGTACCAACGGGCGGGATGGCTCACACCGACATTGCGCCACCTCAGCCATTACGGGAGAAATGTACGGGCCGCGTACCAAGCTACTTTTCGGTATGCCGAAACCACCAGCCTTTATGACTCGTACATCTCAGCGCCTTCTCGTGGCGGTAACAGCGGCTCCGGCAGTTGATATGCGGTGTTACGACAAGGTTGCCCATCCATCACGAGCAGGATGGCCTTACGAACCAGCCTGGGTATGCCAACACAGCCCTTGAAACTTCACAGCCGTTTTCTCGGCCGTCTTCTGATGATTTCATCCCACCACAACTGACCCACGTGTTTGTAGCTATCTTCGAAAGGTTGTTTTTCTCGCCTACTGAGCATGATAAGTTGCCGAAGGGTAGACACTACAACCAATCAAGGTGAGCTCATGACGCGCTTCGATCGTAGAGAGTCCTCCCAGCATCTACAGTATAACGGGATTCTGGACATTGCCGCGTTACGCCCTGCATGAAGCAATCCCAGCGTGAATACGAAAAAGGCCTGATATTGAACCAATAGCCAAACCCGTAAATGCACGCAATCACCGATCAGGAACCAAATGTTCAGACGAACGTAGTGATACACCACGTTCGAGGCCCGTCCCGAGCAGACAAGCTCGCGGTCTGACGCGGGCCGCTTCCATTGGCGTGCCGCCCGACGCTGACTTTACCTACTGTGGATATTGCTGGCCTAATGCCGGACGACCCCCGGTCTAAGTGCGGTCTAAGTGGCGTGGTTCATGTGAGCATGTCCTTGAGTATATTGTGAACAAGTAGACCGCTGTCCTGCTCCTCATGAGGGCCTGGGGAGTTTAAAGGCAGCCGAAACAGAACGCGAATGCGCACTCAAGAAGAGATGCAATGAGCGTTGGTGAATGCAAATGCAGGGACGGAGTGATGCGCCAGAGAGCGATCAACAAGCAGATGATGTATCATATACCTTGTTTGTGTTGTCATAAAGCATATCCCATGGTTTGACGATTGTTGGGCGGTTGATGTTCGCAGACAGCGTGCAGACGCATTGTGATATGCATATGCGTGAATTTGAGAACGTGCATACTTGTTCGAAACAGAGGATTCGGAGTATAGAATTAGCGAGCATGATGACGTCCTTGGCCTGTGTGTCGATCGCGATTCTGCATCGCGGATGAATCTGCTCGTATATGCAAAGCAGCCGAGATATGGTAAAGACAGCGAGATCCTTGGAGCCAGGCAGAGAACCTGGCGCATTTCCTCTGGAAGACAAGATAGCCCTCGAGACTCGAGATCATCTCACTGTAAGTCGGTGCACAGGACATGATGAGTTGTATGTGAAATCCGTTGCTGCCCAAGTTGGTCTTGCCGTCCATCAAGACAAATTACCGATCAATTTCGGCTGTTAATCCTTGAGACACGGCATTATTGACCAATGGGCATGGATAGGACTTACCAGATCTCACCGATCAATGCGCCAAGGCTTGCTATGATCCGAGCCGTTGGGTGGAATACATGGGCTCAGAAAGAAGAGAGTACGGCGTTTGGTGGACTTTCCAATCATTGCCAAAACAACTTTAGTCACTAACACACCTTTGCCTGTCCTTGAGCCAGTAAGCAGCCTTCATTTGCCATATCTTCACACGCGTAGCGCGGTAGAATATCAACAAGGTCGGTACATACACTGCTAATGCTTTCGGCAACTTCGTAATAATGGTACATTCCTCCGAAGATTCATGGTCAGCGGCCCCAGACTGTCCCGTCTTAACCTTGTTATCGCTTATCAGCCGGCCGCGAAACTTGGTTTAGATGCTCATCAGTCCAGATCTGTAAGCGACGGCGGAGGCAGGGAAGCAACCGAGTCTAGATGCGACGCAACGTCGCCTCAGAAATTTGAGCTCGTCTCCATTCAGTCAGAGAATCCAGACAGATCACGTCGAGAACTCCACGGCTAGTGACAGCAAACGCGATTTGCGTGGAGCTTGCATGCGTGATGTACATAATTGCTGTCTTTAGGACCACCTGCATCAAGCGTCCACGCAGCCTTGCAGCCTGCATCATGTATAACAATGTATGCCGCTTGGCAATCAGCCGTGGTCATTCATCATGGCTGCATGCGTTCGCAGTGCGCTTATGCATCGCTCAGCATGCTGCAACCTGCAGAAGATCCTTCCCCAAGGTACTGAAAGGGCTCAGGTGATTGCGTGGCCATGCATCCATTTTCGGTGTAAGTCCTGAATGTGTCATATGATCTGTACCGTCCAGCGGGCATGCGATCGATAAGTCAGCATTGGTAGAACCTTGGAACGAGAGCAGACATGATTCCAGATCCCTGGTAGCTAGATCGACAGATAGTCGGACAGGGCTGCGAGCGAGGCTCTGCCCATATTGTTCGGTCTTATGAGTGTTCTCGATCGACGTGGTGTATCCTTTGCACGAACTTGAAAGCCTGCCTTATGTTAAACGCTTTCGATCTTCATACCACCTCTCGTGTCGACTCAAGCTGCATACGGAGTCCAGTAACTCCTGTCCAGATCCTTGGCTTCTCGGCAGCGCAAATTTTTTTGCGGACACTCCACAGAATCATTCGAAGTGCGAGGGACCCCACGAAAACATCCTTCAGGTTGACCCACTAGGACTTTCGGATGATGCCAGAACACCCCAGGCTAGTAGCGATCTTGACCCCAACCATCACATAGCCATTTCGCTCGATCTGCCAAGTAAGCGGTCTGTCCGTGCTTGACAGAACATGCACAAACAAGAGCAGAGAATCTGCCCAAGGTCAGCTGCCGATGCCGAAGCTACTCGCTCGAATCACTGAACTAGCGAGCCGCAAAATTTCTCTGCCCCGTTGTTATGCCTAGATCCTTGTCCCATTCTCTTACAACATTGAGTGAGCATTCTTCGGGGCTCTTTGTGAGACGGTGACAATGGCCCCGCTTGTTAAACATTGATCATGAGGATCTCGAGACGCGGTGGATGAAGTGACTGCTATGACGACATCTGTGCCACTGTCGACAAGTGCGAATGTACTCCGTAGCTGAAGCGAGGTTCCACGGTTTGGGGACTGGTACAGTGCTTCACCACGTAGATGGGTAAGTCACATCGGCCTAATGTTTAAGACCACGTGTTTTCCGTTCGGAGCGGTGTAACACAACGTCGAAGAGCTAAATTTACGAGCGTCCACAAGCGAGTTGGACTCTGTCTGCGAATGCTTCTGCTCGTCATAATTTGCGGATATGCGTTACAAGACCAGAACAGTGGACATACCGTTATCAAGTAAAATTCCCGTGAATTATCATGTGGCAGAAACATACCGTGCGATATTTATTGCCAGCAGATAGGTGCAATACATCGTGATACGATTCTGAGGTATGCCGGCTGCGTCCAAGTCACAACTTGGTCGTCACTGTCGTCGACATATGCAGTGACAAATGCTTGAGTGCCGCAAATTATTCGATCGGAATGAGACTGCCGCTCACGGAACGCCAGGCAATTCGACATTATGATCGGTATGTTGCATTCGTCTGTCGAGGCTGGAGCGTGTGAGGAGGTGTAGATTCTGCGATGCACGCGAGTCGGTTCCGTCTACCCGTGGATGAAGTAAGGAGGCAGCCATTGTGACAGTCACGTGGCAAAAGAAAATCATCAAGAGCGCGCGCTGCACTCCACAACCTTCTTGACCACAAGAGCCGCCAACTCTGCCACGACCGACGACAATGCGATCTTTCTCAACTTGCGATGCAGAGAGGCATAGCACAAGACAACGAATGACTCGCAAGGAGCTCAGTGCCCGCTTGGCCAGGCGTCCATCACCAGACCAATAACAGGACGTGCTACGGAAGTTCGACGTCTTCTCGCGACTGGTGCATCGCATCACTCTCCACCGTTCAAAAGAGCTACTTCAATTCGAGCATTGGCGACAGCACAAAAGCGAAGCAAAGAGATGATGTTCATTCGCGACATTATTGATCTCTTCTTGAGTTGTCCCGTTGGCGGATCAAGGAAATTGCAAGTGGATATAGCCTGTCCGTGAGTGGTCCATGCAACTCATCAATTGCGACATGGCGACGAGGCGACACAACAGCAGTGTTCATCTTGGCATTGCATTGCTCCTGCGCGATGACTCTGCATGGCAGCGCATTCGGCCAGGTAATAATGACATGTCTCTTCATGCCATCAAAGTCACCAAAGTGCAGGTCTATCGAAAGAGCTTTCGCATGCGACAGGCAGCACGATGAGTGGTTGAGTGACGAGGCCAGGCCTGAGGCATGTGGCCCCTTTCCAGGCTTGCGTAGTCGGAAAAGACATCGTTCAGGGCCATCTGTCAGGCTGGTCAAGTTAGGGTCATTTCGGGCTGGATCCTGAAGCGCGACGACGACGCCCTCCTCGTCAACTCTCGAGCCCCAATTGAATGCTCGCATTCGCTTTGAAAATTGTCATCCATAGGTTTACGGTGGGAGTGTTCTTTGTTAAACCACACGCGCCCGACAGTCGCCTCATTTCAGCCGAAAATCTTTGCTTCCAGCTGCGGACCACACAGAAGCTGACCTGGATCGTCCATATCCTGGCTGTAATTTACTCTGCTTTTGCAGCTTACCCGACATGAGATGGTCTAAAATACAGCCAGTGCCCTGCCGATCAGGCACCGCAGTCGTCTAATTGGCCTACCCCTGGCTCAATCAGGCTTAGACTGCTCCGTTAGGGGCCAAGGCTACTCTCCCGTGCCTGTCCTCCGGACAAGCCACGACGTTTGGCACTGGCCCAAACAGGCCCATGCCATGAGTGACGATTCGTTCCCACGACGGGTGGGCTCTCCAAGTGGCCCCGGGCCACGCATGCTAGGATTCAGCCATCTTATTTACTTGCATCCCCCGGGCGCTCTCGAATCGCTCCCTACCGCAACAAGCAGGACTTCGTCAACATTCATTTTTGCTGAATAGCTTCACTCTTTCAGGTGTTCAGCAGTCACTCATTACCATCGGCGAATTTACGAGTCCAAGACATTCCGTCTAATATTATATCGGTCACTATCAACACAAAATGCAGTTCATCACCTTTGTCTCCGCCGCCGCGGCGACCATCGCGACGGTCTCTGCCGGCCCCTCTGCCGTCGAGTTGAACGCCAACTGCAACAAGACTGCACCTTCTGCTAAGGTTGTCAACCGCTGCAACTACCCAGTCTACATCTGGTCGACTTTCAAGAACATTGGCTGTGAGACCACCGGCATGGTCACGTTGAAGAAGGGCGAGGAGTATCAGGAGAACTACCAGGACCCAGCTAATGGCGATACCGGCGTCTCCATCAAGATTTCCAAGACCACCGAGTGCAAGGGCAGTGACATCGTACAGTTGGAATACTTCTTGGAGAAGAGAGCCGATAAGCAGCCATACTGGGGCAACTACCTCGATGTCTCCTATGTCGACTGCCTTGGCGGCGACTGCCCTACCAAGAAGGAAGGATACTACCTTTCTGCTGGCTCCAAGGCTGATCGCGCTGCGAAGGCCTCGGCAGACAACTCATGGTGCCCTGTCCTGGCCTGCTCCGATGCCGCGTCTTGCGCCAAGATGTCTTACATCCTCCCCGATGATGTTCAGACGAAGACTTGCGACCTGACTGCCAGCATGAACTTCTATATGTGCGGCTCCGAGGCTCCTTCCGCAGACGACACTCCCTCAGTTCCTGCCTCCTCAGCTCCTGCCTCCTCATCCAAGAAGGCCGATCCCTCGACGCCCAAGGCCTCCAGCACTGTCAAGGTTCAGTCCAGCGCGGACTACAAGGTCAACGCGGCCGCTGTCACCCCGGCTGCTGAGATCAAGGACTCTGCGAAGACCCCGAAGGTCAAGACCAAGGTTGTCTATGTCACCGCCTACGAGTACGTAAACGCGAAGAGGCACGAACACGCTCACGCCCACGCTCGTCGCCACCAGCCCTTCCACGCATAGATGCCACCTATTATAATTGTAAATCACGGCATTGGGTTGGGTGTTCAGGGAATGGTGTTGCTGCATATTACCCGCCGATAATCAAGATACCTATTACACGATATACCCCGTGGAGAGGAAGAGGGATTGAGGAACCTTCAAAGTAATGACGAGGTAGACAGCGTCGCAGGCCAAATCTATTCATTCTTAACCACAATACCGCTGCGCACTCCTCATTGGTCGTGTTATTATTCGCTTCAAATCACTCTTCGCCTTCCACGCTCTGCGTTACGACAATCTATTGCAACTGGGCATCTGGATCACGGCGCTTTTCTTCTTGGGCATATACCTGTCTTCACGATGTCACGATATACCTTGGTTTTCTAGCCTACTCGCCTGGGCTAGCGGGTCACAACTTCTTTCCTTACTTCACTTCCCGCTGAGCATTGCTTCTGATGCATTAGACTGGACGCATGGGGATGTGCACACTGAGACGTCCTGGCTTGCTGTGTCTGTATATCTAGAAAATAGGACTCTCTTTGTCGATCTATCAATGTGCCCTTGCCATGTGAGCCGTGCTAATTTCGCTTCACGGCATGCGTCGCGACAGACTCGCGTCGCACGACGCGTCCTACAACGTGCCTGCCACGCAAGCTCTCGTGCTCCAAGATAACGAAGATGATCACGAGTCAACTTGTATTCCCCGTTCCTATTTCTGGAATCACTGCGGTGACTATACCCTTACTTGACGTTGGTTCAACTTCGAAACATCCGCAATGCTTATCAACCACGCCGCCTCCTCACAGCCGTCTGGCCACGCGAGCATTCCCTGTTACCCGTCCGTTACCCCAGATGGGTCATCCCACAGCAATGGTAGCACAATTCGTTCGCGAAGTGGCACAGCATATGTCGAGGAGGCACAGAACTTTGGCGACGTTCGTGCCAGTACACTGGGACTTCTGGACTGGCAATCATGGGCACATGATTCACGGCAGACACGACAGCCATGGTACTGCGAGCAGAGACTAAATGGACCTGTATCTGCATCGCATCCGGTACGGTCTCAATTCCACATGCACCCTGCGTGCGACTGACACAAGCCGTGGTTGCTGAGTGCGCTTCGGCACGTCTCCATCAAAATCTGTCAGCCATGCGATACTTGCCGACAGTCCTCTGAAACGTGGTATTGACACTTCCAGAACATCTCGAAAACGACATTACAAGCAGAAGTTGGATCCGACCCAAAGTTCACGAATATTCGGCAGTTGAATAGGGGGTGTTCTCTCACTTTCCATGTTGGTGTTCGCCATGCGCACAACGCTGCCAGCCAAGGTGCGACCCACGCCGGTGCCTTGCAGAACGGTGAGGGACCCCCAAGACCCCCTCGCATGCAGGCACCAGACAATCCGCCAGCCTCCACATCTTCACTCCGGTTTGTCTTGATGCAGAGTTTGCATCGGCTCGCAGTAGTCAGGCATTCTAGAACGCTGCTTACCGTCATTAGCATCTTGAACACCAGTCGAAGAGCGGTAGACCCACTAAATCACCCACACTCGAGGCTTCAGTGAGTTGCCGATATCGATAGAAGTATCGATAAGGCTTCCGTAGTTCACGCGGTTGTGGGTCGCGCAGACTAGATAGCACGAATGTGGAGGCATTCTTCCGTTCAATTCAGCCATTGTGGTGGCCAAGAACGAGCCGGTCGGTAAATGCGGACAGACTAGAATGCTGACGGAACTGCTCCGTCACCTTGATTCACGCACTCGATAATCCATCGCGATCAAGTAGATCCGCGAGCCCGAATGAACGCTGAGTGGACGAATCGATCGGATTGTAGTGGTTCAATGATTTTGCATTTGCTACCTCTCGGTAGTGTCCCTGCGAGATGACAGCATGTTGCGGTGAGACTAAGGAACCACTTCCATGTCTAGTTGTAAAGAAAATCTGCATATCCTGTCTACCAACACTTCCATCTCCTAGATGAATTGCTGGGAATGTGGAAGCCGGTCTTGGGTGCGTCCACCCAGTCAACGGCATTTTGTCCCCCAACCAGCTCAACACCCCATCGGATTTGCCCATCGCGGTCGCGGAACCACCCAAGCATTGTCTTGATATCCTTGTTCTTCTTCAGGTCGACGCCTTTCTCCGCGACGAGTTCTAGGAAATTGTCACTGCCTGCAATGAGCACGAGCATATCAGCGATAAGCTGAACATCGCGATTCATGAAGCTAGTGTAGCGGCGTTGTAAACTAAGAACAGTGACTGCGGTGAAGATGAGCCAGACGAGAATCGCGGTGGAGAGGTATGTGGCCGTAGTGTTCATATGAAGAACGCGGACGCGATGCGAAACCGATGCTGTGATAGTCCGAGCGGTGTTGAGTACCGGGAAGCTTTTCGCCGCCGCAATGGAAGAGCCATTTATATCGACGGGTTTCCCAAGTGCTTCCATGCTGTTATCTTGAATAGTCTGATACGCGTAGCCGCCCTTGCTGAGTGACAATCCACTGTTGACAAACTGCTGGAAGAATGTCTGGAAAGTCTGATCCGCCAGCCGAGCCATGGTGGTGTAATTGAGAAGTGCATCAGAATCTTGCTTCGCGAGCGTGTACATTGAGTAAGTCATGAGATCCATGTTGATGCCGTTTCTCTCATCTCGAAACACAAATGCGTTCTGCGTTACTGCTTCATACGACGCTCTACCAACGGACCCTGTCTGTCTGTCCGCTGAGCCAAGTAGCGAGTCCAGGAACAGTACGCCGAAAGATGCTGTCAAGTTCTGCTTGGCGCTGGAGGTCGTGCTGTTGATACGTGCTTTTGAAATTTCGTGCCGGGTGAAGACGTCGGCCCAAGCTACATCAGCCTTGGCTGCATTGCCTTCGATCTCATAGTAATGCACATAGCTGGTGTTTGCATCAACTGAGACCTTCGCTTCAGCTGTCTCTATGATGGGCACGCATCGAGCCATCTGAATCTTCGGCTGCTGTTCAAATAGTACAACATTTTGGTCGTTGTAGTCCTTCACCACAACAGGTCGGCCCACAATCCACTTGGTAGTCAGCGTTAGTAGCCATGGTAGGTTCTCGTACGGATAGTCGTAAAAGTTTGGAGTCTTGTCTGATGGTATCACAGGCGACCAGTAGCCTAGCAGCGAGCGCTGTGGGTCAGTGGCTGATCCGTTCTGACAACACCTCACAGCCACATCAGTTGACAGCACAGTGGTGTGGGCATCCGAACCGATCAAATTGTCTGTCGGTAGGCTGTAAAGTTCGATCTTGCCCGATTTGTTGAATTTGTCAAGGACATTGGGCATGAAATTTTCCGCTTTGTCTGTAAGATCGTCGAACTCTATCCAGGCGGATGTATTGGAGATTTCTTCGACAGTGCTGCAGTCTAGCCGGGCTCGCAAAGCTGGCACTCTGAGCGTTACGTTGGTCGAGAAGGTTGTCCCACCACTTGTCGCATCTGATAGTCTTGTAGAGGCACTGGTGTTTGTGTCGTTCAGAACATTCGAAAGGTCGATCGGGAGGAAGCTCCAGCCATCCGAGGTCCATGGAAGCTGCGAGCCATTGAAAGATTGCTGCATACCTGCTCCCTATAGCCAATTCTTGGAGACATCCACGAAGAGATTGTTCAGCACTTTAGCTTCAGCGATTCCTGCGAATGTAGTACCCGACACATCTACTTCTGTGATGTTCGGAACTTGACGCATCTCTAGACTCCGTGGTAGGGACCGCTCCTGAGTGACAGTACGCAATTCGCGTTCGAAGAGGGCGGACATCGACACAGTGAGCACCTGAGCAAGGATTATGCCAATGGCGATCATGAGGAGTACCCAGTGCCTGTTGCGACCTGCCTTGAAGGCCGCGCCAACCCAGGACTTCGAACGATAAGTCAAACCGGCTCCCGAGTTCATTGAAGTTGGTCCACGGGACATTGCAATGAAAGGCTGAAGGATGCGCCACGTCATGTCGAGTTGGTCCCACCAGAGTCGAACCACGATACTCACTACGGTTGGTGCAATGGATATAGGCGCGAAGTTAGTGAAGCTGAGACCAAGTTTCGAGATGTCTGCTCCATAGACAAAGGCGATTTGGGACAGCTGAGAGCGCGCGGAGAAAGCGTTCAGGACAAGGACAGCAACGAGAACGAGAGTAAGAAAGAAGCCCAGGGCAAGAAGCATGCGTACGCGGATCACGCTGGGTTTCCAGGTTCGCCTCGCCTTCACCTTGATAGGTGGATCTACATGAATGTTAGTATGCCTTGTCAAGTAGGAATTAAAGACATGCTTACCGGTGTTGTCATTGCCTGTGAGCAGATCGCCGTTAGCAGTAAGGAATTTCTCACCCTGCAACGTAGTGTAAAGATCTACCCGTGAAGATTGATGCAAGCTCCTAACCGTCGACAACTCGTTCCGGTGCTGGATCAGGAGGAGGCTGAGACCGACAGCACTAGCCGGATCCGATCGAAGATTGAGCGGCCGAATTGATAGGCGAGAGGTACAAAAGATAAGTCCCAAGAGGGCAGAAATGGCGAAGAAAAGTGCAGCGAGGCTGAAGCCAATTTCTGTCAAAACAATCACTCTGCTTTCCACAATAACACCCTCGCCCTGTGCAACATCAGTGTCCAAAAGCTCCGGGTTGCTAAACGCTTCTCGAACAGTCTCTGTGAGGAAGCGACCTTTGATCATGGCTGCTTTGCGAACAAGATCCTGATCGTCCATCATGAAGCCTACGCTGTAGTTCGACAGAGCAGAAAGAAGTGGTGCCATTCCCGAGAATCCGGGTAACACCGGGGCTACCGTCTTCCCGTTAGCGTCAGTCGAGGATTGACTACCAGGTGCTGTCACTGCAAGCGTGCTGTGTTCATCGAAAAACGTTTTCCAATCATTTTGAATGCTCTGAAACTGGAATTTGGCTTGATCAATGAGGGCATCCGGAATCTTCTGTAGCGTGCCTCGATCTTGTGCACTAGCATTCAGGTTAAGTTGTGAGCTTCCGGAGACACGCATGGTCATGCTGTGATTTGACATGAGATATTCGGATTGACATAGCAAGCCTCTCATTCGGAAGTCGGAGGCGCGCTCATATGTCTGATTTTGGGGTATCAATCCAGGTGTTCTTGAAGCCGAGATGTCGATTGGCACTGTCCAGGGTGTGCTGATGAGTATGATATCGCGACCTTTGCACTGTTCTGAAGCATTGAAGCGGGCGTAAATATGAGTCGAAGTAACGTTGGCGGGATAAGCTCCGCGGCCAACTGCGATGTTCGAAGGAAGAGTCGGATAGAAGATCGATGTGTTTGACCAGGTGACACTGCCGGAGTATGCCATGTCAACAGCGGGATGCATGGACAATTCGTACCTGCATCCGTCACCGGACGTCAGCACGAATGTTATCATTGGTTGAGTGCCATTCAGGGGACCATATCCTTGAACAGTATACACGTCAGAGTAACGCTTGGCTGTCAAGTTCGCGCTCTCCAGCGTCATATTCTGGCACGTATAGTCAGATGCGAGAGTAGTAGTCTCCGACTTCCATGATCCAAGTGAGGATACGAGCTTCGGACCGAATTGCGCTGCTTCGGTCGTCGGCCAGAAGGGGAATGTAACTGAGGTATCTGCCACCTAAGCTGATGTGGTTACGTTCCTCAGTAAGGCATTGAGTGTCCGGTAGTACGTTTCTCTTGTCGGGATCATGGGTATTTGGACATTTGCCTTCGGGGCAACTCTTGCGAAGTCGATGGCTTTCGATACCAGGACTTCCTCAGAAGTGAGCAAGGCCGACGATAGTGGTGAGATTGCCAGCACTGCGATGATATTGACGATTGCTGGGCATATCAAGGTCTAACTGGTCTTCCCAATCCGCTTTCGCCTGAAGCACACATCGATGAATATAGACCACCATGCTCTTGGGGTCTGAAGCAGAGTACCGTATGCATTTGCGCCGCCGGCTGGAGCATTCGCAAGTCGGGCGAATGGCTCGGTTCGCTTGACATCCTCGAAGAGAATGACTGTCATCTGGGCATAGAGGACAGCAATTAATGTCGGAGTGAAGCGCCATCCAAAGAGAATGGCCGATGAGCCATCATCCGCGCCGATGTCTTAGTTACGTTTCGAGAATATGCTGAAGTATACGAGTACAGCGCCGAAGCAGAGACTAAGGACATTTGGTAGTACCAGGTAGTACCATCGTAGCGTGAAAGGGAGCCAGCTCCCCTTGCGAGCAACAGGAGCAGACGCTAACATGGTGAGCCGAGGAGGAACAGTGGTATTGCCGAACGACTTACGACTCGATGGTGTCGCGTGCGACGCCACATTGATCGGAGTCAGCTCGATAGGAAACACAGGACTTCCGCTGGTCGTGGCCATAAAGAACGTCGTGAGAGCGTGAGCTTCAAATCAAACAATTCCAGCTCTTCTCCATTAACCAAGCACCAGGCCTCCAGATCCCAAAATGACGGCGGGAAAAGTCTAATAATCGGATGCAAAACTCGAGGAACGCTCACCAACCTCTTAAGCCATCCGCGCCTCATCCCAAGAAGTACCTCAATCCACATCCCCCAAAGATACATTGCGGCACAGCACCGCGGCGCGACTCACGGCCCCACTACAAATTGCAAACCCATCCGACAGCATGGTCAACTCCAGCGTTTCGAAACCTGAGTGCAATAGCATCGCTACTTAGGCGCCCGGTTGACAGTCGCAGGTCAATGCAGCGGCTACGATACGCTGCGATTGCGACCCTGCGGTAAGGTGCCGAATCGCATTTTGGCTGAGGTGGAATGAAGCGGCAATTCGCGTCCGGAAGAAGAGCAGAGGTGCCTGGGTATAGCGATGAGGAGGGAAGTGTTGTTAACTAGGAGTTCGTGGGAAGGTGTAGCCGCTCAAGTTCGCGCACGCGCCGGTTGAACTCAGCCTCACGCCGCAATGAAGGCGCAGAAACATTGACACCGCTGGCGATCACGACGTCTTCGAACATGTTCTTTTATCGATGTTGGTTTTTCAAGATCTACTCACAATTCTCAAAAATCCTGAAACATATGTGCAGTTCTGGAAAGCATGTTCCAAGCAAGGAGCTCGAACTGAACTGAGCATCAGCGTGCACTTGACGCGAAGGCAATTGAGCAAAACATAGTCATTATGGGTGTAAATACTAAGACTCATGCCAGTCAGGCGTAGATACAGAGGTACTAGGATCCTTCACTACCAACGCAAATTGTTCAGCGAGTGTCTCAAAGTTACACGGCGACGCCAACGGCACACCATACCTGCGGTCGATAAACCTCCTCACTTTCAGAACTCACCATATTCACAGTACCATGATAACTACATCCTTCTACCACCATCGATCTCTCGGACTCATTTCTTGGGCTGCACGCTCACAACTTCCGGACTCCCATGCTGGTAGCTGCCCTCAAGCTCACTCGAGAACGGCCTGTGGTCTGCAACATACGGTTGCTGCTGTGGCTGCACGTGCTGTGGTTGTGGACTCATGCTCGGGCTCGGTCCGCCGTATACAGGCTGAGCACCAGGCTGCTGCCACTGCTGGGGAGCGCCGTACGGGCTTTGTGAACCTTGGGATGTGACCGGAGACTGTGGGCCAGTGGCCGATGCGTAGAATCCGCCCTTCTGCTCTGTCTGTTGCATCGGCGGATAGTATTGAGGTGGAACATTTTGTTGGTCGCCCTGGTAAGTGTTCTGCTGATATGCGGTTGCGCCAGGAGGAGGGACGCTGCCAGATGCTGGAGCGACGTGCTGATCGTGGCTCTTGTTCTTCTTGCGACGAATGAAGAAGAATGCGCCAAAGCCAATAAGCGCAAGACCGACAATCGGGCCAACGACGGCGCCGGCAATCCAGGCTTTGCTCTTCTCCTTCTCCGCTGGCGGCGGGATTGGTGTCGGTGTGGGAGTTGGCGTTGGCGTAGGGGTAGTTGATGGGTTGGGTGATGGAGTCGAGGCAACTGAAGATCCTAGACTCATCTATTAGCGACCATTATACACGATGCTTGGAAGGATATCGTACTGGCAGAGGTTGTCGCTACCGCTGCAGCAGGTTGATTTCGGTAGTAAGACCAGTTGAGTGACGAGACACCACAGATGATGTTGGCCTTTGGACTCGAGTCGCGGTCATTCTCAAACATGAACGCGGTGTTGCAGACCGTAAAAGATCTGTCCGTAGAAGCTGTCCAGATCTGTGTGCTGCGACTGGTCAGCCAAAGCACTCCATCATACTGTCATCATCTCATGACATACCAAGCACGGGTTACCAAGCTGTTGGTGAGCGAGGTAGTCCCAGTGGCCGTGACACTATAGATCATGTTTCCGTTGGCACAGCCGATTGGCATATTTGCGCAGCCTGCCCTCGTCGTGGAGCAGCATGCCCATTGATTGCCGGCTTGATAATATGTGTTTCCTGCCAATATGATCAGCCTGATATTCAGTTGAATCGCGTCTAGAGATTTTGCATACCAGGGTCGCAGGTCTCGGTTGACCAGATACCGCTGTAAGACACCCATCCAATGTACTGCAAGTCATTCTGTTTCTTGAGAAGTTCGATATTTGGTCCTGGTGTAATGCGTGCATCCGAAGTAGACACAACAGGTGACGCGACCAGAGCCGCAAAGCTGCCCGACACGAGCGCCGAACCGATCGTAAGGTGAGCGAGCATGATCAAAGACCACCCGAGGCACGAATACGTTCAGTTCGCTCACAGCGTCTCTGGTAGGCTCGAAGAGAGATCTTCAAGGAACGAAGGAAATGCGCAGAGATCAACTGTCGCTAAGCTGAAAAGCCCATGGCTAGGGATTCCCTTTTCATATCGTAACATCCCACTCTCCACATCTGCGCCGACGGTAGGGTTCAACTCAAAGTCGAACCGAGCATACCGGGCAAGATGTGTCCAAACGCCCATCGAGGCTTTGCGATGTTCCCACATTGTGCGACGCATCCAATGAGCTGGTTGTTGTGCTGCAGCCAAGCAGAAGCCTTACCGAGAACAACATGGCACCTCGTAAATTTCGCGAAAGCTGAGGATACGGGCGTGTCGTGGCACTCACGCGGTGGCCGAATGAGGGAATGTGAGTTGTACCTAGTAGCAGCTTGTATTGTTGTGGTTTGGTGGCTGGCGGTGGGATCCAGGGCTGAAGAGCTAAGAAATGAGGATGTGCAGGGATAGGCGAAGCCACGGGATGCCTCGCCGGCTATGATTCGGATACACATACGTTATGTACTGAAGCCCTGCACAATCTGCGAAAAGCTTTCCATGTAGTGTTGAGCTAATGATATACTGCCGAGACTGGTTCAGAAGAGAGGCAACCTTGCACAGAAGACCTCTGTGTTTCAAGTCTTAATGCGCGATGTCGGCTGCAGCCCCAGACCATCGGTTGCGATTCCCAATGCCCGGATGCATGTGCGGCTGTGTACCAAATGACCTTGTGCGGTACGGCGCGCATGCATGGAGTGCAGGGTCGTCAAAAGACGAATGGCCGAGTTTACTTCGCCACGTCCTTGGGCAAAGAGGCTGATAGGCCGGTTTCTTTCGAGTAAAGCAACTTCCACTGTAGCTGCTCTATTGGCGTTGATTCTGCGAATACCTTCTCTTTGCGTGCAAGTGTCTCCTTCTCCAAGTTGTGGATCCTTTCAATCTGGTCGAGGACAGCATTCCGACGCCGAAGTTCCTGCAAGCGTTCCTCCAGCTTCTGCTCACCAGTCGCTTCTTGCTTGCCTGGTATACTGTTTCCTATGCCACCCTTACTATCCACAATCTCGAGTTCTCTGATGTGTGGAACAATGGCAATAGCTGTAGCAAAATCACCGTCGTGACTTATACTGATAGGGCACAATTGTCCGTCGAGTGCGTTCGAGTTTGTAGGTCCGCCTGCCATCTCTCTGATGGTGCTTTGGTATTCCCTGTGTTGATCGTCGTCGTGGGAGACATGGAGGGCATCCAAGATTAGACCTTGGGGTGCTGCTGATTGGGATCCATCTCGGCGATGATCAGGACCATACGAGTCTAATATACCCCTCGTGAGCACCATGAGACCCTGGAAGCCTCGGGAGGAGGGTTCGAAATGGTCGCAAGCCTTGCGCATTGCTTCCTTCGCTGCAAACCTGAACTACTGTCAACGATGCCTGGGAAGACAAGCGCGCTACATACCTCCCAGCCAAAAATTGCGAGGCATCACCAAGCCTCGAGCGAATGGATTCCTGTGGTCCAAAACGACTCCAGAAGTAATCGCGCTCCGGCTCTGTTAGGAGCTTCCGCACGAACCTGTGCAAGAAAAGCCGGCCATTATGCTCGCGCGCGAGCATGCGCCGGACTCGCGCAACATTGCAGATATCTGTACCAACATTGAATGCGTGCGGAAATGGTCGAGGTGGCATGTAGATGGTAGGAGATTAGCACAAAGAGTGTTGCATGTGGCGCATTAATGCCAAGTCTAACTCTTGGCAACCCATCTGCATACCAAAAAGCAGGCTCTGAGCCCCTCTTTCGATGACATAGAGAAAACTATGCGGCCAAAAACGACGTGGGCAGGACTCGAACCTGCGCTCCCGAAGGAACAAGATTTCTAGTCTTGCGCGATAACCACTCCGCCACCACGCCTGGGCTATTGAGCAAAGTTGCTCTCAATCGAGTGATTGGAACTTTGATGAAAGACGACACGTTTAAATCAAATATATCGAGTTCACGAGGACAGTCGGCATGCGGTGGCGGGGTCGGAGACAGCTGTTGTGGGGCACCCAGCATCGTGGTCGACAATTCTGGATCAGTTGGGACTTGGGTGTCCTTAGCCCAAACTAATGCATCAATCGATCCATGGCACCTGTGCTTCGAATGAGCGAAGATGGTAGAGCGGGTTATGCATCGTGAGCCAAAAATACCGCTGTGGTTGCACACCAGCGGTCGGGTCTCTCCAGCGCTGATGACGAAGTCTGACAATTATCCGCGCTCTCGTACCAAGCTATGCCCCGCCTCGAGTCCGGGCTGCATTGGGCTTGAGAATCCTCAAAGACATTTCTTTGCTTCTTCTCGCTCAAGTGCAACGGCCTGCACCCTGGAATTACTCTGACACCTCAGGACGGCACTCACGTGCTGAACGCCATAACACCGCCTGGAATTCTTCAGAAGGCTTTTGAGAACCACTCAGCGACGATGAAATACGCCAAGGACATCCGGCCTGTACTTCGGTGACTTCGGTGGCGGGTTGGGAATTCCTGAAGCAAAGCAGGACTCGATCATGGAGTTTAGCGAACCCAGTCATGTCTGCTGCACTCTGCTTGGTTCTAGCGCAGGGCTGACCAGTAGGCCGGCACTGCGTTCGTCCTCCCACTCCAAGGACGTCATCACATCTCTCGGACTTCGAGCTGAAGCATCGTGGGATAGACCCCGACGCTACCAAATCGAGCAGCCATCAGCCTCGCTGACCGCCTCCTGATTGGCCCCTCTCTTCTTTGGCCATATTGCTTCCCGACGCCAGCGACCACGGGCACTGCTGACTACAGTCCTTTGCATGGCCTGTCCCAGCGCCCGAGAAGAGAAAGTAGCGAGTGAGGTGAGCAGCTATACACAACAATGCGGCGAAAGCGTAGTGGTAGGGGGCCCCTTGTGGAAACCCGTCCCGCAGACTCGCTGCGGCCTCGCGGTTTTGCGGATGGTCATGCAGCCCTGCATGCCCGAAGCTGTGGGTGGTGCGCACTCGGTGTTGGTCAAGCAGGTTGACATATAATTACAGGAGATCCTTTCATTCAGATGAGTGAATTTTGGTTCGTGAGGTTTGTGACCTGGTATTTGAGCTGATATCTTTGGATGAGGTTGCAAATTCGCGGAGTCGTTCCTGCTGTTCACTTCATCGCGCCTTCTCTTAAAGCAATCACCAAGCATCAAACCTACCTCCAATCGCCACATCCAGTCATGCCTCAGCTCACGTCACCTCGCCTCCCCGGAGTACCTCTCCTTCAAGCACAACCTTCGGGCTCAGAGTACTCGAGATGGAGGCGGCACATGAAATTCGCCCTTGAAGCGAAAAATTCATGGAAGTATTGCAATGGACGATGTCGAATGCCCATGCCAGAAGTTGGAGCGACTGCGTCAAATGGGTCGACCACAAACCTCGAACCAAACCTGCTTGAGGAAAGAAGAGAATGGGTTCGCCATGATCGAGAGGTCAAGCTTGACATCTTTCTCTCGCTAGCTGAAGAGGTAATGCAGGAGGTATTCGACGTTGGCCCACCCTTACCACCCTCAAGCTTGAGTGCACAGGAGATGCTGGAAACACTAGATGAGAGATTTGCGAACTTCAACTTCGAGTCGTACCATCACGCATTTTGCCACTTCCTGAACCTGCACATCGACCAATATGCGTCCATAGAGGACTTCAACAAAGAGTTTCTAGCAACACTAGAAGATCTCCTCGATCATGGGCAGCCGCTATCGAACACGCAAGCTTGCAGCGCATACTTCTCGAAGCTACGTTGCATGCAGAACCCTTGGGTTGCGAAGAAGTTGGTGGACTGGGACGCGGAGCCCAAAGGCTTCGATTGCGCAGAATTGCTAAAGGAGTCACCTTCGTGGTCTATCATTCGGCCGCTTGTAACCAAAGCTTCGCAGAACTTTCACACCGAGTCGATACCAGAGGAGTACCTCGAAGATAGCTTAGCGTCTGATAGCGACGCACTGTCGGAAGTTTTAGATGCCTCCGCAGTCTCAAGCATTTCGTCACACTCACGGCAAGCATCCAACACCACTGTACAGACGGAGCAGTCGCAAGATCGTGTCTCACAACGACATATATCCCTCATTACAGCACATTCCCAGGAAATTACAGTCCATGCCTCGTCAGAGGATATCGCAGAGATTGACCGTCAAACATTCCGAAAGGAGCTTGAGAAACTGCCGGAGTCTGCAATACCCGAGCGAGGTAGTTCGAAGAATCAAGTGCCTGGAACCTCGCTTCTCGAAGCAGATGGACAACTTCCAGAATGGCTTGTCATGAAGAAGAGCGTGGCACGCCGACCACCACCGCCTCACGATCGACCACTGCCACCACTACCCCCTCAAGCACAGCAAGCCACGACTGACGAGACCCGATCACGATCCGCATCACCACAGCCTCTCGTGTCACCTTCAACAAACTCGTCAAAGATCAGCCTCACAGCTCCGACACAACAAGCGAAACCACCAACACTTCGACTCGAAACAACCCATCCAACACTTCGCCCGATAACACCACAACCACCGCTTGACCTCCACCCCGCCCTACGAGCATTCACCTCATCATCAACAGATCGTCTGACCGACCCATCCATACCGTTAGAGACGGGATATAACGCCCAACGTCGCCCCTCAACCTCCACCCCAAACCTCGCCATCCCCTGGCCCTCAACACCCGACCTCCCCCCACAGCGCCCACACTCCTCCCGCGCCGCGCTCCCATTCACACAAGCGCCGAATCCCATGCCCTCTCAAGCACAGGCATCACCTGCGACGCCCCCGCATCATCGAGAACGGCACGATGATGAAGCTGAAAGTACAGAAGATGCACTGTATACATCAGTATCAAATGCCAGCGAAATATCCCTTCCTCTCCAAGGCACACGCGACTCCGCCTGGGACTACCTGTACGAAAGTAAAGGCGGATACTTGATCACGCGGGAACGGAGCGTGTCGCCAATCTCGGAGACACAGCTGCGAACACGTACGCCGATGCTCGAAGACACGATTGTGTCCAAGGCTTCGAGTCTGGACTTTGTTGCGCGGCTTAGTGGGGATAGTTTAGTGGAGGGGAGTGCGAGTGGTCAGGAGTACGGGAAGGGTAGGGGTCATCGGAAGAAGAAGAGTTGGAGTGTGAATGTTGGCGTGAACTTGGCGCGGTTTAGTGCTGGGAAGGGGGTGAGGGAGACTATTTGATCGTTTGTTTGTTTGTTTGTTCTTCAGTTGCACATATACCCATATCAGTCTATCGTTAAAAGCTTCGCTATCACGCATTTTCGAAATGTCTGGAGCACTTTGAATCTGATTCCGACCTGTGATTGAAGGTGGGTTGATCGATTGCTACATCGAGGTGCTTTTGATGCATTCATGACCTGCTCGCTTGCATAACGCCGTGTACTCGTAACATGCCATCATCGCCTAAACCGCAGCCGTCTACTGCGTCTCTCTAACAACCTTGTCGACTGCCTTCGCAAAGTAGTCGACATTGTGTGTGTTCAGACCAGCCATTGAGATACGGCCGTTTTTGGTCATGTAGACGTGTGCGTCCTCACGAATTTTCAGCACTTGCTGCTCAGTCAAGCCCGTGAAGCTGAACATGCCGATCTGGTCTGTGATGTGGGCCCATGTGCCAGGTGTGCCCATCTCCTCGAGCTTGCTGCGGAGCGCCGTACGCATCTCCTTGATACGCCCAGACATCTCCCTCAGATTTGCTTCCCACTCGGCGAACAGCTTAGGGTCGTTGAGGACGGTCGAGGCGATGCGGGCACCGTATGCGGGAGGGTTGGAGATCTCGGAGCGCTGGAGGATGGCAAGCTGCGAGGCAATGCGCTTGACGGTCTCTTCGGCGTCTGATGATGGTGATGTAACAAAGTGGAAGCAACCGGCACGCTCGCCGTACAGGCCAAAGTTCTTTGCGTAGGACTGGGCAATGCAAAGCTCGAAGCCCTGCTCAACAAAGTAGCGAATGGCCCAGCCATCGCGGGCAAGATCACCCGACGCGAAACCTTGATAGGCCGTGTCGAAGAATGGGAAGTGCTTCTTCGCCCTGATCACCTCAGCAATCTTCTTCCACTGATCCTGTGTGGGATCAACGCCTGTAGGGTTGTGTGCGCAGGCATGCAGTACGACGATGCTGCCTTCAGGAGCGTCATGAATTGTGCCAATCATGCCATCAAAGTCGAGGCCCTTTGTCTTCTTCGAGAAGTACGGGTATGTCTTGTATGAGAGGCCGACGTTGGAGAAGATCTGGAAGTGGTTCGCCCATGTTGGGTCTGAGAAGTAGACGAGGCGGTCGGTCTTTGGCTTGTAGAACTTGGAGAGGAAGAGAGCGCCCAGGTGCACAGCACCGGTACCGGAGATGGTCTGCAAGCTGGTGACCTGTGGGTCTGTGTAAGCTCAGGGTCATAACGTGCGGGAGGGGTGTGCGCACCCGTTTTTCCTTGATGGCGGGGCTGTCGCCACCGAGGACGAGTTTCTGTGAGGCGGTTGTGAAGTCGGCGAGACCGGCAATGGGGAGGTACTCGTGGTTCAGATCGGGGTCGTTGCGGAGAATCTCATCAGCCTGTAGTGAGAAGTGAATGTCAGCTCGCTGCTTCCTCAATGGCGCGAGTGAAAGGAGCAACTGAAGCTCACTCGCCCACAGTACTTGCCTTCTTGACCACGGGCAGAATCCAGGGCTTCGCGTTGTTGTCCCGGTAAGCTCCAATGCCCAAGTCGACCTTGTTGGAGTCAGTGTCACGGCGGTAGGCGGCCATCAACCCAAAGAGCGGGTCTTCAGGCGCCTGCGGGACCGTGCTCGCGTCGAATGCTGTCGCAGTCATTGGTGCTATGTGTGTGGAGATTTGAGTGAGTCGGGATTGGGAGGAGGATTGTGAGGGCGAGGAGGAAGAAGAAGAAGCAAGGGTGGTTTGAGAAGGTGACTTTGGCATGACTGCGGGCGTGAGAGCTCCCACACTTTTACGTTTCACCGCCTAGAAGGAAGCTGCAGCCACTGACGCTAGCCCCGCGCCTTGCTCTCGGGTGATATGCCGGGGAAGAGGATGCGGAGAGCGACGAGACTCGAGACGACAGGAACGAGCGCGTCAGCCATCGCGACGGCTTCGGACAGGCTTCTTAAGAGCTGCGCACCAGACCGCGGTGTCGAAGGGGTCTTGTGAGCAAGCCGAGGCACATGCAGTCTTATCCGAGATGATGTCAACCATCAACACCTGCCAGATGCTCTCACTTCTCACATGCTGCGGGTCCGCTGTCTGCCCCGAGTACACCTACAAGCACGCTGGAGACGGAGGGCCGCCCGAGACGAACGGCTGTCTAGCCGTCAAGTGGGTCTGCAGCATGCGCCGACTCCACAAGGCGTGCGGTTGCTGTTCCTGGTAAACCGGTCCACTCAGCACGCAGGGGAAAGTAATGGAGAGAACTGCCATGTTGTCACATGCTGGGTATCTAACGCAACCTGCATCCTGCACCCTTGATAGCTGTCATATGAATAGGTCCCAGAGAACAAGCGTCGAGCAAAATATACATGTCGACCAGAAGACTGCCTGCGCGGTGCTCCTTCTCTCCGTCGCACGCTTGAGCTCCTTGTTTCCGCTCCCGACATTCTCCGTCGTGGAAAATGAGTCCTCCACCAGCTGGTCAATGTGCGCCGACTGCACGCTGAGGTTGTTTGCGAGCGTCGTTTGCAATTCCGAGATTTCGAGGAGTGACTTTTCCGTCGCCCTTGGAAAATTAGCAATAGTCTACCATGAAGGCAAGAGGAATATGGACATACCGAACTTTGTCGAGCTGGTCCTCGTACTGCTTGAGCATGTCCTGGTTCTCCTGCGCAAACAGCTGCAGCTGCTCAGGGTCGAGCTGCTGCTCAATGACCCCATTCGACTCGTCCTGGTTGTAGCCTGTCTTGCCACGATAGTCCGCTGAGGCCCCTGCGCTGTGACCGCCGTTCATGCCGCTGTAGTCATTTGTACCTGGACCGGACATTCTGGTCTTGTAGAGCACGCTCTTGCTCTTCTCCACCTCTCTCATAAGCCTGATTTCCATCATGGAGCTCTGGAAGCTGCCACATTCCTCCAGCTGGCTTTGTAGCGACCATATGATGCTCTCTCTGTGTGCCCTCAGCGTGTTCGCCTTGGCCTCCTCGAGCTCCTCGTCCACGCTCTTCGCTGTTATTGCACCACCTGCTGCCCAGCGTCCCAGTGCGCCGAGTCCCTGCTTTGCTCGCTTTCTTAGCGCGACCTGCGACTGTGTGCTTTGCCGTATCTGTTCGGCATCGCGGAGTGTGTTGATGGCAAAATTCAGTTCTCGCAGCGACTGCTTTGCCGATGCATCAATCTCGGTGCGCTGAGCATCGCTAAGGTACTTGGTGTCTGTATCACCGGAAGAGGAGCCGTTGGCGCGCGCATACTGCTTCCGCCTCGGAGGAGCCGCGGTTGAGAGATAGCTCTGACGTATCGATTTGAGGTCGTTGTGAAGCTTGGTGACATGAAATCGCTGTTGCAGTCAGTCACAGCTGTGCTTGAGTTCGCTGCGCGCAACGTGTCCCACAATGCGGTATGCTTCGCTCAGAAACTCATCCAAATCCTCCACGCGGAAGATGTAGGGTTCGACCGGGCGTGCGTCATGCTTTGCCAGCACTTGGTTGAAAACGGGCGTGATGTCCATTGCGTTGCGAAATCATTGCAGTTGGAGCTCTGGCGTGAAATGAAGATGATCCCCGCGGGAGTGCCCATCTGGTCTTCGCTTAACTATGACGTGCACCTCAGCGCAAGGCCGGCTATCCTACACCTACCTTTACTCCACCTTCACGCGTCTTTCCTGATCGTGAACATACTCGTTTGACAGTAATTACGTAGGGGGAAAATGGAACTCATACCAAGGTGTCTGCTGTGAAGCACACCTTGCGCAGTCCCACGTACTTCACCATCGATACCTAGAAAGACATCGTGGCCCATCACCCCATGCATGCATAGCAGTGGTCCCATCCTGATACAAGGCCAGAGGGCTCTGTAAGTGGAGAAGGCACTCGGTGGTCCGCGTGAAGTACGCCATGGCAAGTATCGTCACAACTCTTCCCTGCCATTCACCATCATCTCGTCGCATCGTCAGTCCATTCCCTTTCAACTATCCGACTATCTGTGAACATGCTCTCGGCGCATGCGCAAAGTCGCACACGATGCAACGAGACGTGTGAACGTGGTATTCGTGATACAAAATGCCATGCTCGGGTGCCAAGGTCGAGGCTGTTATCGAGGAACCCGAACTTGAAATGTGCTCTACGCACCCGATTGGGCATATTCGCACGAATAAGCATGTGCAGATCACGCCGTCTGACCATGGGACTGGAACCTGCGGCCCCGGATTTGCAAAAGACAATACGATCATGCTATCTTTGGCATAAAAATGTCCAACGATGACGCGAGCCGCTCGGTACAGCGACTGGCATTCCTCATGTCGTCTTCGCAACATCATAGGCACCTGACACCCATCTTGCAAGACACCCTTTGGCCATTGTAACTGCGCTCCGCATCTTGCCTCGCCATTGGTCCTTAATGGAAGAGTACTCGGTCAGCTTATATCAGGCTACCCAATGAGAGCTTCAGCCGCAGTAAAACTGCCAAAACGCCACAGTGATGGTCACGAACCTGTGTACAGCCTCTATGTCGACGCGGTTGCCTTCATGTATGAGCGGCCGCTTACCTCCGGAGCGGCTCTGCCGTTTCCTTCTTCCTCAAATCACTCATCTTCCTCTGCTATAGCAGCGGTGCAAAGCGGCTCTGTGAGAGCATACATTCACCTGGATCTGCAACAGGCCTCTGACCTCTCTGTATAAGAGCTTCAGCCTACCCAGCTGTAACCTACCTTCCTCATCCACACACCACACTTGCTCACTCTGCTCATCTCACCCAAAAGCTTTCTTCAGGTCTAGTCATCCTCTCAGATCAACAGCCCAACTCGACTCTACATCTGCCAAGATGCGCTTCACCATCATCTCTCTTGTTCTCCCGGCACTTGCCCTCGCGGCCCCGGCCACCTTCGATGTCCGCGCCGAGAAGTGTGCTCCAACGTCCTATACTCTCTCAGACTATACCCTGGCTATCTCCAACACCTCTGCCTACGTGAACTTTAACTTCAAGTCCAACTTCGCCGACACCACCGGTATCGACGACTCTGTCATTACGGGTGCCAACTGCAACGCCAGCGGTTCGTCTATCCCCAACTCCAACGTCTGCAGCACGCCTAATCGCAAGCTGCTCTTTGACTTGCGTGCTCCTCAGGACCAGGCTCACTACCAGATCACGCATACTTGGGTCTGTGATGGGTAAGTCTGGATCACTTTAGTAATGCAAAATTCTGAACGACTCTAACGATTGCTACAGCAAGACCTGGATGTCCGGCAACGACGTCACCGTTGGTCCACTCGACTGCATCGACGTCGGAAATGGCCAGCGTACGTGCCTCTTGGCTGCTCCTCAGACCATCGTTCCCCAGAACGTGCGTCAGATCTGCAACACGCCTACTTGCTAGACGTTTCCTCTCCATTGCTCTCATCATTCTGGCGCCTTATGTTGAAGTCACGGCCTTCTGAGCACTGGGCTTGAGCCTGAATGATGGAGATAGTGGGGGTAGCATGGGCTGGAGTTATCCTTTCTCACGGACTTTGCAGGAGATATAGGCATTGCGAAGGCGAACGGAGTTTCTGGGCATCTTTCTGGCATCCGCTTAACCGGGGGCTAGAATTGATACCGACCATAGGGCCTAATCCAATCAAAAATTTGCAGCAAATTTCATCTACATCTCTGAATCAAAGTGATCGACTGCCCTCCAGAATCATACCGCCTTAGGCCGCACCTTCTTAGGCAAATGCAGATCAGCACTAGAACACGCACACACCAATACGACAGCAAAAGCCGTAGCCGCCAGCCTATTCTGCAAAACCAGCATGACCACAAACCCATACACCACTGCAACTACCTGCCAAAAGTACGCCACGCAATACGGCCACGTGCGGAACAGCCAAGTTCGCGAAATGTGACCAAGGTATTGCGTGGTATCGAAGACGAAATAGAGGTACTCCAAATTCGTCGGTGGTGCGAGCACATCTTTCCACATCTCCCTCCGATCAGCATGCGTATAGCAAGGGCCTGGCCCGTTGACGTAATCGATCTCGCGAGTGCGCAGGCAATATCGCCAGATTGGACTTAGTCCCACCGACCAGAAATACGGTTGTTCGTGCCGCATGAAAAATTCCCATTTCTTGACTGTCATCTTTGCTTCTTCGTCGCTGACTTGGAAGTGCTCGTCGTGCCATTGGCCGTCAGGTTTCCCTACGTGTGCCGGGCAGAACACGTTTCGTTCTCGATGAGACAAGTCGAGATGGATCAGTTTCTCGAGTCGACCGCAGTACTCTATATTAGCTGAGACATAGAGCTCTTTTAGTTTCTTTCCGCAATTACGTTCGTGCTCGGCAAAGCGTTCCGAGTAATCTTCGCGCTTGCACAGGCCAATCTTGACTAGTTGGTCCGGTGTCTGTTTGTCTTTGGACTGTGCTGTGTTGTGGGCATCAGAACAGCTGGGTGCCTGGGCAGTTGGTTGGACGGCCCGAACAACGTAAATGACACCTGATGTGTCGAGGCGAGTCGGAGGCTCGCGGAGTCTCTTTCGCAGTTTGATGTCAATTAGACGGGGACAGTCGGAAGCTGTCGCCGGTATGCGGATTGATGGGTGTGGAGGGGTGGCAGACTCGTCTTGCTGACTCGACGATGTAGTATTACTATCGTTTGGACCATTCGCTAAAGCAGATTCAGCTTCTGAGTGTAGCTGCTGAGCGCTATACGGCACGTGGAGCACGGCGTTGGGTTTTTTAGCACTGCCATCTCTGTGATGTCGCGAGCGACTCGAGAATTGATCAGAAACTCGTCGTCTACTTTTCTCGGGTCGGATGGGAATGGGCGAGTCGAGCGTAGGTGGTGCTAGCCGGTCTCGATTGACAGGAATCGCGGGCTCGCTTTGTGATCCAGCAAATTGTGGTCGTTGGCGAATCGAGTCCGGAGCAGTGACGTCTGTGACCACAGGTCGCTTCGGTGTGCTTGGAAGCCCACTTTGTGTCTCTGGTGATGCGTCAACAGACCTGACTGGAGTCGTCTCGCGAGAAGGACTTAGGGAAGGAAATCGCCCGGGACACGGCATTGGATCGCTTTTGGATGAGGTAAAGAGGAGAGTGAAGCTGGAGTACTGTCAAGACTACTACACCAGCCTTGCAATACTTATCCCACATCTCTAACCACCCTATAGGCGGCAGTGCACCATCGCATGCATGCAGCTGTGGCTGTGTTGGCATGTCACTACCGTGCCGCACTCCTGCGTATTGGCCCCCAGATGACACGGTCACCAGCCACTACTGCTCGAAGAAGCCAATTCCTCCACTAAGAAAGTGTTCTTATCGCTCAAGAAACAATCAGTGTCTCTGTTTCCCAGCCTTTGCATGAGACAATGCCACATTGATGTCTGTTTGTGATGTCGCGGAGACGGAAGGACGAGGCTGACGTCGTTCTCAGGCTGCAGGTACATGGATTGTGTTCTAAGATTGGCGAGGCGAGGTGGAGGATGCCGTTTGGTGTTGCAGGTCTCCCGCACTACGCGCGCATATTGGGTCGTTCGTGGAGGGTCGAGCAATAGTATGGTGGCCGTCTGGAAATGCTATCATTTCTGTTACTCATGCTCATCGACAACTAACAAGTTGCTTAACGCAAATTCCTTGGGTATGGATGGATTGGAACGTCCGTTTTCAAGTCGTGCTGAAAGACTGGCCTGTAAGGTTCGAGCTTAGACTTCGAGCGTGCCTCAGTGGAATTCAAGTCTGTGCCGGACTACTCGTTTCCCTCTTGGGTGGGATATCGAAGACACCGAGAACTGTCTACAAATGTTTGTTGTGGTTCATTTGTGTGAGGCGACCGCATCTATCTTCAATGTCATCTCCGACGCAATCTCTCCTGCAGTTTGTAAACACCGAGTCCGATCCTTTGGTCAGCGGTTTCTACGCCGTGTGATGGTTGAAGCGAGACGCCATCCTGTACGATAGGTGATTGGCGCTCAGTGCAATGCTTGTGAGCACGGTAAATTCTAGAAATATACATATCATCCTGAGAGCTGCGTTCGTGTTGTCCTGCCAGCAATCGAAGGAAGCAGCACAAGAGACTGGTCCAAGAGGAACGTAATACTGCTGCCTTACTTCTCAGTACCTGCTATTCCAGCAAATTCTGCTTAGTGTGGATGGAGGCTGTCAACAGAGTGATCCTGCTAATATTCTTTCGCTGCTGCCTGAGGCCCGATCGACATATAGATTAAATTCTTGCCACAGCGAGGTTGCGAAGTCTGAGTAGGTGAAGAAGCGTCGTAATTCAGACCGTAAGACTCTCTTCAATGCTCGAGCTTACGTCAAATTTCAAATTCCACGGACCAACAACCTCCGGAGTACGAGCGCTCAAAGTGATTGTTTAGCGCGCTCGACAATCGAAGCTGTGGAGCACCGTAGAGGTGTTTTCGAAAGGGTGATCCCATGAACGGAGCAAATTCAATCGCATCAGCTATCGAGATCATTATGCAAGGGAACCGAGATACTGCATAGTTGATGTGATGTGGAGGTGTAGTGTCAGGGACTTTCGTGGGGCAATCGAAGCCCTGTTGATCAATGTAGTTTAGCGCGGATCTTCAGGCGGCGACGCCACTCATCTATGGCTCACCGACCTTCAACCCTTCCTCGCCATTACCCTTACACTGATGCCTAGACCGGCTTGAATATACAATCAGCCTACATGATCGCCCAAAGCGAGCTGAGTATTGATCGGTTGAGGCGAAGGTCGGAAAGGGTGCATTTAGTACAATAACCTCATTGGCAAACTTTATCGCCTTCAACGATACCATGGCAATCTTACAGACTCCCATGTCTACCAAATCTTGGGCATGGTCGCAAGACACCCAGCCGATCTCTCAATGTCACAAGATATGGGTATAGCTTTCTTGTCGCGCCATACATACATCTTTGCTAACAAATATAGGACATTGAGAATGCTCGCTTCACAGCATGTTTCATGCCTGTCGTAACGGCGACTCCTGCTGTACTTGCAGCTTTGATTCTTGCGCGCTACTCATTCCGATCATTTGGAGCATATCGACCAAGATGGACGAAGCCATTCGTGCAAGAGACGAAGGAGAAGGCGGGCGACCTGGAACAAGCGCCGAAGCAACACCCGCTGACCTCAATTCTGAGCTTGTTAGCGATCTCGGGAATTGGTCTTGCATTGCAAATCATCAGTGTCTTCCTTCCAGAACGGCAGATGATACAGATATATCCAGCGATAGCATGGGTAAGAATGTCGGAATTTCTGAGCATATCTATGGAAATTGACAAGGTTTATAGGGCATTGCTGTAGCGATTGTTGCAGTCGAGCGTCCAAGAACCACATCGATGTCACTGCTATGTCTTTTCACAGTTCTACTAGCAACACAGCTAGTCACACTATCTCACAATTCGCAATTGTTTGTCAAGTTCCGAATCGAAAACATCTCGGCATTATTCGCGCCGGTTGCGGCTCTGCTGGGCATACTCGTGGTGCTGAACATGCCTTTCAGAGACCCAATGATGCCAAATGAGGATATCAGCCCAATCTACAGCACTCCAACTATCAAGCTTCGAACACCCGAGGACAATCTCACGCCTTGGCAGTATATGACTGTCTCATGGATGGCACCCTTGGTACAGGAAGGCTACAAGCGACAGTTAGACAATGAGGACGTTTGGGACCTTCCCTGGACGTTCAAACACACTCGGCTTCACCACACCTTCAGGAGGCTTTCAGGTTCCGTAACTCGAAGAGTTTTCGTGGCGAACGGCATGGACTTGGTCCGTACCACAATTATGGGCTTGCTGCGACTGACTGCGGGTAAGCTCACGTATCATCAATTTAACACCGGTCGGACACTAACACATACCCACAGGTCTCCTCACGCCTGTTTTGCTGCAGCGCCTTCTCGCTTCCATGAAGAATAATACATACGACAAGTCGACCGTCAAAGCCACGATTGCATATGCTGTGCTGAGCGTGGCTCTAAGGTTATTCTCAGCACAGCTTGGAGTATTCACTTTATGGTATCAGCGACGAGCATATGAACGATCACGCGGCGAGTTGATCACGATGCTGTACGAGAAGACTCTGAACCGAAAGATCCTCGGGGCGAGGCAGGTGGCAAAAGAGGAAGAATCGAATGATCACACTAACGATGATGGCGAGACGCAGACCAACGGTGGCAGCAGCGTTACTGAGGAGCCCAAGCTTCAGGGCTGGTTCTCGCGCATGCTGTCATCTATACGATCGGTGTTCTTGAGGAGATCCAAGGAGGCGGAGAAGGAGAAAGAAGCTGCATCGATGGGCAAGATTTTAAATCTCATGGTACGTTGAAACGTCACACTTTCACTTTTCGCCTTTTCCCATATCAATCCACAAGGCACACGGCCTATCCTTGAAAACCTTACTGACTTTGGCCCTTGCGGACTGGCAGCGCAATGATGTCTATGAAGTAGCGCAACGTTTCTGGGACTTCGCGGACATAATCACACAGCCCTTTGGAGCCATCTTCGCCACTTTACTCATTTGGCGCATGTTAGGTTGGGCCTGCCTGCTGGGTGTATTTGCCCTAGCTGGATCGCAACTGATCAACATCTTCATTTCTCGCTTTATGGTATACTTCGAGAAGAAGCGAAGAGTAGCCACAGACGAGAAACTGCAGAGGACCAGCCAATTCATCGAATCCATTCGACACTTGCGCTGGTACGGTTGGCAGGAGTCATGGATGAACGGTATCCTTGAGTCACGACAAAAGGAGTTGCACCTGCGAATCATTCAGATCATCTTTACGACTTCACTCGCGTTCATGCTCCGGTTCGGATCGGGATTATTTCCAGCTGTGGCTTTCTATGCTTACACGGCGTGGGAGGGCAAGCCGCTTCGCGTTGATCTCATCTTCCCCGCGATGGATCTGTTCAATATGCTAGAGAGCTATCTGCGTGCTTTACCTCGACTAGTCACAAGTTTGGTCAACGCCTATGTTGCAATGGGTCGAATCGAAGACTTCATGGCTGAGCCCGACAAGGAGAAGGCAGATGTTGTGCCGGAAGGATCAGCTGATCTTCATCTCCACGATGCTTCGTTTGCATGGCCCGGGGTGGAGAAGAATGTGCTGGAGGACATCACACTTTCCTTCCCACCTGGTCTTACTGTCGTCTATGGCGAGGTGGCTTCTGGAAAGACAGCCTTGCTACAAGCATTGCTCGGTGAACTGGATAAGCGGGCTGGAGAATTCGTCCAGCCTGATCAAATCGTCGGATACTGTGCGCAGACGCCGTGGCTTCAGAGCATGAATATTCGCGAGAATATCTTGTTTTCGTATTCGTACGAAGAAGCTAGATACAAGCAAGTGCTTGAAGCATGCGCTTTACTGCCCGATATGGCCGAGTTCAAGCATGGCGATCTTTCCAATATCGGAGAGAACGGAATCGGTTTGTCCGGTGGACAGAAGGCTCGAGTTGCGCTGGCTCGCGCCGTTTACAGTCAGGCTAAGGTTATTCTTCTTGACGATCCTTTATCTGCACTGGATCATCAAACAGCAGAATACATCGTGCAAAAACTCATCGCTGGTCCTCTGCTCGATGGACGGACGACGATCCTGGTCACACACCGAACTGAACTATGCCACGGACTTACCAAGCAATGGGTTGAGATGGTTCACGGACGAGCTACAATTCACGAACCTGCGGCAGAGGAAGAGTCGAAGCTAGCGTTGAAAAAGACTCACACCAACGAGTCGCTCTCCGAGGAAGAGGCACAGAGAAAGAAGGAAGAAGAGGCAGCTGCTATACCCGACAAGTTCATCGAGGACGAGCTTCGACAAAAGGGCGGCGTAAAGCTTTCCGTCTATTGGCGGTTCATTAAGGCCGGCACTCTACGCTGGTGGTCGATCGTCGTGGTTGTCATGCTTGTCTTCCGTGTCATTGATGTCGGTCAGGGATGGTTTGTGAAGGCATGGGGTGAGTCTTACGACGAGAAGCCTGCCAAAGGCATCTTCGACTTTTTGCCACCCGCACCTGAGCATCCTTTGCCATGGCTTCAGACCTTCTTCGTGTTCGTCACAGTCACAGCAGCTCTGTTTTGGGTGACGAATGTCATCATGTTTGGTAAGTATTGACTAAATCTTCCAATCGCACCTGAGATATGCTAATATGGTCAAAGGAGTCGGATATCAAGCTGCAAAAACAATCTTCAGAGGTGCGGTCGAACGCGTCGCACACGCCACGTTCAGATATTACGATGTCACGCCAGTTGGACGCTTGATGAATCGCTTAACGAGCGATATGAATACGATTGACGGAGACTTGAGCGGTGCCTTCACCGTCTTCGTATGGCAAGTCATTGGCTGGGTCACAGCCGTGGTCATCATATTGTCCTCCACACCTGCATTCCTAGCTTTCGGCGTTGTTCTCTGCTGCGGCTTCGTGTACTACTTCTTCCGGTTCTTGCCAACATCGCAAAGTCTACGACGACTCGAGGTAAGTCGCACTAGACCCTACTTCCTCTCGTTGTTTTGAGGTTGCAAGTAGATGGCCATGTACAAGTCTCTTGCTGACCATGAACCAGATGGTCTCTTTGTCTCCCCTTATGTCGAACTTCGGAGCGCTAGTTGAAGGTCTTACAACAGTCCGCGCTTTCAATGCCGAGCCTCGCTTTCAGGAGCGTGTCATCGAGGTCGTCGACAACTTTCAGAAAAACGACCACTTTTACTGGTCACTGCAATCGTGGCTCAGCCTCCGATTTGGCATTCTCTCAGCCAGCTCTACGCTCGTAATGACACTCATCGCCATCTACACCCATATTACTCCCGGTCTCACAGCTTTCGTTCTGATCACTGCGAGCAAGTTTGTCGTCCACACCGAGTGGATGTGCAGAATATACGGCCAGCTGGAGATGGACTTCACAAGCGTCGAGCGTGTCGTAGAGCTTCTGGACATCGAGAAAGAAGAGCCAGGCGTAGTTGAGCCACCGGCATACTGGCCAACGTATTCCGGAGACATCGAGTTCGAAGACGCCACGATCCGCTACGCACCGAACCTCGAACCCGCCCTTCAGAACATCACACTCAAGATCCCAGCCGGAAGTAACACCGCGGTCATCGGCCGCACAGGATCTGGCAAGTCGACGTTAGCCTTGTCGCTATTAGCTACCATAACAGCTGAAAGCGGCCGCATCCTCATCGACGGCATCGACATCTCGACTGTCAACAAGCAGGCCCTCCGAAGCCGCGTCACTTTCCTCGCCCAAGAGCCTGTCCTCTTCCCCGGTAGCATGCGCAAGAACCTCGATCCTCTCGACGAGTACTCCGACGCCGCGTGTGAATCTGTCCTTTCCAAAATCGCAGGAAATCACAACTGGACACTGATGACCAACATCGAAGGCGCGGGTAAGGGACTCTCACAAGGCCAAAGACAACTCGTCGGCTTGGCGCGTGCGATGTTGCGGAGAAGTCCTGTGCTGATTATGGATGAAGCGACGGCGAGTATTGATTTTGAGACTGCGCAGAGGATTCAGAGTGTGTTGAGGGAGGAGATGAAGCAGAGTACGGTGATTACAATTGCCCATCGGTTGGAGGCGGTGAAGAATGCGGATTATTGTATCGTACTTGGAAAGGGAAAGTTGGTCAAAGCTGGTAAGGCGGCGGATATGCTGAAGGAGGGGAGCGAGTTTAGTGGGATGTTGGCGTAGAGGCGAGAGGGCGGCAACAGGTGGGAGGGAGAGAGGAGTTGTGATGAACAGGAGATGATTCAGCAGAAAAAAAAAGGGATTGCGGCGTTTGGTATATGATTTCAAAAGCACATAGAGATAACACGCAGTTTTGGATACGTCATGTTCATCAATGGTTTCATTATCACAAGCCAAAACGCGCTCATACTTCATAGCACTCAAGTTGAACTTGGAGCCATTTTAGGCTCGCTATGCATCGCTAAATATCAAATGTTTATGCAACACCATGTCGACTTGACTACACCAGCCTCACATACTATCCTCCCTCCACCTACTCCTGACCCTCTGCCACCCCTCCATCTCTTTCTGCCCACCCCTCTTCTCCATGCCCAGTCCACGCTCCACCCACTCCTGACTCCCCATCTCACTCAATCTACTCAGCGCTCTTGCAAATGCAAACCGCTCTTCATCACCGCTGAATATACTACTGTTCTTCAGCATAGACATGTTCATGCCCAAGTCGTCCATGAGATTGCGCATCACATCACTGATCGCTTCGTCATCTCCGTGTGTAGATGGGGAAGCGGATTTGGGCAGATCGCCTGCTTTCGCGGAGGACTTGACGGCTTCGTTGAGCTCGGATTGGTCGAGGAAGAGGGAGGTTAGGGGGACGGCGGTTGTCATTACTAATTTGGCCTGTGCTTGCGTTAACAACTTGCACTCAGGATGTTCTTGGATGGGGAAGTAAAGGGGACATACTCTCGACTCGTATATGGCATCAATAAACGTAATAAACCGCCTGGCCAAGTCCCTGCTTCGAAAATTCATGCCCGGCACGCCCGTGACGATGAAAGCCTCGTAGTTTCTGGTCAATTCGAGATAATCTGCCGCGCCTGTTGCGCGGCCGATGATCTCGTCAAAGCTGAACCATGCACACTTCCCGCTCGCTTTAGGCACTTCGATCTCGCGGCCCCAGACATGGTGTGTAGCGCGGTGCGGCGGGTCGTTCTCGAAGTCGCCCAGGAAGCGGAACCAGCGATCTACGTGTGTATTTGCGGATGCATCGAGGGGGTGGTGGTATACGCCGGACGGTGGTCGAGGGATCTTGCGGTAGTCGGTGTCGGAATCAAGGTTTAGGACTGTGAGGCGTTGTTTGAGGAGGTTGATGCAGGGTATGAAGGACTCGCGCTGTATGCCATTCTTGTAGAGATCGTTTGGGTGTCGGTTTGAGGTGGTGACTATGACGGTACCATGGGCCATGAGGGACTCGATAAGCCGGCGGAGAATCATGGCGTCTGCAACGTCGGTACACTGGAACTCGTCGAAGCAGAGGACAGAAGAGCGTTCTGCAATACCGGCTGCAACGAAGGGAAGTGCGTCGAAATCGTTTCCGTGCTGCATTTTCATCTTGTGCAGGTCCTTGTGTACGCTCTGCATAAAGGCGTGGAAATGTATGCGTGTTTTGCGCGTAATGTTCGGCGGAAGTGTGTCGAAGAAGAGGTCCATCATCATAGTCTTGCCCGATCCTACGTCTCCATACATGTATATGCCCTTCGGTAGGTTGTCGTCTATCGGAGGTAGTGGGGCGGACGTAGGTTTGGCGGAAGAGAACATGCTGAAGAATGACTTCTTTGGCGGCTGTAGCGATTCGATGGTGGGTTGCCGAACAGTGGGTTGTGTCCATGTAGCGAGCATGTTGTGCAGATCCTCGAGGTTCTTGATGATGCCTCTCTGGTGCTCGTCGTCCCTCAATCGCCCCGTGTCGACCCGCGCATCGTATTCGCTCATGGGCCCGTGAATCCTTGATGGGTCTTCGGTCGAGACTATACTAATCAGCGTACATTCCATGTCCTATCAATCAGTAGACGTACACTCCATGGCCACCTGCGCATACCCTCTGTACGTGCCGGGCGTCGAGCGCGAAGTGGCACACGGAAGTCCGGGTCGTGCAACCACATTTTGCGCCCTCACGCTTCTTCCCGCTCTTAGACTCCTTCTACAATCCAAGCATATTCCCCTCCTCGAGTCTGCCGCCAAATTTCGCCTTCGCGGCGGGATTCGCCTCGGGGTAGCATGTCGCGAGAGGATCCTTAGCCCTCGCAGAGCCTCGGATGATGTCATATTCGATGTGCGCGCTTTTGGGTACTTTCAGAGTGCACAGAAACTAAAAAGACAGTTCAGAAGATGAATCGCATGCTGAGCAAGTACGCTGGAGGGACATCACACGCAAAAGACAGAAATGACGGGTGAGCACAGGTGAAGCATGTGGGCGCGACCAGGTCTTTAGCGTCCGCGGGGGGTTTTCGCTGTCGCCTCGGCTTCCGGAATTAGGCGTGTCGCCCCCGATGTCGTTCCTGGATCGCAAGCTTGGTTTGAGCACGTGTCGTCATGCAGGGCCATTCGGAACTAGAAAGTTCACCGACCGACGAAGTCTCCTCTAGTGTGGGGCCCAAATGTAAATCATTGTATGATAATACTCATCGATCCCATATCAGGCTGCCTCCTCCTCAGCAGCAACACTCTCATATCTACCACCATCGCCACCTCCTCCCCTGGCATACTTCATCTTCGGCACTTCGTACAACCTCGTGTAGTCCACTCGTTCACCTGCCAATCTCGCATATCCACCTTCCTTCTTGCTAAACACAGGACTGCCATCGCAGAAGAAGTCTTTGCAGTTTGTGACAATGCCTCGACTCCATGGATTGCCTCTTTGTTGTCTCTGTCCAGCCTGCGAGCCCTGCAGAGCTGTCGCAACAAAAGTGTCGAGACCAAGAAGCCGCTTCCACTGGTGCCATATTGAAGCCTTGGGCTCTCGTCGTTTTGGAGCATCGCCTGTATCTTGACCAGAACCGAAGCCATTAGTGCCAGCGCTACCCGTCACGTCTTGTGAGGTGTCACCGGTTGTGACGAAGGAGTTGAGTGCATCAGCTGGGGTTCCGCTGTGTAGATGACCACGCATGCTTTCGTATGTCGTGAGATTGCGTGCAACTTGCAGAAGCTGGACACAGAGTAGCATGGTGACCCAGGTCAGCTGAAAGGCGGCCCAGATTGAGAGTACAATCGTGAAAGGGTCCTTGTTGAGAATTTTGCAGAGATCGTCGGAGATGACGGAGCACTCGACGTTTTTGGGTGTGTCGCGGTTCTCGAGATCTACCCGTGTCAATGCGGTGTCACTGGATATGGGAACCTAAACTTACAAGCAAGGGCCAGCCTCACCCAAACGAGCACACCAAGCTCCATGAAAAGCACATAGAACACAAAGTGTCGATGGTTATTGTTCGCCACGCAGTTGTTCACCCATGGACAGTGGCTGTCGAGGTTAGCTTGAATTCCGTGCAGATTCTCCAAGCACTTACTGATCACTCTTCGCAACGCAGCGCTCACATCTCTTGCAGTGCTTGCTCCTCAGTGGCTTGCGCACCATGCAGTTTACGCAGAAATGCCGCTCATCAAACTGGCGTATCTCCATAAGCTCGTCAATCACCGCCTTGGAAGCACTCCTGCTCGCCGATTTTGGTACATAGCCGGGATCGGATGTCATCGTGAAGAAATAGAAGTAGCCCGTGAGCCCGTAGAATGCTGCGAATAACACATTAAGAAGGAAGTCGCTTCGAATAGTCCCTACTATTGTGAGTCTCAGTTATGTGTGTGAGGAGGGAAGCTTACAAGGAAGTACTGTGGTAATCCAACGAAAGCCAACCCAAAACAGTGTGCCGGCGAAGATGCCAGCTAAGAAGGGCTACATTCTGGTCAGTCCTGCTTTTGTTCCAAAGATTGCAAGACTCACGGTGTGGTGGATAGTCCTCATATTGGATGGCGCCCAAATCAACAGCTTCTGTGCCGCAAACTGCATCAAATATGCAACGATCAACGCCGCCGGTACGCCAAAAAAGGCTGGATAATTGCTGATCAAGGACAACACAACCAGAAGTATCGCAAACGGCCAGAAAAATATGAAGCGCGAGAGAAACCACCGTGTGTCCTTGACACCAGGTATAGGGAACTGTTTCGCATTGCCGTCCCTGTCGAATCCAGCTTGCGATAGCGCACGACGCCACTGCCGTGTCGTGTTCATTTCTTCTGCTGTGACCGCCGGTGTCTTGCCGTCATTGTTCTTCGCGAATCGGTCGGCGCCATACTCGAGCAACTTCTGTATTGACTCTTGTGATCCCTTAACTAGCGCCCAGTGCAGAGCTGTGAAGCCCTGGTCATCGGTTGCATACACGTTTGCGCCCCATCTCAGGAACAGATCCACGCACGACGAATAGCCTTTGTATGCTGCCCACATGAGCGGGGTGTGCGATTGCGGGTCGGGGATATCAACGGGTATGTCCTGGTGTAGCAGCAAGACGATCTGGTAGACATTGCCGTCGAGGGTCGCCGAGTGCAGCAGGTTGAAGCCTTGGTCGTCGGTGAGGAGAGGATCGGCGCCGTGATCGAGGAGCAGGTTCACGATGTAATAGTTGCAGCGCTTTGCAGCCCACAAAACGGGAGTAGCAACAGCATCGCCGCCCTTCGCATTGATAGGTGCGCCAGCCTGGATGAGGAAGTGGCAGAGAGCGTAATGGTTGTTTATTGCGGCCCACTGTCAAATCATTAGCCCTGCCGAAGCTCTCTGCTACTCCGTAACGGAGCTTTCGTACGTGTAGCGGCGTTATGCCCTGCTCGTCCTTGTAAGTCGCATCGAACTTTCCGCTGTTGAACAGCTTCTGGATAGCGCCAATCTCGCCCAGCCGGGCCAGCTGCATGATATCCTCCTCCACCGGCAAGCTGGGCTTCTTGTCCGCCATATCGTCGAGCTCATGTTCGCCCGTGGGCAGCCCGTTGGCCTCGGGCTGTGCAGCTGCGGAGGCCATTTCGGTGGTCCGCTTGCGTGTGCGCCTGTCGTGTGTTCAAGCGCGCCTCAGAGAGCCGAGGCAGGTGGAGACAGTATACAAACAAGATTATTGCAGTATCTGCATGCTGGAGATGGGTTCAAAGGGGTGCGGGCCTCGGGATACGAAGCATGCAGCTGAAGAGTAGACCCGGCAGACGCGGCGTTCTCAAATCTCGAAAGCGACCAATGCGTTCATCGCGCCCCGGTCCCTGCGCCTTCTTCGCGGATATAAGTGGCGCAGCCGCATAATACACCGCCTCATCTTCAACACGCCTGCAACATACCTCCATGGACTGTGTGTTGTATCTATATTTCCAAAATATCACCGAAGCGTCTTCTCATGACGTGTGTAGATGCTGAAAGCTCAAACGCTGCGCTCTATACCTGCCTAGAGGAACGTCCTTCTTGACCGCCCGTCCTTTGGTTCGAATCGCCAACCCAATGCGGAAATCCAAGGTTTTAGCATAGTCATGGTAAGTTATGAAGTGCATACATAAATGGACTCCAATCCAAAGTCTTCTGCGATGTGCTCGTCGATCACTTGATGACAAAATCCTGCAGGGCCAACTTGCCATCCTTCCACATCTAAATCGCCTCGCCGTCCATGATACCGTGGATGTAACAGTCGCACATCAAACGATAGGCATCTTCACTCTTTCGGAGAATAAACGGAACGCGAGATCCGAACAGCACCACGAGTGAATCTCCTGGTTCGATCTTCATGGAGCCATATCCTCGCCATCCTTGTGACGTGCGTAGAAATATGCAGCGACGACAAGCAGATCTGGCCATGTCGAAGAAACGGTCGGCGTCGCCACCCTTTGCGTGCGTTTTGAGCAATTCCGTGATATCTTCCGTGTACGGACACCAGAAGGTGGGCGTTGTCACATGCTTGAGCTGATGTTGGGGGCAGGCACACCAATACCCCGATTTGTAGCAGTCTTTGCAGGCATCAAAATAGCACAGCGTGCATCTGAAGTGGCCATATACTTCTTTTTCAAAGGTCAGGGAGGGCTTTTTTTTTTGGAATTCTCGGCATGGCATTGCAGACATCGCAGTATGTGTTCTGTAGCGAGATATAGCTGTCCGCTTGGTGAATCTTGAGTAGCGGGAGAAAATAAGCGGCAAAACCGCTGAAGAGAGTGTCGAGGGCTGTGGATGCTTGCTGAGCTGTATTTTCCACGCGTCCACGATCCCATTGCCAATTATCCTGTACCAAGATCTGCGACAAGGTTATCAAGCTCGCTTCAGTGGCACCCAGTGTTTGTGACTGGGACGCCCAACTCGTGCCATCACCAAATAGGAGAACGTCATCAGTCGTCGCAATGGTTCCGAGGAGTGGTCCTTTGAGTGAGAGCCTCTCGATATTGGAATTAGGCTGGAGTTGGGGAACTGTACCGTCTGCAGCATTGTATAGGAACGGCGTCAAGTGGGCATATGTATGGCTGTCCTCTTGCCTATTCCAAGTCGGAACCCAAGAAGGATGGGTATTATCTATGTGTCCCTGTCGCCAAGCATAACTCAACACCTCGAGATTGCTGTAGTATGCAATAGCGTCTAGAGCCACTTGACGAAAAATTTGCTTTACTGGTGTGTTGTAATCTGCCCGGAAGCCGAGGTGCGGAACTGGAACCTGCTGCATTAATAAGCTACACTGCTTATAATACAATAGTCCTCCTTCAGACGTACCTTGAACGAAGTGTTCTCATTGACCGACAAAATGCACTTTGGCTTTGCAGAAACATACCGAAATTGACGGATAGTGTGCTGTAGAAGTGCAAAGATCTTCACCAAATTTTGCCCCTCGGTCGAGAAGAGCCAAGAATGGCGCTTCTGATTGCGTGACTGTAACGGCATCCCACATGAAGAGAGTGTTTTGAAAACCGGTATAGGATAGAAATACTTCGATTTTCCAGTCAACACTACGATCGCGATCGTAGACATGCTTGATCCACTTGGCTGCAAGGGCCACGAAGTCCCATGGGATCTCCTCAGATCCGCAGAGGAGGTCTGCAGGTGCGCTTCCCTGAACTTCTTGTATGACCCACACTCTGAAGAACCAGCCCAAACGAAAATTCGCGAAGCGTGATGATAAATTTGTCGCATGACTGAAACCTGCTGATTCCTCTCCAAGTTGTTGTTTTGGTTTATGCATACTGCATCCGCCCAAATCATCTGTGAAAGCGTGCTATGACGGATGCGATGCAGAACATCCCACAGCGATGTCGTGATCGCAACTCGAACACCGTTGCACCACAGGTCTTTTATGTCTTCTGGATCTCCCCAGCAATAGCTTATAGCACTATAGGCTGGGGCTGATTGATAACCGTCAACGACGATCAAAGCGCAAGTGATAAGCTCATCATCGTCACCAGGCTGGAGGTGCAGGAGCCGAATTGACTTGGCTTGTGGAAGATCGAAGTATAACTGGGTATCATTCATCTTGAACAGCAGCCCGCAATGCCGCTCACAGCATGTTTGGGTGCAGTTGTCGTTCGTGATGCTGAGTGGAGCCTAAGTAGCCTTGCATCATGAAGATGCTGGGAAGGCGTCACTTGCGGCTGGTCAAGCATACTGCCACGTGATGCAAAGAGTCTCGTTACAGATGAGGATGCATGCTGGCGAGGCTCACTTTATTCGTGATTGGTTACGCTGACAATAAGCTCTCCGTCTGAGTTTCGAGATTCAGCCCTATGTGGAAAGGCCACAGACTTTGGACAGCAAATGAAATTGACTATGGCTGGCCAGAGTAGAGAGCTTATTAAACTTCTTTAATTCTATCTCCGAATGACATGGAGATATGGCGATGTGAAAGAATTGAAGACGAAAGATGATGAAGCTGAAGTGAAGTGTGATCAAGCGCCAGCCCAAGTGGATGGAGCAGTCGTACTAGTCCTTATGCGTGCGGCTAACTAGCGACCCAGCCACAATTCGTTATCTTCGTGGGTGTCAAACATCTTCGCTTCTCCACGCACCAGTTTGTTCGTCAGAATGGAGTCAATTTCAGAGCGATCGCCCAAGAAAAGGAGTCAGACATGTTCAATGATGAACCTCACAACGAGTCCCTCGACCGCGCCCCACGACTACTTGCGTGGACAGTCGATGTGCCGTGTGTGAGAGCTTACTTGGGCGGTCTAGAATCAGCCCCGTAGCTTCTGAACGCAGGACTAGAGTGTGGCTTGCAAGAGGCGAAGGTTGAGCAGATGAATGTGTAGAACCTGTTAGAACGGGAGCTTTCGTACATATACAACTATAGGCACGCGTTTTACGATCACAATGCTCGCCTTCGGGACTCGTGAGCTATTGTACGACGCCATTTCCAGACATGGAGACACCGGCAGCGAAAGAGCTAAGCGAACTTGAGCGAATGGTGGCGTTGGAAGTTGGATGGAGCGAGTTTATCGGGCCCTACTCAACCTTGCCAACACCCACCTCAATACGACTTCTCGAAGTCGCCCCAGGAAGACCTATCCGGTGTAGCTTTCAAAGTGTTCATTTGGATGATTTCCCGGTTTACGCCGCTCTATCGTACACCTGGGGTAACCCACGTGGAGTGCTTCCACCTGGGGAATATGCGGAGACGGATCGGATCGCAACAAGTCGCAAAGAACCTATATTGTGCGATGGCAGGACCATGAGCATCCCCGTAAATTGCTTCGAGTTCTTGGAGCAATATCAAGATCTCATCGACTTTGTCCGTAGCGTGGACTACGACCCGCAGGATCTCAATCTTTCAACAGACAACAAATACTATATATGGATAGATGCGCTGTGTATCATCCAAGATTCAATAGGGGAGCGGGCGCGTCAGGTTCGTATTATGGATCGTGTCTACCGATAAGCGAGGAAGGTCTTTCTGTGGCTCGGTTCAGAGGATGCTCTGACACGCCCCGGATTTCAAGCTTTTGATGCGCGTGGCCTATCTGCCCAATGCCCATTCAGTTTATAGGGACGACTGGACACAGATGTACGCGGGCTGGATCCTTGTTTGGATTGGCTGGGAGAAGCAGTATTTAAGGCCGAAGTTTCCGATGTACGATAGCTATGATCGATTAGGGAAGTGCGACGAGTCGGCGCCTGGTTCGTTGCATTCAACAGTCCTTGTTGGGAGGCTGAACAAGCCAGACATCCATGGCCATTGGACATTGTCCAGAAGGCCGCATGAGTTGCGTCGTCGCACATGTTGGCAATACACCTTCGGAGCGACAATCACCGGTTGACGCTCCGAAGCGGTTGAAGTTGATGATTTCGATGAATGCGTTGCGGATTGCGTTGACAACACTTGGTGTTGGACGGTAGTATATATTAAGGAGGAATATCCGGGGGCGCCGCTGTGCATAGTGAACCACAAGGCAAACACGAACGCATCGCTTGCATTGCACGGCCCCCTTCTTCTCGATGAATTGAACCATATTTCTGTGCCACAGGTTATATAACAGCAATCCCTCTGGAATGAGCGATTGAGAAGATGCCGATGACAGACTTTGATGTTGAGGTAGTGTCGCCTGCGCATCAGTTGAGTATGGGACTTCAAAATGATGCCTTCATTTTGTCCATAAGCCTGTTATACTTTCTACGTATCATGTCGTTCACTTTACGAAGTCGGCTCCTATGGACGTGAGTCTCGTCAATAATCCACGCAGTATTGTCAGGTTGATGGTCTGGTTGGTCCCAGTTCCCTTGGACTGAAGTGTCTGCTCCTTCCGACGAAACCTGCGGGTTCTGGCGCCGGTACCCCTCGTTGACGGCATTGGCGCGTTCCTCTTTCTTCTTTTCACATCGCGCGATCTTGTGGATGAGTGCTGAAATCCACGACTCCAAGACATTGACAAGCTTCTGCAAATTCTTCTGCTTCTTATCTAGGCGGAGGATTTGCGCATCTTTCTCCTCGCGCAGAGCTTGTACTTGGACCTGCGCTGGGCCTGTTGCAGCCTGGACATCTCCATCTGGTGGTGCGTCAGGACTGCCTTTACATGGTATGCTTAGCAATTGCCACTGAAGGATGATTATGATGTCCTGGAGTTCTCGTTGCAGAGCTGGATACCAGGAGTGGATGTTGTCCCAGAACTCGCCGGACAAGAAGCTGTTCCGGCGAAAATCGTCCATACGGTAGTGCCATTCAAATACGGGAGGGACACCAGCGGAATGCGCGCAAGCATTGCGTTGCTTGCGGTATGGACTATGCGGACACTCATGCTCGACGTCGCACATCCATTGCCATATCGCAGGGAATCGAGTGCGAAATCGTACCCGCGAAGGCCCTTGAAAAACCGGAGCGATGCACTTGATCAAGGTTTTCCCAGATTGTGGTATAATCATCGGTCGACAGATGGTAGACCCTTTGGGCATCTACGTCAATCTCCCGAGATAGGCGGATGAAGGCCTCTCGGTCAATGCTCTGCGCCTCGAAGTCACGAAACGTTCGTTCTATCAACGCGCTTATCACACGGACTCAATGCAGAAGGTGCTTGGCTTCCTCGCGTCCTAAGAGGCTGAAGTCGATGAAGGCTCCGTTGAGCTTATGATTTATGCTCGAAACGCTGGAAGTCGGCGTTGACTCGCTTTCAGGAGGGCTACGGCCAGGATCGCTTCCGGAAGACATGTCGCATGTGGGACGATCATACCCATCACGAAGCGTAGTATAAGTGGCAAAGTTATGATCAGGGGCTACTCCAGGCCCGTCCATCTCGAGTGCATAGCACATGTCGGCGATGTAGCGTCTGCCCGATACTCGATGATGGATCTGCTGAGGAGGTTGAAGTAGAGGTTGACGCTGATGACGAATGCGTTTGGGGTTGAGGTTGTATTGACTACACTTGGTACTCATCGCCAGTATATATCAATGAGGGATGTTAGGGGTTGTCACGACGCATAGTGAAATGCCAGGCAAAGGCCAGGATGTCACTCGCGCTGGACTTACACCTTTCTCGAGTGAACGGAAGCATGTCTCTGCTTCACAATGTCAGTCGCAATCTTGTGCATACAACGGGGGAATGGCTAACCTAGCTATATATATTGTGGATCATGGGCAGGATCACGGGATTTGCTGGCGTAGAGTAGCATTGTGCGTCCGTTCCGTCACCACGAGCAGTTCTGTTCCATTCCAGATCGATCCAAGCCGCGTAGATACCAGACTCAAGGCGAGATTGGCAGGTGCGGCGCCCAGCGTGAGACGAAGAGAACTTGATCTTATGACTGACCTTATTATCGATATGATAGACGTTTGTCGCCGTATATTCCGCGGATTTGCTGTTGTGTTTGGCGAGCTAAAGAAGAAGGCGCGGCCTCGTTGGTTCGCGCAAACCTTTTGAGCAAGCTGAGTCTGAAGCTCATTGCACGGCGATTGTTTTCCTCAATGGTCCCGCTCTCTTCCAGGTGTCCCGATGCATCTGGCCGATTACGACGCGATGATACCTGGCGCCCCACCAGTGCACAAGCATAACATTGTATGTGCACCATTCGACATCTTCAAATTCATTGTGAAACAAGTCTTCCTCTTGAGTGTTGCCATCGTTAGAGTGTGCGATAACTGGCCCGTAGCAGTACATAGCGTTCGTTCTACTCCAACAGAACAGTCTCAGAAGTTCGAGTGGAGCGGAGGCTGAATTAGATGTCAAAGATTCGATGTCGCCGAAAAGTAGACCGCAGCGGCGTCTCTGATCATCAAACATGAAGTATGCATCCGGAGTGGTTTGTGCATTGTAATGCGGGTTCTCGAGTCTGTTCTCCGATCTCTGCAGCGTGAATTGACCGAGTCTGATGCTCTCGCAGTCAAGCCACAAGGTGCTGGGCGTAGTCATGTCAAATGTAGCGATCGGTTTGAACAGGTCGCCAATGGAAAGATGCAATGGTCGAACCATGTCTTTGTACCAGACTCTTCCAATCCAGCCAGCCCAACTCCAACGGATGAGATGGGTCCGTGACTCTGCGTTCAATGTGTTCCACGGGCGTCCAGAGTAGCGCGAGGTCTACCAAAGTTGTAGGCAGACCTTCAACAAACTTCCAATCAAACATCTTGCCCAGCTCTGTTTGTACACCAGTGAATGCGTTGACGATATCGGAAGGAAAGCCCATGCGTTTGGCTGTGTACTCTGGAACCACTTCTTCATACCATCGGAACTCATCCCACTTGCTGTACGACTTGCTGCGCGCCTTATTGTTTGCACTCCAAGACCGTGCTTTACCTAGCGTAAAGACTGCAGAGGTAGAGTAGTCATCCTCATATCTTTCCTCGCATAGTAAGTGCTGTTTGCATTGGAAATATACCTGTTCCTTGAGAAAGATGATATTGCGGTTGGCAAGTAGACGCTCTTAATACGTCCATGCGCGTGTGTTGTACACGTACTCCTCTGTGCCATATGTGTATTCATTCATAGCACGCTCAAGGGGCGTACGTTCGGCAATACGTAGGCCAGGTGCAATATACACTGTGTTTTCGTTGCGCAGAGTCGGATGAACTCCAGGAAGTCCTGTATCGGCGGAAGAGCCGCTCATCGCAATTATTGTTGCAACTGCCGAGCTGTAAATGGCAGCCATCTGGTCAATAGCTGTAGCCTTGTTCGTGAGATCGTCTTGAACAATGCAGTTGAGTAATTTAGCTAAGCCTGAAGACATACGTGCAGAATCGTTGGTGGCACTTACTACAGTGTCAACCCAAAGATACCGTCCGCCAAGATCTTTGACAAACGCCATCGCGTCCTTAATGGTCTGTGTGATCGGTTGCGATGACCTGCTTCCCGGTACGAGCAAGCCTTCGTAATTGGCTTGCAAGGTAAGAAATTGTTTTGACTGGCCCCAAACATAGCTCAACGCAAAGTAAACGATCCTGAATGGAGCCTTGTACCAAAAGATTGTCGACGACGTCCACAAGAATCAAACTACCAAAGGCGATGTTTGCGGTATTCCTGTGGCTGTTGCAGAGTTCGCCATGTTGATTCTCGCACTGGTCGAGCCAGTTCTTTATCCTTCTCATGTCTACCCATCGATGTGTGACTGATCTCACAAATGAACAAGACTCGACCTCAAAATCTTCCAGCTCTTTCGCATCTGCGTCATCGAGATCCACGCCATCATCGTGTACGAAGATGCCTTGCTCCATGCCAATCATGACCCAACCAAGCTCAGCTTTCTGTGATGCATCATGATGCTGGCCGCGCCGTTTGGCTAGCTCTTTCGCTCTCAAGATATGTCTGCAGAAACAACAGTACAGCTTTGGTTTGTCGAGGTGCTCGCACTCTGGATAGCCGTCGTTCGGCCATGCTTTGGTGCCGATGCGATCAAAGTCATCATCGAAGACGGCCTTCTTGCAAGGGATGCAAAGCTCATTGCCGTCAATGCCGCCGTTCAACTGCCGGACTGCTTCTCTATGCTGCGTTAGGTTTCTGCGGGCAGCCATGAGGCGGTGGTAATGGAAGGCAGGATGCGAGTTCGCGATGGAAGTCACGTCAAGGTGGGGCAGTACGGTGGACTGTTTGGCAGTGGTAGGAGCGTCGCAGTCCTGCACAATCGCACACTATGATCACAGGAGGCATGTCATCCCGAATATAAAGAGGGAGTTTGACGAGGCGAGTTGGATCATGTGCAAATTTTGGGACAAAACAAATGTTGAAGATTTTAGCATTCATGTAGCTAACGGGGAATCAAAACTTCCAGCACCCAGAGTGTTTTTCTTTGAAGTGTATCAGATCGACGCGCATGGTAGTTCGTGTGTCATATACACTCAGTGATTCATCGAATCTCATCATAGTGAGTATCGAGAATCAACGCAAATACTCTGGCATATAGTCATTATCTGGGTCCTCAATCTGATGTCCCTCATCATGTGTCTGTCTATGGTTTGACAATGAACTCAGCGAGCGCCCGATACCCTTTCAAGTAGCCCATTCACTTCGCGGAACTAGCTTCAGGGCTTCGCCGTCCGCATCTCACAGCCACCCGCAACAGCCCAGGCCTAAAAGAGACGATCTAGGCCAGCGTCAACGATGGCCTGGAATTCGAGACGACGCTTGCCAGCAGTTGAACGCTTGTGCGGCTTCGCATCAGCAGCGATGTAATGCTCCTCGACCTTGACATTGGCGTTGAGACTCAGGAAGGGCACTAGGATATCCTGCATGAAGATCGCAGCGTCTTCATCCTGAGCAGAGTCATGCCAATGAATCGTGACTTCTCGTAGATCCGGAGCCTGTGAGAGGATCTGGCGGACAAACTCGGCGCGCTGACGCAAAAGAGCGGGAAAGATTGCCTCAGCACAACCTGTGGTATCTGCACGCAGCCATGTGGTGTCCCAGACGAAAGTGGACTCGACCTTGCGGACATTCTCCATGGGAGAGAAGGCGGCGTCGGTGATTTGACTGAACGCCTCTTCGAAGAAGCTGGTATGTGCGAAGCTGCCGGTAGCGTTGATCTGCAAAATGGCCACGTCGTAAAACCAGTTCTTCGCTTCGTCGTTCAGCTGTTTGGAGGCGAGGAGTAGCTCGACCGGTGGTGGGCAATGCGTGATGCGCATGAAGTTGGGAATGTATCGCCACTTTCGAGCAGCTTGGATGACGGGAGCTGGTGCTGGAGGTGGCGGTGGAGCTGCAGCAGTCGCCGCGTTGGCGCCATCGTCGTTGGCAGCCTCTTCATCGTCCTCCTCACCCTCCTCGCCGTCCTCGCCATCATCCTCTGCCACAGCCTCGTCACCGTCTTCATCAACCACATTCTTGTCATTGTCCGCAGATGCCTCGTCCTGAATAACTTCGCTGGTGCCTGTTTCGCCGTCATGATCTTGTGTGTCTGCGTCGGTTGTCGAATCGCCAGTTGTCGCAGCAACCTGACCTGGAGCCTGAGTGGCAGTTTGCGCATAGGGTAGAGGTTGGGCTTGGACTAATGTGAGAGGTTGTGTCGTGTTCTGCGCCTGAGGAGTATGGTTGGGGCTCATGCCTTCCTCGTCTTCCTCGTCAAGCTCAGCCTCCACCTCATCCTCTAGCGGCTCCTCTTCCTGGTCTTGATCCTGCTCAGCCTCGTCATCTTCCTCCTCGTCGTTGTCCTCATTGTCCTCACTGTCCAGATCGTCTACGTCTTCGGCCTCGCTGTCTTGGCCCTCGTCTTCCTCTGGCTCTGGAACGTCGCTGTCCTCTTCGTACTCATTGTTGGTCACCACGCGCGGGGCAGGGCCATTGGGGTCAGCCGCGGTTTGATTCGCAATGAGTTCCTTGATCTCCTTCTTCTCGAACCACTTGCGAAGCAGCTTCTTCGGCTTGATGTCGCGCGCAGTTGTGTACTCAAAAATATGATGTCGCACCTCCAGCGGGAGTTCCATGAGGAGGGAGGTGGACGCGGACGCAGCCTTGTTGTCGGTCATGGTAGCCGTTTGAGTTGAGTTCGCTGTGGTGGAGGTAAGGTGAAGGTATACAGCAGGTGAGCAGGCTGTTTTTCTAGCCTTGGGCGGCTTCGGCGAGGTTGATGCTCAGGTGGAGGTCGGCTTGGTGGTCCTGCTGCCTGGAGAGTGCCTCGCGGGGCTGTACGCCGTGAACCCTACGCGCGATTGCGGGGTGGAGGAAAGGGCGAGGTGAGAGACCAGGCGCGCAAGTGAAGTAAATGCGCATTGCTTCCATGGAGACGAAAAGAGCGGTACCTGCGTGCGTTTGGTGAGTCTTGGGGTACCAACGTGGTGACCTTTGGTCGCACTCTCCCTCACCTTTCGCGTTACGCTAGCCTGGCTCGCTATTGGGACGCACTGTACGCCTGACGTACCAAAGAGTATCTCTCAATGGTTTGGAATCGTCCATCTGGCCTCGCCTCATCTCGAAGAAGCTTCGGATAAATGTCCATCGTGATTGTCACGTTGGACTGCGCATAGAACTTCTGAGCCTCGCCATCTTACCCCAGTGTCGATCAATTGTGGGGCCTGTGCTAGCACTCCCGAAGTCGCGTCCAACACCAAAACTCCCAAAGGAACATGATGTAGTCGTTCACGAATTGTCCCCGACGATATGACCGTGAGCTACCAGTTCCCTCTGTCAAGCCCGAGTACCATCGTCCGCCATGGAACCTCAATCGCCAACAAAAGTCACCCTCCACCGCGGCGCAGCCAACGCCGGCCGGTACGTCTGGTCTCTATTTGTGACCAAGCTCGAATCCCGTCTTTGCTTTCCTAACCTCTCTTACTCTTGCGGGTCTGGTAGCCCCTTTGCTGGCCCAAACGGCAAGATACCTTGGGTCGAGCTTTCCATTCCTGGGAAACAACCTGAAGCGCAAGCCGACTCGGCACTAAGCAAGCAATATGTGCAATCGAACTGCCCTGCTGCGCTCGAACATGCCAGGCGGATCCATCATCGTTACTTCCCTGACTACGAGATCTGGAAGTAGTCACCAGTCCTTGCAGTAATTCATGCCCGTTCCGCTCCACCATCTCGAATTTCAATCTGCCACAATTTCGCCGTCTCACAGAAGCCTAGATATCTTCAGAAGATTTCGCCTATTGTAGTGGCTACAGATAAAATCCCTGAGGTTATACACGGTGTTGCGAGAAGGTAATTTGGAGAGAGAGTCTGATGCTATGCGTAAGTCTCCGGACATAGGAGTGGCTTGCACCTGCTGTTGGGACTGAGAAGTTGCGCTGGTCGTTGGCGCTCTTCCCCCAAAGGTCTGCGAATCTAGGCAAGCTCGACGATAGCAAAGAAACAGCAGCACAGCTCTTCCCCTCCAGTACATCTGCTAGCGTCTGGCCGTCAATACTTAATCTTTTTTTCTCAGACTTTGCTCCATTTCTTCTTCTCCATCATCATCGTTCCATTCCATCCAATTGTCCATCATCCATCATCCATCAAGCATCCATACCCATTCACCCATCTCCATCAACACAGCTGCATAGCTTCGCAACACCGCCACTCACCATGAAGACCGGCGCCATCCTCACCGGCGTTGTCGCCATCGCCGCTGCGGCTCCTGCTGCCAACACCGCCAAGAGCTCCACTGCCATTGTCTCTGCTCGCCAGGACGGTGAATGGTACGTCATCTCCTGCCCCTTGTGACCATTGCTGATTCTTCGCTCACCCAGGCACATCGGCTGCGAAGGTTCCGGAAAGGACCAAAAGTGCTCCTACTACAAGGACGGTGCCAAGGTCGACGTCCGCTCGGAGGACTACCACGACCTGCCCACGTACACCTCGACGCACTCCGATTACAAACCTTCCACCACCCACCCGGCCTACAAGCCTTCGACAACTCACTCGGTCTATAAGCCTACCACCTCGATCAAGCCTGAGTACAAGTCGACCTCAAGTTCGAAGGTTTACGACCCACCCACGTACACATCGACCAAGCCCGAGTACAAGCCAACCACCAAGGCCTACGACTCACCCAAGTACACATCATCGCATCCTGAGTACGCGTCAACTTCGACATCGTATGAGCCGCCCAAGTATACATCGACCCAGTCCGAGTACAAGCCAACCACCAAGGCCTACGACTCACCCAAGTACACATCATCGCATCCTGAGTACGCGTCAACTTCGACATCGTATGAGCCGCCCAAGTATACATCGACCCAGTCCGAGTACAAGTCGACTCCCAAGGCCTACGATCCTCCCAAGTACACATCGACCACTCCAGTGTACAAGCCAACCACGACATACCCGATCTACAAGCCTACTCACGATCCATACGATCCGCTTCCCACATACGGCCGCCGCGGCGAGTACGACCCTTACGTCCCTCCCGTTTACACTCCTCCGTCGCCTCCTGAGTACAAGCCTACGTCTACCACGACTGTCTACACCCCTCCCGCTCCTCCAGTCTACAAGCCGACTACTTCATCCGTCTACGCCCCTCCTGTGTACACATCCTCCGCTCCGGAGTACAAGCCTACACCTGCTCCTCATAGTGGCAAGCCTGAAGGAACGTACGGCGGAGAGAAGCCTCAGGGCGACAAGCCTGAGAAGCCTCAGGGCGACAAGCCTGAGAAGCCTCAGGGCGAGAAGCCTCAGGGCGACAAGCCTGAGAAGCCTCAGGGCGACAAGCCTGAGAAGCCCCAGGGTGGCAAGCCAGGCAAGCCTACCTCGCCACCTTTCTGCGACTTCGTCGAGTCCGAGTGCATCGACTGCAATGAGCACCCAGATGAGTGCGATGTAAGTTCATTCACCCTTCACATGCAATGGACCTCACTGATGATCATAACAGACTTGCAACTTCTTGTTCAAGTGCGGCGAGAAGAAGCAGTGCAGCTACCACGGCTTCCGCGAGACGATGACTCTCTGCAAGGAGGTCGGCGAGGAGTGCCCATGGCCAGCTTGGTCTGAGGACGAGTACGACGCTCCCGAGGGCAAGCCCGAAAAGCCTCACGGCGAGAAGCCCGAGGAACACCACGAGAAGAAGCCCGAGGAGCACCATGAGGAGAAGCCTCACGGCGAGAAGCCCGAGGAACACCACGAGGAGAAGCCCGAGGAGCACCAGGAGGAGAAGCCTCACGGCAAGAAGCCCGAGGAACACCACGAGGAGAAGCCTCACGGCGAGAAGCCCGAGGAACACCACGAGGAGAAGCCCGAGGAGCACCATGAGGAGAAGCCTCACGGCGGTAAGCCTGATCATCCCAAGGCTCCTGAGAACGAGTACGGTCCCAAGGGTGGCGAGAAGCCTCACGTCCCCAAGCCTGCCGAGTATCCTCCTCAGGGCCCCAAGAACAGCACCGAGTATCCTCATGGCCATGGTCCTGACAACCACCCTTACGGACCCGACGGCAAGAAGGTCAAGTCCACCTAGACGTGAGCGATCGTGGTGATGGACGATTGGTGTTCTGATGGAGTACTGGCGCTGTGGCTTGGCATCCTGTTTGTTGTTTCCGCGAACGCTGCCCTGTGTTGTCGACGATGGCGTTGGGTTTCATGATGGCATGATTTGTCGCGCATGCTTATGTTTGTCTCCTTTTCATTCTCATTGAGCGCATGGATGATTGATGGTATGGTTTGATGCACATTGTTTCAATTCAGCTCGTTTTGTTCCTCAATCTGTTCCTCCATGATGCGATTGCTGCTAGTGCTTGTTGTTGACGACCGTCGTATTGAGACTGCTCGACAAGCTCCTTCTCTTTTGCGCGACATTCCTGCGTTCTTCGCGAGGTAGCACCTTCCTGTTGGCTGTACCTCAATCCTGGGCGACAAGATGCTCGACAATGACTGCACGCTGGCCATGAGGCTGCAGTGTGACCGGTTCACGCCACCAAGCATGCCGTCACCACCTAGAGAAGGAAGCACATAACGCAAGTACCTCGCGATATCTCCGTTTGCTCCGGAATAGTGCGATGTGAGCGATAACGTCGCCTTCTTGCTTGTCCGCCAAACATGCTTCTGATTTTTACATTTAGAGCCGCAATTTAGCAGTCAGAAAAAACTTGGAAAGTGGTTGGCGCTGTTTCCTAGGTAGGATATTGCCTGCGGAAGGAGTTGATGAGTGCCGACAACTCTTGCTGACCACATGTCGGCATGGGGATGCGCATATGTTCACGCACAAGAAGGGCTTAATCAGCCGCGATGAGAGGCTCAAGATTCACCACTCTCAGTCTTTCCCCCGGCGTCCTCATTCTAGTCCTCTTCTTCGTTGCGGTCTGCAGCTTCGACATCGCCAGCTTGCTCTTCATCGAGGTCGCTCCACGCATTTAGGTCGAGGAGGTCATCTGGCTTGTACTCGGGCCTATTCTCCACTCGATAATCCCTATTGTCGTCGCAAATTTCCCAATTCTTATCCAAACGCTTGATGAAGCGCGGTCTCCAGTCAATGCTGGGATCGCGAACGACGTCGGTAATGTTCCGGTAACCGATGCAATCCCGCCAGTCTTTGAAAGTATGATGCATCCACCAGATCTCAACATTAGCGCCCTGCGATTCGAACTCGTGCAGTATGGGCCCAAGGAGTTTGATGTACTCATCAAGCACCTTCAGGCGTATGCGGACTTGCAAGAGGTCGATCTTCAACTTGAAGCCACTTTTCTTCTCGATGTCTAACAGTGCTGCCAGAGATGGGCGGATAGCGTCAAAGTCGACCGACCCATGGGCTGCCACAAGATAATCGTCTATGGCTAGTTCAATATTCATGTGTCGCAAGACTGCCGCAGGATCCAGGCCAACGTCAAAAACATCATCGTTGATCAGACGCTCGATGTCATCGAGGTCCATGGCGGTGACGACGTCAGGGGCGTGATTGTAGTATGCTTCAACGACTTCCAGCGCGATCTGAGATCCGACATACTCCTTGTCCACGACGTGAGGCACGTCATATACCTCACCCTGAAGCGTCCCCACCATGGGGCAGAGGGTTGCAGATATGTAGTCCTGGGTCCAAATTTGCGCATAAACCAAGTCGCGAATCTCACGTGGCAGGCGAAGCAATTTCAAAGCGAAGGAAAGGTTCCAAGTCTTTGAAAACACATGAATACCATCGAGAAGCGCGCTTAAGGTAGGGCGCGTCAGCGTTGAAGAGTTGGCGGATTCGAGTCTGATCTTACCCTTCGTGGAACTCCTCGAGGTCAGATTTGGCCCCTTCGCGCTCTATGAGCAATTTGGCGATCCTGATGTCCAATCGGTTGATCCTGGTGAGCCAATCTAATCAGTCCGGTGGCGATGCAGGGACGAATGCGCGAAGCATACTTGATCTTCTTCTTCAAGTTCACACGTTCAAGGCTACGCTGATTAGCTCTGACATGCCATTCATGATGTAATGCCTTACGTCTTGAGCTTTTTTGACGATGCATCAATGTCGCGCTCGAGGCTCGACTTTCGTTGTCGCTTCATGCTGTGTGACTGATGGAGCTTTAGTCTGGCGTGGTGAAAGACTCGGAGCGTGGTACGACGCATCGCGCCTCCAAACATTCACGCTAGTGATTATCTGCGCTAGCGATATTCTCACACTCCATATGGTGCAACCTTCCATGGCACGAAATCACGATTTTTTTTCCAGAGATTCACGCAGCGATATGGGGTCTACTGGTGCAATTATGAAGACTTGAATGCATGCTAATAGGTCGAATATAGAACTAGATGATTGCTTATAGCTTCGCCTTTGAGACGATGAACGAGTTGCCGACCTGCAGCCACTTGACCGCATCGTCCACAAATTCATCAACAATTTGGCGAGCAGTCTTCTTGTCGTTGACGACCGCAGCAACCTTGCCCATCAAGAATGGCCTTGCGTTGTCCATGGTCTCGTCGTCAAGGTCGTCGCCCATCTTCTCCAAATCATACTCAACAGGCAATATGCCCTTGCTAGTCAGCTCCTTGATCTCCTGTGCCCTGTTCTCCTCCCAGTTCTGGATATATGGGTTGGTGCGGACACGGAGCGGTCGGCCAGTGAAAATGATGGTGCGAACGTTGTCGTCCCATCCGGCAGTCCTGACGGCCTCCTGGTGAGCCTTGGGTGCGCCAGCCTCCTCGGACAAGATGAAGCGTGTTCCGACCCATACGCCGACGGCGCCGAATGTGAGCATAGCAGCCAGCGACTGGCCGTTGTACATGCCACCAGCGGCGACAACCATGACCTCCTCGCCAGTAAGTGGCGACTTGTGGCCCTGAACCATCTTGACCGCTGCGGGGATGAAGACGGATGTGGGAACATCTCCAGTGTGACCACCGCCCTCACCACCCTGCGCGCAGATAATGTCAACGCCGAGGTCGAGACACTTCTTAATGTGTTTGGGGTGTCCGATCATGTTCATGTATAGGATTCCGGCCTTGTGCAGCTTCTCGACGACGGCTTTGGGTGGAACGCCGACGGCGCAGACGAAGAGTTTGGCTCCTGAGTCGATGATGATGTCGATGAGCTCGTTCAGCTTTCCCTTGGTGTAGTCGTAGCTATTTCAAGTTAGCATAAACCGTGTCTCGAAGTATTGGTGTCCACATACTTGGTCTTGCGTGCGCTTCCACCGACCTGGGGGAGGAGCAGATCGATACCGAATGGTGCGCTCTGGTCGTTCAAGTATCCCTTCAGCTCAGCGATTTGCTCGCGAAGCATGTCTGGTGTGTATCCGATGCCACCAAGCACACCAATACCTCCAGCATTGGTGACAGCAGCCGCAAGCTTAGGTCCAGCAGCGACGTTCATGCCCGCAAGCATGACGGGGTGCTGGATCTTCAGCAGATCGGTGAGCTTTGTGCGGATTTTCTCTGAATCTTGTCAGCATGAAACGTGACATGTGAGCTCGTGGGTGACGTACGTGGTGAGGCCATGATGTGTGATGTGTAGAGTCTTTGGTAGTGCTTTTGATACTGAAAACGATCGTTAGATGCTCAGAGGGATCAGAAATGGAGCTGACAGGAAGACACCGCGGCAGGGTCTTAAAGGAAGCGGAGACTCGACTCTCTGTAAGCCGCGAGCCGAGGCACAGCATCATGCCGCGGAGAACGCTAGGCCACTTCAAGGCTAGTGAATCTGGGGAACGCGTGAGGTGGGCTCGCATGTCAATTTTGCGCCGGCACGTCCGACTTGTCACATGCATGCGTCGTTTGTTCCACACCTTCTCGTGCATCTGCAATGCTCGTGTGTGCGAACAGACTGCACAAAAGCGCCATTTCGACAACACTCAAACATGCTCACAAGAACTTTTGCGCTGTCAGAAGCAGAAGTTGCAGCTATGCGCCCCCCTATCGCTTCCTGTCCACTTGTAGCCAGAGTCGATCATGGGCATCCAGCATGAGCCCTGGGTCAAGAGATTCCGCTCGCAGCTCCGCATACTTCCAATGGCAATTCCCAAAGAACAATGTTCGCTATCTGCACACAAATGAACGACTGCCGAATAGAGCTTTCATTGCACTAGGAAGCAATCTGGGCAACAGGGTAGCCATGATCGAGCAAGCATGCAAAGAGATGGAAGCAACAGGAGAGATGAAGATACTGCGGACAAGTAGTCTCTATGAGACGAGAGCCATGTACGTCCTAGACCAGGACAATTTTGTGAACGGTGCATGCGAGGTATTTAGACCATCGTCATAGTCAGGCGACAAACGCTGAGATCGGTAGGTGGCAACTTCTCTTCCGCCCTTGAGGCTCTTAGATGCGCTCCAATCTGTCGAGAACAACATGGGCCGTGTCAAGGTGATCGACAAAGGCCCACGGAATATCGATCTAGACATTCTGCTATATGCCAAGCGAGAGAACAACGTACAGGATTTTGTGGAATGGGAGGACGATCGGCTCATCCTACCTCACGCGCTCATGCATGAGAGGGAGTTTGTCCTTAGACCGCTGCTCGAGTATGTCCAGCCCACCGGCCTGTGTATGCTGATTACTGAACGAACGTAGCGTGGTGCGGAGTAGCAACACACGCCTTGCATCTGGACGTGGAGATACGTCTTACTTGACATATGTCGAGAAGAGGTTGACGCAGTTGCAGTCAGAGGACCCACTGTCACCTCTGACGCCTTTAGGCAGTGGACTGCCCCATCTTACACCACACATGGCCAATCGACCTACGCATATTATGTCCATTCTCAACGTAACACCTGACTCCTTCTCCGACGGCGGAAAAAATTATGGCGGAACAGATCAGACTCTTGCAACGACTATCGCAGAACACATCGCATGTGGGTCTACCATTCTCGATGTGGGCGGTCAATCTACTCGACCTGGTCTGACACAAGTCGATTCACGAGAGGAGCTGAAGCGAGTTTTACCAGCCATTGACGTGATTAGATCACTCAAGCTCCAGGACGTTGCGATCAGTGTCGATACTTACCGCGCTGATGTTGCTGAAGCCACCATCAAAGCAGGCGCACACATCATCAATGATGTCAGTGCGGGCCTCCTGGACGATGACATGCTCCCTACAGCAGCCAGATTAGGTTGCACTATTTGCCTCATGCATATGCGCGGCATACCCGAAACCATGAATTCACTGACTTCCTATCCTGATGGCATCATCGAGACAGTGGGAAGAGAACTGCTCGAGCGCGTGAAGGCAGCTGAAGCAGCGGGAATCAGGCGCTGGCGCATCATGCTCGACCCTGGGATTGGCTTTGCGAAGACACAGGAGCAAAATCTTGAGCTTCTCAGACGATTCGATGAATTGAGACGGTATCCAGGCTTGGAAAACTTCCCATGGCTCGTCGGGACCAGTAGGAAGGCGTTCATTGGGCGTATCACTGGCGTGAACACAGCCAAGGACAGAGTCTGGGGGACTGCGGCTACCATTGCCGCAGCAGTGCAAGGCGGTGCGGATGTTGTCAGGGTGCATGATGTGAAGGAAATGACACAGGTTGCGAACATGGCGGACGCGATATGGAGGGTATAGAACAGTGACCTGTTGCTTCGTGGGAACCAGATCGATTGGAGGAAAGAGGTGATCAAATACCTGGACAGCATGAATTGCATGATCTCATCCATCATAGAGCATGGCTAACAGACAGCCTATAGCCAGAGGTCAAGGAGCGCGACATGTCTTACGGGTACGACTCTCAGGGGCCTACGGAGTCGGAGTCTGAAGATGCTCAACAGCAAAGAGGTCTCATGGTGCCTCCAATATAGTGGGACTGAGTCACTCATGCCGGAAGTTTAGAAGATTCTTGCTCGCTGGCTGAATCGAGGTCAATTTCTGAGGTAGTAGAGAGCCCCATGTTCCCAGATATGCTGCGAAGATCGTCCGGTTCCTGAGCTGAGCGATGTTATGGGGTCACCAATCTACAAATCTCTAACACAATTATCATACCGATGTTGAACCGATTCAAAATTCGTGTGTCCTGTTCCTTCTCTCCACAGTCATAAGTTCAGTCATCAGGTGCTGCAGTCACCTCGGTGTGACTCCCGACGGCTGACTTCATGACCCGCGGACTGCCCACGATGCGCGGCGATTGGATGACGCGCTTATGGTGGGCCGAACCATGACTTAACCACCTCCCTATCGCGGGACTTATCGCGTCCTCCCCTCAACACGCATCCCAGCTTCTCCGTCTTCGCCGCTCTTTAGGTATTTGGAAAGCTTTGGGTATCTTTCGCTCGGGTACAACCATTCTTTGGGAGCCTTTTCCTGCCTGTCTATCCGTCGCCGGCTCCTCAATTGCCCTTACAAGTGCAACGCCACCATGGCAGTCATCGACGAGATCCCGCAACAGGCTGCCGCGCCGCAGCCGATCGATATCGAGGCATGGACCGAGCAGGCGACTGCAGCCATGGGTTCTGTGGCCATTACTTCACCCGGAGAAGCTGTTGGCACGACTACGGTCAAGCTTGCGATTCCTTTGGACGACGATGCGCTTGCGACAGGCGGTCCTGTTCGTCCCGTGGGCGCAGCAGCAGCCAAAGAAGGAGGTCTCTACAAAAGAAAGGCGCCGCTGCGACGCGATAGCATGGATAGGCGCGAGGCTCTCCTGAAGGGCAAGGAGGGCTCAAGGCAGCGCAGAAGATGGGAGAATGGTACGAAGCCCGTCTATGTTCTCCCAAGGCTGTCTTTCGCTGCGTCCTTCACGCCAGTCACATGATACCTTGACCACTAGGAACGGGTGAATTGACGTGTAATAAACAGATCGTCTGATCAATAACCCTCACGCCGAACCGCCTACCCCGCGCGATTGGGAAGTGCACCCCACGCATCGCGTCAAGCATGTTCCGTACTATCTCGCACCGCTGTGGGATGCCGGTCTTAAACGTCAGGTGAACGAGCGCAAGGTCGCCGTCAATGCGCAGAAAGCTGCCACCAAGACCGTTGCGAACAAGCCTACGACACCCGGCGTTGTGCCCAAAGAGCTGCGCGAGAAACTCAAGCGCTCGCGCGGCGCAAAGGGCCTGCTCATGGATCTTGAGAGCGAAGTTAGGAAGTTTGTCGAAGACTGGGAAGAGAAGGAGCGCCGCGCTGAGCAAGAAGGTCTCCCAGCCGATCCGGACAGCGAGGACGATGAGATTGTCTTCGTTGGGCGCAACGGTCAGACGCACGACCAGTTGAAGAACGAAGAACGCATAAAGCGCGAGCTCATGCTTTTCGAGACACCTGAGGACGATATGGGAGGCAACTTCGGCCGCTGGCTTGTCCATCACATTGGTGTGTACTATGGCTTGAGCACCTGGAGCGTCACTGTCGGCAATCCTGCGCGCAGAGAAGCATATGTTGGGCTGAAAGACGCGAAGATGAGAAGCGGTCGCAGTGGCACTATCTGCAAGCCTATGCCCCGACCTCTTTGGGTCATGGTGTGACAGACATCTTTGCGCAGTTGGTACTCATTCTCGTCGCTTTCAGTCACTCATTCTGCAACATTGATACATGGATGCTCACCCCTTCAGCTGCCTTCATTGGCTGGCCTATTATACATTGGCATTGGCATGGTTAGACTAGACTCGCATCCTAGACACAGCATGACAGATATGCATATATCGCATCTCATTCGCGCCATCCGATCTCTACGTTCCTTTACAAGTATGCACACTTCCGCCAAATATCTCACCTCATGCGTCACATCCTGCGCGTAGATTGCACGAAGGAAAGGCTGAGTGTTGCACGCTCCTGCTGCGTCCGTTCCCTCGCCACATCGCTATACCATTCCAGGTGAGAAGTTGCTGCTGCACGACTTGAGCATGATAACATGGCTACACCACAGTCTTCATCGACTTGTTGGGCAAGACTTCATGTCAATACCAACCGAGCTCACTGTGGCGGGTAAGACCCTCAGCGAATTGCGATATGTTGATGAAAGCAGTTGTGGATCGCTTCACCGACCTTCAATGGAAGGCACGCTCGAGGCAGCACACCACGGGCAGCCACAACCCGCTACTTCCTCAACAACAAACATGCCGCGTCATGCTCGATCGTCTCACAATCTCTCTCGCCTACACCACACCGATCAGCGGCCGTATGGGCTATTGGACGATTCCCTACTTGACTGTACCTTCACGCATATCCTATCCATTCTGAGCTTTTTCACAACTTCTATCATCCACAAAGTACGCTTTCCCTTTCTCTCTGTACGTCCGGAGTCTCCAACACCACGCTGTGAAAGTCTGATAGAGGTCAAGAAGCAGCTCGTAAGCATCGCGAGTACTCCCCTCTGATCGCGTATGGTTTGCTTCCCTCTGCGCAACATCGCGCTTGTGTATGCCTATGCTGCCTGTTCTGACCACAACATTAGGGAATTGCTGCCGCAAGTTCCTCCGCTGCTACCGGCACCACGATCCCTCTCTGTTGTGCACCCTGCGGAATCTCTAAAGGTCTAAGACAACGTTATCAACCAGACCGGCGTCAACTTCACGGCTCGGAATTGTCCACTCTGGATCCTGCGGAGGGTTCAAGACCCCTTTCACGGAGGGCTAGCACGTCAATCTTTCACCAACGCCTTGAACGCTCCAGTTCCATACCTCGAAAACCTACTTTCGCAGAAGAGGTTGCGGCAGGTGTCCCTCTAAGTCCTTGGTCAAAGGACCACCCGAACTGCATTCGCAATTCCCGCACTAGGTCGGATAGCTAGCAGCAACAGCTCTTACAACAGGAACGCGAGAAAAGGCTCAGGCAAGAAGAGCGCAGAAGACAAGAGCAGCGCAGACTCTCACGACAACTCGACGGCTCGAGGTCTCAGACTCCCTCACCAAGCATCTCTCGCATCGGCACAGCACTCTTCAGCCCTATCTCGCGCGCCGATACAGCAAGCAGTCTTCATTCCGGAAAGTCGACGCTATCTTCGAATTCGGGCAAAGAGTCCTTCTTGAGACGCGTCGCCGTCTGGGCAGCAACACAGGATGATCGAGACACTCAAGGACATGAAGCACGGGAAAAGCAACAGCTACGAGAATCTGACGCTGGAGAGGACAGCAAATCAGATACTGCATCACATGGAGGACAAGGACAGCGAAGATTCTTTGGAAAGTACAAGGGCAAGGGTACTGTGTAAGTTTCTGAGTCTCATGACAGAACGTACGAGTTCACATGCTAACTTAGTGACAGCGAACGCTCGAGCGATCTACGGAGCGAATCGCGCTCTCGACGTGATAAGCTTCGCTCCGACTTCGTCAAGAAAAATTGGAGCCGCCATCGTCGAACACAATCCGACGACTAGGTCGTATATCCATTGCACCTCGGCCAAGGAAGACTCGCGTCTTGCTGCCATGGAACACTTGCTTGTCATCACTGAGGATCTCTTGCAGAGGATGATGGATGCTGAGGGCATTACGAGCAATGGCTGGCTGCCAGCAACAGCACAGGCACAACATGCGGCGACGTACAGTGTCGCTAGTGTCAATGGTGGAAGTGTAGCCGGCAGCGTGCAGGATAGTCGAAGGAGCAGTGTTGCGCCGCAGGAGTAGGTCAAGGACTACTGTTCATTGATTTGTCCTTGCTTACCCGTCCCACAGAACTGGCCCAATTGGCTTCATCAACGATCACCACTCGCCATACTCGCAGCATCACATCCAGAAACCTCACTTCTTGCGTGCCAACAGCGAGACGTCTTTCCAGTTTCAGCAGACGCCGCAGCCACCGCACACGCAGAACATCCCGCGCCAAGCTAGCGACATCATTCAGCAGCCACAGCCAGTCTCGATGGCGCACATGCCGGGTAAAGGGCATGCGGGAGGCAGAGTGGCGTGGAAGTTGGGTAGTGAGGATTAAGCTTGTGGTATCTCGCCTAGACGCATTGAACTGTACTAAAAGCTGGACTCGGTTTGTTAGTAGACACTTCTCATGAAAAGGAACCTGTTATGCTCGGTTTGAAGATGCTCATCATTCTCATTGCTCAGCTCCAGCGCAAAGCAGGGGCATAAGTGATCTAGTGCCCTATATGAACGCCGATATGCATGCCATCCATCCCTCATTCATCATGCGGTCTTCAAGCCGACATCCTAAGCCTTCTTCGCAAACTCAACGCGCAAGATGAGATGACCAAAACCGACTGGAGAAATATGTTAGCAGCTGTACAAAGGGTCTCGCAGCACAGCAGAGAGAACTTGACTTACATCCATCCATCTTCTCGCACGCCTTCGCGGCATCCGACCGATCCGCGTAACTGACGAAAGCAAAGCCCTTTGCCCTGCCGGTCTCGCGATCCTTTGCCAAAAACACCCTCGTGACGTGTCCATATCTGCTGAACATATCTCTGAGGTCCTGCTCTTCCGCAAATTCGCTGACGTTTGTGACTCGCAGCGTCGCACTATCATCACGATCGAATTTACCGCCCATCTTCTCGCCCGCGCCTGCACGTCCTCGCAGATGCGGTGGGACGTATCCTCCCTGACCTGATCCGAGACCACCGCTCGCACCTCCTGGTGCATCGTCTGGCATGTCTGCAGGCGCGACGTCGCCCTCTGGCGCCATGGTGTCTTTGAACGGGCACTTTGTAGTGAAATGGTCTCCCTGACAAATTCTGCACTTGATCTTTGCATTCTTGAGTTCGGCCTTCTTCTTCGCCTCGTCGCCCTTGTCCTCGTTACTCGCCTTCCACGCGGCCACGGGTCTGAAGAGGATGTTCTCAGCCACGCTGACAGTGTCTGTTTGCGGGCCCGCAGGCTTGCCCTTTTCTTGTCCGAACTTGGCCCATTGCTTGCGCTCTGCGACGCGCGGGTTCACGGTTGTCTTGACGACGGTCTTCTTGATGCGGCGGGTTGTCTTGTAGCGGCGGCCGTCTTCGCCGACGCGGTAGGTTGTGATTGTTTCGGTGCCATCTTTGTTTTTGGTGACGGTTTGGGATGGGAGGGCGAGCTCGTTGTCGTCGTCTTCTTCGGCCCAATCGGTGCGGCTACGGAGTGTTAGTTGGTCTCAGTCTTTGAGCGTGGTAAAGCGAAATGTGCATGGAATTTGAGAGCGATGGCGCTGTAGCGAACTTTTCGTGGAAGCGCGAGAAGGGCGAGGGAGTGGTCTTACCCAGCTGGTCGTGACATTTTGTCTGCTTCTGTGAGTGTGAACGGTGGTTGCAAGGTTGTTTCCGGTGTCAAAGTGGTGTCGGGTCGAGGTTCGCGATTGTTCTTGTCGATAATATGCAGTGAGGAGTGGCGGCTAGTGGGGCATTTCTAAGCTTGTGCGCACGCTAACAACCCGCGCTAGTGGTTTGCCTGTCGACTCACACAAGAACCACTCCTTTCCTCGACACGTATGCCATATACGACATGAGATGCCTGAAATTGGAAGTCATGCCCACAGAGGTGTCTTGGACATACGGCCGATCAGTCTGGACCCGTTGATGACATATCGACGCACACTGCACCAAACTTATGAACACGAGCAAAGTACACTTATTACAGGGCAGAGGAAGAGTACTTGGCTATTCAAGGTCAGACTTTCAAGTGCATTTTTTCTTTTATACGATTTTCTGTCAGTCTTTCTGGTTTTGTCATACGATTCCATGCTCATGCTCCTTGACCTCAACATCGGGAGCTCTCATACGAATTCGTAAGACTTGCTCAACGACGATCGTAGAATTCCCTTCATCCTGTGGAACGGTCAAAGGCATTAGCTCGTTCGGATGTCGGAAATCACTATACGAATGAGTTCACAGCTCTCACTTTCTTGAGGCACGGGCAAGGCAGTCAGAGCAGCACGTCAAAGTTAATACACCCAAGCCTTCTGTTACAGGTACCCACTGCAGCATATCCCACAAGCATGACAATCTCTCACTCATTTCGTCCGAACCTCGTCATCATATGGCCTGATCCATGGCTCTGTTACGACCTCACTCCATGAGAAACATCTTCGACCTGCTGCTCGATGTTCGAATTGGAGACATCTCTTGGCCTCCTTGCCATTCTCTGCATCCTGTGATTAGGGAATTGACAAATTCGGCTTTATCGTGTGGCTCCTGGGCTTTTCTTCGGGAGAGCCACAAAACGTAGGGCTATGCTTTCATTCTTTCCAACTGGGGGTCTTCAGTAGCTTATCACCTGAATCACCGCCAAAAAGCTTTTCATCAAGCCGAAAGCCAAAAACAACATTCGCCTTTCGCATCCAAAATTTTGGACACCGCCAGCTTTTGTGAAGCTTGACGGAGAGGAGTCCGTGCAATGAGTGGCCGGCTTATAAAAGCCCTCACAATGATATTAGCGCGTCAATATGGCAGACATGTTGCTTTTTCTTCCCAGAGTTTTTGGCAGGCGATCGAATTCAGGATACGTTATGGTTGCATGTTGTGGCTGTTGTAGGTTTTGCTTTTCCCTCTTTCCGACATTTCCGTCCGGCTTTTTCGATGTCATTTGTGGGGCCTTCGACATCTACGACATTGACGATGATGGCAGTCTTCACATGCCGTATCTTGTGCATGATCATATGGTCTTTATACAAGCTGACTCAATCCGTTCAGCCTTCGAGCTGCTCAATCACATATCATTCGCGACTGCGAAGTTATGTTGCGCTGTGTGCGCCACCGCCGCTGCATTCAGACTCCTGACGACATTTTCTAGTCGACCGACCACGCAACATGGGCGCGTGTATAGTCGGTTATTCGAGATATTCGAGCTAAAGCTGATCATGGAGAAGGAAGTGGCGTCTGGACGCGGACATATATACCCGTACCGGCCCTCTGAAGCCGGTACCAGGTGAGTGTGGCGCTCAAATTCAGCCGACTTGTCGTCAACGTTGCTGTAGACAAGATGTTTACGTGGAGCACGAGTCTTCCAGATCGCCATGTTCCGGATTGGACATCAACATACAGCGCTGGACTGACACTGCTATACTACGACACTCCAACGTCCGGCTCAGACATGATCATCGAATGCCAGACTTTTGAAAGAAAGCTGGTCATGTCGGCGCTGAACAGCTGATATGTACCTTAGTACATAAGAAAGTCATCGCGAAGTGTGTTGCGGAGCTTGTTCAAATCACGCGATCCCGTACGGGTTTATGACTGTACGAGAGAATTTGACCAAACACCACGCCGAGACAGCCATTTGACACAAATCTGCGCTTTTTGACTTGGAAAAGCGAGTCCAAACATGCTGGGAAGGGCTTGGTCTTTTGGACTGGAGGATATTTCCACAAGTCGAAACGTGCTGCAGGAGGGGGAAAGACGTGGGCGAAGGACGTGTATTTATACCCTTATTCCACGGTTTCAGTCAGCCATGTTGGCTTGGATAGTGCTTTTTGTTGATCGACCAACACCGTCCATCACATCGTTGCATGCATATCTGTGGTCAAATCGACTCATCGCCATCTGCGCTCGAGCTCACCCACGTACGGACGAGCATGGCGTTTTCGACAGGCAAACTGTTGGCTTCACAACGCCAAGCAAAGACATGCGAAGGTAGTTGCAGTGTTTTGGGCGGCTGTCATGCTCACTCGTCGCATGCATTCTCCTTTGCGGATGCTCACGCCATTTTTATGTCGTTCATAGACATACGTAGTGCAATTCGAGTGAAGACGCCGAACGGAATCATGTGACTTTCGCTTGCGATCTTTGAGACTCCACTAAGGAGTGGAGATGACGAGAAGAAGAAGGACATCTGGTCTCAAAGGGGATTATATAACAACTGAGCCGCTGAAGTGGATGGCCTTGAATGCATCAAAGCCGCATATGTGCGCAGAAGCTGACGAATGTCGTCCTCAAAATCTTACTAATCTCCATAGCACCATCAGCAGGTCTCTTTATTCACTAAAGGCCCACTTAGAAACAAAATATGCCAAGCTAGGAAAGAGCTTTTCGATCGAAGGCTTCTCGTCGTCATGTCGTACTCTGTAGTAATTTTCCACTTGCCGACCCACGCCACAAAACAACATTGTGTGACATTGATACTTTTTCGAGTCGAGAAAGAAAAACTTTCGAAGTATTCAAAGCCAATTTTGATATCTTGAAGAGCCACAAAAGATATTGATGTGTGGGCCAGATAAAATCTGCGGGGAACTTGTGCACTTCCTCTTAGAGAGCGAAAGCATGATACGAACACAGGCACTCTCTCGTGATGCCCTCAAAGCCAACGAATCATGACGAAAATATCACGTTTCTCCATTCTTATACGATAGGACAGATTTGAATTATTGACATACTCTCGAAGAAGGTAAAAAACGTCGGAGAGGGATGAAATAGAAAAAGAGTTTACATTCATGGATTGAGTAGCACCAAGTCGTCAAGCTCTTCTTTCTTGTCTAGTAGTCGAATCGTGCACCGATACCAGAAATATCGACGGAGACCGCAACAGGAAACGGTCGCTGTTTTAATATTACTGGAGCTGGTAGCAACCATATGCTACCATCACCGATATCGGTGGTCGGTTGTGGATATCGCGAGCTTAGTTTGCTAGAGCGAGAAGTTGAAATACTAGACTGCCCGACCAAAGCCTGGCCGGGCTCTACCAGAGAGTACTTCGCAATAAGCACCCTGCGGATATAAGTCGCAAGAGCGTCATTTGCGTCGGGAATACCAATACATCGCCGTGAGCTTCGTGGTAGAGTCGGGGGGAATTTGCTGCTTGTGCTTGACGTAGACCGCTGAGAGGCAGAAAGAATATAAGGCCGTTTGCCGTCCTCTCCAGTATGCCGTGGTCTGAGTGCCAGACTTCTGTGAGTGCTCGGCAGCGAGATGGTTTGATCGGATCGTATGTCGCTCAAATTGTCGGCTGTTATTCAGTCGGAGAAGTTGACGTCTGTAATATCCTTATCAACGCCAGGAAGGTTCATTTCACCTCCTGACGTGCGAACGTTGCTCACTGATCCACCATAACCAGTGTAGGCCGGGCCTTTGCCCTTGTTGTTTTCCCCGTGGCTTCATCTGGAGATTTGTTGCCATCGCAATTGCTGTGTTCAGCGCCATCACTGCTTGCCGAAAACTCATTGCTAAGCTCAACCACTTGTCCACGGTCAGGAGGTGTAAACACGTGCTCACGTTGGTAATGCCAAATTATGTGCGTGCATCAGTCTTCCCAAGTTGTGTTATGGTGCGGGCATAGTCTGCATCGCGGAGGAAAAACAGTACGGACACCACGGACTTCGCACTGACTTGTCGTCAAAGTACTCTGATGAAACTTCTTCAAGTGCTCTTTCAGCCTGCTTTTCCTTGTGAAGAGATGGCGTTTCAAAGGTTTGGCGGGATCGCCACAGATTGGACAGAAATAGATGTGCTGTGGATAGACGATCTCTTCGTGCCTGAACAGATCTTGAGGACGCTTGGTGCGGTACTCGCAACTGATTGTACATGCGTAATTCCCAGCATCACTCCAATGCTGACCGGTTTGCCTGCATTGGCCATTTTCGATAACATTGCTGATGGTCTCTCCAAGCACTTTTCGAGCAAGCTGTTGAAGTAGTTTTGTGGTATGCAATGGTCTGACACTACCTTCCGTAGAAGCTGCTTGCTTCGCTAGACGGACCGCAGGCGCTACAATGGACTTCGTCGTGCTAGGACAAGCCAGAACACCAGATCCCGTGTCCGGTATTGTATCGAGACCGAAGGACGTGTCCAAGAGGGACATCGGGAATGGGTCAAATTGCGGAAGGTCTGGCCAAGTGAATGTGTCCGGCAGTATGTTGGAGGTCTGCTGAAGGTCATGCGAAATAACAGTCAGATGTTGCAATGAGCTGCTGTTTCGATCGACACCATTTCGGACGTCACTGAAGGGTGTCTCTTCTGTTCCTTCTTCACGCCCGATCGCGTTTCCATCGTGTTCTCGGATTTGCGCAGTGCATATTGGAACTGCCACCAGATCCAGGCTGTTGGATTATGTAGCGGAAGCCGACTTTTCGGGAGGTATGTTAAGGCGCTGAATATCATCGGAGCGCTCATTTTCGAGCAAATGATGAATACAGGATTCGATTTGCTCCCGTGACGTTCGCAACAGAACAAGGAAGCTCAACATCTCCGTGTCGTTCAGCGCGCGAAGATTGTGCATGAACCACGAACGGAACCAGAGCTTTGCCAGTTCGATAATTTCCTCTTGGGACAATCCTTATCTGAAGTCCGCTTGTAGGTGACATCATGAACGCCAGAGTCATTAGAGCCATCATGGTGATCTGAACTCGAAGAGGAGATACGTAGCTAGGAGAGTTCAGCAAAAGTGAGGAGCAACCTGGGAACAGACGAGCACTCAAGTGATTGCCTGTGTCCCTTGAGCAGAATCGTATCCGATTCTCTTGCGTTGTCAGAAACGACAAGCTTGTGGTGCAAGATGTTCAATCGTCGCCGCGTAGCAGAAGGGATAGAAATGCGTGATCTGTAGTGTAATAGACGCAGACTGCGTTTAGAGAGCTGCATAAGCATAGTAAAACGTATCCTGTAGTGCTGCACCTTCTTTTATCGTCCTGATAAAGTTGTGCACTTGAGACCTCGAGAGAGTGAGTGTGCACAGTTTAGCTGCGCTGGCGCAGCGGTTGCCCTTTTCGCTTGTCGCCCAATAGGGATGCAGGAAGATCGATGCGCCGTGGAGAGGACGCTTGCGATGACATGAGCGGCTCTGCCTGAGTAATTTCCACCATGTCTGCAACTCATCAGCGCATTAGACCACATCTGCGTCGGCCGTCAATGGCGAATTGAAGCTCTTCTTGAGTCCTCGCATGGTGATCTTTTGTGACCAAGCCTTTGTATACCAAATCATGCTGACAGGAAGCAGTGTGACTGGTCGGATCGGGCTGTCGCATCTTCATTGCTGTATCAAGACAAGAACGTTCAGAAATTCTCGGTAATGCACGGAATGAACGCGAGAGTGCAATAAGGTAAGCATCATGAGGACTCAGAAATAGCAGCGCAGGCAAGGAGGAACAAACTTATCGTCACTCATATCTCATTTCGTTGTACAAGACACATAATCTAGTTGTGTGTCGTGAGTCGTAGAAAGGCCGCAGAATTGAGCCATCGCTAGAGTCACTTTTCGTCATCCGCGGGTACATGCGTCATGTCGATGCCATATACCTTACGCCGCCAATCAACCATCTGTCCGAGACGCCTATAGCTTTCCGGCGGTTATTCAGCTACTCTCCGACTGGACCTTCTTGACGATCGGGACGATCTTCTCGTACAGTGGGTGGTCCTTCTCGAGACCGTTGACCTTGGTGACAACCTCCTCGGCGGAGTTCCCCTTGAGGATCTTGGCCAGCTCGGCTGACTCCTCGTCACCCTCAACGTTCTGGAAGCGGTATGCCTGCTCGATGGCACCAAGAAGAGCATCGACCTTCTCGCCGCGCTCAGCCAGCTGAGCAGCGGGACCAACAAAGCGCTCCTTGCGGGAGAGCTTGCGGAGCGGCGCGCGACCAACACGCTCGACATTGTCTTTGAGAACGGGGTTGGAGATACGCTTGATGATCGACTCGACGTAATCGTCCTGCTCCTGTGTGGTGACGCCGTGCTTGTTGACGATCAAGTGAGCAGTCTCCTTCACTGCGTCACGGACGATGTCGTGGAGCTTCTGGTCGTGGAGAACCTCGTGGATGTAGGTCTTCTTGGCCTGGTAGCCGTAGTACGCAGCGGTGGCGTGCGAGGTGTTGACAGTGAAGAGCTTGCGCTCAATGTATGGCTCGAGGTCATCGACGTAGTGGACGCCCTCGATAGCGGGCTTGTTGCCGCCATTCTCGAACGGCTTCTGCTCAACGCACCACTCGAAGAACTTCTCAATCTTGACGTTCAGGCCAGCGTCTGCATCCTGCACGGGTACAATTCGGTCGATAGCCGAGTTGGCGAAACGTGCCTTCTTGTCAAGGTTTTTCTTTGAGTCTTCGCTCAGCTTTGACTCGATGAATCCCCTCCATGTGGTTGTGGCATTGATGGCGTTTTCGCAGGCAATGACGGCGATGGGGTAGTCGAGCTCGCGAGCGTCGATGGCCTTGGCGACGGGCTCAGCGACGAACTTGAGGATGTTGGGGCCGACGGCGCAGGTGACGACATCAGCGGTCGCGATCTCGTGGATGACCTTGTCCATCTCGTGCTTCGAGTTAATGGCGCGGTAGTGGTCGATGGTGAACTCGCGCTCGCCATCGTCGCCGATCTCGGTGACCTTGTACGACGATTGTTTTTGAAGAGCCTCAATAATGCTGTCCATGACATCGACGAACACGACCTCATAGCCCGAGTTGTGGAGGAACTCGGCGACGAAGCCACGGCCAATGTTGCCGCCGCCAAAGTGGACAGCCTGCGATAGTGACTTAGTACGCGACCGGAATCTCGAGCATGCGGATTGCCTACCTTCTTCTCGAAAGTCATGGTTGTGAGTTGTTGTTAGGTTGGTTGGTGGTAATACTACGAGGTGAGTGTCAATTGGGAGGAAGAGGAGAATAGAAGGAAAAAGTTTGGTGAGAGGAGGGTTTTGTTGTTTATAGTAAAGGCAAGGAAGCAAACTATAGCGGGGTATTTGTAGGAGGTAAGAGCTAGGGCCAATCCTGGTCGCGTCTTGAGGGCGCAGAGTTTTGCAGGATGAGGCTTACCTGGCCAGACGCTTGTGCTAGTCGAGCGGTGTGCGGGAGGACTCAGTGGTGCAGTAGTATCGCCGTGGACGTTGGACGCGAGTAAAGGTCAATGTTGGGGGCAGATGGTGAGCTGGCGAAATACACCCCGCTATGGCGGTGACGTCTTGGAACAGCCCTGATTGGACACTAACAGAGCTGGCAGGCACGAACGTCGCACTGTCGAGGCGTGCAAAAGCAAATAGTCTTCTGAGACGTGGGAGCGTGGCATAGCCTTGTACCTGGTGACTTGCAGCCCACAGCAATGAGGCTCAGAAGCAATATGCATGTTCATAATTAATGCCTCAGAGAGCGATGCCCAACGTCTATCTCGGCCCGTGTCGAAATCGAAAATGCAGCTTCTCTCGGCCGTGGACCTCCGCGAATATGTGCTTGTCGCGATCCCAACAGAACAGGCAGTTTTCGATTGGCAACGATATTGAATATCGGGCGTACGTCATAGTTCGAACCATGGATGCCTCCCGTTCCCGCCGTTAGCTGGCGCCAAGGCCACCGGACGATGTTTGTGACATGGGCACCCTCGCTAATGCTCGAGAGATTCTGGCAAGCGAACGTTTGGTGGAGCAGACAGATCGTCATTGATTGCTAGAATATCGTGAAATCGTGCCCTCCCATGGCGATGTTTGCCGACCACTCCGTTCCGAAGATTTCCCTCTTCGAGTGTCGTGAATGTATTCAAGCGTGGATCGCAGTTTGCACGTGCGGATACACTGCAATCATGCGGTGGTAGAGATCTGGATGCTCCCTCATGAGCACCTCTGGATCCCAGGCCATGGCAACGAAAATCGTATCGATACCGCTAGACAACGGTGTGGTGAAGATGTTGCAGATTTGCAGGCCGATGAGGAATGCAAATGCGACCACAACGGGTGTGTAGCCGCCGTCTGAATTGTACGCTGGCGATGTGAAGATGAGATACAAGTAGGCGAGAAGAGCGCAGGCGTAGGCAATGAAAGTTGCACCCATGGAGAGCACAGGGCCAATCAAGCACTCGTTGACCAGCGCATCGATACCGCGATCCTTGATCATCCTGTGATGGTTAGCTTTCTGGTACAATAACTCAATGTTTTGAAACTCACTTCCAAGTATCCTTCGCAGCAGCGACGTAGCTCTTACCGTACAGCGCAATATAGCTGAATGCATATCGGTTAAGGAATTCGACGGCCCAATTCAAGAGGCTGATGAGGCACCCTAGGATGCAGAACAGAACGGCACCAACGATGTTACCATCGCCCGCCGCATTGCGCTGCGCAGCCGAACAAAGTTGTCGCAGGAACTGAATGATGGCCACAAGCAAGCTACCCAAGCTGATACTGCCGAAGCTGTACGTGACCGATCGTTTGAAAGCGCCGCGAGTTGCGCCTTTCGGCAAAGAGTTTGGGTTGAAGTACCAGGAACCGTATACTCCTGAGATCGTGGTATGGATCGTGTTCTTGAGCCATTCAGATATCCAGTACATGGCGAATGTGACGAACACCAGTAGGCCGATGACTTTGCCATTGCTGCAGCCTCCAGCCCCATTACTACATTGCGAATTATTCTGATTCGGCGTGTACTGAACGTAGATCGCGACCAAGGTGACGCTATACCAGGCTCCAAAAGCCGCAGCGAGTATGCCACCGATCAAGGAAACGACGTAGGTATGACCGTACTTCTTCGACACATCGATCGCAGTCTGGAGCATGAGAACGCTGAAAGGGATGCGCGGGATCTGTACCTGTTTAGCAAGATATCCTGTGCCTCCAAGAAGGATTTCCTCACCCAAGAGATAAAGCAAATCACATAGAAAATCGAGAACAGCAGAAATACGATGCCTCCGGACCAGTATTTGCGACTCAGCATATACAGCGCAGTGGCGAAGCCAAACACGATATTCAGGATACCCGTGATCCAAATGAACCTCCATGAAGTCAGCTTGTGTTTCGCATACAGTTCGTGCGTTGCCATCTACTTACTGCTTCGTGAAGGCTCTAGCCGCCCACATATATGCGTAGCTCAAAAGGGTCGCCATACCCAACACAAACGCGAACAAAATGACCGTGTTCGAATTGAGCGCAAACTGGTTCGCATTGCCATAGATACCGCCCGAGTTCTGGTTGCTGTATCCGCGAATCGAGATCACGGACACCGCGACATAGCCAAGAAACACTGCGATGAAGAGGATCCCAGCCCAAAGATCGTTGTACTTGGGCTTGTCGAGCTTGAACTGCTGCTCAAAGGTTTTGGAGTCGTTGCCATACCCATTCTGCTGATATCCTTGCTGTTGTTGTGGCGGTGGTCCCTGTGGAGGGCCGTAGTTCTGTCCATAGTTCTGGCCGTAATTGGGCGGTTCCTGGCCGTACTTTGGCTGCCCTTGGTGATACGCATCCTGAGGTTGGTGTGGAGCGCCTCCACCGTTGTAATAGTCCGCTGCTTGACCCTGATGCGCCATTGCGCCGTTTTCAATCTTGCGACGAGTGAACTGAGAAGAAAGGGAGGAGAAAGAAACACAATCACAAGCTAAGCAATGATGTTTTGAAAGCGTCACTAGCTCACTTTTTCAGATGCGACAACCGTGGAACGTGTAGGGATACTGAGCGCAAGTGTGGCTGCTTTCACTGGTCACACCACGTCATTTGCGCGTGCCGGGGTCGGCATGTGCTCCGTGTCGTGGCGGCCAGATGTGATCAGTCTAGATCGTCGCTGTGATAAGCCGGCGATCAATGTCCACACATGAGCTTGTTTTGTTGGCCCTGCTGAACATCTATCGAATTCGCAAAGCTGTATCTTTTCAGCTGCCATGGTTTGGCGAATTCCAAGTCGTTTTGCATCGTGCTGCCCTGATTTCTTTGTCTCCGTCACAAGTTGCCGTTCTTCCCAGCCTTCTGCGCCACGATTTGAGCTTCTTGCCGGTTTTCCGAGTGCGTGTCCGGTAGCCAAGAGCCTTCTGTTCCGCGGGTCCGTCTTGGAGATTTGTGCAGAGTTGCAGCATAAGTCGCGACTCGTGAGTCCTGTTCCATGAAAGTTACACCATACGCTATCGCAGTAGGTGCCCATCATCATTTCTCCTCAAGGCGCATCAAAATCGCATGTGACCAGGGAAGGTATGTATAGGAATCGCATTGCCGTGATGTCTGAGTCGCAGTAGGATGCCGGGTCTAACAGGTGAGTGACAGCTCCATCACAGCTCCGTCGACCTCCCACATTGGCCTGATCCACCACGATATAACTTCATGAACTCTGATTCCATTCCAGCTCTTACTGCAGCTTCAAACTCTTCCTCTCATTCCGATGCGCCCAGACATAGAAGAACGGGTACACAGTCTCCGGCAGCAGAGTAACAATCATCCCACCAATGCTCCACGGATTAGCCACGTACGACCAGTTCTCCGGAACATTGTAATATCTCCATATGAAAACAAGGAAGGCAGTGATGCATCCAAGATACCTCGTGATCCTACGTTCGTCAGCAGTCTGTCGCTCTCCTTCATCATTTTCTCGACAAGTCAAAGCATCAAAAGCACTACTCACCAGATCTCCAAACTCTGCCCTTTCGTATTCCCATTCTTCAAAAGATACCAAACCTGCCCCCATCCGATCGGCAACTCCAAATACAAACCCGTCCAAAACGCAGTCTTCTGCTCCCTCTCATCCGGCCACGTGCGTCCGCACCAGTACAAGAACGCTGCCCAGGCGGGTACTTGCCATGCCAACATCATGACCGCCCTCCCTCTTTCTTTCGGGGCATACGCGTACTTGAGAGCGGTAACAACAAACGTGATGTCGAACAAGAACCACACGAAGAAACACGCGCGCTGGAAAGTCGTCGTGGTGCATACGTAGGCGTAGTAGATTTCGTAGGCCATGGTTGCGGATAGGAACTGGACTGTGCCGGCTAGGTATCGGTCGCTGTAGGTGCGGATGGTGTAGAAGGTGTAGCAGAGGGTGTAGAGGACGCCGCAGGAGATGATCAAGAAGTCGGTGATGAAGAAGTAGGATTCTGGGGGGTTGAGAGCTAGATCATTGGACTGCGGTATGAGGTGGTAGGATTCATATTTTCTGGCTAGGCCGAAGGGCATGATGGTGGTCAAGTCGGTGATAGGACAAGGTGGTGGAAAATGTCCGATTACGAAAGGAAGATCTCGAAGACTGATGTAGAGACTGATTTGCAAACAAAGTAGAAGCAGAGAGAGGTGATCAAGGAAGCAAAATTCGATTTATTGAAGTGGAAGTTTCTGGTTGCTGGTTGACGTGGATGTACTAATACAATGAACGCAATGCTGACATGCCAAGCTTCCGACAATTCCGGACGATGCGGGATTGTAGTCTCGGACCATCCGGATGCGTAGCTTTCCACTTTTTGAAAGCCCACTAAGTACTTTAGTATACTCAGCCTCATTATAGTCGTCGTGCTTGACGTAATGGCACATGATGCACTATCCGATGTTGTTGCAAGTCGCACTTTGGCCCTTCCGGCCTCGCTCATGTGCCCATGCGAGTATCTCGCTTGGGGAAAAGAGGTTTGGGGCACCTTAGAGCGTTTCAATGCGTCTGACTAAGTAGAAGCATTGATGCGAGAAAGGTTGTGCGACCAGTCGGGTGTAAAATGCAGATCTGTATCCTGGTCGGAGGCAAGCGCATTGTCTTGCTTCCATTCGAGTCTCCCGCTTATTTCAATTCTCTGGAAAGCAACCGAAGTACGCCTTTGCGAACATGTCGAGTAGTCAAGATTGCTTCTGATATTTGCAGACTACCTGGGAGCAACCTGAACCTGTCGCGCCACACAAACCGTCCTGAATGGGAGATACGCCAACGATCCTTCTGTTGTGTCCGAACTCAGGAGGTCAACTCGTCTGGATCGATTGATTCCCAATAGGGGAACTGATAACCGAACTCATGTCTCTCCATGAAGCGGACAGGCCCACTATATTCGAGGTATTCCCGTAAAGTCGACCGACACCAGAGTCGAACAGCGTTGTCTCGTGAGTGCATTGAGATGCTGTTAAGTCTGAAGTCAATGTCGTGTTTGTCAGACCAGGACTTCATGGTCCCTCGCGGGTCGATATAAGAACCATCACTGCTCGTGTACACTCGCGTGACTGGCGCATGTACACCAACAAGTTCCAAACTGGGGCGAGTTCGAACCAGATCTTGCAGTGCCAGTGTGAGGCATTCTAGTGTTCGTAACCGTCGCCTATCTTGGGAGCCTAATGGCAAGTCGAAGTGCAACGAGAAGAGTACGGGGCATTTATCTTGCACAAAGCGTATCGAATCAGCCAGTCTGGCAAGATTATTTCTGACCTGCGTTCTTGCCACATCGAGTGCATGCGGTTGTTCGACAGCATACTGATCTTGACCATGACTGCTCAAGTGGATTCGACGCATGAATCGGAAAGTTGAGTTCGCCAGCATCCTGCGCTCAATTCTGGCTGGGCCATTTTCGAATCTCGACCTCACTCCCGAATATGCATTATGCCAATTGTTGAAGAATGTTGTCTTATCGCTAAAGGGGAAACGGGAAAGCCACGACAATGTTCCGATAGACAATCTCGAGTACCTCGTCCCGTAGACTGCGATTGACGCCAAACAAGTCCTTGTCGGGCATGGTGATGTCCGGATTGCTTCCAAACTTGGCTGTCTCGTAGCTGTAGAACAGGAAGTGCATAAAACGGCGCTTCCATGGACCGGAGAGATTGTCCTTGTTGTCAAATGACTCGTTCTCAACATGGAATGTCTTGTAACAAACGATATCGAGATAGCCATAGATACGCTCTCGAACCTCGTAAGGCAATCGCTCAAGTCTGGAGGATATTCGCGGTTTTGGCAACTCGTACGGAATGGCGTTCTCTGCGGTCAATTCGGTGACTTGTTTGAGACGGCGGCGAAAAGGCAGTTGCGCATCGAATTGCGAATCCAGAGTCACGAAAGGGCGATGCATTGGAACTGGCAGGCCATACTCGGTGTCCATTGTGCTCGTTATGTTGGTGTGGTATGGACGATGTGCAGAAGCGGCAGTGGAGCTCGATCGAACGCGTAGCTTCTGAAGTGCTTTGTCTAAGTAGCGAAAGAGTGAGTATGATGGGCAAAGCAAAATTTGTAGGGGCAAGCTATCGGAAGAGGCTATCGCCAAGAAGTTTACGACAGCCATGCAACCCTTAGCGTGGTCCGTGGAGATGATGAGGAGTAAATATCGAAATCGGCGTGAGACTCTCCCTGAGTCACACTGGCAATGAAAGATCGGCGCATAGGGGCCGTGTCACTCAGCAGCCTCGAAGGCGTCAGGTCCACTGTCGCACTCGGAGCAACGTATATCCGCCGAGAGTTTCTTCAGCAAAGATGCTGATGGCCTGGAAGTTGGTTCTGGGACAATCATTGAAGCGAAGAAGTCTGCCACCTCCCTTGGCATGCGAGAGGAGCCATCCAACCACCCAGGACATTGCGCGCCGAAGATTTCCCTACGCCATTGGGTGACCACATCGATATTGGCGTGAAAAGCTGGATTGCCTGAGCTCGCTTTCCGCAGCTCTAGTAATCTCTGCCGTTCGTCTGGGAGACCGCTCAAATTCGGGAACACTAAAAACGAATATACAGTAGCCAACATCTCCATGAACACACGACCTAGAGAGAAGATGTCCGCACTGAAATCCCTCTTGTCCTGGAGAGCAACCTCTGGTGCTTCGTAGATGCGTGTGAGAGAGATGGGCGAGTCGGTCTCCGATTCTGCTGCTGACATATATGCCCGTGCAATACCAAAATCCGCAACGTATATCTTGTATGAGGGTGCTCCTCTTTGTCGCCGGACCAGTAAATTCTTGGGCTTTATATCCATGTGCTTTATATTTTGTTCATGGATAAAGCAGATCGCGGTCGAAAGACAACCAATAAAGGTGATGAGCGTGTCCGTGAAGGTCAAAGACGATAACTGCCACGTCTTCTCAGTCAAAAGATCCAAGTACTCGTCCATGAAGGCTTCTAGATCCCACTCAGCCACCGGGTATAGCAGAATGACAAGAGTTTTCCGTAGGGTATATGTGCCCACTACCCGCACCACATGTGAGTGCTGCAAGCGTTGTAGATGTGCTACTTCAAGCACCGCATCCTCCTTTTTAAGATGCCGGTTACAGATGATTTTCTTTCGAGCGAGCTGAATACGACAGCATCTGACGCTGTCGATGATGCCTGTCTGACCACGGCCCAGAGTATCCTCAGACATCAAGGGGATCTGATCCCCTACACGATACTCGACATGTTGCCTACGTCCGGACCAGTCCAGCTCTTCCGACGGGTCAAGAAGAATGCCTCGGCCATGAAGATATGTCAACCATTCGCTACTAAAGACCTCGGGCTTCATTCGAGTCTTTGGAGCAAAGAAGCGGAAAATTTCTGTGGTGATTGCGGTCTCCAGGGCTCTTCGGTCGACCATCCTACGCTTGTCGACTGATGCTCTTCCTGAAACTTCATGTTGCTCGAGCTGAGCGATGAGACCTGGTATCAATGCTTGAGCTTCCTTCCACTCTGATGCATGCTCAATCGGAGCAAGTGCTTTGCTGACGAGATCGTGCAGCTCCACCTGTCCTACTTCGAGAAGGTTGAGACCTGCCTTCGAATGACCGAAGGCCAGAGCCTGAGCCACGATACATCTCACAAGCTGATCAAAAGATGATTGGCCATTATCCCCAGTAGAAACGGTATGCCATGGGAGGACTTCATCACCTTCAGGCATGTTCACTAGAGGTCCCGCAAATTTGCCGTTTGTCTTCCAGAACGACACAAACCCGCCAGGCGCCGTAGCGTAACTAGCAATACTCGATAGCGCTGTCTGGAAACTTCTGGGGCTGTTGATATTGAACGATCCCTTCTTCAATGACGTTAATGGAGCCCTGAAGCTGCCACGTTGCCTGACTGATTCGAAGAAGCTGGCTTGTGGCATACTTGTACCGTAGATGCTGGGTATGGTATCGTGACGCAGTGGTTCAGCAAGCTCTCCCAGCTCACCGTCTTCGTCGGCTAGCCCATCGCTATCATTGTCTGATGTCGCAGCACGTTTGAGCAAGTCATGCTCCTCGGATTCCATGAAAGGCCCTGGGCGACGAGATGGCTTAGCGCCATGTGCAATGTTGCTTGTTGATGTTGTTTTGCCTAGTTGGCTGTGCGTAAGGATGTCCATCAGTGAGGGAAGCCTTCAATTTTGGGTGACACATCCACATGCCACTTGAGCCCTGTGGTGGCTCTGTTGTCTGCACATGTTTGCAAAGTTCATTCGCATTCCAGAACGGTCTCTAGCACCATCGACAAAGCGGGGCTTTACGCGAAGGACTTTCGCCAAGACTAGGAGTCGTTGCTAACGAAGGACTCCTACCAAAAGTATGGCTTAATATTGAATTTTCATTGATTTCTGCTAGGTAATCTTCCTCCTCGAGGCGGGCCATGAAGTTGGTGTTGGGTTGTCCAGGTCTCAGAGTACCCTTGCGTCTGGGGCCCCAGAACGCCGGATCAAGACCATTTGGTAGTGTCATGATGATATGGAAGTTATCCTATATCGTCGTGTTTCGGTACAGACGGCTTTCGTGCGGCACGCGTCGTAAGTGAGCTCGCTAGCTACGAGCACTGCAAGCTGCTTTCCTGCATGGAGACCGGAAGGGACATTCGATGAGACATTAGTTTGTGTCGTCGAAAGACAACCAGAAGGTCGTCGTGGCCAGGCCGCTCTCGAGGTGGGCTGAGTCGCACGTGTGACACGTGCACATACATGCTGGAAGTGGCTGCAGCAGATGGCTCATGATTGGTAAGTTGAACTTCGCAGCATCGGGTGTTGTACAAGGCATCGCAAAGGAGGAGTGCGCAAGACATAAAAGATGGCAATCAAAGCGATCAGGGCACTTTCCGACCTAGCTTCCTAGCGCCGGCCGGGACTTTCTTGACCCTGAGAAGCAACGTTCATTTCGCGCTTTCGACTTCGCCTCCTGCACTCTCGTCACATGCTACCGCGTCTACCTCGCAACGCGGTACGAAAAGAAACATACGCGTCGTATGTGCTGGAGGCGTGACCCATGCGACCACCGTTCATTCGCCAGAAGACGAGCAAACGCGCGATGGCGCATCGTCTACGTGTCCAGAAGAGAGTTGGCACCAGTCAAGTGGCAACGAAGCAAGGCATGTGAAGCAATGAAACGTAAGGAGAGTCGCGGTGAGAGCTTGGGATACCGTGGAAGTGGAGGCAACAGGGAGAGATCGAGAAACTTGAGATACGCTGCCTGGGTATATGACTCCGACTCCAATACTGACCAATAGGATCCACTGGTCCAGCGACACAACAACGGACATCGCGACCGTTGCTCGACTGCCTGTGCGGGCTGATAAGCTCCTCCGACTACACAAGTAATCGACTATGGCCCGCACCCTGGAGAATTCCCCGCTCTCTGGAAACAAACCCATCTAACGCCAGTTACATGTTCTCCTCCCAAGCGAACCCCGGTCGGTCCGATAAAAACTTCTCTATGCTATTACTTTTGCTCTCAAAGACTTCCTCGACTATGGGAGTTTTTGGTAGGTCCTCCTCAGGCTCATCCACTAGAGTATCGCTGCTACTGCCGGTTCCAAAGAGACTCTGGGGATGGTCAGTGGCCATTCGACTGTCGGCAACCACAGAGAGACTTACGGGCGAATAACAATGCATTGGTACATCCACCTCACGCCCAGGCCATGTCCACGAACGCTCGGTTCCCATGGCGATTTTTTTATCGATGCACTGCGCTTCGATCAAAGCTTTGCTCGACATGATAGGATCAAAAGAGTCTTTGGCCTCAGGCACGGCTGTCTTGGCGTCCCAGTCGTAGAAGTGAAACTTCGGTACGGATCCGCTGCTCGTGCAATCCGGCATGGCTGCTGCTTCATGCAGTAGATCTGCTGACAAGCCGAGGTCTTGGTCCAGCTGTGACTCCGTCACACCAGGCTGTGAAGGCGTGTCCGGAGCGATACCCCGGACATTGTGGTCCAGATCCTCAGGAACGTACCCTTGCTTGGTGGTATCCAATCTCGCACATTCGGGGATATGCGTGCTTGATTGTGCCATTGTTGGCGATCGGGTCTCATCCCCAAGTTGTGTCGCGGAGCTTTGACTCTCTGCCCGCGGTGGTGTAAGATGGCCACGGTTCTGTGCATACACAAATCCTGGTTGAAGGGAAGCCCTCGAATGGAGACTGTACAGAGGTGCGTACGTTGTAGCATGCATGGGGACGGACAAATATTGATGAGCTGCTTCGGGCGCAAACAGGTGGGCGCCTGGCGGCGATCGTGCGTAAGGCCCGTACTGGACAGGGCATGCAGCGTGCGTGTTGGAGACAGGAACATGCTGGCCGTTCACCCGTTGCCGCGTGCGGCCATCGCTCAACCTCCGCCGACCATTGTTCGGAGAGTTCAGTCTCTGGCAGCTTCCAGATATCGCAGCATTGCCTCGTGGGCCGATTGAGGGTGCGCCATTCATACCCTGCGTTGCTGTTGCTGCCGGGTGCTCTTGTCTCTTTTGTTTCTTGTCTCTGATCTTTTCTTGTACGGGTTGCCAGAAGGCTATCCGCCGCTCCTTGCGGGACAGCTTCTGGCCTGCTCCACCAATCGCCGGTGTGCCATCCGCGTGCGGTGGGTGCGGTGTGGCAATCTCAATACCATCTTGCTGTGGGACTGTGTCCTCAGTGGGCGGAACATCACTCGCCATGGTTTACGAAGCGATTTTGCGGCGCGGTGGTGTTGGGAGGAGAGGAAGGTGTCCTGTCTGTGACCAGCTCAGAGTCAGCAGCCGTCCACCAGAGGGAACTCGAATCCCTGTCCAGGCTTCAGAGCTACAAGTTGAGAAAGACTCACCGAGCGTTGGACGGGCGTGCGAAAAGCGGTGACAGAGGAGAAGGGACACAGCAGATACTGACGACACTTCCAGGTCTCCTCGAGGCACCGTGTTTACGGTGTTGAACAAACGTTTGCAGCTTTGATCGACAGTTACGATGATGTAGCGCGCTCCACCTCCCCCGGCCGCTGAGGCGCAAGTAGCGTACGCCAATCGCTGGGCCAGGAACACGCGATAACACACCTTCACAAACCCCTTGGACACGACAAGAAGGACAATTAGCTGTGCATTCCACCATTCTTGGAATATTCCAACAATTGGCAAGCGATTGCGCCCTTGCGCCCAGTCTTCCTTTCGTGAGGAGAGGCATACCACTACTGCTGTGTTTCTGGTGTTGCAGCGAGAGGAAACGCCGCCCAACTCCCACAAAGTCACACGATGCGATGCCGTGATCCGGCGCGTGGCTCAGCGGCCCCCAATCCGTACAGACACAACATGAACGGGTGGTGCATTATGAACGGCCTGCCCAAGCTCCCCGAGCGTAGTCCAACGAGATGCGTGAGGCGTTCAATGGCACGGTATGTGGCACCTTGTCCGAGGCCAACCTCCGGCGCGCTCTGTCAGGCTGCCATTCCTGCTGCGATCTGTGCGCAGGCAGCAAGTTGGCGGGCTTTGTGATTCTGGCCGCGTCTGTGCATCCGCGGCGATGGAAGAGCGCATCCGCAGACTGTAGCTTGGTCTGAATTGAACACAAAAAGACGTCAGTGTTTCGTTTTTCTCGTACGAAGCATGCCTCATGCTCAAACTCAAACACCCATCACTGAAGTTTACCGAGCACACCGTGCGCGACTGCTTCAGTCCACTAAGCTTTCAAGCAGCAATACGTCACATGCAAGCAACTACAATCTCAAAGCTAGGGACAGGTATTGGTTTTTCGCACGGGAACACTGATTAATGTATTCGTGCGATGATTAAAAGCCGTTGTCCCTGCTAACGTGGTACATACATGCATGCAGATGTGGATATATAACGAACAGACTCCGGCATCAAGGTCGTCCCCGCGCAATGCTTCAATGATTCTCGAGCACATTACTCGTAAAGTCGCAACTCCAACATAAACATCGTGAGAATGCCCTTCATTCTCTGGAACCGCATCTATCAACCCTTCCCGGGCTTCGGGCTCTTGCTCATCCTCGGACTCTTTGGCACCAGGCCTTCTCCCTGGGCCTTCATCTTGCTCATGGCGTCCTCGACTTGATGTTGCTTCTTGCTGACGTGCTTGTGTCGCTTCTCGACCTCGTCCTCGAAGTCTTGGGCAAGCTTGCGCTTCTTTTTACGTGCATCTCGACTCCGTCGAATGATGGCGCTAAACTGCTCCAAGAACCAGTCGCCAGCGTCTTCCCACTCCGTAGTCGAAAGCGATTGGAAGAATTCGGCTTGCTTGTCGTGGCCAAAATTCTTCTGGACATGCTCAAGGCGCTCAATGAGTGGCTTCTGAAACATTTCGGTGGAGAGAGGCTGTTCGGGTGCTTGCGGATTTGTATCGAAGCTTTCGGTCTTCAAGTCATCGTAGCTCATCTTGTGAAGGGTTTCGAGATCATAATCTCCGTGTGGACGAACATTGAGCGCCTGTCCTTGCACTGCATCCGCAAGTGGCTGCTGGATGAGGGGGGTGATCGATCCGTGCGCTGTTGATGGGCGCTTGGCCGGCATCGGGCCATCGAAAGGCCTCGAAGGCTGCGGTGCGACATGAACTGAGCCTGATAGTGTCCTCTCGACATGCTGTTGAGGCTGCTCGAAGGCTACGTGATGGGTTGGACGTGGACGCGGGTTGGATGGAAAAGAGCGCGGAACTTCACGGCCTGCTTGTGAGTAAGAAAATGGCTGACTTGAATGCACTGGTGCTGCATTGCCATGGTGAGCCTGTCCAAGCTGTTGGCTATGTGAAGAGTTCTTTCGCTGCTGTTCTCGGATGTTGGCCGACTTGCTGAACATGTTGTCGATGGGGTGACTCGCGACTGGTCCTACACCGCCACGGTATCCACGGTCCATGGGAGGAGGCGCAAGTGGTCGTTGATCATTGGAAATCGGATGCCTTGGGGAGGGAGACATACTTCCGACATGATGATCAAAGTCTTCAGGGCGCCCCCCAAGAACTCCGTCCCACTCAGTGATTTGCCCATCAGATGTGGGTGGGTAGGAATCGCCCTCAACTACAGGGAGTCCTCCGACACTATGTTTACGCAGCCAATGGAAGGCTTCGGGTCTTGTAAGGTTGCTTTGACCAGCTGCCTGAAGAATTTCCGATTCTTCTTGTGTGATAGGGTACTTGTCCACGTCGTCGGCACCATCGACATCGTCTTCATCATACTCATCCTCTTCCTGGTCAGACTCCTCGCCTTCATCGAAGTCTTCGCCGTTCTGTTGATATTGCACGTCTCTCGCTTGACTGTCCTCGACTTGAACGACAGATTGATCGACTGTAGTGTCGATGCTTTCGGCGTCAGTGTCATATACATCACGCTTCAAGCCTTGGCCGGAGTTGCAACGCTGTGGTTCGTGCCGGATGGCAGCAGAGCTGTTCTGAATATTGCTAATTCCACGCGATGGGATGCCAGATGGTGCTTGAGTTTGCTGAGGCTGATGAGAAATGAGTCCCTTCTTCAAAGAGATCTTGGCAAGTGCGGCTCTCGCCTGCCTCTCAGGGTCGATGCGTGTACCATTCTGAGCCTGCTGTGGGCTACCTGCAGCGTTGCGGGACTTTACGAATTCCGACACCCTGCTCATATCGAAGCGGCGCGTGTGAAGCGCGTGAAGTCTTCGTGGCTGTTCGCGGAAGTTGAGAGTGCCTCCGGCGATGATGTGAGAGACGAAAGGTGAGTGTTCTGTGCTCGTATGGGAAAGCGAGTCTCGTGCTTCAGGCTAGCCTGTTTGGGCCAAGCCTCGGGAAACCGCATCGAGCAAGCATGGCGATGACGATATCTTATCTCCGTGAGCGATGGGTTCCGTTCAACCACGGCGTGCGAATCATGTGCTGTTAGCAGTACCATTCTCTCTGCTTGAGGAACTCTGGTCATTTCGAGTCCATCAACATGACTGAATGCCACCTCCACAACCTGCCGAACGAGGTTTGCCATATGTGCAACCATCTCATCCCGGATTGACTAACTATTATAGTTGCTTCTGCATCTTTTTGCGCCCCTGCCTACGCCTGAACTTCTACCCTTGACACTGATATCGCGTCGTTTGTCCACTATCATCCTTCGAATTTTACACAATCGCCTCGTCGCCGCTGCCGAACTCGATTCACATTCCCTTCTGCTCGAGTGCTACCACCCGTCCGCGAAGCTCTTCGAACCTGCGTACGTTTGCACCTACCATGGCACCAATGGGCTGTCCCCTTATGACACCTCCGCCGAGGATGACGCCAACATCGGCGCAAGGTTGGAAAAGATGCGCAACATGTACTCTCGGTTTCGACCGCATCAGCGGGAATTTGAGGACCGTGGCAGGAAAATTGTACGGCGACCTGGAGACGTTCCCGGCAGTCGCACGTTCCCAGGTACGGCGCAGGACAAATACGAAGGCGAAACCATCAAGCAGACACTGAGCTTGGAATCGCACGAGCTCTTCACCCAACTGGTCTCGCAGACCAATCTGGTCAAAATGGGACCGCGCCATGGTCTCTTTACGTGTTTCCAAGACGTTGAGGAGGGTGTAGTGAGGGTCTGGAAGGAATGGTTGGGAGAGATGGCGGCGAAAGGACGAGCTGCTAACCAGAAGATACCGGCGATTGTGGAAATGAGAGAGAATGACAAAGGCAAAGAGAGGGCGAAGGACATCCTAAATGATGCAGATCTGGACGACAAACGCATATTATGGGTCAGTCAGTCGAAGAATACTGGCCTACGCTTCAATGTGAGGGAGAGGAAACTGCGGAGGGATACACCCATTCTCGTTCAAGTTGATGAAGATTTGCCAGTAAGCTACGAGCTCGAATACGACGGTATGCCGCACCTCACTCAATGCATGTGCTCAAATGCTCACGTATCATGTAGAACTCCTCGTACGGACTTCGCATCTTCTCCTCATGCTGGAAAAGTCATTGGTGCAAGAGGACAATTCAGGCCGGGCCGTGGTGTTCGGTTCGTTTGGCTAGCTAAAATGAAAGTCCTCGTAAGTGGAGCCACCCACACCACACTACATTGCGACCCCGCTATCTCACACAACGCCAAATTACAACAATGCTTCATTCAGTAGCATAAAAATCGCAAAAAGAAAGTCATTTGAAATGACCCGAGAGTGATTTGAACACCCAACCTTCAGGTTACTAGATTAACTGGAATCTGACGCGCTACCATTGCGCCATCGGGCCTGATTAATTTATGGAAGTTGACGGACCTGATGATCTATATACTTGCGCGTTGGTAATGAAAGGCCGCCAAAGTGACTGCTTCACGAAGCGCGAAGCACAAAAACAAGCCCACATGATCACAAAAGGCCACATATCCACTCTATACCTTGTATCCTCATTGAGCTCCATATCTGTGCAGCACATATGAGCTAGACCCCACTATCATTAACCCTATTCAGCCGAGGTCCAGCCGCAACCGCTGCTGCACCGGCAAAATAATTCCATCAGCCATGCACAGAGACACATGACCTCAAAGACACTGCAAGCGCGAAAAAAGAATCTCCGCTCCCAGAATCGAACTAGGGACCTTTCGATTACAAAGTATATTACAGTCGAACGTGATACTAATACGGGTTAGTATGACTGCGTCATGGATCAGTTTGTATTGGGAGTACTGACAACCAACTACACCAAGCGGAGGTATACGACGACTGTGTCGTGCTTGGGATCCTGCTGGATTCGATGGCGAAATGTGCTTCAAGTTGCTTTATATAGTTGCCACATACAGGAGCAAAGAGGTTTGCGCTCGAGCGGCTGAGGCGCAGCGTCGGAGTGGGGCAATGAGGGGCTGAGATGGATTTGCGTGGCTGCGGGCGGCAAGACTGACGCACTGAATGAGACGGCGTGGTTGGTTTCGATGCAGCCGGACGGGATATGGTCCCGAAAATTATTCTCTATAACTCAATAAATTGCTGGCACTTTCTGACCATTGTTCACGAAACTTGTGCTCACTATCACGATGCTCCAACACGGGCCATGGCATGCCTCAAAGCAACGGGTAGCTCCGCGCATTGCAGCACGATGAATGCAGCACTTTCCTGAAGTAAGCAGATCACAGTGTATCAAGTCAATCATTCTCCCATCTGCTGCGGTAGTAGGTGGTCCACTCTCTGCCTTTGGCCTCGAGACTTGCATGCCCTGTTTCGGCGTTCACTGCAGGCAAGGCTTTCGTGCAAGAAGCGCTCCTCGGACAGAAGACTTGGGTCCGTAGACAGGCGTAGTAGAAGAGATTATTGTGCTTTGTTTGGTCCAAAGGAGCGTGCGATATGTGCGTGTCAATGGCGTTGTGCTCACTCTTCAACGTCTTCGGAGATTCAATCGATGCAACTATAGCCACAGCGAATCTCTGGCTGCAAGAATTTGGTTCGAGCCATAACGCTCTTTGTGAAAGAGTGCCGAGTTCTAATGTCAATGTAGCTTATGTCTAGTCCGTGCTGCGCCTATTGCAGGATGCGCATACTCAGGAGGACCTAAAACTATCAGAATGCCCCTTTGCACAGCCTAAAGCCTTTAAAGCACAGTCCGCAACAAGCAAGTCAATCCGTTCACCTTCAGATACCCACTTACCTATCTAGGTAGGAGTTAAGCCTCTATACGCAACTACTAGGCTCAAATAGGTAATTAAACAAGTCAAGCCAGACCTTCTGAGCCCTACTTAATTACTTGTTGCGGAGTTTGCTTTGAAGGAATAGAGAAAGCATTGCAAACCACTTGTTCGTCCATCTCAAATGCATTGGGCGTGGTGTCTTCGCTTAGCCAAAAAACCCAAAGGCCCGTACGCCACCAACTTTCTTCTTGAGCCACCACGCAACCAGCACACGTTCTCATGGACACAAACCATGCAAAAAGAACGTTTCCGACACCGGGAATCGAACCCGGGCCTTGCCGGCGCGCACAGGCGAACTACTCTGATGAGAGCGGCAAATCCTAGCCACTTTGGACTGTTAGACAATGAACGATGCTGTGGATGATGATGATAACGTACCTAGACCATATCGGACCTGTTTGATGCTGTTTTCTGAATTTAGTTGGAATATATTGTCTGCACACATTGTGCTAAGGATGTTCCTTCATGGGTTACAAAGGCGGACCAATAACGTGCTGGCTGACAATGAAGTTGGGCTTGGTCATTTCCCCTCCCCAAAATTCACACTTGATCTTGGAATGCGGGGCAAGGCCTCGACGCATCGGCGGGACCTCAGCCTTTAAAAGCATGAGCCATAGCCCGACGTCATTCAGGGGGTGTGCCACCCTTAGCTCTCGCCTCATCAAATCCTCATCCATATCATTTAGACCTTGCCGGATCCTGAAGACCCGGAAATCGTGTCGCTACGGCCCGTTTGCAAGAGTGATAGTACTGCGCTTTTCAAAAAGTGTCGGGAATGGTGTTCAGGAAGTGCTTTCCTAATCCTCTTACCTCAAGTCGACGACGACGACTTCCAGAGCACCATCACCATGATCCTAGTCGAGCTTTGTGATAGCAAAGTAATTGGAGCTCGCCAATCATCCAATTGGAATAATCAATATGCATCCCATCGCAGCATGTTCAAATGCTACCGAAACAGCCGTAGTATCTGTTCGCAGTGCTTTACCAAAAGCGCGTCGTAATCGCCCTGGAACATTATACCAAGGATAAGTCAATACTAAGACAAGTGTTTGTTGACATCAGTATCATGGAAAACGAGATAACATATGCTATCATCTATCGCTGCTACAAATGCAATGCTGAAGTCAATCGCTGCGAAAGACACCACAAATCATGAACATATGACAAACGCCTCAGCCTTCGGAAAAGGCAGCTCATACACCCTCCATGGACGAGCGTAAGAACAGTACCTTATATCAGCCCTGCAACAATCTGCCCGGCCATCACGATCCCCGGGTCAAGTACAATCCGCTCAAAGCCGGGTTGCATTTAACCTCATCCGTCTCGCCAGTCGGCACAACTTCAAACCCAATGCTCGCACCCTTCTTGGGACATGGAAAAATCGCCGGCGCATACACCACATCCCCGTTACCCCCCTTGTACAGACTGAAGCGACCCAAATCCTGGTCGCGCTGGTTGCCCGGCGGTCCCCAGGCGGGAACATCCTTCTCGGGCGCAGGCTTCAGAGAGCTGAAAATGTTGACTTGCTTGGAACCACCAAGAACGACGGCATTGTCAGCGTTGTCGAGGAAGAAGCGCAGACGGCATGTTGTCTCGGGGATGTCGAAGTCGGGCTTGAATGTCACGAGCGTGGTGATGTCACCGCGGTTCGTCTTTGTGGCACTGCCAGTGCCGACGTTGTAGGTGATGGCGCCGTTGCTGCCGTCAAAAAGTGAAATTACTGTCGGCTTGAGAATGTTGGTGAGAGGTGGCCAGCGAGCCTCGAGGTTGGTTGGCGCTGCTGCCGCGAGGGAGAGGAGGGAAGCGGCTGTAAGAGTTGTGAAGAGCATTATTGTGGTAGTACTTGGCCGATGCTTAGAGTGATGTGATGAACAGTCGAAGTAAATGAGAATTTTGAATATGAGAAAGTGTTGCTGATGTTGCAGTGAAGATGTTGCTTGCTTGCTTGCTTGATGATGATCTCTTCTTCCTTCATCGACCAACCTTACATACACGAACTTCACGATGTTTAGCCTTCTACCTCGTCTCAAAATACATCTGCCTACCAGCACACAATTACAGCTCTCTCACCGCGCCCACTGCTGTGCCTCTACCTAATCCTGAACATGGCCTTTCACCGTGGAGCTCTCTCGTGAAGTCTCGTAATTGCAAAGAGTAGCCCACCATTCAGAAGGCTCTCCGCCTCTGATCAGCATCTTGCCGTGAGGCTTTGCTCATCACGCCAAGCCTGGCGCTCCTCTCCCAGTCCTGCCAGATCACGAGTTCCCGAACGAGACGAATGACAGAACGCCTGAATCTGCACAAGGAAGTCTTGGGTGCCGGAAGCGCAAGCCGGGTGTGGCGTCCTACGATCGTGTTGTGTGGAGAGAGCTCTCATGCGGCTGTGTTTGGAGCTGGAAGGACCAAAAGGTGAGCAGCCGAGTAAGCTATTTCGAGATGCGAGACAGCTGATACTAATCCTGATCAAGGTTCACGATGGTAACGTAGGCTAAAATTGTCGATTTGGTGTCGGGACGTTCGTGTTGGAAGCGATGAGTTGGCTCGTTGTGGTGAGGTGGGCTGATCGAAGGATTGCTTACCCATGGACTCACATCTTTGAAGCTGAGCATACGACCGTGTAAACAGAGCAAAGTTGCACGCGCGGAACTACGAGGAGCGAGCGGCCTTCTCATGACTTAGGTGCGGCTCGCTAAAGCTGCCTCCAGCATCTCTCGGTAGGGTAACCTGAGTGAGTTCCGAAGCCACACCGAAGGCATGAAGTAAATGACACTCCATGAGTAAATTCCATTAGAGCGGTGAGTACAAGGCCGTGACTTCGTGATTTTAGAATGTTCGTAACGAACGCGCGCCCTACGCTTGACAAAATTTGGAAATTACCACCAATGACAACCAGTCCCGATGCAAAAGGTGACTCGCAGGATGCAATCATAACGCCGGCATGTCTAGACCCAACCTTTTGTTTTGACCTCCATCTCTTTACCCATTCAGCCGTTGGATAGGAGAAGGATCAATTCAGGTGAGGGTCAATTTCCACGAGAGGTCCTTTGTAGGACTTTCGTGCAAACATGAAGTAGTACACCATACTGAATAGAGTAACAGTGCCGGTCACAAGCACCGCCCAATTCATGGCTGCCGGAGTCGGATTATTGACCGATGGCCAACAGCTGAAGAAGATGATGAGCAGCAAGTAGCAGATAGCAACAACGTTGTTGGCGACGCCGAGCGTACCCTTTAGCCTCCATGGACCCCAGGTTAGGCTTCGATCATAAGCCTCGTCAACTTCGCCAGGGCCGAAGATCGTCAATGATGAATCGGGGTTGTCCAAATCACCTCGCAGTCGCCTCCAGAGGAGCAGACCGATCGCGAGCAGATACGAGAGATAGAAGCCTTGTAGGACCATGGAAATGGTTCCATTGAAGGCAGTGGTGTTGACGATGTTAATCAGAGCGAGTAACGCCGAGCAAACTGTGACGACGATTATGGCGACAACTGGAATCGTCGTCCTACTTTCGATCTGCTCCGTGTAAGTGGAGACCTCTGCCATTATGCCGGAAGAGACTTACTATGCTCAAAGGCTTCGAGAATGGAAGCCCTTCATCTCGAGCGAAGGACCATGTCATTCGGGACGCTGCAGCTAGACAGCCCATTGCACTGCAGAACTCAAGCAGGATGATGATGCTAACCATAATTGTCGCACCTGCTCTTGAACCGACGGCCGTCTGGAAAATGCGAATGAAGGCCGCCGTAGGGGCCGTGGGATCGTTGAGCAGTCCCTGAATGTCCTGCGCACTGAAGAGTACGGCGAGAAGCATACCCATCGCGAGAGTGCCATTAATGGCGAGACTAAGCAGCATGGACTTCGGTACGTGGGTACTGGCTTTCTTCACCTCTTCTGACATCTTTTCGAGTCAGTCAAGGGTCATCGAAACAGGGATTATACGTACGTGTACGACAGAATCGGTGCCAACGAACGCCAACGCATTACCTTGCAAGCCAACGAAAAAGGCCAGGGCGTGATTGGACCAATCACCTTGGTTGTTGAAAGTTGTGAAGACTACTTTGGCGGAATTGTACGAGCCCGAGAGATATACTAATGGGACCAATATGCCGAAGAAGCCAAGGACGTGCACAACCAGAACGAATACCTCGATCGTGGGGAGTGCGCCACTGATGAAGACATTTATGAAGACGCATAGGAGTAATATGGCCCATAGCAGGAACGTCCCATGCCAGCCAGCTCGCTGATAGCTCGAGTCGACGTCGTTCAGACTGACAAGCTGTAGCACGAGGTCGGCGACGAAGTAGCATACAGACGTCAAGGCAGCGATCCATCCGATCACAGTCATCCAGCCTAACACTATCAGTGTGCGATTGGAGTATGGGCTGATGCGACTGACCTGTGAGGTAACTGAAGAATCTCTTGTTGGCGTGCGGTGCTAGAAGCGAAACCCAATGGTACTGGCCTCCAGCCGTCGGAACAGCACTCGCCAGTTCGCCAATACAGATGAAGACGGAGAAGTTGCCAAGCCAGATGAGAGTAAAACCATATATCAGGCCGGCTGGGCCACCACTAAACTCATTAGTCGCGCTCAGAGGTCGATTAAAGCAACTAGGACCTACTTCTGGAACCCTATGGCGAAGATGCTGTCGAAAGTTAGATCGAGCGGCTATGACATCCAACTTGACTTACACCAATAGGCTTTCCCACGTACACATGAGACCGCAAGAAAGGCCAGTCATGCTCACCAATCCAAATCGGCGCTGCAGAGGTCAGCGAGAAATAGATCATCGCAGGGCACAACTCACCTTGAGCACCTGCTTCTTTCCAACTCTTGCCAGCTCATAGCGATCTCGGTCGAAGTCCTGACCTTTGGCTTCGGATATCGAGCCTTTGCCCCTCTCTCGGAGACCATCATCATCGAATGTCTGGAGGTCGATGCTCTTCTCCATCGCGATGGAAAAAATCTGCTTTGTCAATTAAGAATCTTATTCGAGAAAAGAAACAATAGATGTTGCTGGCTCCTGCGTTCGAACGTTCACCAGTGCCCCAGTGATCTAGCAAGCAAGAAACAATCAGGGAAAAGAGATTGTGATACAACGGTTGCATGCAATGCAAGTCAATCTTGATATTTATCCCTTCCACAAGTAACGTGAGCCATGTGCGCCGGCAAAGACGGTACGCAGTTCGCCAGGAGGTGGCGCTTGGCGCTGCAGAGATGCATTGGGAAAGACAAAAGCTAAACCCGTTACTACGTACCGATACGGCATTTGTAGGCTTCTCACAGTGACGGCGGATTTCTACAGATTACACTGCAGTCGTAGGTAAAGGCTATCATGGAGCCGAGGGGAGATCATTGGCGCTCTCCGTCGCACGAATGGGCTGCAAAGATCGGTGGCATGCATCAGACTGGATCCCTTGCTCGCATGTCTTCCAGGTGGCAGGCACGGATCAGAGAATTCCCCGGTTATCTTCGCGTGGGCAGCGGAAGCGCATGAGTATGGCTTGGTAGCCAAGCAAAGTATCCGTATTGAGATGTATCCGCCTGCTTGAACGTGGCGCTTTTGGGTCCTGCTTGAGTGCGGTGGGCTTGACAACGCATGAAGCCGCTTTACATGACGAGAGGGGCTTGGGAGGTCTGTAAGTCATTGGAGGTCGTACGGAAGACCAATGCGTATAGCGTAGTTGAACAGGAGGCATGCTGATTGAGATGAGAACATGGGTTCAATGGTAGCAACAACGGCTGTCATACAAATTTCATCAGACGCTGTGGCCTCTCTGCAGAGATTTGGTCGTACGAAGCATGAAGAAGGGGTCTTGGGAGTCGCAGTGGTTGGGGGAAAGAAATGAAGGGGCAAAGGTCCAGCTGAAGTTGTGTGACGCGACCAGGCTTGTTTGTCGTCAGCCCCACGTGGAAGATCCCCCACCCTCGTCAATCCGCGGCCATGGTTCAACGGCCATCAAAGCAATCAATTGCGCTCACGGACATCAGAGACTTCCTCCGTCCGGCGACAGATAGACTGATTACCGTTTCGGTCCGGGACGCTGCAGATTCACGGCCCGCGACAGTCCCGCTTGGCATTGGACCTCCAGTGTTTGTGTCCGTAACTGCCACATCCACCGTCCAGCGTCAGTATCATCGTCCCGTCCTTTCGATTCGCGCGCGGGATTTACGCGTGTATCGCGTCTTTACTGCGTTGTGAACTGCGTGCGTGCCGTCTCTGACGTGGACAGCCATTGGCTTGCAGTGTTACTCCTTGCAGCCACTATAAAACTCCTATCAGTGCAAGCTTGAAGGTACACAAGCTGCCTAAAGAGCGCACCAGTGTTGTTGAGCGTAGCAAGCGCCGCCCTAGTTATTTGGGATGTCTGATGATACCCAAAAAAGCACGTTTCCGTCGTTGTGCCTAACCTTCAATGGCAAGTCAGACTAAGCAGATCCGACATCGTCGCAGGTTGAACGCAAGCAAGCATGGCGTCGCGTACCTACACGGCACCGAGCGAAGTCGTCGGCCGGCCTCTGAAGAATCAGTCAGCAACGTGAGGGCATTCATGTGCCATGTCGCAACACCACGGACTTAGGCTTCAATGAGACGGCTTTGATGTCGAGCAACGAGCAACGTTTCCTGTTGAATGCTAAAGGATACACAAGGTGGTCAACCTAATCTCTCGATACTGTCGTCGCCCAAGTCTCTACTTTTTCTCTGCGCCTCCTCCCACTCGGCACTGACTACTGTGGTCTTCAGGATCTTCGAATGACTTCCAGTGCTATCCGTATCCCACTTCTTATCGTCAGCTTCGTTCCTCCCAAGGGCCACGATCTCGACACCCATCTCTCCATCTGGTCGTCTTGGACCACCTGGCAGCCCCGACGCTGAGTTTGTATGCGTGGTTCTCTCTTGCGACAGCATGGGAAGGAACCGCTTTATCCCGTATTGATTTTGAGTCTTGCGGTTCTGGCTGCGGCTTTGCCTCGATTTGTCTCCATGTGGAGACTTGCCGTGAGAGTGAGCGCTACTGAGCTGATATGAGCCAGTCTTGCTGCGAGAATATCCAAGCTCAGAAGGTGTGCCACGGCGGCGGAGTTCGTCAGAGCCATAGAGCCCGGAAGGAAGAGATTCGAGAAGCGGCCGCAGGTAGGGCACGCACGATGTGAGGATTGTAATGCACTCAATGATCTGTGTGATGAGGGTCCACTGCCATAAGTCCCGTGTCGGGTCGCGAGACCAGAATCCGCGCAGATATGCCATTTGGACGGCCGTGGCAATAATGTCGCTGCAGAGGGTTAGTCTATTCGCGGATTGGATTGGACGATTCAGCCTACAATGATCGCGCGCCGAAGAAAACGAGAATAGTGATCTTCTTGCTCAAGCTCATTTGCAGAATCACAATGATGTGTACAGGAAAAAGTATGAGCGCAAGGTCAGTCATGATATTGAAGATGCTCATACTGAGCCAGAACGAAGCCTTCGCAGGGTCAGCAACGCTTTGCAATCGAGAAGATAAAGACTCCTTGCACGTACCAGATTGAAGCATTTGCTTTCGCGATCAATGAAGCGCCACGGCTCTGAGCCGCCGCATTGGAAAGAAGTAACGATTGCGAAAACGACGCCCCATAGCGCAATAGTGACTGTGAGCGTGATGCCGAGGTAGCGGTGCAATTCTGCCTCTGTGATATTTCTGAGCAATGAGATGATGGACAGCTTGGCAAAGACAAGCGTCACAATAAAAAGCAGCTTGTTTGCATACTCGCTCTGGCCATTCATCAGCGAGAGTAATATAACATGGTGGGTGGTTACCAGCCTTTTGGTACGCCACAATCTGACCGTCTGTCAAGTCTGAGATGCTGCGTCCAAGACCATTGGCTGTCTGGACACTGACTGAAATACCAGATGCGATGCTCACGATCTGTGATCAACAGTCGTTAGCAACACTGAGATAAAGTACATGGTACGCAGGACGTTGTGCTCACCAAAGCCGCGATCACGAAAGCATCGTCAACACCAATTCTTCTTTGTAACGCGCGTTTCGTTATCAGCCTTGTGAGCACCGCTAGCGCAGAGGTGATGAGGAGGACCCAAGTAACAACATTGACAAACGGCCCAAGATTGTCACTAGATCCCGGCCGCCGCGGCATGGGCTGGCGCGGAGAAGCAAAAGAAGGTAGTGCCGTCATTGCATTGTTCAGATAGAAGTGAACCACTATGAATGGCGATTCAAGGAGGTTCTTCGTGGTCGACAAGAACTGACCCGCACATCAAATTAGACAAATTGGAATTGATCAATGCAGACCAAACAAATGATTGTCGGGGGCGTTTGCATGCACCGCTGTGGGCGCGTGGCGGACGCGCAGAAATGTATGGCTCCATCAGCAGATCCCCAAACAACACGAGCAATGTCCTTATCCGCCCTGGATTCGCAGTCAAGACATCCTGGAGATGGGAGCCGAGCCCAGGGACCAAGACCGAGAGGGTCCTTAGGCGAGGGGTAGGATTGACCAGCTCGGATACCTGATGCTCCGTTGTGCGTTGTCGTACAAACGCGAAGATTTAGGCATGCAAGGTCCTCTGGCCTCTGCTGATCAGTGGTGCAAACGCTCGTTGCGGAGATGTTTGTGTAATGTAGCCTGCCGCACTTCCGACGTGAAGTACGGTCGGTCAGTCACAGACGCAGAGAGATGCTAGCTTGAATCGCGGCAATGCAACGTCTGACTTCCCGCACTTTTCTCAGCTGAAAGCTTCGTGATGTCATCTTTTCCTTGCTGACGGCGAAATACATGTGTGTAACTTGAAGGACTCGGCACTGTGCTACCAGAAAAGTGTGGAGATAACAAAGGGAACGGCACAATACTCTCGCAGTGCGACATTTGCCAGCACAACCGCTGGCCTCAGGACTGAGCCTGCATCTGAAACGCCATGAAAGCCAGAGGCCGGGCGCGCAGCCGTAAATAGTCGGTTGGGAGCGGGTCGTTGCACGAAAGATGCTGTGCACGATGCCAAGGCGGAATGGCGTCTCCAGCATGACAGGAAGAAGAAAGGGAGGACACATGAAGAGTTTATGATTTTCATTCTGGTGGGAGTCGACTGAGATGTTCTGAGATATGTAGCCGCCTCAGTTCGATTTCGCATGTTGTCAAGGTGTACTTGGCTCGTGACCAAAGTGCTCAGCCTAAGACCCTCATAGCCTCTTTACAATCTCCTCTGGGTTCTCGATCATGTTCTCGACTTGTGGAGTAGAACGATGTGATTTCCCTTCTTTGGGGGGTTTGAAGATGCCCAGAACAGCTCCGATCAGTTCATCAACATCTTTCTTAGCATTGATTGGGGCTGGATTGCGGATTACGTCGTGGACGTTGGGGACGCTTCTTGCAACCGAACGTTGAGGCGCTGGCATGGCGAGAACGCTTGCAGCAAGCGTCAAGAGCGGAAGCAGGATGCTGGAGGAATGCATATTCGGCAGACTGGGAAGCTGATATCGATGTTAAGAAAATGCAGAAGTCAAGAGTTGTTGGGTTCACTTACGTCGTTTCAGTTTTCAGGAAGAACTTGGCTGAGATGTGAGGACTTGGTGTGGTAGCTCTTATTTCCTGATATGATAACTTGATGCACCAGCTGCCATCTCACTTATATATCTCCTAAGCACCAGCGCTTCACGGATACAAATCTCTAGGACCATGTTCACCGCTACCAGAATGGCAATTGGGCTCATGGGCGTCTTCGTTCCAGCCAGGGGAAGTGTCGCACGGCGGCGGAAGCCATCCTCACGCATGAGGCATTATAGTTAATACGAGAATTATACTAACATACTGCTCGATCCTGGAAGGCATTGGTGGAGTAGTCGTGAGGTCGGCGACCGGAACAAGCTGTCGTGTACTGAGGTCTCTGCGGCCGGCATGCAAAGCCTGTTGGATCTACCTCGAAATGCTTGTACTTGAGTAGCCCAGTAAGATACAACAGTGACAGTACATTGTATGCCCGAATATGATCAATCGCCAATCCCATATGATTGGCCCCCACGAGAAGCAATTTTCATTCTTACGTACTCCTTCGTTACACAGTGGAGCCTAGAAGACCACGACCGGATCACTACCCTCCTTGACCTCGTAGGTATCCTTGTGCCCATGATACTCGAAGTAGGCCTGTTGAAATGCGTAATATGGTGATGTTGGTGGACAGTATGCGAACAGCTCGAGCGTGTTGGTGGCCTCACGATAATCGTCCCATCCGTAGCAAGCATGGCGCTCTGGCTCCAGAGCCCAGTCTATCATCTGATCCCAGTTTCGACAACGTCGAACCTGGCCATCGCCAACTGTGTGATCTTTTGGCGAAGGCATGGGCGTATCATCCGCCATACACATGATGTCTTGTCGAAGGCCATCCAGGCAGTGGAACATGTGATGAAGATTGAACGTCTGAATGTCGTTGTCGTGTTTCGAGACGATCGCCTTGCGAATGAGTTTCTAATGTAAAATCAGTAAATGAATCGTCGGGACGGCAGCTGAACTGACCAAGCAATGCAAATCGTGAATGCCTTTCAAGTAATAGACACTCCTCTCGGTATCCCACGGGAATCGTGTGGTCGGGGGAAGCCCACGCTTCGCCGCATACTTGTCGTCGAGAGCAACGGCAACGGGATTCGTATCAATCGCGTCCCATGCTGCATTCATCTCTGCAGCAGTCGCATTGAGATTCCAGAACTCTGATGCTCCGTGATAAGCTGTTGGGGTATCAAATGTCAACCCACCTATGGGAAAGTAAGTTGTGAAATCATGAAAGCCATCGCAACCAACTCACTAAATGCTGTCTTCACACTGTTCCGTGCGATTCGTAACTTCGCATTATCCATTACCAGCAGTATATTCGCCGAAAGTGACAGGAGAATAATGGACAGATAGATAACGAAACTTCGCGTATTCGTTGGGATAATTTCTGTATCCTTTGCATTCCATGCAGTCTCATCTTTCTCTGCGAGCTGTGCTTGAATTGCCTCCTCTTCATCGCGGCTTAGAGGTTGGTACCTTGGTGGGCCCTCCATGATGCACCGAGCTGGATAGATTGTGTGCTGGTGCGGCTTCCTTACTCTTTTTCCGTATAATCATATGAAGATATGCAGCAAACTTGCATCGTGTCAAGCTAGCGGACGTACAACGTATGCTGACATGTTGCGCCGGCAGCAGATGGCCAGCATGGTACGATCGCAACGTGTATCCGCGGAGTCCAATACATGCGCATCCCGTGTCACCTTCATCCAGACTTTCATCATGCCGCCGCGGTCTGCTGTCGCCACATTGCCATTGCCCCAGACTAGCAAAGCGCATCAGCGACTGGCGCGCTCCGAGCTCGGACCCGCGATGAAAGATCCTACTTTCCTTCGCCTCGCCTCATCCAACCGACCCCAACGACACCAGCCGCGCCGTGTCACGAGCTCCGGGCGAACCCAACATCTCCTCCAAGCAAGGAAGGTCGCAATGATGCATAGCACGATAACCAAGTTGTAACACAGTGTAACCAGGTTCGCGGATGGCCGAGGGGGTTATCGCGCCCATAATTGAGCTCAGGAAGCTGGTGTTACGCGCCAAGCTTCTTAAGTTCCTTCCTCTTTGGGACGGTCGACTAAGATCGGAAACTGTGATCAAACGGGCAATAACCCAAACGCTCACGCCTAGTCCTTTTTATATCTCTGACGCCGCTGCAGCGATGCGGCGTGTCAAAGTAGTCAGCAGCTTTGTGCTTTATTTGACTGGGCCGATGTCGCTATGGGTTCAATCACTGTCGAGCAATTACCTACACCGCCGAAGATGAGTTTGAGCGCAAAAGACCGATATGTGATAAGAGAGGCAAGCACAAAGCAAGAGTTGGACCAGATCTTGGACGTCATCTGGGCGGCGAATTATACCCCATACGAGCCTTTTGTACAACTCTTCTTTCCGGTTCTTGGCTATACGTCCGCGCATCGCGAGGCTGCCATCGCCGAATCAAAGGACCGCTTCTGGAGTCAGCATCACGCTAATCCGTCAAGCCACTGGTACTACGCCTTGGACACTGCCACAGGAAAGGCCGTTGGCTGCGCGCAATGGGTCATCTCAGAGAGCAATCCGTTTGCTGCGGGAGTGCCAAAACTGGCAGCACCATGGTGGCCCGAAGGGGAATGCCGAAAGTTTTGCGAGTCGATCTTGAACCAGGTCTATCGCCCGCGAGCTAGCTGGATGACGCGGCCTCACTGTGGTGAGTGGAGCAAATACCCTGGATTATCCCAAGTTATCATGCAACATCATTTTTTTCAGCAACTATATTCCAGGTTACATTATGTATGATCGAGGCTGACATTTTCATAGCACTTAACTGGATGGCTGTTCACCCCACCCACCGTCTTCGCGGTGTCGGCTCTCTCCTTATGGACGTCGGCCTACTCCGCGCAGACGATATGAAACTGGAGTGCTGGATGGAAGCATCTGGTATGGGGAAGCCGCTTTACGAAAAGTTCGATTTTCAACCTCTTATCAAGATCGCCTTTGACAACGAGCCTCCAAAGCCGAGCGACGAGTGGCGGAAATGTGCTCACGAGATGACTCCGCCACCAATATATGCCATGTGGAGGCCGGCGGGTGGATCACGGAGAAGTCAGGTGGGTGGTGAAGTCAAGTGGCCGTGCGCTCTAGGCATCGCGCAGTAAGAGCTGGCTGGATGTGGATCACAGATGTGCTCGCAGTGGATAGTTGGGCCTGAAAGTGTCAGGTTGGGTACATGGGCCCGTCTGCGCGATTGTCATCCTCATTTTCTTCTTCAATCGGTTACTAAGTACTTACTGCAGGCGGATTTGCGAACCGTCACCCATGCGTAACACCGCATATGATACCCCAGAATGATCGATGTCTACCACGACTCTCGCACTCGTTATTCTCCCTGTTCTCTCAACCGCCTTCCAATCTACCCTGCAAGCTCGCAACAGGCCACGTCGTGACGATGACTGCAGCCCATGCAGACACTTCCAAGTTCCTTTGTCATCCATCTCCTACCGCATCCGCAGCATAGCCACACAGCATCGGGTATTGGTTCGGTGCCAGGATATGGCGTGTATCGTTCTCTAGGCTTGCAAGACTTGTTCCTAGCCATATTGGATGGTCAAGAAATATCGACAGAGTGCCGTAGGTGTGAAACCACAGCAAGAGTGTTGTTGATATGGCCGTGAACGTCGCTGTTTCTCGACTTCTGATCGCGACGGGTGATGGCGTGTTTCCTTAGCACGCAATAATCGAACGATACTCTCAAACGCATATCGTTGGCAGGCCAGCTCACAAGCCGTAGTGAGCTGATATGGCAGCAAGCGAGTCAGCGCAAACAGAAGGAGCCGGAGCATGAACAGTGAAAGCTACTTAGGACTGGGAACAAACGAGATGCTTCGAAATCGGACGAAAGGAACCCTTAGAAGGGCAAAATCCTGGACGTGGAAGCGGTGATTGAGGAAGTCGTTGTTGTCGTGCAGGTATAAAAGCTTCGGTCATGCAACTTCTACATAACGTTAATTCCCCTCCAGCTGGTCAAAAGGAAGAGGTGAGGGACGTATGTTCCCACCAAATGCTTCGGGAAAAACGTTCATGTCCCTTCTTGTCCTCTGCTCACCAAGTATCTCGCGTTATTTGCCTGCCACCATCACCAAAGTTGACAAATTCAGATGCCATGACTGGACTACTATCTTGACTTCGTAAACTAAAGCATTCTCTGGACATCTCGGTTAAGGCCACTCCACAACGTCTTTCTTTCTTCATCATCACACCAAAACTACAAAATCATTCGAAAACCAAAACCTATACGGATCAAGCCATAGACCTTATTCAGTCGTTCGAAAACAATCCCGACCATTGCTATGTGTTGGGGAGCAATTCCACACTTTCGATGTGTCCAATCGGTTTCCTCTATTCTTTACACCGATTGTCGTTAAGACCAAATCGTGTGGTTCAAAAGAGCCACGCTTACGCTACATGACGTTCTGAAGTAGCCGAATTGCAAGGGGAAGAAAGGCAATGAGATTTTTCAAACCTTTAGGAGGACGTCCCATGGACTTCGTTTTGTCCGAGGATGGCTATAAATACTCCGCCCAACACTCGATCATACTTCGACACACAAACTTGCCGAAACTAGATATTTCCAGAAAGAGCGCATGTCCTTGCTTATGACCAGCACCTTCCAAGAACGAAAATGCGCCACCATCTTCATATGTCTCGGCTGGTGTTGGCCACTTGGAAACTCAGAAGATGTGTCATGACGAAGTTCACCTTCTTTCGCCGCTTTTTGGAAGGCCAATGCGGCCCACCGCGAAGATATTCGTAGACATTTGGCGCTGTCGCAAATGCATATCATCTGTGTTCGACAAGGATTTAAACTGGACCAACTTGACGTTCTCTTCACTCTACATCTCTCAGTATCTGAGGACCAAAACCAGCAGGAAACAGAGCTCATGGTGCGGATCGACCAAGAAGTCGGATCGGAAAGATCAGGGTCATGGTCTATGGTGGAGTGAGGCGCCACTTGCACGGTACGATATTGCCAACTCCCTTCTCTCGGCTGCGCAGGTCTCCCGAAAGCGTTGATCGTGCCCCAGTTATGGCGAGGTTACATAGTCGCGCAGTATGATGGTAAGCACAGTTCTGCTCCATGACGTCTAAGACTTGTAATTGATGAGTATGTATAAGAGTTGAACCGAGTTCTGCCATGAACAGACATGGACGACTATTTTGACATTAACATCAAGGTTCAACGCAAATTCGGAAAAGAGTGATCTGGACATGGACATGAGAAGTAAGGAGAGCATCGGTGATACGCCTTGCCTTCGCTGAACACAGCAAGACGATATTGAAGTCGCAAAAGTGCTTGTATTAAGTAAATTGGTCCCTGATAGCGAGGTGACGCTTGTGGTATCTTCCAAAAGAATGCCCTCCCAGGCCGTGGGTATATGCCAAGTACTTCAACGCCAGAGACGCCAGTGAAAAAAGGCGCGTAAGATGCGAATGCAGCGTATAGATAAAAGTTTTGCAATGCCAAGTTGCCGCATAGTCCTCTCCAATCCATACGTAATGGATGCTAGGAGAACCGCGGAAAGTATCCTGACTGTTGTAATTCTCCATCATTGCTGTAGCCGCCGCCATCATCATCATACTCGTCCTCGATCTCGATCTTGGTTGCCAAAGCTTCCTTCGCTTCTCGCATCAACGCCATCATCTGAGAGCTCATCCGGCGCATTTGTTCATCTGCCTCCATCTCGTCGCGGCGCACTTTATTGATAAGTCTCTGGCTCTCTTTCGGCAAAGGACTGCTGGGCTTCTTCAACTTTTCCTTTTTCTCCTCGAGCACCGCTGGGGAGCCAAAGCTCATACGGCTATATGACCTCTGTCTGACGTGCGTTGGGGTTGCCTTTACGGTACCATGGAGAGATCGTCGATCTGTGGTCGACCGTCGTGATACCGGAATCAAGGAAGGACGCTTGAGCGACGGTGTGACCGCGGAAGCTCTTGATACAGGTCGTGGAATCTGTGATGGCGATCTCGGTTGCTCCGGGAGTCTCCGCTCTGACAGCCGTGGTGTCGCTGGTCTCGACTCTGTCTCCCCATCATTGCCGACCACCACCCAGTTATCCGCCGTCCTTAATCGCTTCGTCATTCGCGGGCGCTCGAGGCATTCTTGATCAAGCGAATCTATCGACCGAACTCCATAATCGTCTTGTGGGAATGTTCCGGGTGGGACCTGCTGGACCGGGCCAGCTGACTGGTGGAGGAATGGGTCCTCCTGAAGCCCAAGCCTTGTGGCAATCTCTTCTTGACCATCTACGGTGTATTTCTGTCCACCTCCTGCTTGAAATCCGCGAAATGGGACTGTGCAAAATTGGATCAGCTTGCCCGCTACTCCTCCCATAAGGCCTAAGATCGTCCATGGTTTTGTCCCGTCTGGAGTCATCTCCATCGCATCGCCCAGTAGATGTCTTGCGCCCATATGTGGTGTTGGAGGTACTGACCACTGTCCACGCTGCTTCTGGAGCTGGAAGTAGTCGTCGTAATCACCGGCTTGTCTCGCAAACGTATGCGATCTGTCCATGCCACCATCTGCAAGCTGATAGCGATCATGCGCAAGCGGCGGAGGACTTTTAGAGTCCGCGAAACGAGAAAAGTCTAGCGAGTCGTTGTTCCAGGCGTTCGCGGAGAAGTGTCTTGCCGTAGAGTCGCCTCGGGAACGCTTCCGGGTCTCGTGAACCTCCGAATCAATCACCTGGCGACCGGTGGTTTGAGCTCCAACGGAGGAGCGAGGTGCTGCCTCGAAATAACTCGTTCTGGTTGTCGCATGTGCACGTGAAGGCGACGGGGTGAAAATACCAGGCATATCGGTCGAGTGTCGCGAGGAAGCCATGCGGAGAGGTTGAGGTTGCCTTCGGCTTTGGTACGAAACAACGCGAAACGACTGCGTGATGTCTCGATGTCGCTCGTAAAGGACCACTCCTCGAACGCTCAGCCGCTCGCGAGTAACGCAACTCCAAACTGATTACTCAAAGCGGCATGATTTAGGTGGGGTATGGTAAGGCTGGGTTGGAGTGGGTACATGCACGAGAGTGAGAGGGTCGTTTGTTATGTTTGGCAGGAGCGTTGCTGGGGTCCCACAAGCGTCATAGCGCATTATGTCAGCCACGGACTTGAACTTGTCAAGTTGTTCGAGTATGTGCTTGATATGGTTGTCTTGATACTGCAAATGACACTCAATCACTTACAGAACAATACATAAAGCGCTTCATTCCCCTTTCCATTGGGTATAATCTTATAGGTGAACCATCAAGAACAGAACCAGCCTCTCTTACGCCCTCGCAATCCAGCCGCTATGCACCAAAAAATCAAAGAGTTGCGAAGTTTTGCTCGAGTCGATCTTACAAATTTCGCGCGCCGTTTTCTTCTTAAGAGAACCATTGTTGTTGAGCGCTGCCCGAACCAGGAGTTCCTTCAGTGCCATGTAAGGCTTCGGCATGATGCGCAGTACGCGGCAAATCTCGATCTCTTCCTTGGTAAGTAATTGGAGATCTGATTGAGACTCTTTGCCAAACTTCAATGGCACTGTGTTTGGAAGCGCTTTTGGCACAAACTTTGTTTTCGACTGCTGTGGCGTTGGAATGCCGTTGGCACCATTTACACCATTTGGCGTGCGATCTGGTGGCGGGGTTGTGAGTCCGTTCTTCTCCTTGATATGCAGCGGCAGCTCTGGGTTGAGCAATGCCGTGGCTGCAGACGGCTGCTCAAATGGTGGCGTGGGCTTGCCAATTCTACTGGAGGCCAAACGATCGAATTGACTGAGCGGAGGTCCTCGTGATTGTCGCTGTTGCTTCTCCGTCTCGTACTTCTCACCGGCTTTCAAGCTGGTAATCTGCATGTTCCTCCACTCCTGCAGTTGAGAGATAGCTTGTCGCAGGTTGTGCTCGTACTCGAGTCCTTTGCAGAACACCTCGAAGTCCTTGTGCTGCATCATCCGTGCAAATGGCTTCGCCTTATTCATCAAATCCTTCTCTTCCTTCGTCCTCTTCTTGTCCGCTAGCTGGTTCTTCCTATACTCCAGCAGATCGTGCTCGAATATGATCTTCTTTCTTTCCACTCGAGCATCCAGTCGCGAGTTGTAAATCTCCATGATGGTCATCTTGAGCTCCATCTCAGGCTCCATTTCACCAGTCCGCGGATTGATACCATCTCCAGGTTCAAATTGCATGTGCTGCACGGCCTCTTCAGCCTCATTGAAGTACTCCGTTTCGAACTCCAACCGCCCAGGCATATACCCCTGCACTTCGTGACATGACGGTACACTTGCGGTGGGCTTCTGTTTTGGTGTAGCAGGTTCTGCGGTGGCTGCATCGTGCTTCCGTTTCTCTATTCTCCGCTTCTTGCGAGCTTGAAATTCGTCCCGTGGTATTCGATCGCTCAGCTCCGTGTCGTCCTTACTGCAGTGCTCGGGTAGCGGAAAGCGGGAGCTCTTGATGTACGTGTTGATATAGTGCTCGCGAACCTCATCCTTTTCCCGGAAGCCACCAATGTGATCTGCAATGTCTGCCCACGAACCCAGGCCGTATGTCTCGGCTCCCTCAAGCAATGCCAGCTCTTCGTCCGCGCCCCAGTCGTCGGTGTAAATTGGTATCGAGTGTTGTTCTATGACTTGGAAGGTATGTGTCGCCGGCTGGTGGTCGCGCGAGCATTTGCCGTCGGAAAAGCAGGGCACGCAGAGGTCATATTCGTGGCAGACATCCTCGGCGCAGCGTATGCGAACCTGTATATCGCGTGTTAGTGGTATTGCCCGGGTTGCTGTGGTTGTCGGAGCCTACCGTTGATGTGATGTCAGACGAGCACACGTCGCAAACATACTTGATGCCTCCCTCGGTGCCTCGTGTACCGGTTTTCTTCTTAATCACACCCATACTGCCCCTCTAACACGCGCGACAGTGAAGGCGGCCCCGGATCGCCACGTTTGGCTTGGCGCTGCTGATGAGAGGGATGGAGGTGTGGCTGTGCCGCACAACGCGTATGCCGAAGCCCAACAGCTGCGCAGGATCGCAAGCGCGGGAGGAGTTGTGCCCGAGATGCGAGATGGCTGATGTGACGCGTTGAGGAGGCTCCTGTATGATGTCGCTGCTGTTGATGTCGGCGGCGGAGAGTCTGGGGAAGCTGCAGCCAGCTTCAACGTAAACGGAAGTTACGAGCCTCGCGCGCTCGAAATAGTCGGCGGGATTGGTTGGCGCATTCACGCTTGAGGCTTTCTAACGCTCGAAATGACGAGGTGCATTTGCGGGTACCAGAAACACGATCCCTGAACCGCGAGATTAACGGTCTGTGGTGCTCACTAACACACTAACCCCCGCCCCAGACGACTGCCTCCTTGCAACATCTCGAACTTCAAGCAACATTTGCGGCTGTGGCATTGTTCAAGCTAGTTTTGCCACTCTCTCTGCTCCATACACACTCTGTCTCCCCTCTTCCTCTCTCCCCTGCTTGATTCCTAACCTACGACTCCTCTCGCGCCTACCTGACCGCCCTTCCGAGTCTCCACCTGCGCCGTTGGGTTCCCTTCCTGCATCCAACGACTGTTTACCCGTCGCAGCATGTCTTGGAAACTCACGAAGAGTGCGAACACCTGTCAACTACTTGGAACTTGATCTAATGCAAGCGCAGAGCTCAAGGAGACACACCTTGCTCCTCTAGCCAATACCTTCTCTCGCTCATCCTCGACCAGCACGATCACAAACGATCAAGCAAAGACGAGCGCAGCCAGCAGCGCAACCACCCTCGTAGATTCAAAAGATGGGAATGGCATCGGTATGCTGACCAAGCACATATTTTATGTTATTGTCTCTGACTCCTCCCAGCCGCCTCAGAAGCGAACGCAGCCCCGCCTCCACCGCCTCTTCGCCCCGGTATCCTCATAGTCACACTCCACGAAGGCAAGGGCTTCTCGTTACCGCCCGGAGCAGAGCAAGCATTTAGCGGTGGACATCATCAAGGGTCGTTGTCGCAAGGTGGTGGCTTCTCTGTAGCTGGATCCGTACGGCCTGGTTCATCATCGCGGAATCCGGGCGTAGGCTCATATGCCAACCGGCCACAGTCCGCCGCAGGCAGCATCAATGCGGCACCTACCATCCACGGTCGATATTCCTCCAAGCACCTGCCATACGCATTGGTCGACTTCGACAAGCAGCAAGTCTTCATCAATGCAGTCTCAGGCACTCCTGAGAACCCGCTCTGGGCGGGCGGCAACACGCAGTACAAGTTCGATGTTTCTCGAATAACTGATTTGAGTGTATCGCTGTACATTCGCAACCCGTCGGCACCTATGAACGCTGGACGCAGTGAGGACATCTTCATTGGAACATTGAAGATCAACCCTCGATTCGAGGAAGCACGAACAGATGCAAAGTCGAGCAAGGCGGAGCAGATTGCGGGCCAGGCTGGTGCCGAATGGATCAAGGTGTCATTCGGCAGCGGTGAGATGAAGGTTGGCGTGAACTTTGTAGAGAACCGCCAAGATCGACTCTCCATTGACGATTTCGAGCTGTTGAAGGTCGTTGGCAAGGGCAGTTTTGGCAAAGTCATGCAAGTGCAGTAAGTCTTCTGGCTCTTCAGGTATCAGCCATATACTTAATGTTTGCAGGAAGAAAGATACCCATCGAATCTATGCGCTCAAGACGATTCGGAAAGCTCACATCATTTCTCGGTCCGAAGTCGCGCATACACTCGCCGAACGTTCGGTACTGGCTCAGATCAACAACCCCTTCATCGTACCTCTCAAGTTCTCCTTCCAGTCACCGGAGAAGCTTTACCTAGTGCTAGCCTTTGTCAATGGAGGCGAGTTGTTCCATCACTTGCAGAAAGAGCAGAGATTCGACATTAATCGTGCGCGATTCTATGCTGCTGAGCTGCTATGTGCGCTAGAGTGTCTGCATGGTTTCAATGTCATCTACCGCGACTTGAAGCCAGAGAACATCCTACTCGACTACACCGGACACATTGCGCTGTGCGACTTCGGTCTTTGCAAGCTAGACATGAAGGATGAAGATCGAACGAACAGTAAGCGGCTTTCCCCTTATCACGGAGAACGAAATACTGACGAACTTAGCTTTCTGTGGGACACCAGAGTATCTAGCTCCTGAGCTTCTCACTGGCGCCGGATACACCAAATCGGTCGACTGGTGGACGCTTGGTGTACTCCTCTATGAGATGTTGACTGGCCTGCCTCCTTTCTACGACGAGAATACGAACGATATGTACCGCAAGATCCTTACCGAGCCACTGCACTTCCCAGGCCCAGAGATCGTGCCACCAGCTGCACGAGACCTGCTCACTCGACTTCTCGACCGAAATGCTGAGAAGCGACTGGGAGCCAAGGGTGCTGCAGAGATTAAGGCGCACTATTTCTTCCACAGCATTGACTGGCGCAAGCTGCTCGAGCGGAAGTATGAGCCCAGCTTCAAGCCCAATGTGGTACGTATATTTATAGGTGTATCATTTCCAAGGAACTAACAGAGATCAGGTGGATGCCAAAGACACCGCAAATTTCGACCGCGAGTTCACATCAGAAGCTCCCACGGATTCGTACGTAGACGGGCCAATGCTTTCGCAAACGATGCAGGATCAATTCGCAGGATGGTCTTACAACCGTCCAGTTGCTGGGCTTGGCGATGCTGGGGGTTCAGTGAAGGATCCATCATTCGAGGGAGTGACAGAGAGATAGCGATTTTTAAGAATCGGCTTCCGGCCTCGGAGAACGGCCGATTGATCTAGCGCTTGGCTACACCTACGGCGATTGAAGCGACAAATTTCAACACCCGGTGGCTGTGGACTCGGAGTTAGATGATCTCGTCATTGGTGGAATCTCTCAGCGCTTTCTCATCATTTTGTACTTGCGAGGTTCTGGAACAAAGGCATCGGCGCTTGAGGCAGCATTTGTGTGAAGGAGAAACCCAAATTAGGCAAATCAAGACGATATCCCACTCGAGCAAGAGCCTCATTATGCACTAACCTGAGGCTGCATGCGCAATGCTTCACACACCTATCGCCCACAGACACGTTGGATACCGCGCGAAGGGGTCTAAAGTTATCGGGATGCTCGACTAACCTGAGGATGTGGTGGCGGTGAGACATTGAGCACGTCGCGCAGCTCAGGCACGAGTCACTAGGTCTGCGCAATGGCTTTGAGCATAACTTTTGGTGATCGAATGAAGAAAAAGCGGCATCCCACGGTACAAGTTCAGTCGTTATGATTAAGCGTTACATATCAGACCCCGCCGGAGGTGCCACAGGTGCTGTCGGCTGCCCCTCCTTCCTCAACGAGCTCTGACGCAACCTCCGCGCTTTGCTAACTCCACGAGACTTCTCCGGAACATTTCGCCATCCCACATCTGTCTGAGCTTTTCTTTTCTGATCTCAACCTCCAATTGACCCTAAACAACCCAATTCCTGAAGCTTTTATTGTAGGTTCTTTGCGCCAGTAGTCATACCTGTTCAAGACTCACCCCCACCAGTTTCGTAGCACAACATGCCTGGCTTCGCACAAGCTTCAGATCTTTCCGCCTGGTCGGCTCTCCAGGACCACCATCAGAAGCTCGGAAAGGACATCGTCTTGAAGGAGTACTTCAAGAAGGACCCTCAGGTAAAGGCGATTGGAGTACGGTCAGGACGTCGCTAAGCAGTTGCAGCGCTTCGAGAAGTTCAGCCACATCTTCAAGAATGAGGCCGACGGCTCAGAGACTCTTTTCGACTTCTCAAAGAACTTCGTGACTGAGGAGACTCTGAAGCTCCTCATCGAGCTCGCGAAGGAAGCTGGCCTCGAGAAGCTCCGCGATGACATGTTCGCTGGTGAGAAGATCAACTTCACCGAGAAGCGTGCCGTCTACCATGTCGCTCTCCGCAACACATCAAACCAGCCAATGCAGGTTAATGGGGAGAGCGTTGTCGAGGGTGTCAACGAGGTGTTGGAGCACATGAAGGAGTTCAGCAACCAGGTCCGCAGCGGCGAGTGGAAGGGATATACTGGCAAGAAGATGAACACCATTGTCAACATTGGCATTGGTGGATCCGACCTGTATGTCGTGATCAACTTAGCAATGTCGAAAACCCGGACTGACGATTTACAGCGGCCCCGTCATGGTCTCCGAAGCCCTCAAGGCCTACGCCGACCGCTCCCTCAAGATTCACTTCGTCTCCAACATTGACGGAACTCACATCGCGGAAGCTCTCAAGGACTCTGATCCCGAGACCACTCTTTTCCTCATCGCTTCCAAGACCTTCACAACTGCCGAGACCGTTACCAACGCGAACACCGCGAAGGCATGGTTCTTGAAGAGCGCAAAGCAAGAGGATATTGCTAAGCACTTCGTTGCTTTGTCGACTAATGAGGAGGAGGTGACCAAGTTTGGCATCGACAAGAAGAACATGTTCGGTTTCTCCGACTGGGTTGGCGGACGCTACAGTGTATGGAGCGCCATTGGTCTCAGTGTTGCCCTCTACATTGGCTTCGACAACTTCCACCAGCTCCTCGCTGGTGCTCACGCCATGGACAAGCACTTCAAGGAGACTCCTCTTGAGAAGAACATCCCAGTCATTGGCGGTCTGCTCAGCGTCTGGTACTCTGACTTCTTCGGCGCCCAGACCCATCTCGTCTCTCCGTAAGTCAGGAATCTGCGTTGTCGTCCTTTTGCTAATGCATCCTAGATTCGACCAATACCTCCACAGATTCCCCGCCTACCTTCAGCAACTGTCTATGGAGTCGAACGGAAAGGCTATTACCCGATCCGGTGACTATGTCAAGTATACCACTGGACCCATCCTCTTCGGCGAGCCTGCCACCAACGCTCAGCACTCTTTCTACCAGCTGCTTCACCAGGGCACCAAGCTCATTCCCACTGATTTCATTCTGGCCGCCCAGAGCCACAACCCTGTTGAAAACAACAAGCACCAGAAGTAAGTACTAGCACTGAGCCTTCGATAATATGACTAATTAGCGTAGGATGCTTGCTTCCAACTTCTTCGCTCAGGCTGAGGCATTGATGGTCGGTAAAACCCCAGATGAGGTCAAGGCTGAGGGTGCTCCTGACGAGCTTGTCTCCCATAAGACTTTCCTCGGCAACCGACCGACCACCTCCATCTTGGCCGACAAGATCACACCCGCCACTCTCGGCGCGCTGATCGTCTACTACGAGCACCTTACCTTCACCGAGGGCGCCATCTGGAACATCAACAGCTTCGACCAGTGGGGTGTCGAGCTCGGAAAGTCGCTGGCGAAGAAGATCTTGACTGAGCTTGACCAGGACGGCGAGTCCAACTCTCATGATGCCAGTACAAGCGGTCTGATCAACGCCTTCAAGAAGAAGTCCGCGTTGTAGGTGTTTGTCGATTGTGAGCCTTGAAGGATGTAATGGCAGAATGACTTCATATGGACCACAAAAGTATCTTAGAAGCGTCTGATGAGTCTGTAAATGAACAGTCCCAAAATATTTCGACGTGAAGTCTTCTGAATGCAAGACACCAATACCATATATGCAATTCCTCGCTATGCTCATGTACACAATCATCCCTACTCAATCCCTCTTCCCTGTCCCTGTCCCACCCCCACCCCCATACCCATACACTCCCAACCCATACGAACTCCTCACCGGACTCCTTCCATTAGCAACCGGCAACCCATACCCACCTCCACCCCCTCCAAATCTCCCACCCCCATTCATGCGCTCCGTGGTATATCGCTTCAACCTCCGCGGTAAATCCACACCCCTGAAATATGCAACACATATCGCCGCGCTTGCGCCTGCGCTCAAAATGCAGTACAGTAATGTGGATGTGTAGATGTGTCCCCCGTACCCGCTCCACCCAGGCGGTAGCGTGGTGCTCGGGTACCAGCGTACACTGAATGCAAGCGGTAATGAATCACCAATTGTAATCTTCGTATTGCGCGTATGGCTCGCGATACTATACGCCGTGGCCGCATCCACAGTCCCTGAGCTCACACTCTTAGGACTTGCGTGGACGAGCAAGTTTAAATAGTTCCCCACGTGGAGGTGCGAGAGTTGTAAAGTTCCGGATAACGCGACGATCAGGGGCGTGTATAAGGTGGAAGTGGTGCCCATTGCGCCGGAGTCTTGTGTTGCTTCGTCGGAGACGCGGTATTCGCGCTCGAGGACGGAAGGCGGGAGGGGTTTGGAGGGGATGCGGCAGGAGAGGGGGGCGTCGTTGTGGATGTAGAATTCTAGGACTATCCCATCATAACATGTTAGTGGTATATCTGGAAAATAGAAATGGGCGTGTATGGAGGTAGGCAGAACGGGATGAATGGGGGTTGGAAGGTTTTGGTATGGGATAAGACGTACGGTGGAAGAACTCGTCGGTAACAAAGTCAATGGTACAATTTACGTCTTTTTCTACGCCAAAGTGGAGCTCAAGTGGGCGCCCGGTTTCGTTGCAGGTTGGGAAGGGGATATATTGAAGCTGGCCGCTGGCGTCGGTGATGTGCTCGCCTGTTTCTCTATTCTCTGATTTAACTAGGCGAAGCTCGGAACTGGAACAGCTCGTCTTACATTGTCCTGTTCAAACAACTGACTGGTATCGGTTCGCCTGGATTGTAGCCTCGCAAGGATTCCTCGACGCTTTTCAGCGGTTTTTGGTCGCTGAGGGCATTTGAGAGCGTTGTACAAAATGTGAAGAGGGCGAGGAGAGGGAGGCGCATGGAAGAGGCCATCATGTTGGAGAGAGAGATTGGGGAGACCGCGAGCTGATGTTATGATGTGTACATTTCGTGGTTGTGGTGAACAAGGTTCTGATGGGATCTGTCACTTTGAGAGCCGTGTGGTCAGTGCACCTGGGCACCTCCGATCTCTCCGCAATTCAGGCACAACAAGGTATATTCTGTGCATGTGGCGATTCAAGCTTTTCAAGACCAGATATGGACCTGAAAGTGTTCAACATTCTGTAGCCATAACAGCCGTACCAGCTTCGTTAACTATGGTATTTGTACAAGTCACGGTAGTCCATACATGATTGGTACACTGACATCCACTTCTACCATCCCTTCCGCGTCAGTTCACTGACCCTAGCCGTGACCTCTGTGAAGCCTTTCTTGAATCTCGCTCGCCACCTTTCACTGTTGAGCCTCTTCCGCTTCAGACCTCCACGCTCATGGAAGCGTTGCTTCATCATGTCCTTTCTAATGCTATTTCTTGCCATTAGACTGCCCAGCATGCCAATTCCTCGCACCAAATCTCGTCCTCTGCTTGCATCCAAGTCTACTGCGCGTCCATATGTGGGGTTTAATCGTGGGTAGTTCGCGAACGTCTCCTCTTGTTGGGTAACCAAGTTGGCAGCCTCAGATGGCTTGTTGGACAGGTTGGGGTCGAGCATGTCAGATGGCAGAGTCATGTCATCGAAGTTTAGCCTCGGAGGAGCACGAGAGCCCCGGCGCGATATGCCATTGCTGAACTCAGAGCCAAAGATGCGCTTGGAGCGGGCTGCGCGCATCTCGTCGCTCGAGGTCGTTTGCGTCCGGGTCGTATGCGGGGTTGACTGTCGCTGCGAGGGCATCCCCGAGAAGAGGGAATCGATTGCTTGGGAGGTGTCGGCCGGTGACGTTCGTCGTACAGCAGGGTTTCGTGATGGCGGCTGCCGTTGTTCTTGCCGGGGTGAAGCGAACGGCGACTGCTGAGAGTTGGGTGCTGAGTGTTCCGGTTCGAAGTCATCATCTTTCCGCTGTGGCTGGGCGGTCGGCTGTGATGGTGTGCTCGATATACATCTTTGGGTCGTCCATGACGGGGCTATTCGTCTGATGTTGCATGACTGGCAAAAGGGACTTCGTGTGAAGGTCGATGGGCGGACGAGGAGCTCCCCAAGCGGACGTGAGCCCATTCTCGCTGTTGTCGTACGGTGTCCAGTGAGACTGCAATGGCTAGAGGAAGCGTTGATGGTGCATGTCATGCACGTCGCGCCCCCAAATTTGTCGGCGTTGCAAGACCGTCTGGCGGCCCGAGCTTCCGAATATGCAGTTGCGAACTTCTGCCTCGCTTTGCGACACGCGACTTTGCACCACCCTCACTCCTTCACACATCTGTCGTACTTCCGCGGAGACTCATCTTATTGTCGGAAGTCAGCCAGCATGTACAATTACCCTGGTAAGCCTCTCACTGCATGCTGCTCGAAGACTGCTCACTCGTACAGGTGCTCCGGGCTACAATCGTCCTCCTGGCTATGGAGGTCCACCACCTGGCATGGCAGGACCAGGAATGGGTGAGTACCACACTTTCTGTAACGTCTGCAATCTGAGCGCTGGTCATCGTGGTTGCGACTATTGTGTTGGAAGCTTACGAGCCCTAGGACCGCCAGGCGCTGCAGCAGCACCTCCCGGTGTAGCTCCCCCAGGTATTGCACTCGGCCAAGGACCACCAGCTCTCGGCGGACCCCGCCCTCTGCCACCGAATTGGCAACCTCCGGCGAACATGCCCAACTTCAACTTCAATGCGCCTGTCATTCGCCTAGGAACCCAGGGTGCGAAGGGCCCTTCGGACAGTCCTGCAGGTGGCCGTAGAGACAATGCAGCAATGCCCGGTGCCCGTCGCGGACTTGGTATGGACAGGGATGGCGATCGCAGGGACGGACCTCAACAAGTCATTCCCCCTTCTCGCGAAGAGATCGCCCGTACCATTTTCGTTGGCAGCATTCCAGACGGTGTTGGCGGCGACGAGGGCATGGAACGCATACTCGAGACGGCAGGCAAATTGGTGCGCTGGACCAGGGTTTTGGATGCCAACAACAAACCCCAAACCTTCGGCTTTGCAGAGTTTGGCGACGCACAGAGTTTAGAGACAGCTGCCGAGATCTTCAAGGATATTCAGGTGCCTGCCAAGCGACAGAAGCCTGGTGAACCGAAGAAAGAAGAAGGCGAAGAGGTGGAGACTACCACGTTACTGGTCATGGTCGATGAAGCGTCCGTCAAGTATGCGGAAGAATGGAGCAGGACTCGCAATGAAGACGAGAACACGGTCCAGTTCCGACTCGACAGCGCAAAAGAAGCCCTCTCCCAGGTCATCGCGAGCTTCTTCAACCCACCGAACCTACCTCAGGCGGATTACGGTGGTGACACTACCATGCAGGATGCGCCGGCGCAAGACGGAGAGGGTGTAGAGGTTGCGTTCGTCAACCTCACTACTGGCGAAGACGAACTTGCGGATATACCTGCCGAGATGCGAGAGATTGTGGCTGCTGAGATCGCTGCTTTCCGTGACCGCTCGAACCAGCGCGATCGTGAGCGACTAAGGAGAGAGGAAGAGATTGAGGCAGAGGAACGCCGTCGTAGCGGTAGACGTACCTCGCCTCCACCGACAGCGCCCACTGGACCTGGTGGCGCCAATGGCATACCTTTAGGTCCCCGCGCCGAACGTGGTCTTCAAGGAGCGCCTAGTGGACCTAAGGGCTCTCAATTTCCCCGCGACTACCAAGGAGGCGTCAACTTCGTTAATGGAGGTGCCATCAATGGTGGGGTGTATATCAACCGTGAGGACGATGATAACTCAGCCAGTGACTCTGAGATCGAGCGTCGCCGCAAGAAGAAACGAGATGAAGAGCTGGAGGATGCGTATCAGAAACAGCTGGCTCGTTGGCTCAAGCTTGAAAGCAGGACTGTGTCATCTCTTGGCCGTACTAGCGATCGCGTGAAGAACCAGGAAGCCGAACAGCAAGCCGCTCGAGATGCGCAAGCGAAACAGCTTGCAGAGTTCGATGACGATCATGAGGCTTCTACGAAGCGTCATCTATACTACCGCGACCACGGCGAGTACATGCGCGAGCGTGAGAAGGTCCGCGACAGAGAAGCTAGAGAGGACGCCGTCGATCGAAAACAAGAGCAAGCCGAGCTGGCTGCTCAAAACAGGCAGCGAGAGCATGCCCGTGGTCAAGCCGACGCCTTCTTGGATCAACAGGCGGAGGAACTCATGCGCAACCAGGAGCAGCGCGAACCTGCGGCCTCATTCAAGATCTCCCTTGGCGCTGCTGCGAAGAAGCTCGAGCAAACTGCAGCCCCTCGCCGAACTGCCGCCGACGTCGAAAACCTTCTCGAAGACGAAGAGCCAGCCGACAGCGCCAATTCCAAGAAGCGTACCCTTATACCCATCAACTTCGACGCTGCCGTGCGAGCCAATCTCACGCAAGAAGAGATTGTCGAGGCTCAAAGACAGCTTGCCAGGGATATTCCCAGTACCAAGGAAGGCCTGTGGAAGTGGCCCATTTCGTGGGAGCATCTCTCCGACAAGCACATCGATAAGGATATCAGGGACTGGGCTGCCAACAAGGTGCTTGAACTCACTGGTCTGGAAGAAGAAATGTTGGTCGAGGCTATCGTGAACCACTTGCGCCATAAGGGAAGTGCGCAAGCATTGCTGGAGGATCTTGAAGGGGTAAGCACAAAATTTTTCACCAGATTGTATGCACGAAAGCTAACATTCTCCACAGCCTCTGGACGAAGATGCCGAATCCCTTGTCAAGAAGCTCTGGCGTATGGTTATCTATTACAGCGAAACTGAGAAGCGAGGTATCAAATAAGCAACTTCAATGCCACAATAACGATTATTTCACGACAGGCCAGATGTGCTTCGCGAAAGACGTCAGACCGATCTCGAAGAGAAATGCGGATCTCAGACGACGATATGACTCTTGGGTTGTCACTTGGGAAGTGAGTATTGTGGCAGAAGCATCTGGCCGGGTTATTGACGCGTAGTAGGGTCATCAGGATCTTACTCATGAATGGATTAGGCCAGGTTGTATCATAGGAATAAGGGAGGCATTCAATGTTCATGCACGAGGTCCGTCCGCTCATACTTGTGAGAACAACTGACATCCCGAGGTCATCTTATAGGCTGCGCACATATTGCATTTCTTATTCGGTGAGTACGAAGTGTAAGTATAGTTGAGACCAAGCTTCTCGCCTAGCAACGAAGCTTTTGGAGCCTTCATCCCCTCATCTGATCATTTCTCCGCATACTCATTTGCAAGGGTGCTACCAAGCAAATTAACTCACGTGGTAAGTGAATGTTTGCCATTGAGACCGCGGCCGCTCATGGCCCGACTTTCAGCCGCAACAGGTGGCGCGTGGACTGCGGAGACGATTTCTCCACGAATGGAAATAGTTTGTGTGGGGTTAATCATGGATGCTGCGTCCACTTGCGTCTCATTGGGACGAGGAACCAAATGGTCCCACGGATGTGATGCCAGATATATATAAGCCTGGGTGTCCCTCGCGATTGTGAGGAGAGAATAAATCACTCATACTCGACTTGTTCTTCCTCATTGACATTCAATAAAAGTCGCTGTTGGATCTTGAAGCATCTGCGGGGCAGTAAAGCAACTCGGAATTTTCGGAATTGAGGCACCCCCTCCTTGACAGCAGTAACATCACAATGGTTACCATCACGGGCTCAGAGACTAGGGATGTTCGATTCCCGGTATGCTTTGACGCTCTGACCGCAGAAATAGTGTTCAAGCACAACGATTGACACTCTACACAGACATCCCTGGACAAGACTGGTTCCGATGCCATGAACGCGGCAGGAGACTACTCCTCAGCTTACTGCATTCTTCACACAGACTCCGAGTTTAAAGGTCATGGTATGGTAAGTAGATCGCATTTGTATCATCCCTTTGAGATGTCATTTCGTAGTCAGTGGCGAGCGTTGCCACGATTTCAAGCCTGCATTCCATAAGGTCTACCACTACAATTCTTTCAGCAACACATCGTCAAACATCGTTTGGACGAGCTCCCGTCCTTTCATTCAAACAGTAGCTTCGATAGCCCAAGATTCATCTGACAGCTTACCAGACCTTCACAATCGGCCGCGGCAACGAGATCGTCTGCACAGCAATCGCCCATCTCGCGGATCGCATCAAAGGTCGCACTCTAGAATCCCTAGTCGAGAACTGGGGCAAAACATGGCGCCATCTTGTCAACGACTCTCAACTGCGCTGGATTGGCCCCGAAAAGGGTGTCATCCACCTCGCCCTCGGTGCCGTCGTAAACGCCATCTGGGATCTCTGGGCAAAGACCATCGGAAAGCCAGTCTGGCGTATCGTAGCAGACATGACGCCACAGCAAATCGTCGATCTGATTGATTTCCGCTACATCACCGACGCACTTACACCCGAAGAAGCGCTCGAGATTCTGACAAAGAGCGAACAAGGTAAAAAAGAGCGCCTCCAAGAAGCGCTCGATTCCCGCGCCGTCCCCGCATACACGACATCCGCGGGCTGGCTGGGCTACGGCGAGGACAAGATGCGTGGTTTACTGCAAGAAACGTTGTCCAAGGGGTATCGGCACTTCAAGCTCAAGGTCGGCAGCGACGTGGCGCAGGACAAGGCGCGGTTGAGCATTGCGCGGGAGATTATTGGTTTTGATAAGGGCAATGTGCTCATGGTGGATGCGAATCAGGTGTGGAGTGTGCCTGAGGCGATTGCGTATATGAAGGAGTTGAAGGAGTTTAAGCCGTGGTTTATTGAGGAGCCGACGAGTCCTGATGATGGTATGTTTACATCATTCTTTCTTTTCTTACTTCATGGCCATCATCATCGGGATACAACTTTGGAATTTGAAAGATGCAGTGCTGACAAGAAATAGTCCTCGGCCACAAAGCCATCCGCGAAGCCCTCAAGCCCTACGGCATCGGCGTCGCAACCGGCGAAATGTGCCAAAACCGCGTCATGTTCAAGCAATTCCTCGCTTCTGGCGCAATCGACATCTGCCAAATTGACGCGTGCCGGCTGGGCGGCGTAAACGAAGTCATCGCCGTGCTCCTCATGGCCGCAAAATTCAACGTTCCCATCGTCCCACATTCAGGCGGCGTCGGGCTTCCAGAGTACACGCAGCACTTGTCGACGATTGACTACGTCGTTGTGTCGGGCAAGAAGAGCGTGCTGGAGTTTGTGGACCATTTGCATGAGCATTTTTATCATCCGAGTGTAATCAAGGATGGGTATTATGTTACCCCGACCGAGCCGGGGTATAGTGTCGAGATGAAGCCGGATAGTATGGATCGCTTTAGTTTCCCCGGGAAAGAGGGCGGGTGGTGGAAGAGTGAGGAGGCGAAGCCGATTCTTGAGGGGGAGAAGATCTGAAAGTGATCAAAGGGGTTTTCATTCGGGCTTAGAGAAGAAAAAATGATTCTCAATACGCCCTTTTGGAAGCATTATTGTTGGTTTGGCAATGTTTCGTGAAGGTCAACCATTCACAGGCAGGCACTGGATGTTTACATTTCCTTTTGTCTCCTGCCAGACTCAAGTCCAACAAATGCTTCAATTCCACTCACTGGTCTTCCCTTACCGCTTGCGGTATCGGGTGCCCAGCGGCCTGGCACTGCTGCGGGATCTCGCACACCCAGTCATGACCTTCATATTTGATCGTCTCGTGGACCAATCTATGACACCTCGTACAGGTCGACAAAAGATGTTTGAGCTCGGTATCGTCGTAGACCTTGACGAGGTGTCTTGTGCCATCCTCTTCCACACGCGGGTGATAGCGATACTGTGTCGACAAGTATGGTAAGTTGGCGAAAATTTTTACGATGACTTCGTCGGGCAGATCATTGAATTTGGTTCCGGACATTGTTGTCAATTTTATGCGTAAGGAAAAGTCGTTGTAAATAGGGTTTGCGTCAGCTGTACTGGTCTTCGGAAGAATTGATGATATTGGGACTTGAAGTTCTGAAAGATGTTCTACTTAGGAGCGATGATGGCACGCCGAGGAAGATGGCATATTTGTGTTCGTGAGGATTTCGAATTTGGTAGCACTGAAAGGTTTACATGAAAGCGTCGCTTGATGTGGACAACCCGGTGGGATCTTATGCAAGATAAGATGGGGCAAAGGCCACAAGGCTGAAGCAAACTACCATAGGCAGAATATTGACCCCGCACCCTCTTGCAGCGGATTCACAAGGGTCAACGAAACGAGCGGGACGTGTCCAGGCTCCATTGGGACGCCCGACTGCTCTAAGATATGGTCAGCTGTCGCTGCTTATCCACTTTGGCAGCTGCGCACAATCTCCCATACCATGACTGTATGCCAGTGTCGCCAAGACTTATGGGGTTCAAGATCTAGATTGAAATGAGTTTTTGGTTCCAATATCGCTATGGTGCGGTCTATCCAAAAGCTGGAGCAGGAAGTACATTCTTTAGAACACCTTTCGCTGCTCAAGGGTTCCGATGCAGGCAAGCCAAATCCCAGACAGTACTAGTGAACAAGAGACTCCCATGTATACAAAAGTGAAGAAACATACCGAATACCTGATTGCAACCTTCCATCCACCAACCACACCACTTCGAATCAAGCATAGTCAACACCAAACGCAATCTTTCGACCCTTTGCCACTTCTCCTAGACCCAAACTCTCCACATAGCCATCTGGTATACGCGTATCCGCGTTGAGCGTCGGTCTCATCCACTGCGGCGCATATCGCTCCTTCACCACGATCCGGACTGGGCTATCGGCATCTGCGCATCGACGCATCATTAGACGCACCTGACTAATGGTGTTGTTCTTTATCCATTTGATCCACGTAGCATTCTTGTTACTCAAAAGAGCTTGTATCGCGTTCAGCGTGACCTCATTCACGGTGGGAAAAGCGTGGCAGGTGACTGCGATGTCAGGGAAGCGAATCATATGCTTAAGAAGCTTGACTATGTCGGCATCAAAGAGCTCTTCTTTGCGAACCCAAACACAGAAGGAGGCTGATGTAGAGGAGTAGCTTTCGAAGCGTTTCCGTGCTTCGATAGAGACGTATGGGTCTATTGTAGGGAAGAAAGCCTTCAGGTAACCGTCCATCGCACAAAGCGGGACCTTATGGGTTGAGAGCCAAGCTGGACGAAACTCCGCGCGGAGGAGGCTGCAAGCCTGAGTAAGACCAATCCATGGAATGTCGATAGTGTTGCCCGTGTGTGCCAAACCAGAAGATGAAGTTGACAAGTCTCGATATCGTCCGCGCCTGACCTTGGGTTTCTCCATGGCGAGTTTGAGTGGGAATGTTCGCTGCGTGATGCCTATTGCGTACTCGTACACCCGATTGCGAAGTTCTCCTGGTAGATCCATGAAGCGGAAGACTTGACCTTGGAGTTCTTCGCCATCTAGATCGTCGACCACATGAGGTTCGATGTCTGGCGCTGGTTGTTGCTTGTTTCTCTGCCTCTTTCGCGCAGATCTCACCTGCCCGGTTCCCAGAGCGCGTTTCGTGCCCATGCTCTTGCTTTCAACTAGCTTGGTGGTCTTGATACTACCTCGTCGTGCCCTATGAAGTCGATGATCAGGATTAGAAAGCTTAGGGATGTTAATTCACGACTCGGAGAATACTTACGTCTTTGCAAAGTCTCCAAAGTATGAGGTTGAAGTTTGAAGGATGCAGGAGGGATGCGTGAGTGGTGAGAGCTGATGCTGCGGGGTGCTCCGGCGTGCAGTAGACGGCCGCTCACTTGATTGGCGGGGAAGCGATCAGCAAACGGCGGGACAGAGGCTGATGCCTAACCACATGTCCGGTGGCGGTCAAGTATCGGTGAATGATTTCGAACAATATCAAATGCTCGAGAGGCTACAAGACATGGTCAGATCGTCTGGTTTGGAGCGATCGTCGACATTGTAGAACGTAAGACAGGACGAGATTATCCCTACGTTGAACCATCCTCAAGTGCCACCTGGTCTCCGATAAGATCTGGTCGGTATAGTTGATACCTTGGACTACTAAAATTGTTGAAGTCATGGGCCTGCCATATCATTTTGCAACACGTGTTCTTGGGCCTGGTAGCGGTGCATGCCGTTGTTAGGGACCTCTCACTCCCGCTACAGAGCGCCAATACTTTCTCAAAGAGAACGCTAGTCTGACGGCTTTCGAGTCTGCTCTTTTAGCAAGGTTCACGACATTTGAAAAGTCCTATACTTCCTCCACGCCAGGGCTGCCGACGAGGTGGTCGCCACAACTGGTGTTCGTCGTTTTCACTTTCGCTGCCCCATCCATTAGGCCAGGGCCGGTAGACTGTAGCTTTACGAGGACCATTTCTCCCAGCTCATTGAACTTTATCAGACGGATGGAGATAATGAGGAAACTCCCGGGTAGTTGCGTTGATGCGGTCAAGGCCTGTGCATCACGCTAGAGCCATCGCCGCCTACACGGGCACGACGGGCTTCGTCGCTTCCTTTTTGCAGGCTGTTATTATCTCAACACCACGCGTCTTGATGCTCTTCCTCAACCTTGAAGCACGCGACATTGGTCGTGTTATGCTTCCCTACAACCAGAGTCTGCATTGAGCTGGGTCCGTCGCATCGATGTGGCACTACCAACGATTCTCCTGCGCGAGTTCCAATCGGCAACGATAAGCGACTGGATCCCAGAAAAACTTGCCGCAACATACAAGGTAAAGCTCATCCTCTTTACCTGCCTCATGCAACCTAACATTATATGACAGGATCTGGAGACGCTAGTGTTTGGTATCTTATCAAAAGATCGTCGCCACTGGAACGTAGTCTTCCATCTCGAAAACGGTGTTTGCGAGGGCAAAGCACTTCCTATCTTGCGGGACAATGGAGCATACTTCGATGCCGAGTGCCTTACCGGCGGCAAATTGCATCTCGCCGCCCGTTTCGAGAGAAAGGATCTGGGATTCTCTGCGATCCAGACACCATCCAGCAGTACAGCACCTTCTTTCGGCAGACCAGCGACGGAAGGACCGGCACGATCTATCAGTCACACAAGTCCATCACTGAATCAGACAGGAGGAAACTTCTCCTCAAGCTCCCAGCAGCGACCAGGATAGCAGTCAGCACTAGTCGTTGCCGTGCCCAACAAGGGGGGAACGAGCCACTGTTCGTGATCTCTCAGATTCTGATTCTGACGGCTCTGGAGAGACACAATTCCTCAGCCCTAGTGACGCTGGAGGACGTTCCGACGAGGATGGTGATATCAACCGTAGTGATCTTCAAGAAGGACAGGTTCCTCTGCAGCTACATCCTGCCAACGCGACAGCTGGGCAGCATGCCTCTGATTTCCAGGATGCCATGTCAATCAACGCACCGAAAGGCAAGTACGGCCACAAAGATAATTGGGATGAAACCACTAAGGAATACAAACTCAAAATTGCTCACGCTAGGCTTATTAAAAGTATTTATGGTGTGCCAGCCTCTAAAGCCTGTGAGCGCTGTGCAGCCAAGGATATAGCTTGTCGCGTGTATCATCCTGATTTCAAAGCAGCTCGAGGCAGCCCGGAGGCATGCGGCGAGTGTCGTTTGCGAAGCATTACATGCGTGACGAATGGCCATAATCATCGCAAACCAACGCGGAAGAGAAAGGTATCCGAAGTTGAAGCAGACGACTCGCGATCAAAGATACTCCGACGAAGTATTGGTGGGAGTCTGCGAAGCATGTCGACTGCTGTCCTGTTGTGACCTGTTCACGCCGTACCGAGCCTTTCACCAACACGTTCAGGCGGCTCATCCAGCATACGACGCAACCCGTTTAGACTCCCAGAAACGCATCAGCATCCCGAGCGAGCGTGCAACAGGTACATCGCTGGCCACCGCCAGTCCAAAGCCCCGTGGCAGTGGCATGGGCACGTTCCTCTGTCCAGTGGCAGGTTGTCCTACGCCATCAGTCACAAGAGGAGACAACTTCCGCCGTCATGTACGACAGAGACATCCTGACTCGATTCCTGCGCAGATTCTAGAGGCGGTCCTTGAAAAGTCGCGAATCACTCTTCCGAGTCCATCATCAAGCGAGGAGTTCGTCCGCAATCTCCAGGCAGCTACTTCTGTTAATGCTCCTCCAGGAGTATTTGGATATCGCCCTACAAGTCAGTGGAACGCGCTCAACACTCATATCAGGGACCAGGATTGGACACGCGAAGCTCATTACAAGGCAAATACGACCTATTAGCCCTAGAAAGCTGCGGCGATTGCAGGAAGAGGGGCACTTATTGTGGCGAATGCCGTGATCGCAGTGTCACGTGCGAGATTGGGACCGATCCCTTTGGGAAGATACTGGCCCGCACTGATGGCGACCACGATAATCAGGATGCGATTGGTGGTGCGCAAGCCAACGAACAGCCGCAGATGAAGCAGAATACGGAGAAGAAGATGGTGCATCTAAAAGCCTCGAGCCTCATTCTGACACTGACAACGACATTGATTCTGTCATTGAGTATGAAGCCTCGACATCGCCACCTTGGCTCGCAGCTGAGGATGCGATAGTGGGTCACGCCCACGATGGACCACAATGGGAAGGTCACAATGCTGCTTCTGCAGACGGCGCTTTTCTCCAGTACTCAAAGTATACGGATCAGGATTGACCAGCGATTCGAATAGTCATATCGCCTGCAGCCGTATTATTATGCCTACGAACATACTTTCTGAAGTGTTGGCTCGTCTGTGGAGATTTTCTTGGACTGAAGACCAAAAGTACTATCGTGCTACAACAACAAACTCACGCTTTGATATTGGCAGCATTGCAAAGCACCCTTTGACTCTTTGCAAGCGCGTCTTATTAACCGGTCGGCTTCTGTCGTGGTTGCCTACGAAGGATGCTGCCGCCCAAAAGAGCCTTGTCAAACTCGCATTCGCTGGGAGGACGACACTCAGCCACGCACAATTAAGATTACTGAAGCTCGAGCGCTCGATCTGAACGGTAGCAAGGACTGCGCCATTGCCAGTCGAGCCAAGGAATAACTACATTTGATTGAATTGCGTTCATCTTGTCAAGGCCTCCAACACGAGGCTGCTGCGCCACCATGCTCGAGGTTTCCCACGATGGTGCCGAGTAGTTGTGCCTCGCGAAGGATCGGTATTATTGAGTTGTTCCGCCCATATAAAAGACTATCCTTCGCTGCATTACACACTACGACTAGGTTCACTGAAGCTCCAACATGTCACCATTTCTCTCAACTTTGCTCTTTGCAGGAGCAGCAACTGCACAAATCACCACTTCTTTCCTGTGGCTCAAAGCCATCTATGGCACGGACAAACTTGGGTTTTACGGCTCTGTCGTCAGCGCATCAAATGGCCATACTACACTTGCCCTCACCTACGACAATGGCACAGATGTAGAGGCGCTGAACCTCGGCAACAACGAAAAGACAGTCACAGTCGGTCCCACAATGGTTGAAGCCGTCTCAACTGGCCGAGCAGTAGCCAACTTCACAAACGCCGAGGACTATACCCTCCTCTGCGAGTATGCGACTCCACCGCCAGCCGGAGTCGTAACATGCACAGCCTCCTATGGTCCTGCGCTCGCACGTGCCATCAAATGTCCACGTACTGCACGCACGACTGGAACCAGGCTCTCGACCGACATCTTCACGTACAGCGGCCGCGGCTCGTATTCCGCAGGCGTGGAAACAATCGTACGAACCGTCATATACGGACCATACACCAGGTCTCGCCCCGACTGGTGCGATCAATCTAGCTTCCTCCCAGCGAGCGGATACTCGAACACCGACACGGTCAAGAAGGAGGATATCGGGACGTATCAGGTCGTCATCACCGCGGGCCAGGAGAAGTTAAGTGCGACGCAGAGTGCGGCTGCGAGTGGATGTCGCGTCATGCTTGTAGATTCTGTGTCGAGTGGTGCGAGTGTTGGGCCGGGGAATATGCCTACGGGTTCGCCAGTCACGGTTTGTGATAGTAGTTCGACTGCGCCGACATCGACAGCGCAATCTGCAGTGAGCTCCGCCGCCGCAATGCCCATGATCACGATGGCTCCGATGGTGGCGGGACTGGGAGCTGCAGTTGCTGCGTTTGTAATCTGAGACGAAGCATTGTTGGTGTCTTCTAGATAGCAACGACGGCTTGAACATGTTCGATCGAGACCTACGGCATTCTTTAGTTGCAAACAGAGTCTTACTCAGAAGCCCATCTGTGCATTAGTGCGGCGTCTGATATATACTTGAACGTGTTCAATTCGTTTCCTCGGTGCTTGTGTATGGCGCTAGCACGCTATGCGAATCTTCCAATCTCTCGACTCATCGTCGCCCTCGCTTTCCTCAGCGAACGCGCCTATTTATCATGCTTCGCAAGTAATTCCTCGCCCAACGCAACGTATTTGTCGTCGGCTTGCTTCTGGCTCGTACCAGCGTCGGCAACTTCCTTCCACTTGTTGTACTTCGCCTTGCCCTATGCAGTATTAGTCTCAATTCCCACTCATAGTCCTTGTCTCGGGAGCTGGAGGTGCGAGGGCTCGGTGAGGTGTGTAAGGTAGATGTGGATGCAAGACGTACAGTTAAATCGAACATTCCCGGCTTCTTAGCCGCGCTGAAGTCTTGGCCTTGGGCGACTTTGGCGTACGCGTAGAGCTGTACGTATGTGTGTTAGCTAAAATGACCTTCTTTCTCGGTGTTGTCTAGGAGGAGGATCTTGATCGGGTTGGACGAGGGAGATAGGTGTGGTATATGCTAATTGGGAAAGACGTACGTGCAACTGCTCGTCGTTGCTTGGTCCGGTCTTGCCAGCAGCTTTGAGCTTCTCGCCCATCTTGCTGACCTTGTTGTACGTTTGGGTGAATTTTGCGGACGGCATCTTGAACTTCTGTCGGGAGTCAGATTCAGGTTGTAGTTTTGGATATGTGGAGGGCTCACTGACTATGTGTGTGTTTTGTGTTGTTGGTGTTGATGTTCGGTCGAGCAGCTTGGACTGGGCGAGTGGTGGCGGGGTCGAGAACCGGTTGGGGTGGGGCACATGGGCAGGTACGAAATGACGTCGCTTCGTTGGGATTGGGTGCATGGTTGAGAAGTCAACAAGCATTGCTCAGGTGTGACTTTCCATGTGTAAAGTACGGTCCTGCATGTAACAGAGGATCGTATGTATGTCCAAGTTCAGTTGACTGTGTTGAAACTATATAATAGAATGCTCGGCCCTGCTTTGAAACGGCCAAACGCCGTGTCACTCCCTCCTATGCATCAAATGCTCAAGTCCTCTACATGAGTCTGTGGGTATAAGTGCCCATCTACTGTGCTTTGGACACGATTGCATGCCAGCTGCGACCACGCTCTTGATAAGCAAAAACAATGTTTCTTAAACCAGATTCACGGCTGTGTTCCAGGGTCAATCAAGTTTGTAAGCACCTCAGTGATGCCCGTTCACACCATTCACACCGTTGACACCATTCGTACCGTTGGTCAATGGCGCACCCTCCAGCTTCTTGCGGTAGAGTTCACCACCACAGTCACGCAGTCGCTCCGCTGCTTGCTCGGGGGTGATGTCGCGCTGAGGCTCGGCAAGCATCTCGTACCCGACCTGGTACTTGCGGATGGTAGCGCTGCGAAGCAATGGCGGATAGAAGTGAATGTGGAAGTGGCTGCACTCGATCTCATCGGAAGTGCCGGTAAGAGGTGCCTGATGTATACCCATACCTTTGGGACTGGTTAGCTCCGTTCGGCCGGCGATCACCCGAAATAATACTTACTATACGGAAATTGGGTTTCGAAGAGATTATCGTACCGCCGCGTGACCTCCGCAATGCACTCTGCTAATTGCGCACGCTCTGCTTTGGTGAAGTCGACCAACGCACGCTTATGCTGCTTACTGGTGAGCAGGATCTCGAAGGGCCAAACTCCCCAGTAGGGAACACCGGCCCAGAAGCCCTCGTTCTCGAAAACGGTGCGAGTTTTCTCTTTCGATTCCAGCTCTGCATAATCAACGAGCATGTGGGCCCCGCTTTGCTCACGGCGGTACTTGATAAGCTGTTGCAGCTCGGTTGCAGGCTCCTCGGGGAGTGATGTCGTCGTCCAGATTTGGCCGTGTGGATGTGGATTCGAGCAGCCCATAGCAGTGCCCTTGTTCTCGAAAATCTGCATGTAGCGATACTGGGCGCTTGGCAATGAGATTGCGCCCTGCGATAGTGGCGGTATTGACGAAGCTGCGGCTAGTTTTGCAAGCACTGATTTCGGATCCAAGTGAGCAGCATAGAGGTTCGTCCAGGTCTCGATGACTGGAAGAATCTGGGCAGGTGTCATATCCGCAAGAGTAAGGTTGTGAGACGGCGAAAAACAGATGACATAGCACTTTCCAGTCACAGCTTCAGCGCGAAGTAGGCGGGAAGCGAGAGATCCATCCTTTGAGTCTGGCCGGTACTCTGCTTGCTCTTCCATGACGGCACTGTAGTCGTTGACAAAGACAAAAGTGTTGTCAAAGTCGGGATTGTGCTCGCCATTTGCGCGGGTATTCCCAGGGCAAAGATAGCACTGAAAGGGTCAATATTAATGCCATACTTGTGAGGGGCGAATTCGAGCATACCTTGTCGTCGTACTCGGGGAGGGTGGTCCTCGAGGGCGATTCTTGCATACCCCTGCATCTGCTCAGTACACGCATTTTCGAATTCCTCCGTCCGACTTACTGCCATGGTCGCTTTGTACGGTGGGGTGAAACCAGTATCCAGCTGCCTCGCAGCAAGTTGTACCGCCTATGTGAGATGTCGTTGAGGATAGGGTCGGCCATAGCGGAGAATTATGAATCGCTACGAAGTCTTACGGCGGACGGTCGTCGAACCTATATACAGCCACGGAAGAACACGCGGAGACCGTTGGCAGCGTTGCATTCATCGCTGGAAGCTAAATAGTGAGAGTGACGCCAGTCGTTCCCCCTGCACGCTAGCAGCCTCTCAGCAAGGCTTGTCAGCGGGATGCTAACCGCAAAGGGTATTCCACCCAGCGGAAGCTGTCGAAAGGACACCACATCAGAGCCTCAACTGCATCCACGATACTTGCCGATAGGAGAATTAGCCCGCGCCCCGACAACGCAGGGTCTTCTTCACCATGGCGGCAATGATGCCGAGCGCTTCAACGTCCTCGGGCAATCCCTACGATGACGACGCAGTGGAGCGCGATTTGATTGACCCAGATGATGGTGCGCGGCATCTGCCTGCTAGTAGCAATAGCTGTACATTAGCTGACCATCACAGCGACCCTCGACGACCTAGATGACCCTCTTCAAGGCACTTCGGACCGCGCGCCGCTCACGGGCAACATCTCGGCGCGGTCAGGTGCTGCAAACACGCAATCATACTTGACCTCAAGCATTCCTGGCGAGGACCGTCGCGCCCCCACCAACACCATCGACGAGACAGTGTGGGAGACGCTGTCGAGAGACCTGCTTGCGATATGGGAGAAGATGAAGCAGGTGCTGTATCCCAAATACCTGCTTGGTGGCATGATGCAGCAGGGTGGAGGCATTGGCGCAGCAGAGCGTGGTGACGCCGATGGCTTGGGTGGCAGCATAAGAAACATCGCAGGCAGATGGCCAGACGCAGATGCACTCCTCCAGAGCGGCATGAGCGAGGGGCTTCGAGACTGGGACCTGTGGGGTCCCCTCATCTTCTGCCTGCTGCTGAGCTTGTTCCTTTCGTGGGGAGCAGGAGGCAAGCAGAAGGATCTTGTCTTCTCGGGTGTGTTTGCCATGGTCTGGATTGGGGAGGCAGTCGTGACATTGCAGATCAAGCTGCTAGGAGGCAATATGTGCGTACAAAGTCAAGCCAGGACAGCGAAGATGCTAACATTGCTCAGTGCCTTTTTCCAGTCCATCTCAATCATAGGCTACACGCTCTTCCCGCTCGTTATTGCAGCTCTCTTGAGCGCCATCGGCATTCCCATCATCGTCAGAGTGCCAGTCTACCTCGTCCTTATAGCGTGGTCATTAGCAGCGGGGGTCAGTATTATGGGCGGCTCTGGTGTCGTCAGAAACCGCGTGGGCATCGCAGTATATCCTCTGTTCGTCTTCTACATCGCGCTGGGCTGTCTTTGTTTTATCAGCTAGCGTCATTGGTGGTTTTGTAAGGGTAGCCGCAGGAGCAAAACTGGGTTGTATGATACCAGGAGTTTGGGTCACAGTGCGACCGAGAGTGCCGCTTGGCACACAATACATGGCATCATTCAAAACATCGCATACTTGAAGAAACTCAGATGTTGTTGCTTCACACTTTGTATTAATCATTACACCCTGACGTGCATACGCCTGCCGCTGCAAGTGGTAGCATGCGCGCCATGTTTAGCCTCTACCATCCCACCTCGTCATTGGTCTTCGTGTGCCGACGTGAACAACGCATTCGACCACGGCCTCCAGAAGCGTCAACACTCTGCATGCCTCTGTCCATTCACCACACATAACGCGTTTTCCTTCTTGCAGGCTCCCCGTCGACGCGTTGGTACGCCGACAGTCTAATTTCCCGCGGCGGCCAGGCGCATTGGCCGAGTCCACCCAACCTCAGCTTCTGCCCACTGCTAAGACTCTGCGCTGGACGAACGAGACGATTCTCCTTTTACGGTTGTCGCATACTGTACTTCTGGGATTGCGCAAAGACGCCCGCCTCATCTTTTCTCGGTCAGATTGTAACAAGGCCCGCTATACATCGAACCACGCTCTCGTCGTCTGCCGCACGTTGACCTGCACCGCCCGCGCTTGCAGCTGTTGTAGCTGTTGTCTCTGGCTAGATCTACTCACGCCGGGCACATCTTCACTGCCACACATCGTCACGCAGGCGCCTCTCAACCGCGCTCGACACCCGAAATCTTCATTGCCCCACACCAGGCTCGCACAACAAGCACTACCGGTGTAGAACACACACACGCATAACACCATGGCGGGCTCCGTGGAGCAGCATGACGCGGCTGTCCAAAAAGATGGTGCAAGCACACTCAAGAATGACAGTAATCCGGCCCCCACTTCGCCCGCGCGGAGCGACAAGAGCAGCGACAGCGAAGGAAAGCCCGTGAGGGACAAGCTAAAGGAAACGCGAATCGATGTGCAGAGCATCTCGGCTCCCATTCTGGCTTCGGATCACCGTATGGACGACGTTGCCAATTGTAGTGCCAAAGGAGGAGACCCAAGCGCGTCGGGGTCAGACAGCGATCGCGGGCGTTTGCGCAGAAAACGCAGCCGAGAAGATTTCGAGGACGACAATGAAGCGGACAAGCAGCCTGAGAAAAAGCAGGAGAAAGATAAGGAAGAGCGGCATCATGTGCGCAAGCGGTCGAGAGACGTCAAGGACATAGAGAGCGGCGCCCCGCTCAAAGCCCCAGCAACGACAGTCACGAGGATCGACGAACATGATGGGGATGAGCCAATGACCACTCCACGCAAGGGTACTTCGACCGCACCCACGACGAAGGCAAGCACGGAGAACGATACAAGCCCAAAGAACAAGCGTACACGCGACCAAGCAGAGGAAGAAGCAGCAACAAACGCTGAATCTATCAAAGAGAAGGTTGTAAATGGCAAACCATCCTCGAAGGCGGACGACGAGCGGGACACGAAACGCCCGCGGGACAAGGAAGATGCACAAGCTCCTACTACTGCAGCAGTGTCGACGGCCAAGGTAAGCTTCCGGCTCTTGAAATCATTTCTCAGACTCTGACAGTGGCATAGATGCCTTCAGGAAGTGGTTTTGCAGATACCTCACAACAGTCTCCTTTGGCCGCAATGTCACCCAAGCCACAAGCACCGAAAGTTTCAGATCGGCCAGAACTCATCCCGCAGACTTCAGAGGAAAAGTTCAGATCGTCAGGGTTCGGAAGTTTTGCAAAGGCGGATGCCTCTCCATTTGGCGCCGTCGGCAAGGAGGGTCCAAAATCTCCTTTTGCCGCGGCAGGTGGTAGCAAGCTGAGCTCTTTTGCAGGAAGCGCAGCGCCCACAACAGCACCGGCCAGTGGCTTTGGCGCTCTTGGAGGGTCCACAAAATCAGCGTTTGGGGGCAGCACTTTTGGGGGATCATTAGGTGGTGGCTTCAGTGCCTTCGGCGGATCAAAGCCAGCGTTATCATCTTTCGCCTCCCCATCGGCCGATCTCACCATCAAAGGACTGAAATCGAAGGCAAGCGCCTTTGGCACTCCGGGTGAAGACAAAGACGATGATGCGTCTGACGAGGAAGAAGGCGACGAGGAGGACGGCGAGAAGGACAACACGGAAGAGGAGCGGCGGTCCAGCCAACCACTTCTTTCGCAGCAACGTAAGTGTCACGGATGATCAAGCAACTCTCTCACTAACACATGTATAGCACATGAAACTGGCGAGGAAGGAGAGAATACTGTGTGGACCGGCCGTGCAAAGCTATACATGATGGCTGGCGAGACTGGAAGCCGAGCATGGAAAGAGCGCGGTGCTGGTACATTCAAGTTTAACGTTACTGTCGACGAACCGAAGAAAGCTCGCTTTGTCCTGCGCGCAGACGGCACACATCGTTTACTGCTAAATGCGGCTGTGACGAAACAGCTAGTCTTCGGTGGTGACGCAAAGGGTGAGAAACCCAAGGATGGACGACTGCTATTCAACTCACCAAATGCGAATGGCGAGATTGAGATGCACTTGCTCAGGGTAAGGTTATCATCAATCACAATCTATCGTGGAGCCATACTAACTATGAACAGCTGAAAGCTGAACGAGCGGTCGAGCTTTGGGAAGAAGTCAGCAAAGTGCAAGAATTGGAGCTGTAGGACACTCCAACACTCCGCAACTTTGCACGCCTCAACGTGAACTCGTTGAACGCGTCGTAGTTCTTGGAGCAGACATTGGACACGCGACAGCCATATACTTCGATTTGCCCAGACTTGATTTCACCACTGGCCACATTTAGTACTACGTGGACTTCTGTGCGCAACCTGGAAAAGACTTCACTTCTTGATGACGAATGAGTATCACGACGAAATGCATCAGGTGCTGGAACGCAATGACGGAGGATACGGATGGTTTTTGAGGTAGCATTTGTAGGAACGGGCAGGAGGTACATTGAAGCGTTTGCATGCATGTACACACAAAATAGACAACATCAACATCACTTGCTCCACATGCACAGGTACATCTACTCGTCCGCCCAGTAGAACCAGTAGAACCAGACCCAACATTTTGCTTTTCCGCCAACACGCTCGCCATCCCAACTCCCTACTCGCTCCTCCCACGTCACACAGCTTTTGCTTTTGCTTTTGCCGACTCAACTTGGCAACTCCACATCCTGCCTCGCGAAGTCGTGCTTCCCTCTCCCAACGCACTGGGAACTGCATGTCGGCGATAGCGATGCTTGCTTGGCCTGGTTCCCGGGTCATACTTCCTTCTTCGAACGGATCGAGGAGGAGGTGCATACATAGACGGGTATCCGCATAAGTGGAGGGCTCGGGGACCTTCGCGCTGGGATTTTCAAATTTTGGTGAAGCTTCATTCGTGGCATATACTCACCGGTTTCGAGCTTCAGGCATATGTATATACACTACAGTACCCTGCGGCAAGCCGCATTGTACTGCAGTCAGTAGGCGTGAACGCCCGGATCTGAATCTGACCTTCGGGTACCATCCCGGGCCGCGCCACGATACGGTATCGATGCTGCATCTCACCCTCGCGATCCACTCCACTCCACCAACAGCAAAACACTTGCAAGACGACATGCGCGTCTTCCTAACCGGGAACAGAGCGCAGTAATCCCCAAGCCAGATACCTGTCTGGCCATAAATAATGTCATTGGTGCTTGGCCGCGTAATACGAACCCTATCTAGCCCCGACCCAAAGGGCAATCCTTTGTCTAAGCGCCACAAGGATGAGATGAGATGTATGACTGCGGCACATGCTGGGGCGTAGCGTAACGTAGTGGAGGTCATACACACAGCTCAGTAAACGGATGAGATGTATAAGATGGTGTTTCACCCCCCATAGTACTGTGCTAGTGAAATTACATGCAAACGAAAGCATACATATGACTATTCTACTCGGACACGGGATCGTAGCGTGGAAGCAACGATTTATATATTTATTAGGTACAGGACTCAAAGAGAGCAAGCCAGACGCACAATACACCGATCATCTCTGCCCACAAGCCCATCCTGGCTCTCAACCCAGCGTAAAGATGGCGTGGTTCGCACTCTCCTTAAGAAGTCCTGGCTGGTGGTCGCCCTCTCCTCCTTCTCCTTCTCCTTCACCATCCACATCTCGCTCGTCGTCGTTGTCACCGCCAGCATCACCGACCTATACACTGAGCACGCGCGATATGTACTTTCCCGAGGACGCCATGTATATGCCGCGCTTGCCTGCCCGGCCTGCAGATGTATATACTGTGCGGATTGTGGATCCAAATTTGCGACCAGGGTTGTTGAAGCGGTTGAGAGAGGTTGTTAGAGGGGCGGGTGGGATTGAGATTGTTGAGCTGGTGGGGAAAAGTGGATTCATGTATGTAACTGTTATTTGTTGGGCATGATGTATGGGAGCAAGTACTCACGCAGGCCAGATTCTCGACGCCACATAATGCCCAAGATCCTTTGACTGGGTATCAACATGGTGGGCTGCTTGAAGAGGGTTGCATTGACATTACAAAGACAGTGCTGGAGAAAGAGAACAAGAGTAGAAGGTGTGATAGTTCAAGAAGCAGTGATGAAGAGGAAGAGGAGGCAGATGATGGGCATGGCAGGGACCATCCGAACTTGAAGCTGCAGTGGGAGTGGACGGAGCGTCAATTCAGGCGGTAGCTGGAGATGATACCACACTGGGCTTGTATGGATCATGAGATGACATTGGATATATATGAGTTCGAAGATTCGGGGTGGTAGAAGGAGATGGACACCCGCTGCCACAACGTGCGAGAATAATTTCTGGTCGAATAGTCTCAGATGGCCTGCAATCATAGCGAGGGCGACGAATTGAGTAATCCAAGCAATTCATTGGATGCACGGACCCAAGTAGTATCGATGATAAATCGTGAATCTCGACTGGAACGTAGTAATGCTCTGGGATGCATCGATTGTGTGTATAGAGCGATCATATTATCACGACAGCTTGCTGCGGTACCGGAAATTGGAACGGCGGGAATCATAGCTCGGGACAATTCCAGGAATTGCGATTGTTCTTGACCTCATTCAACGTGCGGCTCTGCTAAGCTTGTCGTCCTGCCAAGCGTGATCTTGGAAGACCAGGTCGGTATTCTCAAGGTTTCTGACTTCACTGCTTCTTGGCATCCCTCTCTTGCTTCCTCAACGCACGTCTGCGGATATCCTCGTGCATTCCCCTGTTGACTTTGACTACAACAGGCGACCTCTCGCCCAAGAATCTTGAGAGGAACCATTGCATGATACCATGGCTCCAGTATGGTGTGCTAGTAAAGGCGACGTTCTGCGCACCACCAGACCTGCCAATCTTGCTCAAAGTAGCCTTGACGAATTGCCGTGGGTTGGGAACAAGAGCAGATGGTTTGCGAATTTTCGACATGGCGGTAGTAATGAGATGGGATTGGACGCATTGAACGTGCACGCCATGAGGCTGTAGCTCAGAGCCAAGCGCAGATGACCATTGCTGGAGGAAGGCTTTGCTGCCCGAGTAGGTCGCGAGGAGAGGTGTTGGGAAGAAGCCGCCAAAAGAAGCCATGGTGAGAATCAAGCCACGCTTGCGAGAGATCATGCCTGGGACCAACAGTTGTGTCACCCGCAAGGTAGCCATGCAGTTGATCATGATGATATCGTTCATCTCTTGCTTGGGCGTCTCAACAAATGGAACAGGAATGCTGTGACTCAGTCCCACGTTGTTGATTAAGATACTCATGTCCAGTCCATCAGTCAGCTTCTTCAGGCTGTTATAGTCCGAGTCCTTGTTCAGAGCAAAATCCATCGCGAGTGTTTTTGTCGAGATCTTGGGTCCATACTTGGAAGAGATGTCGGCTGCGAGCTGATCAAGCTTGGACTGGGTTCGAGATACGAGGATAAGGTTGTAACCTTTTGCTGCGAGGGAGAGAGCGAACTCCTTGCCAATGCCGTCGGATGCACCAGTGATGAGGGCCCAGGTACCGCGAGGACCAAAAGTTGTGAGCTGTGATGTATTAGCTGCTGTAGTATTGTTGAGGGACAGGGAATACTGACGGATTTGCCTGGAAGCACGAACAAGCTCAGTAATACCCTGATGGTGCTGATTATGGGCGCTGCGAATGCAGCAACACCCGCAAGCAAAAAGCCATACACAGCAGCTTTCACAAGTGCATTGCTGGCGTCGATGTGGATGCCCAAAGATTCCGTGATGTTCGACATCTTGGATGAGGCAAGGGAAAGAATTAGGATGGAGAGATTGGGCGTCCCTCCAGATACACAGAAGTCAGCACCCAGGTCAACAGATTCTAAGCATCTGTTGACTTTCCCTTTTGATCGTCAGAAGCCCGTCACTGACCGAGAGCCGATTGGTCGAAGAGATGCAAGGGGCTTGGCGTAGCCGGGCGGATGCATTGTTTTTCCGAGGCTAGCGCTAAGCGAATGGTCGCAGAGACAGACGAAATTACCTTGAGGACGAAGACGACCGACAACACCACACGACCGCAACCATGGCTACCGAGCTCACGTATGTTTTGCGCAATACTGCAACTGTAAAACGCATGCTGACTGAAATACAGTGTCCAGTCTGAGCGCGCTTACCAGAAGCAGGTACTGCTTAACCACCCACCGCGATGAACTTCAACGATACTAATGCGACGCGATAGCCTCACATCTTCCTCAACCACAAGGTCGGCGGACCGCGCAAGAACACCCGCAACAGGAGATGGTATAAGGATGTCGGTCTGGGCTTCCGTACGCCCAAGACGGCCATTGAGGGCACCTACATCGACAAGAAGTGCCCGTTCACCGGCATGGTCTCGATCCGCGGTCGTATCCTCACCGGAACCGTCATGTCCACCAAGATGCACCGTACGTTACCTTCACACTCGATTCTGCGCACATTAGCGTGGAAAGTGTTCGAGTTCAATCCGGTCTTGGCGGGTGTGCTAACGAAGCGCAGGCACATTGATCATCCGTCGTGAATACCTCCACTTCATCCCCAAGTACTCCCGTTACGAGAAGCGCCACAAGAACCTCGCCGCACACGTCTCCCCCGCTTTCCGTGTCGAGCCTGGTGACCAGGTCGTTGTCGGCCAGTGCAGGCCCCTCTCCAAGACCGTCCGCTTCAACGTCCTCCGTGTCCTCCCCCGAAGCGGCAAGGCTGCCAAGCAGTTCTCCAAGTTCTAAGCGCATTGAGTTGGAGTAACCGGTTTATGATGAGCGGAGCAGAGAAGCATGGCTCGGTCGGAGCGTGATGGGTTTCGATATGGTCAAAACTCTGCATCTGGGTTAAAGGAATTCGGAGTCCAATGGGCCATGTATGTTTTCCAGCTATGATCAATGAAAGCCCTCGGGAGGTCAAAAAGCCACTGAGGCAGGTCAAAAAGTACAACACATGTCAGCATGCGGCAGTGAATGGAGTGACGTGGATCTCGACGTCGAACGACATGAACATGCTATGGAATATATTTGTGCGCTGGGTCTGCATTACCAAGGACATAGTTGACTCCGTCCACCCTGTCCTGAACACTCTCAACCAGCCTCGACCATGGACCTGCTCTAGGCTGTGACATATGCATCCCATTGCGTGAACATCCACACCAACGTCCCCGTACTAATAATCACCGGCCCCGCAAGCGGCATGCCCCATCTCGACGTCCTGAAAACCATCCACTCCGACGTGAAATGCACGAAAGCAGTAACATACGCCCAAATCGCTAATTGGTACCTTTTCCACAATTTAGCTTCCCGCTCCATCTCTTCAACATAACGTGAAAACTTACACCGCTCCATTAGTAATATTATACGCCGCATACAGCCGTATCACCGCGGCCAGAAACGTCCACGTCCCGAACGTGCGGCTGCTCAGCGCGGTGACGTGTTTTGGTACAGTCGGCGGCGGATCGATGGGCGTGGGGTTGTACACGCGTGACGTGAAGTGTAGGGTTGTGTAGGCTTGGATGGAGTTTCCGATGGATATTAGGGCCGTCTGTTGGGTGTCAATCAGGATTTTGGAACGCTGAAGGAGGTCCGGGAATGCTGGGGGGCTTTTGGAGGTAGAGCGCTGGTTGAATGGGGACGGGGACGGGGACGGGGACGGGGACGTACGAGGAGGAGCCATTTTGGGAGTAGGCCTGGGGTTGGGGGGAGGAGGGAAGATAGTGTCGAGGCCATGGCGGGCAATTGGAGCTGTGAGGCGCGTCTGAGACGTGAATTGGGCGTGGTGCGGAGCTCTCGAGCGTGTGTTGCGAATTGTTCAGCGCGAGATGATGGCTAAACATAACTTGGTGGTCTGTGCTGAGAGGATGAGATTGCGGCTTTTGCTCCTTGGTATGAACAAGTCTCCGACAGCAATGTCTTGCTATCTACATGGCAAAGCCTGACCCGACCTCGATTTGCTTTATCATTGAGGCTACATGGATCAAAGTACACTTGTCGTAGTCGTCTGCACAATATACTACATCCCACGTATGTGTCGATGTCGATATCAGACCACACTAATTGTAAGATGTGCTTCATCAACCAGGCTGAGGACACTCTCGATTGCTTTAGCAGATAGTACCTTCCCCTCCCAAGTTAACATTGTCGCATGGGTACCGCGAAGAGTACACACTGCGAAACTCTTTTGCATCTACCTAGTATCCACCCCAAGACATCCCCTTCCAGTCCGGCTCAGGGTACTGCATCGTCGCGCACCACGGCTGGTCTTCAGACTTGTAAGGACTCAGCGGTAGATCGTAGGGCATGCGGAACCCCACGACCATCCCATTTTTCTCCTCGTCAGTGTCAAGAACATCCTCGGGGCATGGCATGTCTCTACCAAACACAGGTACCATGACTGTTTTCTCCGCAGCACCCTCTGCAGCAAGCAGAGCAGGCCAGATTACGACCCCAGCTTCATAGCTCTGGATCCATATCTCGTCTTTCTTGTTCACCACATCGCCCCAAGCCTGCTTGCTCAAGTTGGCGGACGTAACCATGGCCCAGTCGATCGTCTTGTGTGTCTGGTCAGTGTAGCGAATGTAGGTTTTGATATGTGGTGCTGCGGGGCCGCGAAGTGCTTCGCCATGTCGAGCTGGCGGATCGCTCTCCGAGGGAGTTTTCCAGTGACAGAATAGTGGAAGTAGGTACTCCAGTTGTTTCTGTTGCTGCTGCGATTGCAACTTCATATGGATAGAGCCACCGGATGCCCAGCCGTCCAGAGAGGTTCGTATCTCTTCCGGGGTGGGGAAGATGATGTTGAACCTTGGTTCGGGAGTATGCTCTTTCGCAGACTTGCTAAAGAACTTATAAGCCCCGCTTTGAGTCGCGGATGCAAGACGAGTCGAACGACCTAGCACAGATTGAAAGTTCCTCAGCCAATTCGGTGCTGCGCCGAGTGTTGCTATGGACGAGATTTGTACCACAATATGTGGTGAGGATGTTTGCTTTGCGCCTGCTAGAGTGACAGGTATGGTAGAGAGTGTTTCTTGAAGACCCAGCCAGCCGAAAGATGTTTGCTTCGAAGACTGCGCATCAGTAGGTTTTCTCCGCGAAGGCGCACTACCAATGAAAGCTGCCTTGACAGCGGAGAAGTCGTATGCCATCAATTGAGTGTTTAGGCTGATCAGTCGTTTGCCATAGGCTTTGAAGTATCGAATGAGGTCAACTTTGAACCGCTCGCCGCCTCCAATTGGGTGGACATCAGCGCTTGGATCAGCGTCGGCCGAATTGAACCCATGCGTTGCGGGCAGGAGTGGCAATAGTGGTGAGCGCCATACTGCCTGTGTCATATTGCTCCAGTCTCGATAGATCATGTTCGCAGTATGAATGACTACCTGCACGGAGTGGTCGTGTCGGAACAGGATAAGCATCTTGGAATGGTGAGTACCAAAAGCATCCGGAAGGTATGCTGGCAGCAGCTCAATATTGGGATGTTGTTCTGCTGTTTCCTTAGGGATTGTTAGCATCAGATTCTGGTACGGGAAATTTGGCTCTAGACTCGCCGATAGCCACATACGAACAGCCTGATGCGATTGGGATCCTCGCTCTTCCAAAAGCCATGGACGATTTTGACTTTGACCAAGTTTCTCACGTCTTCATCGAATTGCTTCCTAAAGAATATTCAGCCCCTTACCCAAGAACGAGGAGACCTTTGAGAGAGCCCACAGATACTCACATCACAAAGTTCAGATCAAACAGATAATTGAAGTTCCAGCACTCCTTGATCATTGGATCTCCGAGGACATCCTTCAAGCTCACAGCGTCCACGTTCTGGTGCGGTGCCATGTCCTCAATTGTGGTGAGTTGAATCGGGGACGGCGCATATCGCGCCACTCCCTCACCTTGCCCATCTCTTGATTTGTTCGTATGTTCTTCTGCCTTCAAGTCGGGTGTGGGTGTTGTTGCCGCTGTTGGGGATGCTTGCTTGGCTACGTCACCAAAGTCCCCAGTTGGCATAAGAACGGCAGTAGAACCTTGCACAGCAGGACTTCGCCGCCTTGACACAGGTGGACTGATGGGTCTAGCGAGGCCCTGGAGTACATCTTGACTAGCAGTAGCGGCTGCTTCTTCTGGTGGGCTGGCATGTAGCTTTCTGCGCTTTGCTGGCGGGCTGTCTTGCGGCGTAGCCATCGGCTGAATGTGTTGTGCAGAAAGTGGACACGGCGTATAGAGCGACGATTGTTTGTGCTAAGTGTACGGTGCGTCATGAGAGGTGCTTCTGTTGACGGCGCACGGACAGTACAATGTGAAAGGCAGGCACCAGCGCCTGACATGGCTTTTATGGAAGGAACCACGAAGTCAATGTACCCACCTGCTCTAAAGGTTGAGGAAACGTCTCTCTTTTCCACGATACAAGTCACTATTCAAGCAGAAAGAAGGTGTTGAAGTCATGAATGGATATCATTCTCGGTCTAGGCCGTGAGGCTACTTTTCAAAAGCCTGTCGCTCATACAAGGCTACAAACATACTCCGTCTAATTGTGCCTGAGCATCGCAATCATGATGCTGTTATAAACGAACGCTCAAGAAGCCAAATAATTACTCTGTCCGCCTAGGAAGAGGAAGAGCCCAAACGCCATGCATCGCTTGTAACAATAAGGGACAGTCCATCTACGCTGCACTAGCGCTCGCGATGGGCTGCGCGACCTTGGTAACCTGGTTGCCTGCCCGGATGATTGAGTTGCCCTGGTCATCCTTGACAAGACCGACATCCTTGTTCTCCCGTTGAGCGCGCTTCCAGATCTCAACTTCGCATCCTCCTCGGATAACACCAACCCTCATGGTTGAGAGCAAGTTGTGAGCGCCGTTGGAGTGGAAGTAGACACCACCGTTGAACATGGCAGTTGCGTCCTTGCCAATGCCGCTCTTAATGAGGGTCTTGCCGCCGGGATGCTCATTGATGAAGTCGGTAACATCGTGGACGACACCAGCGACAGCAACGAGACCACGGCCGTTTTTAGCCTGCTCAACGTAGTCGTCCCACTCAATAACGGGAAGCTGGTCGAGAGGAACACCCCAGTCAAGCTGAGCGCGCTTTTGGTCGATCTTCTTCTGGAGCTGTTGAACACGGCCCTTCTCGATTTCGTTGGAGCGGAACTGCTTGAGGTTGGAGGCGAGGCCGAGCTTGCTCCACAGCCAGATGGACCACTTGGTAGGGTCATACTGGTGCCACTCGATAGCGTTGCGGTAGTCAGAGGGGAACTCGTGGTGGAAGTTGTGGTATCCCTCGCCGAGAGTGACGAGCGCAGTGATGACGTGATCCCTTGGGCTGTTGCGGTCGTCGAAAGGCTGGTCACCGAGCCAATGGGCAAGCGAGTTGACACAAAAGGTAGCCTGCTGGACGAAGAAGATGCGGAGGATACCGGCGTAGAGGAAGCCACCAACCCAGTCACCCCAGCAGAGACCAGCGACAGCCGAGGGGAAGAACAAGCCCATAAAGAGGAGGCACTTGATGTAGTTCTTGTGCTGCCAGACAACGACGGGATCCTCGTTCAAATCGGTGATGTCGGTGCGGCCGATGCGCTTGGGGTTCTGCTTCATGACCATCCACCCGATGTGGCTATAGAGGAGACCCTTGCGAACGCTGTAGGGATCCTTGTTGGTGTCGGTGTAGCGGTGGTGGGCACGGTGGTCGCGGCTCCACCAGCGGATGGAGCCCTCAACAGCGCCAGCACCGACGGCGGCGAGCCAGATTCGGAGAGGAAGCGAGGCATTGTACGACTTGTGTGCCCAGAGACGATGGTATCCGGCGGTGATTCCAAGACCAGTCCAAAAGTAGTAGATGACTGCCCAGAGCGCGGTCTTCCAGTACAGAGGTGTCCACCAAGCGCTGATGAGGCCGATCACGGGGATGCCGATGATGAGAGTGATCTTGAGGTTTGTTAGTGTTTGTTACAGCTGCGCCGAGCAGTGCAAAAGAACTTACGTTGAGCCAATCGACGTGCTTGTACCAGTTCGCCCGTGTGATGGCTGTGTCGGCAATGTGCTGCTTCTTAGGGTCGTACTTGGGGTTGCGGTTTGGCTCATCGGTGCTCGCCATGGGAGATGGCTGCTTGACATATTCGGGGTCAATGGCCTGCATGCCCGCGACAGCCTGGTGAGAAGGCATATTGGGGTTGTGAGTGGGAAAGGTAGAGCGAGAGGAAGAGTTGGCGGTGGGAAGGGACTAGTCGCTCAAAAAAGTTGAGCTCCGGTCGGCTTCCGATGTAGTGACGAAGCTCCAGCTGTGACGCGAAGACTTCAGTAACCTCGAGTGAATGGCGAGGTGCAGGGTGTGGAAAGAGCAAGAGGGATGAGGAGCAAGAGAAAGGCGGGCGGGCAATCGCTATTAAAGGCGGTGGAATGGAGCAGCCATCTGTTGAACCCCCAACACTTCTGCAGCTAAGCGAATAAGCTGGGACCTTGCATGCCCCTCCGCGAGCTGCTCGAGACCTGCCAGCGTCGTAACTTTGGTCATAGTGAGCGTAGCGCCACCTGCCATTCGTCGTCTCAGGCTCCTGCACGGGCGAGTTTGTCGCAGCGCGAAAAGATTTCGGGGCTAGCAAATCGTTACTGAGAAAGCAGCGGTGATCTCGGCGGCGAGACGTTTCTAGGTGGCGGTGCCTTCAATCCCACACATCGAGACTTTCCCCGGATTCTGCCCTCTAACTCGCATAGTATGGGCCGCACGCGATGCTCTGCAGCCGGCGCATGGTTTGCATTGAATAATTCCATTGATGGACTTTGTTGCAAAGAGCGGTCTGCCACCGAGAGTCGGCAGCGCGTCCCGCCTCGCGACTTTCCTGCGCGGGTATAGCAGCACTCACGCCGTGGTGATGCCACCTGTGCGGAAAGCAAGTCGTCATCATTAATCGACCCTTTTCGTTGCTGGCCCCGCTCTGGCAGGCCGGCAAATCAAAGACGCAGTGTTGTTCTGCAAGCTGCCTCCCAAGATGCTGTTGATATCGCTGTATCAGCGCGCTACCAAGTTTCCCTGCAGCCCTACCGCCCCTACGTATGAGTGCTGTAATGTCCACAACCACTTCCAGCCTCATCATCAAGTGTAAGACGTCCGGATGGGGCAGCGGGGCTTGAGACGGAACATTATCTGATGGTGGCAAAATACCTCGGCCAACTCAAACACTCACAGCAGACTTCCGAAGCGAGCAGAATTTCCTCCGAGGTTTCGACGCTTCTCGAAAGACCCTTGTTTTGGTTTGTGGAACGAACCCACGGCACCGCCACTGACACAGACCGGCGCTCTGCTGCTCGCAAGCCTATCCCAATCGGGCGCAGTGCACCTCAACACCATTGTTATCAATCTGCTCCGCCAAACAGGTGTTCACGAGTTCCACGCCTTCACATGTGCTGATGGGTCGTTATTATTCTCCGGACGACTCAAATGCATGGCTCAAATGAGGGGCAATGTCGACCTCGGTTTCAGATGATACACACCACGGCCAACCTTCCATGAGCTCGACCGTGGGTGCAGATAACCTGCTTCGCCGTCGTGCTTCACGATTTTTTGCAGCCAGCTACACTATCAACAGTTCACACAGAAGCTGGGGTGACTTCGGTGCCTTGTCACCATTTTACCGGAGTGAATGACATGCTGCCGAGGGGGCCTGGCGCTCAGCGCACACGTTGCACATTCACTAAGTGTCAAGGCGAGGCTGCGGCGCGCCTTGCCCTGGGGTCGGCTCGACGGGTAGGGCTGACACTGCGATGTTGTCGTCAACTGATCAGAGCTTCGACGGTGGCCTTGCACACATATATGACCAACGCCTTGGCTCTGTAACATCTTGTCTTCAAAATATCACCTCATGACGTCTCTAACGAGCTATACCGCTCCTTAATATTCATGGCGATTCAGCGAGATTATGTGCTGCGCAGTTCGGCATAGCAAAAGTCTTCCTGGCCTATTGCGACCTGAAATCAGCAACCTGTAGGCCTGCAGCATTTGATGGGAGCCAACTCACGCCTCAAAGTGCACAGTCGTCTTCAGTAGTACCCAATCTTTTACTTGTCCGTCGTTATCCTTCGCTGGTGGTCGATTTTGTTGGTCGGGCGCTGTATTGGAAATGAATTGCGAGAACGACGTTGCACGGCAGCATTAGCCCTGGGCGGCGACCAAATGATAGAAAATATTCAGCACAACGAACGCGGGAGATGACACAGTAGTTTCTTTGCTGAGATCACGACGCAGCACAGCTTCTCAAGTCTTCGGCATTCAGATCTGGCAGTTAGAGAGAAGCAAAATCCCTCTCACACCTATACAGCATCGGTACCCGGCGACGACGCAACATCGCAAATATCAACGTGACTTTGGATGCAACCCTCACCAACGAAACGTTGGATGTATTTCCAGAGCTCTCCGTTTGCCGCAGTTCTGCCGTGCGAAGGCTCACTTCGCGCGTCGGAGAGGACCGCGCATCTCGTGTGCCAAGTGCCAATCAAAGCGTCTGCTTGGTTTCTTATCAGACATTTCTCGCGAAAACCTGACCAACCCAAGCGGCGTTGACCCAGACTCCCGCCTAAGCGAACCAGTCCGCCGTAGAGATTCGAGGGTGTTTGCGGCGGATCACGACCGCATCGGCCAGCTCCAGCAGCATGGCCGCTGTTCAATCCACTTGGCAGTGGACTAGATCCTCGTCGATGAACAGTTGTGTATCGTGGGTATTGGCAAGGAAGATAATGATGAGCTCCGTAATCGCTATATAGACAAGAAGTTTTCGCGCAACCATCACGGCTTCATCCCATCACTCATCAGCTGGTGCATCCAACCTCCTGGGACTTGAAGGTCAACACCACCTTCGATCTCAAATAACGTCACTTCCCCGCAATATCGATCGCATAGCTCCAGCAGCATCGAAGCCACGAGCAAAAAGCATACCCGTGATTTCTCTTAGCCAGCATTAGTGCACGGCTATCCTTTCCATTCACTGGTCACACACATCGAAATCTTTAGCCCGACAGGTCGCTTGCCAGCCATAGACCTCAGACCTCGTCAATCTTATCAGGATCTGGTCGACATCGAAGTCTACCTTATCTGAAGTCGACGATCCCAAAGCGAGCAGAAGTGCAAGAGAAGACTGGAAGAGTGTGTTCTGCACAGGGTATATAGGATCGTCTGAGCGCACTCGAAAGCGATCTGCCCAAGGACTACCCTGCATTACATTCGAAATGGCAGACAGAATTGGACCTGATCACGGGCCGAAGCGCACTTGGGGTGAGAAGTTCAGGCGCTTTGGGAAGGCGTTCACCACCAAGTACGACCTCTCCCAGCACAAGCACGATGCACCCACTTACAGAACAACAGAGATGGACTCATTGGAACATATGATTATGCCTTCTTGTTCACCCCACAAATCCCTTTCATGAAGAAGGACCGTCGCGCAGCTCCATTCTTTGGACTGCACGACAAGATGCCCGTCTTCCTAGCACTCCTTCTCGGTTTCCAGCACGCACTTGCCATGTTGGCCGGTGTCATTACTCCTCCAATCATCCTCGCAAACGCAGCAAATTTGACCCTCGATCAGCAGCGATACTTGGTTTCCACATCGCTGGTCGTGTGCGGTATCCTCTCCTCCATCCAGATCACCCGCTTCCACATCTGGAAGACCCCCTATTACATCGGCACTGGTTTGATTTCAGTCGTTGGTACTTCTTTTGCGACCATTCCTGTTGCTACCGGTGCTCTTAGCCAGATGTACGCGACTGGCTATTGCCCGACCTCTGCCAATGGCACCAAGCTACCTTGCCCTGACGGCTACGGAGCTATTCTCGGCACAGCTGCCTGTTGTGCGCTCCTTGAAGTCGCCATGGCATTTACCTCGCCTCGTGTCTTGAAGAAGATCTTCCCTCCTCTGGTCACCGGTCCGACCGTCATGCTCATCGGCGTCAAGCTTGTGCAGTCTGGCTTCCAGAACTGGGCAGGTGGATCGGGCGACTGCAAGTCTCGTCCTACGACTGGTATTTTCCGGCTCTGCCCTACAATCAAGTATGAAATTTTTTAAGACGCATCTCAAACATTTGCTGACAGGTTTTAGTGCTCCAAAGCCTCTGCCTTGGGGTTCTGCGGAGTTCATCGGTCTTGGTTTCTCAGTTTTCATCACCATCATCATCTGCGAGCGCTTCGGAGCTCCCATCATGAAGTCCACCGCCGTTGTCATCGGTCTGCTTGTTGGCTGCATCATTGCTGGTGCGACTGGTTACTTTGACCGCAGCACCATCGACTCCGCCCCAGCAGTGTCATTCATCTGGGTCCACACCTTCAAGCTCAGCGTCTATGGGCCAATAGTATTACCCTTACTTGCTGTCTACATGGTCCTCGCCATGGAGGCCATTGGCGATATTACTGCGACATGCGATGTCTCCAAGCTCGAGGTCGACGGCGACATGTACGACTCCCGCATCCAAGGAGGCATCCTAGCCGATGGTCTCAACGGCGTCGTCGCAGCCCTCTGCACCATCACCCCCATGTCCACATTCGCCCAGAACAACGGCGTCATCGCCCTAACCCGCTGCGCCAACCGTAAAGCCGGCTACGCATGCTGCTTCTGGCTTATTGTGATGGGAATTTTCGCAAAATTCGCGGCTGCGCTCGTTGCAATTCCTTCCGCTGTGCTAGGCGGCATGACGACCTTCCTGTAGGTATACCTCGATGTACAGAATGCTTGTAAGGCATATACTGACTTTGTATTTAGGTTCTCCGCAGTCACTGTTTCCGGTGTGCGCATCATCTCTACCATGCCATTCACACGCCGTAACCGCTTCATCCTAACCGCGGGCTTCACGCTCGGTTTCGGCGCCACAATGGTACCGACGTGGTTCAGCTTCGTGTTCACATACAACGGGCCCAACCGCGCTTTGCTCGGCTTCTACAACGCCATCATCCTCATCCTGGAGACTGGTTTCGCCATCGTCGCATTCGTCAACCTTCTGCTTAACTTGCTCCTGCCAGAGGAAATCGAGGACGAGGAAACACCCGAGCTCACTGCTAATGAGGTCGATGAGCCTGCTGATCGCGAGGAGTGGGCGCGCATTAAGGCTGGACAGGGCAAGGGGAGCGATGTTGAGGGGAGGACGAGCTCGGATGGGGGGCCGGCGAAGATGGCGTAGATGCTTGATGCGATCTGATGTTGATGACTTGTAGATGATATGATGATGAAAAGTGGTCTTGGCCGAATAGTCGCGTGGACAGGGTTGGGATTTGTATCATGATGGATGATGGTTGATTTGCATTTCGGATAGGGATTCTTCTTGGCTTGATCACACTCATTTTCAGCGCTTTTTATGAATGAAATGCATGACCACGCTATCTAAAATTTTTGCACAATACTGGTGGTCCCTCTTCTCAGCAGCTTTTTATGTCATCGCCCAATCGCATACCGTTGGCCTCAAAATGCTTCGCAACCTTCCATGGTTCCTACGTCCCCAACATCTGGTTACGAGCTCCACTAGTCAGGGCTGAAGACCTGAGTTTTCTCTACGGTTCCTTTGCCACAGTATTTTGAGGCTCTTGAGTCGTCACGAGTGAGGCAAGCACCATGGCGAAATCTGGTACCGATAGCAGTTCGCGTACCAGTCATAGTCACCTTACAATATGGAGTACCGAGAGGGAGCTTTAAGTTCCGAATCTCTTCCTTGATTTAAAAGCTTATCTCTCCCGTCTTCCACTTCTCAGTGACCTCGACCACGATAACCTTCCACCATTCTTGCCTTTCAATAATCGATTATTGCCGAAATGCGCTACGCATTCATCGGCGCGCTTGCTTTCTGTGGCCTTGCAATTGCTCTCCCACAGGACAACTCTAAAGCGGTAGCTACCAATGACTGCAGCGTCCTTCAGCCTGGAGGGTAAGTACTCTGACTCCTTCGCTCATCCTATTCTAAAAATCTCGCAGTGCCGGTCCAGTGCCTGGTGATGGCTCAGTCGCTGCCTATCTCGACTCCAACAACGATCTTCGCAAAGCCGCTCGTGCAGCAGCGGTCCCTTCCGGCTACAGAAGGGAGTTCATCGACGAGCAAGCCTCGACTCAAAATTCTTGACGACGGCAAATACGATGCGCAAAAGTGTGCCGATTTCTGCGAAACCGACAAGTCTTGTCTGGGCTTCAACATCTACTTAGAGCGAGACCCAAAGTACCAGACTACTTCAGCATGCGAGAACCCTTAGGCTGTCACGAAAGTCAAGTGCGCTATGTACGGGTATCCAGTGGTCAAGGGATCCGCCACGAACCAGGGGGAGTACGAAGAGGAGTTTGAAGTGGTCATCGTCGGTAGGGATGGCACGTCCTCCCCAAGATATCAGCTTTTTCTATGATGACTGACCGTACGTCTTCCAGGCTATTCGAAGCCCAACCCAATCTGCAAGCACGCGCCGTCAGTGCCAAACTTCACCGCCCCAACCAATCTCCCAGCCGCCATCAACTCTCCCATGATCCGGAAGAACGGAAAAGACTACGATATTTATATCGACGTGAACAACTCCGACAACGGTCCACTCGACTCCCCCAGTGCGCCACCGCTTGCCAAGCTCAAACTGCCTACGCTAAAACACACTCTGATGTCGATGGGACATACCGGCCATGTAATTTCTTCACGAGCTACATTCTCACAAAGAATGGCATTCCGCTCGGGACGTACTGCGCATTGTATACGCGATCGTGGGACGAGAGATATGCGGTCAACACGGAGTACATGTCTGGGGGCAATGTGTATGGCGTGGTTTATGCCGCGAGCTATAGTGCGCTGGTTGTGGTTGGTGGTAAGAAGGCTGTGGCAGGGCCGTCTTCAACCCCCAAGCTATAGGCAGGATAGTTGTTTGCGTTTCAGAATCCATGCAATGCTTCAGTCGATAGAAACGGGTCGAGATAGGAGATGTTGGAGAGACACAGTGGAAAGGCCATGGTACTCTAGTTCTTCCGAACTCAACGTTCTTGTGATGATGAGCACTTGTGAACTCTGTGTAATGTCCGGACCATCACCCCCGCCAATTTCACGATGTAGTACCTACTGTACACAATGTTATGCCATCCCACGAAGTCAGGACTCGCACGCAACCAGCAGCACGGTACACTTACAATGTCCAATTGATTTCTGTACCGATATCTTTCCCAAATTTAGAACATCAAATATCTTTTTGGTTGATCTGCCGTATTCCTCTGCAACCACGCTAGACGAACGAGATCCTTCGTTTGACAGCCACCATTTCTATTTTCCCCTTCTCGCTCTTCAGCTTCCACAAGTCCGCTGCAGAGCCATTGGATTTAGACACGTCTGACCCATTTATAAATTCGTGCGGTATTTGCTTTCAAACTTACCATCCCGAGACTAGTACCCCTTCGAGCTTGCCTGCGGGCATACCTTTGGATCTACTTGCATAAAAACGTGGATGCGGACTAATGCCACATGTCCGTTGTGTAGGGCTGAGATTTACCAGCAGGGTGGCTTGGTCGGAGAACGAGATGAGCTGGATCAATCCGAGGCTTCGATGGTGTAGCTGCAGGATTTAGTGGATGCCTATCGCAACATGGAAGATCTGAGCTGGCTTAGGGTAGAGTATAGCTATTGTTCCGTTGACGAGATCGGAAAGACCGAACCTGCGTACTCTGACGACTGGTATGATGCTCACGAACACGTGGTCACTGCCAAGCATGCCGCTCATAGCTCGGCTGGAGATATACGTATCACAGCTTTCCATGGTGATGCAACCATGTTCTCGCCGCGGAAGCCCGGCTTTTCGCTATGCGAAGATAATGTGCTCGACGTCGATCCATCAGACTGCTTCTTCGAGCTGCAAGACAGTCATGAGAAATGGATGAGCGAACGTGATGAGGACGATGAGGATGACAAGGATCTCATTGGGGATTTTGACAGTTTTCCTTCTTGAATCTGCATTATTTCGTCTGATTTGCTGTCACTAGTAGCTGGTTTCCCTCAATATCTTCAAACAACGACTTTTCCACTGTTCGTGTTCTGGCTTCTCGCATATCTTCCGCGAATCATGAGTGCTGTCCTTTCTCCTCAATTTAACTCGAAATCCTCCTCTTCACTATCCACACTTTATCCCCAGGTCTACATACCTTCAGAAGAGCGCGTATGCCTGCTGCGCACACGTCTACCATACACCATCGTCCCCGACCTCAGTCCTTCCAGCCCCCCAGTACCACAGTCTCCAATAAGCATTTCATGCATCTCCGCAGCCACACATTCTCCGTGAGCGCTTTCCCTCCACATACCTATCCTCCTCTTACCAAACCTACCTAACTCAGTTCACCAGAAGCCTCATACCACGCTCACTCCCACTCCCATTCTTACTCGTCCAGAGCCTCGGCCTAACCACCCCCCGGACTCTCCACAATTCCAATCCCACCCAACAACTACTTCACACTATCCTTCAACGCACCCTCATGCGCCTCACATAACACACCACCACACTTCCCCAAGCCATATGTAATCGGGACGCGTTTCTGACACCTGGTATGCGTGCATTTCAGGGCGCCTGGTGTCTTGGAGAAGGGTGTTGTTGGTGTGCGGTTCGACTTCGGTTGTGTCGAGATGGATATGGCTTTTGCTTTGGCAATGGAGGGAGAGGTAGAATTGGTGATGGTATTGGCTTTGGTGGTCCAGATAGATGCCAGCGACTCAAACGGACTCGTCGAACTTCCAAACGGGTACGGCATTGGAAGAGTCGTTGTCGATACAATGAGCGGAGACCACAGGTTTGCCGAGCTTGTTCTTGCAATCTTGTATTTCCGGGCATTGTTCTTGGATTTCTTTTTGTCGGACGTTGCTTTGTTCGACTTGGGTAATAGATACTTTCGTCTATCACGTGACGAAGACGACGGTGATTTGGGCATCGGCTGTAGAAACGTGCTGCATTCTGTGCATGTGCAGGAGATGTTGAGCGGGTTGCTTACGGCGAGCATGGTGGCGATGGCGTTGGAAGGAGTGTCGGTCAAGTTAAGAGATAGAGTGGAGATATGTTTGTCGTCCGTTGCAACATGTTGAGCAAACGTGTCCTGTTGTATTATCTTTGCAATGGTTAAAATAGTTCTTTGTCGTGCGGTTTGAGACATGAACTGCGCAAGCCAGACAAAGCCATCGCACGCATTTTTGTCATTTTACCATCAAATTACCAATGTTGCTATTCTTACAGTCGCTGAAGTGTTTCAGGGTGTCTTTTAGATTGCTGTCTCGTTGGTGGGTTGTTTGCTTGGGTCGCTGTAATCGTGTGCAGGGTAGTGCTCAGCCTCATAGGGTTGCATGTTAGACAAAGACTGGACGTGTCGATCAGTCTTAGGTGTCAACTCGCTACCGCACGAGTCATTATTTGAAACCTGTCTCTTATGTTGCAGGCCGACGTAACGTACTCGTGTTATATGTTTCGCTTCTCGAAGGGCGCCGCCCTAGTAGCGTCGCCGCGCGCAGTTGAGATCAGCACTGACAAATCATAGCTTTGCAAGAACATCAAGAGCGCGTGAGTCGAGGTTGGCCCTATACCATAATCATTACTTCTACGACGATCAGCCTTGAAATAGGTTGCACTGCTCACCGACCATGAGAGTTGGCTGTCGTGCTCGCTGGCCGATCCTCACGCTTGATGCGCGCTCTTTGAATGAATGCGCTGAATCTCGGACGCAACAGCCGGAGATGCCTGGCACAGAAGGCTCCAGATCTCCGTATGCGCAAACGAACATATCTGAAACACCTTTCTAGTTCAGAGAGAACTTTGATGTTAACGTTAATGAAGTCTGGCGGAGTTACTGGACTGGCCCCTCGCGTGAATCCAGGAACTTGAGTCCAATCGTAGTACATCAATTTGACAGCCAAGAACAACTCGACATGATGCTTGCCGCAAAGGACACCACCATTAATTTGCTTCTTCTTCCTCAGGTCATTTGTATCGCAATCCTCTCTCGCACAATGACGCCTTTCCCTCTCTCGTAGTGTTGCCTGATGTTGTTCGTGGTATAGAGCCATTGACCATATGCAGGTTGGGTTTAAGACGGAGATGCATACGCTCGTAGGATCGTAACGTTTGGCTATAACGAAGGGTTGAAGGCGTAACGTATCCGTCATGAGTATCTGCGTCCAAAGAAGTATGAACTGCGAATCTTGCCCAGGTGCAAGGAAAGCTGAAAAACAAGTTCGGCGTGGCAATCGAAGCATACATGAATGCCAACTCCTTCTTTCCCAATGGTCGGGTCTACCAAATCGTGACAGCCTTCTGCAGCGCAGCGTCGGTACATTTGGAGTGTAGCGGCGAGCGCCTGGTGACTGGTACTCGGCGAGTCGGTGTTGGCACGGACGATGAGATGTGTAGTGAATGGTCTCTGAAGAATGATTGCGTAATGAAGGTATTGAGCGATAGCTGATGTAGTTGTGGAGATATTGAGGTAACTCAAAGCATGCGTATGACATCAAGCTCGCGAGCCTTCATCGCAATGCCGAAGTTCGTGAAAACGCGACAAGTGCCTGTTTTGCCATTGTCAGAACGCTCTGGACGAGTCAAACTAAGCAAGCGATAAACGCACTTATTAAGTGTGATTCGTAGGACCAAAGGTGCAACTCGCAGTTTCCTCATCTTTCTTGGCATTGGCTGCCGAATCGACTCGTTTGTGATTGATCATGTTCTTCTGATTGATCATATCTTTTTGACTTGTGGAATCGAGAGGCCCCGTAGGCGTCCCATCATCAGACCTCTCGCCATTGTCGCATTGTTTGACGAACAGTTCCACCACTGCAAGCTTTAGTTCTCGCTCGTGCATCGAACACAACCAGCCTCCCAGACCCTGAAAGTTTTGCGTCACGCCGACTCCTGCTTTGCAGCCTTCAGCAGCGCAAGGAGCCATGTTTTCCGGTTTCTCGCACCTAGGCGCGAGTGTTTTGAGGGTGGAAAGGAGCATGTGTAAAGCAGGATGATGAGTGGAAGAAGAACGAGGGATATTGAGTGAGTCCTGCCATCTCTTACCCCTCTTTCAAACGCTGGGTCGTGGGCTCATCGAACCGTACTATTAACTCTGGACGACCATTTGGCAGCACATGCTTGGCGCATGGTGCGTGCCAGATTCCGCATGGTAAGTGACGCATTTTCCCTCGCCCAGAATCGGCTACCAAACGCCGAGTACTCAAACCAGCACCGAAACCCGCTGGGCATGACCACCACCCTCAATCACTGCGTTGAAGAGAGCGCGCGAAGTCCTGCTCGTGGGCTGGAAGGCTCTCAACGTACTCGCTGAGTGCGATACCGAGCTCCTCATCAATTACTTGAGTCCCGTCTGCGGCTTGACACTGGCGCGTAAAGTAGTCGGTGAGCATATTTGTCAGTGTGTCTTTAATCTCCTTTTTCCCTACAATTGGTCAATGAAGCACATCAAAGACAAAGCAGCAAACTTACTGGTGTCGGACACGAACTGCCGCATAGGAAGAGCAAGCTCTGTGTCAGTCTTAAGCGCCGGCACACCCTTCTCCCATCGATGGAAAACGTTGATGAGTCCATTATCTCCGACACCTATGCACCACTGACCGTCTCGGCTCCACGCAAAGTGGCGGAACGGAAACGCGATGTACTTGGGGACCTCAATGATCTTGTGGGCTTTTATGGACTGGAAGGGATCTGCGACGCCTCTGTCTCGTGGCGGCTCTTTGACCTTCTTTCTCTTGGCCTTTGTGGTGCCTGATCCAGCACTCATAGCAGACGAGGCAATGGAGCTGGAGCTTCCCTCACGAACGTGGCGGGGCAGGCCAAGCGGTCTTTCACTCTGCATTCCATCTTCTCCAGTCCCTGAAGTCTCTAGTCGTTGCAAGTCCCAGAAAAATGCCTTGCTTCTCTCGTTACCGGCGACAAGGATGGGGTGGCGTCCAAGTTCGTGGAAGATTGAGAAGCGCATGTAGAACTGGTTCGTGTTCGGCAAGTCGAATTGGAGCAACCTTTGGAAGCGGCCGCCCCATGCGGATCGAGTACCCGAAGTGGAGTTCGCAGGGATGGTGACCGGCGTGCGGCTGGTTACTGCATTTGAGACTGGCACTGGTGCGTCAGGAATATCCACGCAGTGGGAACTGAACTCGTCGATCTTCCAGAGAATGATTTTGTCCTCTCGGCACGCATGACTGAATATGAGGTCGTTGTACCATTGGACGCAGTCCACAAAGTCAGTGTGTATCTCGGTGGTGGAGAAGTGCGGGTAATGAACCATCGCGGGTTGGTCTGTTCCCAAGTGCTCCTCGAGATTATCGGGAACTGCCCAGAGGTTTACCTTGGTGTCCATGCCAGCTGACAGGATGAAACGACCTCTACGATGATATGCAATGGTCAACACCTGATCCTTGTGGCCTTGACCATAGCATATTGCAGCCAGGGGCTGGACCTTGTGGGCTGGGTCGAGACTCCATATGCGGACACTGTGATCGATACTGCAGGAAGCGAGGATGTTCGGGTTCACAGGGGATACCGAGAGATCATTGATGTCCTACATGAAGTCAACATCGTATTCGGGACTCCATAAAGACTGAAGCAGGTTGCTCACATCGCCATGCCCTACCAACGACTATGGGAGTGTCAGTCTCATCGTCAATTCGGCGGCACGAATCAGGTCACTCAACGCACTGCTACAAGCTGCTTCGTGGCGACATTGAGCACTTTGATGTGACGAGTGTCATCTCCAGCCACGCATAGGAGGGGATCACCGTTCGCGGCTTGCGACCACACTACACTGTTGTAGTTGCACCGGATAGGCTGCGATTCGAACGATTGTGGTCAGTTGAAATCACTTGGCGAGTGGCTATCGGCAGACGCGTACCTCACCATCCGGTCGCCTGTCTTCCTCATTCTCTGGCCAGTGCAGGATCTCGATAGTGCGATTCTTCTCGAGAACACAGCGGCTGACGATGACCTGAGCCAGTCAGTGCTTGCCCCAGAATCGAACACGAAGCGGCACAGACGTGAGAGCCGCCACAAACTGCAAAGACTGGATCGACGCCAGGCAGCGTGTAGGGGTAGAACTTCACGTCGTAAATTTGGACTGAGTTCAGCTTGGGTTTTGATTGCCCGCCCAATCTGATAGTCCCTCGCAGGGAAGGCAGCTGCCAGTGGCTGTCCATGGGCAACGCGGACTACGGAGCTGCTCGGTTGGTGGTAAGAATGGCGGCTAATGCAGGGTGTAGACCTCGTGGGAGACGTTTGGCAACGTGCGGCGTTGGGAATGCCGCCAATGGTGGTGGTGCTGGGCCCGCTTGTGGCTAGCGCCGAGATATCGCATGGACGACCGGGTATGCCTGGAACGCCAGGACCAGCATGCAGAGCGATAGGCACGTTGCTTAAGGGTTGTGCGTAAGACTGCACCCAATTGCTTTCTGTGGGTTGCTGCTGCAGCAGCAAATAAAGGCAGCATATGGACGAGGTGAGAGGGGCTTGGCAGTTGGGCGTGCTAGCGCGGCACGCAGATCGCCGATGGCAGAGGGAAGATGACGACGGCAGGTGCCACCGCACACCAAGAGAAAGGAGAGATGTGAAGATGATCAGTCGCAGCGATATCACCGTTGAAGTTGTCGCGGTTCAGTCGGCAGTGCTTCAATGGAAGAGACGCGGACCATGATTCCGTCATGAGCTGGGATGAGCATCCCCGCCACGTGAGCGGCCGGCTTCCCCATTGAATAAGCGACGACTTCTGGCCGTTGCCAAGCGGCGTCGCATTCGCACAGCGCCCATCCACCGCGCTCGCAGGCACCACCAGGCTCTTCTGCCCTACATACAACGCCTCCTCGTGCGACCCGTTCCAATCTGACTTGGATGCTACAGTACGCAATGATGGCCTGATGCTGGACCTCATCTTTCCAGTCCACGCTGCCCCCGCGCCGCTGTCGCAACCACCGGCCTGTATCTGTTTCTTCACGCGTCGATCCTGCTGCAGCCAGGGCTCGTCAGCACCGGACCCTCGTCTCGCTTGCTCTCCAGGAACGAAGCCTGCAGCTCTGCAGACGCACAATTGCTAACCCCCGGCGGCTGCACCCTCTCCCTGCAATTTCTTCCGACGCACACAGCATTTAACCTGCCCTCGCATCACTGTGGCGGTCTTGTCCCGCGGCAACCTGGTTGCAGACCGCACTCGCAGCATCCCCTCCACTCGGCTTCAAGGGTCGAATTGCCGCGTAGTCGTTCTCCTGTTGATTTATGCACACGAGCAGCCTTTTTGCTAAAAGTGGTTTTTAGCCTAGCTAGTCTGGGAAGGCACTACCCTCCCTCAGGATCCTCACTCTACACCTCACTCTCAATATCTGCTCCGTGTCTTCGTCACGGCCAGCAGGCTCTCCTGCGTCGTTACATCATTCCCGTATTTGTTAAAGGTGCCGCCCATTAATTCCCGTGCTTTCGCGCCTGCTGCCGTTGCGACCGCGCCAAGTATCACTGTGCTCGCCAACCTTATCCAAACGTTGGCCAAAGTGCGTCCGACGTGCCTCTGTGCAACCCGGACCCTGCGTATCTTAGCTGGGCTCTGTCCCACTCCTCACCTAGGCGCACAGTTCTCTGATTCCTCCGCCGCTGGTCCCAGAGCGAATTATTAGATTCGACATATTTCGGACGACAGCGGTAGAGAGAGGAAGGAACGAACTTGCCCTAACGCCGAACCACCGAGACTCGCCACAATGGATACCACTTTCATCACCATCCACGGTATGTAGAGCCGTGTCCTCGGCATGATTGAAAGCTCACGCTGGCAGATCTCACCGACGATGCCCATATTCTGTACTCATCAGATTCTATTGTTGACATTCTGGGCCACACCCCAGACGAGGTCGTCAATAGATCAGTATGGCAATTCTTCCATCCTGATGAGCTTCCCATCGCCAAGGCGCAGCACAGTCGGGGGGTCAGACTCGACAAGGCTGCTGTCCTATCTTACTGCCGTCTGAAGAATCGTCAGGGTGATTGGGTGGGCTGCGAGTGCTGCTTCTCTATCGTTTACGATGTTATGGTGTGCTGCACCAGTATCTACCGACATGGCATGCAGAGCCAGAGTAAGCCCTGCGCTGGTTGTTGCCATTTAGACACATGCTGACTTGTGCAGAGCGGGCGGTCGAAGCACCTATCGTGCGCAAGCTATTTGCATCGTCTCCCAAGGACCCACGCTACCATATGTTGTCTCACTTGTCTAGCAAGTTCGATCTCGGTCCGGAGCAGCAAACGCACGAGCCGCGCGCTGCACTCTTCCTAAACAGATTCACCCGAACATTGACAGTCATGTATGCCACGAGTGGCATCGAACAGATCATCGGTATCTCAGGAGAGGCCATGAAAGGCAGGAGTTTCTACTACTGCATAGCTCCTAATTGCCTCAACGATGCTGTGCGCTGTCTCGAATCAGCCAAAGGGAACGACTCAATCGCTTATATGCGCTTCTTCTTCCGCGATCCGCGCCTGGAAGACTCTGATGACGGCATGTCATCAGAGAGCGAGGACGATATTATGACCGATGTCACTAGCTCTGAAGATGAATCTGATGGCGGCGTGGACGTCAACGAACCTTCCACGTCGAATGGATCCAATTCGAGAAGCTTGTCGCACCCTTCCCAGGGACGTGCAGACGATCCCCATTATGCGATGTTTGGAGAACATGCGCGGGATGGGTCGTCCGCATCATCCTCGATTGGCTCACCCCACTCGAACTATCGAGACGATCCAATCGAGCTGGAAGCTGTGATATCTTGCACGTCAGATGGTCTCGTAGTTTGCTTACGACGTGCACGACCGCTTTTGCCCGGTACTCTACCTGCTGCGCAACCAACACAGGCACAGTACAATGGCGTCTACGCAGCACCCTGGGCCACGCAGCCAGTCTTCCATCCGGCTCCACCTCAGTATCCTCCATATTCTCTTGGTGCTCAGCATCCGTACATGATGCAGCAACAGGCAGCTCCGTCAATGCAGTTCCAGAATGCTTTCATGCAAACCATTCGCGATGTAGCTGTCTTCGCCTGGGCACTTACTGGCATAAACGGCAGCCTCGCGGAATACGCACGCGGTACGCCACAGGGAGAGTCTCAGCCTCCAGGAGGCTTGCCCGTGTGGAGCCCTTCGTTGCCAAATCCGCATCAGCTCACTAAACAACACTCTGCCGCTCCATCTGGCTACGTCTCTGGATCCGGATCAAACAGCTCATCAAGCAACGATCCTTTTGGTGACCCTGGTCTTCGTTGAGAATGACCCAAGCACCGTATATTCAAAACGATTCATGAACATGTTAAATCGATCGACAATGCAACCAGCGACACCAATAGCTGTCCACGAGCGATACGCAAGTCGGCACTGAGGTGAGCATTTGATTTGGAGGATCGGAATACTGTTGAAAGGAGAATGGCGAAAGCTTGCGCTTTTGCGCGAGTGCACGCGTGGATGATACCAAGCAGATCTCGGATCTGCGCTTGCGATGACGACGGTACGGATTGATGGAAAATCTTCTCTCCTTCTAAGACAGCTGCATCATATAGTAGACAAAAACACTCGAATAGTCTCAAGAGTGCATCGCTACCTATTCTCGTATCTTGCATTGCGGTGTTCACCAGCACTACAGCAGGAGCAGTCCCCGAGTATAGCAGTCTGGATCTAAAGGTAGGTATGAACGAGGTCCTGCTGCAGCAGGCGCGTCGAAACGCTCTTCAACGTTGATTGGCTGCAAGTTCGCTTGGCAAACTGGCTGTCCTAAATCTATCTCGCCCCTCATGATGGCTCCTGCGACCTACATATATTGCTGCTCCTTGCGCCTCACCTTGCAGCTATGAAGCGCAAATATGTTGCGCAAGTCAGAGATGAAGAGCATCATCGAACATAATCAGCAGTGCTATCCACGGGATAGTTGCAACCGTTGCAACGTTACAGCAGCGTAGTTCGCGCCTTTGTGATTCTTTGTCTAAGACGTGCATGAGGTCAGGTATGGCTTTCACTTCATTGTCAGACCTCGGTTGGGGTTGGGATTTGCTTTCATTACGAGCAAATAGGAGAGCTGAGCTTACGCCATTGCCGCGATGCACAAGAGTAGGTACCTGTTTCAGATGGATCTCCCTTTAAGTTACGCCTCGAGCTAGTCCTTGTTGCTTCGCCACTGAAATGGCTGATATCCTTCCTTTCTCATATGAAATTCTCTTCTCGTTCTGTTTGGACTCTCCTCCTTAATTGGGACGACCTACATTGCTTCGCGAGCCACCAGTTCCGCTCAAGATGGCAGTTTTCACATCGCGGTTTCGGCCTCCTCTACTCTTCTTCACGATACAGTTCTTGTCCGGATGTCTGGCGCAGGACAGCACTTCAGAGAGTGGGTCATCGGCTACAGCTCAAGCCAGAGGACCAGATGCTACGACATCGATACAAGCAAGCTCGACCTCTTCTGCCCCAGCGCAGACACATACGATTGAAGTTGGTCTGGCAGACCATAAGTTTAGACCAGATACTACAGAGGCAGCAATTGGCGATGTAGGTTTGTCCAATATCCTACCAAGATCGCCACATCTCATGCAATCACGGGTGACAGCTCTTGATGCACACGTACTCAACTACAAACATGCTAACTTTGTCTTCAGACAATCGAGTTTCGCTTCTACCCTGCGAACCATTCGATCGTACGCGCCGAGTACGGTTTCCCATGCATACCATATGAGATGACTGGGTCAAACAAGGCTGGATTCTTCAGTGGATTCAACCCAGTAGACAAAGTCCTCGACGATGTAAGTTATCCGGTCATCACTCACATCGCCCGGTTCGACAAAACACACTGACACCCACAACAGCCGCCCAAATACTCCATTCGTGTCAATACCACCGATCCGGTCTTCTTCTACTGTAGCGCACCAGGATCATGCATTACGTACGGCATGGTTGGAAGCATCAACATCAACTCCAGCCAAAGCATTGACAAGCAGCGCAGCCTGGCTATGGACTCAGCATACATGCTCAATCCTGGTGAGCCATTTCCGGCCGAGTCGCCACTACCCTCAATCAACCCAGCTACCTCATCAGGTCTACCTGACAGTGGCTCAGGAAAGAAAAGCCTAGGCACCGGCGCCATTGCCGGTATCGTCGTTGGTGCGATCGCAGGTCTGATCCTAGGCGCCTTACTATTCTTCTTCTGGGGCCGCACAAAGACGCTGAAAGACGAAGTTGAGCGCAAAGAAAGCAGTATCACACGGCGCATCAGTCCGTCTTCGAGCGCCGCGAACATGTTGCAATCACCTCCACCTGCGTCTTCCCCAGCAGGCAATGCTACTGGATTAGGCCTTTACCAACAGTACGCGCCTAATCACATCTCGCCAACATCACCAGACCAACGCACAGGTACATCGGCGCCGAGTTACTTCTGCCCACAATTCCAGTCTCAGAACGGATCTCAGCTCGACATCGAGCACAAGTACCGCACAGCATCGCCACCACCCCAAGCGCATCCAGCCTTCTCAACACCCACTCCATCCGCCAGCGCACTCTCAACCTCGCCACCACCACCAGACACAACCTTCCAAATCTCGCCCTCTTCATACTCCGACACAGAAACATACCCCTACTTCGCCCACCTAGTCACGCAATACCACCACACTCCCGCCACCAGCCAACCACGGCAGCACTTCTCCATCCATTCTCCAGGCCCTGAACAAGCGAAGCTCGGTCCGTACGGACAAAAGCGGCAGGAGATGAGCATGGCGCCGGCGCCACCGTACGGCTGGCATGTTAATCTGCAGCAGGGGCCTGTGGAGATAGAAGGCGAGACGGCGAGGGCACGGATAGGAGCGAGATGGGAAGAAGTGCAACCTGGAGAGGGGAAAGAGGGGCTGATGTTTTAAATATCGTTTTGTGTAGACATGTATTCCAATGCACAGGATGGTTCAAACCTGGGGAAGGCGTTTTGTGTGGCGTAGTTCAGAAGTCACATATGGTGCTAAGAGTATTCGTTCAAGACATGTGGGCGTATATAGGAGGGCACAAGGCACCGCTGTTGAAATGAATGCCCTCTTCTGTACAATATGCCATATGCAATCTGAGTCGGCTTGGAATGTACATGTCTCACCGGAGGTGGGCATCAAGGTGTCCCGAAGCAAGACTTCCTGCATGCAGTACGTTTGCACCCGGCTTGGATTGGGGTGCCCATACTGTCTTTGTCTCACTGAAGCTCATATATGAAGTGCGCAGCCTTTAGGTGTGTAGAGAACTTTTTACTTTGAGTTTGGCATTTCATCTTGCACTTCGAACTTTCAACCGACGATCTGCAGTAGACCTATCAGGGCGCGAATACGCAGGCCCCTCCTTCGTATGACAGTAGACCCAGTCCTGCTCATCGGAGAATCCACAAACGCCCATAGTCACCATCCTGCTCAGGCCTATCGAAAAATACAAAATGAACCCTGCTTTTGAGCTTTTCCCTCGTCAAAAGTGGTTCGTAACGTTGGAGACCAAATGGTCGAGAAATGGACTGAAACCTCAGAAGTAGAATCAAGGGAAGAGACATGGCGCTTGGCGCAATTATATGTTGTACATTTCCATAACAAGAAGAAGAGAAGGAAGCGGGACGGCCTGCGGTCCGCTTGGGTGGCACCCGCTGAACGCCATAAAGGAGCGGGGTATCGTAAATCGTGTCGCTCATGTCGAAGTGGAAGTGGTGGCGGTGGTCGCCTCGGCCGTCGGCTCAATTGGAGCCTGCTCTTCGGTAAGGGGGGGTAGTGCGGGCTCTACGCTTTTCCTGGGCGGCGAGTTTGTGTTTGGTAAGCTTGCCGTAGACAATGTCGGTGAGCTCGTCGACTGAGACTGTGCCAGCGGTGGTGTTGAATTAGAGCCAGTGGAATGAGTCTGCGCTAGCTTCGCTCGCCTGCTAGTGTAGTCACTCAAGCTCAGCTTCTTGCGGGCTGGCGTAGGGTTGACGGCAGTGTTGACGGTCGGGGAGAAAGGTGACCCAATTGTGGCGCTTCCGGGAGACTGCGCGATGGCACTTCCCGTGAGGATGTTCGATACGGAACCAGGGGTGACCATTGGGTAGATCCCAGTTATGGCAGCTAGATCAGGCTGCGGAGGCATGTCAACGTGGAGATCCGCAGATTTGGCTGGCGCATCTGACGTGAAAGTGGGCGTCGGCCACGGCGGTGCAGGAGGTTGTATTGGGGAATGCGAAATTTCGGATGAGGGTCCGGGTGCTGGGGCGTCAGGCATCTCCTCTTCCTTTGGCTCAATGGGCTTTGAGGTTGTAGCATCAACGTCGTCCATCGTTACGTCGGCAGTTGGTGAAGGCGTTGGTTCCTTGGCTGGTGTGGGTTCTCGAGGCTTGATATCTACTGCAGGCTCTGTCGTTATGTCCATTGCGGAGGTTTCGTCATGCGGTGGAGAGGGAGGGAGTGGGGATGGCTTGCTCGAAGACACATCCTTCAGAGCGGGCGACCTAGCCTCCATCTTTACCGACGCTGAACGTAGGCGCTCCCTCTGCAACTTATCTTCCTGTGCTTGTTGTAGCAGTTTCCGCTTGAACGACATCGGCGGCTTCATCTGCCGTGCCTTCGCACATGCCTGAGCTGCAGAAGCGCCATCATCCTCCGTTTGTGTCGATGCTGTGACGTAGACAGGCTTAGGCTTCGGCGCGCTTCGGCCGTTCGTCTTCGTTGAGCTGCCCGACGTTTTGCGTGCTACACCATGGCTGTGTTCGCGGTGACGTGCCGAAGGAGAAGGCTCTGCGTGCCCAAGTCGCTTCTGCGTGCTGGAGTCAGTTTCGAACAGCGATATTCGAGAGAAGCGTCTTACAGAGGAAGAGATGCTAGGTGTGTTGAGTGACGACCCTGCGCTATTCCTCTTGCCCTTCTTGGTCTTGTGGTTTGCGTCCAGGTCCATTCGATTGAACAGCTTTTCCTGTTGCTCGATCTTGCGTTTTTCTCGTTCGGACATTTTCAAGTCGCCGTCCACCGAAAAGTGAGTCGCTGGCGTGTGGTCCCGACTGCTAGACTTGTGCGATCCGGTGGTCGATCTAGTGTCCATCTGATCATCGTCGCCGCCGTCATGGTTCAGACTTTCGCTTCCTGCACGGCTGTTTGTGGCCCGGCCTGTGCTAAGCGGCGATACTTGCGACTTCTTTGTCTTCCTGCCTTTTGATTTCGGTGGCTCGGCGAAGGTATTGCGGCGGGCACGCTCAAGCAAACACTCGTGACCAGTCGAAGTGTCGCATGCGCAGCCACCAAAGTTGGCCAAAACACAAGACGCCCAAGGCTGTATCTTCCTGAAGCCGTCTTTGGCGCCGTTGGTAACGACCTTGGCTAGCTGCTTCAACACTTCCGAGTCGAGGTCCCATCCGACGGTCAATTCTTCCCCTGGATCTATTTGTCGAGAGGCGAGGAAGCAAAAGTGGAACTCGTTGCTTGATTCAATGAAGATCTTGGTGAGCATGTTAGGATTGCAACTTCTTCGCGCATAACGCAGGATGTTGCCTTCTCGCCGGACGTCGATATAGATGGGCAGGTGAGGATGAAAGAAGACGAAGGGCTCTGGGTGCCGCAGTAGCTCCCACCGATTGGCAGGGTCTGAGTAGTAGTCTTCCTTTCGCCCAACGAGTCCTTTCAGCTCACCAATATAGCCGCCATCAGCAACAATCTCCGCGGCTGTGATGAATTGCCACTGCGGATGCAGACCGTGTGCAGTAATCCCGGAGTCGACTTCAGTCTGCTTGGCAATATTGGGTGCGCCCAGCTCGTGTATTGGCTGATCGATGCGCGAGAAGAGGTCCTGTGGCTTTCTACCACCACTGGCTTCCGCAAGAGCTTCTGGATCCGTGAGCCATGTTGAGATATCGTTGGCCACGCCGATGCTGGTGTACGAATTCGAGTCTGGCGACGTTGGCTCGATTTGCCCGTAAAGGTTCATGAACTCGGCGGAGAACTCTTCTATTGAACCATCTGGATTAGTAGGAGACTTGACTGGACTGTGGCCATTGAGCATGACCGATCCACCTCGCTTGCGCGACCCTGTAGCAAGAGCAGGAGGTTGGCTTATGGAGCCAGAGGTGCGATGGCTGGTCTTGGGGCGTTTGTTCGGCGGCGGTTGGTCGCGAGGGCTTCCACTCTTGCGTTCGGGGTTGTACTGAAGCTCACCAGAGGCTGGCCAACCATTTGACTGGAGTGGGCCAGGTGTGTCCTTGGTGCGCTTCTTCGGGTTCTTTGCGGTGGTCTTTGGTCTGCCTTTGCGCTCGCCAATGCTGGGAATGTCCCTGCGCTGGCGCTGCTTATCGGTGGCACCCTTTGAGTCCACGTGGCGTGGCGCGCAGTCTGTACACTCGTGCACGTCCGGGACGTCATGAGACGGATAGTAGCACACAATGTGCTGCCAGGTGTCGCACTTCTCGCACAAGACGGTGTTTCCATCGTCGTCCGAGAAGCCGCAGATGCACTTAATCGTCGAAGACTCTTCTTCCTCGATTGTGCCGTCGAGTGTAGGGGAGCCGTTGGAGTAGGCGGGTGGTAGGGGATTGGTGTAGAGGGCAGGTGGAGCTGGCTGAGGTTCAGCGTGCGCCTTGACTGACGAGACGTCTGTCATAATCTGGCAGACACGCTGAACGAGAGAAGTGTGGGATGGTATTGTGGGTGGCTCAGTCTCTAGATGCTCTGGATCGCATGACGCCCAACGCGACAACGACCCAAGCACAACTGGCAGCGAGGTCGCCAACGGATCTAACGACGCCTGTCGACGGACTGGCGACGGTTTGGCGCGAGCGGGGTTGTCAAAGGTGGGCTGTGGTCGAGGGAAAGAGGCTTCCGTGTCCGGTAGCAGCGGATGCAGACGTGGAGAACAGTGTCGGAGAGGGCACTACAACGTCACTGAACAGTCGTCGTTGCGTCGATATCATCAGAAGATGGTATTGAGCACGCTGGCAGACGTGTCCATGCAGTGCGCCCACGGTAAAGGGAGGTGACGAGAGAGAGGGAGGATGCAGAGGCGGCTCTCGAGGGTCTGGCTGGAGACGGCAACAAAGGGGAGAGTGCGCGCGACGAGAGGCGGCCGCGTCGAGAACGGGGCGCTGGGCTGTTAGCAGATCTAGGGCTGTCGGGAGCGGTGTCGTGGTGTCGTGAAGAGTCAATGAGCGGGTGCAGAAGTGCCCAAGTGCGAAGAGGAGGGAATCAACCAGCGAGAGCGCATGCGGTTTAGCCTTGTTAGCGGCTTGGTGGCCCGTGCCCGCATGTCGAGCTTCGGGCAGGGAGCGTGAGAACGCTACCTCTGTAATTAGTAACAAAGAGTACAGCGAGCGGCAGATCAAGGCTTAGGGCGGCGGCGTCTACAGAGCGAGTGCGCGATGGCAGCAGCGCCGGGACTGGGTTGCATCGTGTTCGAAATGCGTGGGCCAGGGTCGTCTATGAGCAACAGCAGCCGGCATCGCGAGAAGATAAAGATGCAACAGACTCGGAGACGGGGGCTGAGTTGTGTGATGAGACGATGGCAACAGCGCCCACGGGTGGACCGTGGAAGCGTGCAGCGCATCAGACCAATGACAGCGTGCGACGGGCTGAAGGTGCCACGGGGCTAGACAGGTTGCGGTACAGCGCGTGTAAGAATTCGGGCTGGGTGAGCTGGATGCCGATCAGGTTCATCGCCGGTGGCCCCAGCGTTTTGTGATGAAAACAGACGCGCCTGTGCGGAATGCCATGCCATGCCAGGCTCTCTCTCCAAACAGTTGCGAACGTGTCGTGGGTGTTGTGCATAGGCAGCTGCGGCCGGCATGCGCGGGGCGCCGACCGGGCAGGCGCGAGGCAACCAGATAAGAGCTGCGCCTGCCCCCGCTCCAGGGCGCGCTTTCCTGAAACGCTGCGTCAAGCCAAACGTCATCGCCAACGGCCTCGCACGTCGTAGCCGGGAGAAGGACCCAGAGAAACCACTCACCGGACACCGACGCATTCCCGAGCACCTCTGTGACCCCATATATTGGCTCAGTCGCTTCCACGCATACTAGGACGGACGCTGGCCGCTCTCGATTGCCATGTACACAGCGCACACAGCTCGCCATGCTATCGAAGGATACAAGTGCTTGACCACTGTGCGACCTAAGGAATTCCCCAGTGCTGAACCCTAGAGAGTGCTAGCATTGGACCACATCCTGATCTGAGCGTCGTTCGCAGCAATGGTCGCTCCCTATCAACCCGTGCTCAAACAGATACTAGCATCTCTCTACACCAGCTCCGCGCAAGACTCATCCGATCTGGCCGAGTTCCATGGCCGAACCCATAGCCCACAGCAAACCGACATGGTCGGGGCTGTACATCTTCACCTATTTTACCATAGACTCCCAGAGCCGCACTTTCTCCGCACTATGCAGGCTAGAGCCACGGTAAGCCCAAACTTCATTGCACCTGGGATATATCATCCATACGCAACATGTCTGCTGCACTGTTTGGGTCGTCCCATTTACTTCACGATGGCCACTATCGTTGGGCTCGCCGCTCTTTCGCTATCTCGTTTCTCATCTACTGTTGCTTCGGCTGCTAGCCCGCAGTCAATTGGTTCTGATCTATCAATTGTCACCCACAACGATCTTTACGGCAATGCTACGGCCAGGACAGTGGCAGCCGTCGTTATCAGCAGACCGAATAGATTTGCGGCCGCAACTTCGCGATGTGCGGCGTTAGGAACCATACTCTGAGAACCAGACGGCGATCACCAAGATCTAGACTTTCTGAGATACCTGGATTACGGCAAGAGTACGGACAAGGTTGGCTAGTACTGAATCAATGGCAACAGCACCCACCACTGTCGAGCAATAATCAAAGAGGGCACATACAAGGCTGTCCCCTGCTCCAACACGGCGAATGATTATTCCCGCCAAGTGTCAATCATTACTAAGAATGCCACCATTACAAGGGTACCGAGACAAGCAAGCATTTCGCTTTCTCGATCTGAAGTACGCTTCCATTCCAGCACGCTTCAAGCAGTCAACTTATATTCCGCCCCAGTCTATCACCACTGCGCTGGAAAATAGTCCCACTTGTATACAGCCAGGCTGCACAGCATGTAGTGAGAACTGCCTAACCCTGAACATCTGGACTCCATATCTTCCTAATGCCAAGACATCAAGCAAGAAGAAGCTGGTCATGGTATGGATCCACGGCAGCGGCTTCGCAATAGGCACGGGCAGCGATCCTACGTTTGATGGCAGTGCACTCGCATCTCGCGGTGATGTTGTTCTCGTCACAAGAAATTACAGACTGGGCACCCTAGGCGTTCTCGCGCTCGAGAACACACTATTGACTGGCAACTACGGACTGCAAGATCAAAATGTAGCTCCTGATTAGCTCCGCACCCACATAAGGATTTCGGTGGGGACAGGGCCAAGATCACGATTTTCGGGCAGAGCGCAGGAGCGGCATCTGTACGAGCACTTCTTGCTTCGCCCTTGTCGCGAGATAAGGTCTCGGGTGCCCTTATGATGAGTACGCCGCAGGGAATGGGATATGCTGGATTCTTTTCGGAGTATAACACTATCCCTGAGGCTACGGCTCTGAACAAAACCATCGTGAATGAGACTGGATGTGCATCGGGGAACGCAGATCTCCTGACCTGCTTGAGAGCAGTCGATCCACTTTCGCTCGTAACTTCTGGACGGACCGTCGTCACGTAAGTACATATCTCAATCCACTTTCTCCTCAAGGAAGCTACCGGGCAACATGTCTGACTTACGACACTGCTGGCCTTGTTGACATCATTTCTCCATGTTCTTCCCGTCCATCTCAACACTTCATTTTACTAATGTTGCTCCAGGTACCCCGTCGTCGACGGCACATTTCTACCAATAACCTCCCTCCCCTCAGCGCCTCCGCCCCCAAACTCCCCATCCCCATCCTCGCAGGCATAATGCACGACAACGGCTCCCTTTCACATCCTACCCGACCTCAAACAACGTCTCCGCCGTCCTGACATCCCAAGGCTGTCCCGCCTCCGCAATCCTAAACTCCACCGCCCTCTCCCCCCAGCAAACCCCAACACCACTTTAGCGATCTTCAATCTAACATCCAGAGCCGCAACAGACGCAATGTTTCGCTGCCTCGCGCAATCTACAACCCACACGGCAGTCAAGAACGGCGTGTTTGAAAAAGCATATGCGTATGGGTTTGATCGCGTGTATCGGATTCCGGAATGGAGCCCAAATCCGCCAGCTTGCGAAGCCCCGCCCACACCAGGCTTTCCGTACGGGAATCCAAACGAGCCGTATTTCAAGTGCCATTCTGGCGAATCACTCTCCGTGTTTGGAACGACGGTGCTGCGCGGTAGGACCCCGAGGGACGACGATGATATACCATTCTCACAATATGTTGTCGATACATGGAGTGCGTTTGCGAGGACGGGGGTGCCGGTGCCAGATTCTGAGTTCATGGATGCTAGAGGGTTCACGAATAGCAGTGCTTTTGTCAAGGCTGCTGGGGCCTGGAAGGAGGTGGGCAAGGGTGGAGAGAAGCCTATTAGGGTGCTGGCCGTGGCTGGGAAGGCGAGGATGGAGGAGTGGAGAGAGGTTGAGGAGCGTGATGTTTTGGGGTTGGGGCTGGGGTATTATGATGGTGCTGGTTAAGGATAGGGTGGTTGTATGGATGAGTATGATAGCGTGAATGAGACTGGATTATTCAAACCCGAATTCGTAGGATCAAGCTCTAGCGGCACCGAAATGCGTAGCTAGACACTTGCCGAGTTGATCATGTGCACGAAAATTATATAAAGACTACGGTCTTGCCAACGAAGCAAATCTGTATGGAATTGGAGTGATCGAAACATGAGGGTTGTTGTTGGAATCTGACATGCCACTAACACCTGTACCCATCCATCCAACCCCCCTCCCCTATTTCACAATCCCAACATGCACAACAAACCCACTCCCCTCCCTCAACCCCGCATCCAACAGACTATCCGGAACCTGCCAGACCGTAAATTTCTCGCAAAAACTCTTCAACCACGCCTCGAATACGTCCGGGCTGCGTAATTGCTGCGCAATCAGACACAGCGTTGGTTTCGCCTCACTGCTACTGCTATTGCCACTGCTACCGCTGGCGCGGAGGCGACATATCGCCGCCGCCGTAGAATTCAGCGGCTCGATGAGAGACTCGTTGTATATGCAGTCACACGCAATGACCAAGTCGACGGGATCTAAATTTGAGACGGAGTCGGTTTCCCAATCTAGAGCCTCGCATTTTATCCTGTTACCGTAATCACTCTGCTTTGCTTTGCCTTTCCTCGATTGCGGGAACACAGTGTTGAGGTTTTCTGCAATGTTTTGGCGCAGCAGTTTCAAGACGTAGGTTTGGTCTGTAGTGGTGTAGAGCGACACTTGAGGGCCGAGGGCGAGGGCGACGATGCCGGAGACGCCGGCGCCGAGTTCGACGACGGTGGAGGTGGGTGTTAGGAGCGAGGTTGTGGTGAGGAAGTTGTTGGGGGAGGAGATCCAGGTGGCGAATAAGGGGGTGACTTTCCAGACGACTGTTTTGACGATGTTAGTTCAGGTTTGTACGGTGCGTGAGAAGCAATCCATGACGGTGATTGAAGCATAGTACTTTGTACACCACCTGCTCAGACAAATTGGGACACTTCGGACAAGCGATGCTCTTCAGCAGCACAACGACACAGCCATAATGTCGAAATGATTCGTAAAAGGCTTTGACAGGCTTATTTCATAGCTTTCAAACAAGTCTACTTTGGCGCGGAAATTCATATGCGCATCGTTGCGTAAATGTGTTGCTGGTTTTGAGTTTGTTGTGCTCAAAACTGTCCCAATTTCTCCGAGCAGGTGTTGTACATGAGGAATACATGTGATGATTTGTCACATGCAAGAAGAAATGACATTGCAAAGCTCGTTGCGGCCGATGGTGACACTTTGAAGAAGTTCGGACTTCGACAAATGACAATGCATTTCCTAAAGCGGAAGAGCGCGATGAAGGATGTACCAAGCCAAGCCAAGAAGAGATGCGTTGAGAAGTTAGAGTCTGGTCAATGCATATGCGGAGACACGAGAAACGGCTAAAGTGCAGACTTACCGGCTCCCGTGGTGCCCTCTTTGCGAGTCGACTCTAATAGGCCGCGTGACTGATGTATGGTCAAGTCGTGACCGCCGACGTTGATCTCGAGCGTGGATGCCTTTGGGTCGATGAAGCCTAGCGACTGAGAGGGAATAGCTTGCGAGAAGACCACGAATGCCTCTGTGAGACAATGAGCATGCGGTCATATGCTTTGTTGGTGAGCCTCTCCATGCCGGGCGATGCTAAGTGATGCTATGATTTTGGTGGAGCGAATCGCGTGCCCAGACCAATGCGTCGAGCCGAGGCCATAGCTTGGATGCGATACGCTCGATAGCTTCACGTCCTTCAGTATTCACACACCTTCTTCAGCATCGACCACAGGTTCCCCCAGAATGCTCGCGAGATGCATCGTGGCTGAGGGCGGAGAAGCGCTTGGCTGCCTAGCCATTTCGGTTCTTTGTCTGAGTCGGGAGCGTGCCGACTCGTGATGCAGCGCAGGCGAAGGGTCCAAGATTGCGTGGAGGAATTTCTGCGGTTTGGATGCGATCGTATGGCTTCTTGGCCACTGCGCTGCGCAAGGCGTGGAAGCTCAGCTGCGGCGCGGCTTCATGTGCAGTGCTTGCCGCGTTTCAGAGGGCGCGAATATAAAAAGGCCAGCGCGCAGTACTCAAGTGAGGTTGGCATTACCCGCTGGCGAGACCTGGCTGCGCTGTCAATCTGTACGTACGTATCCCCTGCAAAAAATCGCCTTGCAAACCAGCTTGGCCGCGAGTCGTGTGCAGCGTCAGCCTTCCTCAACGAAGCGGAGGCGGAGGCTAGCTACCGATTGGAACGTCATTGCACTGGGAGCTCGGACGTCATCTTGGCGAATCTGGTGCTGGCGGGCGAGTGAAGGTCAACACAACCAAATAAGCTCTCCCAGCCTCATACCTGTCAGATCCGCTGCATCCCGCTGGCGACGACACCCTCACGACTACTTTTGTTACCCATTTTCTCAGCGATACCCCTCTCCTTGTACCTCTATTTCCCCCCATCACAGCACAGCTTCCTGCCTGCAGCTTCCGTCATGCCGCAGGATCTCAAGAAATTCGCGCCTCAGGCGCAGGCCTCCAGGAAGGGGCCATACACAACGGAAGCAGCCGGCGCACAGCCCGTCGACGGCGAGACGATACCGCGTCGCAATCTGGTCTCCAAGGACGAACTGAAGCTCACACCCTCGCCCGATGTCACAACCATGTATGAGGTCTTGCGCCATGCCTCAGCAAAGTTTGGCAACGCAAAGGCTGTGGGTGCGCGCCGCATCGTCAACAAGATCAGCGAGACGAAGAAGATCAAGAAGATGATCGACGGCAAGGAGCAGGAAGTCGACAAGAAGTGGGAGTACTACGAGCTGAGCGGCTACAAGTACAAGAGCTTTGTTGAGTTTGAGAAGATGGCCTTGAATGCCGGCTCAGCGATACAGAAGCTCGGCTTCAAGCCAAAAGACAAGATGCACTTGTTCGCCGCGACGAGCATGCAATGGTTGGCTTCAGCACACGGTAAGTATTTCAACAAACGAGATCGAGTAGAGCTTGGCTGATAGGACTAGGCGCCCTCTCACAGTCGCTTGCCATCGTAACAGCATACGACACACTCGGCGAAGAGGGGCTCAAGCACTCGATGCACCAGACCCAGGCAAAGATCATGTTCACAGACCCCGAACTGCTGCCCAAGCTCATCAACCCGTTCAAGGAGGCAAAGGACATCGAGGTAGTCGTCTACGGCACTAAGAATGACCCGAATCCTCAGGACATCGAAAAGCTTACGAGCGCACATCCACACTTGAAGGTCATGAGCTTCGACGAGCTGGTGAAGCTGGGCGAGGAGAATCCGGCAGATCCCATCCCACCTAGCCCAGAAGATCTGGCGTGCATCATGTACACGTCAGGGTCTACAGGCACGCCCAAGGGCGTGCTGATCAAACATCGCAACGTTGTTGCTGCTAGTGAGTGCATTCCCACTGTAGACGTATTCCAGCGCTAACAAGACCAGTCGCTGGTGTCGACGTTATTGTTGGCAAGTACCTCGGACCCGGTGACGTCCTCCTCGCATACCTCCCCGCCGCGCATATCCTTGAATTTGTCTTCGAAAACGCCGTACTCTATTGGGGCGGAACCCTAGGCTACGGCACCATCCGCACGCTTTCAGACAACTCAGTCCGCAACTGTGCAGGCGATATTCGTGAGCTGAAGCCCACAGTTTTGGTCGGTGTGCCGCAAGTGTGGGAGACGGTCAAGAAGGGTATCGTTAGCAAGGTACAGGCCGGTGGTGCAATCAAGAGCAACATGTTCTGGGGCGCCTACGCAGTCAAGAACTTCCTGCTGGGCACTGGACTTCCCGGCAGCGGCATTCTCGATGCCATCGTCTTCAACAAGGTCAAGGAAGCCACTGGTGGCAAGCTCAGGATTTGCCTGAACGGTGGCGGCCCCATCGCAAAGGAAACCCAGCGCTTCATCTCCGTTGCCATCACTCCCATGATCAGTGGTTACGGTCTCACAGAAACTTGCGCGATGGGCGCCCTCATGGACCCTCTCGCGTGGACAGATCAAGCCCTCGGCGAGATGCCTGCCTCGATTGAAATGAAGCTCGTCGACTTTGCTGATGCCGGCTACTTCGCCAAGTCAAACCCACCTCAAGGTGAGATTTGGATCCGCGGTGGTGGCGTCGTCTCCGGATACCTCGAAATGCCCGAAGAAACAGCCGAGTCATTTACCGACGATGGCTGGTTCAAGACCGGCGACATTGGCGAGTTCGACTCGCACGGCCAAATCCGCATCATCGATCGCAAGAAGAACTTGGTCAAGACGCTTGCTGGCGAATACATTGCGCTCGAGAAACTTGAGTCTGTATACCGCAGCGCGTCTATTGTTGCAAACATCTGCATCTACGCCGCTGAGGATCGTCAGAAGCCGATTGCCATCATCGTCCCGGCTGAACCGGCGCTTAAGAAGGTTGCGCAGGAGCAAGGCGTCAATGGCGATCACCTCGAGGAGCTGGTACATGACAAGAAGATCAACAGCGCTGTGCTGAAGCAATTGCAGAGCGCGGGACAAAAGGGGGGACTTGCGGGCTTCGAAATTATCGAGGGTGTAGTGTTAGCGGATGAGGAATGGACGCCACAGAATGTAAGTTGGCTTGTACCTGACACACGCGCGAAGATGATACTAACGAATATATCAGGGTCTCACCACCGCAGCTCAGAAGCTGAACCGCAAGGACATCTTGAAGCACTACCAGAAGGAGGTCGATCAGGCTTACGGGCGGTCATAAGTACCCTTTTCCTTGAGCGCACAAATCTGTGAAGAGATCTCACGGCGATTTAGTAGCGAAAAGATAGTTCGTGACATCGCGGGTACAACAAAGGTGGTGTGTAGCATTGCCCAGGGATGGATGCTCATTACGACGAATGATCTGGAATTGTGTCTTGTACTTCGAGCTAGGGCACACGTACTCCCCTACTTTGGAATGGTATATAGCATTTACTAATTCTTGCTTGACCTGGCCACTTGATTGCGCTCGCACATCCTATGCCAACTCAAAGGTGTTGTACTTTGCATCCGCCACCGCATTACACTGCTCCCTAAACTCCGTCGCACTCCCACTATACCTCGCAATAATCCGCTTCTGCTTCCCAGCTACATTCTTATTCACGCCCGTCAGCCAGCTGTCCACTTCATTACTCAGCAACCCCTCCCCGAGATCGTGGACGTGATCAGTCCATTCTTGCACCTGTAATGAATTAGCACGCTTCAGCCATAGCCTCGTAGATTGGCGGTACTTACGCCTTTCTGTCTGGCCTCAATGTACGTAACGTTGTTCTTGATGAGATGCTCGATACAGTCTGATATCCATCCCACGGCGTACTCGATGCTGCGTGGAATGTTGCCGTATGCTTGGTGTGGGCCGATGGACATGAACATATTCGGGAAATCCTTGACGGTTATGCCCAGGTAGGTTTTTGGTCCGTCGCGCCATACGTCACGTAAGGCGGTGTTGTTGGTGCCGCGGAAGTCGATGGCTTCGAAGGCGCCTGTGATGGCGGAGAATCCGGTAGCGTAGACGAGCATGTCGAGGTTGACTTCTTCTTCGGTGGTTTGGACGCTGTGTTCTTTGATGCGAGAGATTGGTGTTGAGAGGAGATCGATGAGACGGACATTGGGGCGGTTGAATGCTTCGTAGAAGTTTGTTTCCATGGGGACACGTCTGAGTCCAAAACCTAGCAAACATTAGTCCTCCTCCTCCAAGCTCACATCCGGTACACATGGCGACACATACCATATGTCTTCGGAATAAGTTTGTCCGCCGTCCACGGGTCCTTCACCCGCTGCCTAATCTTCTTGGCCACAAACTCGCTTACAAGCGCGTTTGCTTTCTTATCAACCAGCGTCTCTTTGTAATTTGACACCCAGAATCCAAAACCGGGCTGCGCGTACATGTATTCCCAGAATGCCTCGCGCTCTTCTGGTGTAGCCTCCCAGACGGAGTCGTTGATGCCTTCGTGGAGAAAACTTAGTCGTGTGGAGTCGATTTTCTTGAGGAGTTCGGGGTAGCCTTTGCGTATTGTTTCCATTTCATCTGCGCCGATTTTGGAGTTGTGTAGTGGTATTGCCTGTGGCAGGTTAGACTTGAGCATGCATGTATCAGGTTAGACGGGACTACTGACCCAGTTCGGCGTGCGCTGGAATACAGTCAAGGATTTCGCAGTCTTCGCTACCTCTGGGATTATCTGGATTGCAGTAGCACCCACACCGATGATGCCGACATCTTTCCCCGCAAAGTCGACAGCATGTTCGGGCCATCGTGATGTGTGGAATGCGTCACCCTTGAAGTCCCGCACACCTTCGATATTCGGTAGTGTCGGTTCGCTCAGAAGACCGATACCCGTGATGAGGAATCGCGAAGTATACTCTCGTCCATTCTGGTCCGTTAATCTCCAGCACCGGTCCTCTTCAATCCAATGTGCCGAGATGACCTTGGTGTTGAACTGCATATCTTCCCATAATCGGTACTTGTCGCAAATGAACCTGATGTAGCGCTCGGTTTCTTCTTGTGGTGCAAAATGTTCGGACCAGGTCCATTCGTCGAGAATCTCCTGAGAGAAAAAGAATCCATATGTGTACGATTCGCAATCGAAACGTGCACCTGGATAGCGATCTGAAATATTGTTAGAAAATAGCTATGAGGAGAGCATTGCGTTGCGTGCGACTTACTCCAAAACCATGTTCCTCCAACTGATGTACCTGTTTCCAGTACTTTTACCTTCACACCCAGCTGGCGCATCCTGTAGCATGCGTAGCATCCTGAAAGACCTGCGCCAATGACGAGCACATCGTAATCTGGCTGCTTAGGTGGCTCGATAGATCCCATGTTGAGCTGTCGAGTATGTAGAAGTTGAGGCGTGAGAATCCCTTGTGTAAAGACTCTTTCGCTAATCTTTAGGTTTACTCTAGTACGGAGGAAGGTACGGGTCGAGCGTTAGAAGTTCTTGCGAGGAGTTTTAGGAGCGTGGTGTAGTCAGTAGTGAGCAGAGATTGTGTTGCAACGAGCTGGCTGGAATGGCAGGAAAGACCGTGAAGACGCGGCTACCATACTTAGTCAACCGAATACTTCTCGAAGCCAGACTCAGACCTGCTCCCGTGATTCAGCATTCGAATGCCCATACAACGAGTTCCCGCCGTAGCCTAACCAAAGTCAGTAGTCTGGTCGAGCCGTACGCAGCCTGCGCATCCTCGGTACCGGTTATGAGGTTGTGAGGCTCTATGCCAGTGATGCAACCACGCAGTAGGCTTCTCGAATTCGAAGCCATCGACTTGTAATTGCCTGCTCATGCATGACAACCCCATACGACGGGTAAGGTCCCTTGCAATCCATAAGACTGGGAGTCCAATTGTGCATCTCCGGTGTTACTTCCGCTCCCGAGGTTGGATCTCGATGTTCCCCGCATCAGGACATGCACTACTAGTACGACCCCAGATTCCGCTAATTTAGAGCCTACGCAAGTGTAGAACATAACCGACATCGTCTGGGTATTGGAAAGTAGCAAGTCGGCTAATTATGCTCAGATCTCGCGCATCCAGGCCCTTCCTTGACAATCGCATCGACGCTTGTTGCGCTTCACGAGCTTGAAACTTGTCAAACTTCACGCTACCGGTGTTCGCGATGAGTAGCTAGCGCTAACGCTCCCTTCACAGCGTGCTTATCCTGCAGTCAACACCTGGCAAGAACAGCATGCGCAAAGCCACGAAATCCACAATCGTGATCAAGCATCTGGACCCGGCCGGGCCTTGAGGCTTAAACGCGCCTCCTACGGTATCGGTGAAAATACGTGATTTACACATAGACTTGTCCACGGGTACTTCACAATACTTCCATGAGGCGAGGGCACTCGGGAAACGTTCTCCGGGAAATTCACAGAAGCCAATCTTTGATGATCGTCTTGCAGAGTTCGCGGCGCGCCCATCGAAACCTGCCCACGTGGTGGGAGAAGTGATCAGCGGCCACATGCATCATTACATCGTGTCTTTTTGCGGAGGAGAGCGCATGCTTGTCGATCGATCATCGGACGATCAATCAATTGGCGATGGCGAGAGAACTTAGGTGTATGTGAGGCTGTTTGATCGTTGGAGCTCAGAATTTCGAGTGCAAGTGAGCTCTAAGTATTCGCAGTGTGTCAGCATTGCGATTACTCCGTCTCTTGCAGGCGAGTTTTGTGTAGTATTCGAAGGTTAATTTATTCATGAACTATTAACGATTTTGCTACGTATGCTAAAGCTATTCCGTCTCCTCGTCGTCCCAGAACACAAAGGCTCGGATCTCAATGCTGGTCCTTGGGTCGCCAACATCTGACTGACCCTTCAATGGGAATGAGGAGTGGACTGCACATTTCGCACGGCCGTCTTTCTTGGAATCGAAGATCTTGAAAACCCAAGCCTCTTCTGGTGTCATGTCGCTCGCATAATACCACCTTTGGTTGGGGTTGTGGGCCATGTTGGTCACTTCGTATCTTGCGGCCGTTTCTCCATTCGACGAGTACTCGGCGCGAGGCTTGTGTGACATGTTCTTGGACACATTTCCGTACTCGCCAGCTCCAGGTGGCGGGAGGTTGGCGACGACAGTGCGGAAGTCGTTCTCGTCGACTGTGCGGAAGTCGCAGAAGGCCAGGGGATCCTTCTTGACCGGCTTCTCTATTGGTGCCCAGATGTTCATGATTGCCCAGCGCTTCTTCATTCTCTTTTCCGCCTCCTCCTCAGGCAGATTAAGGAACATGATTTGTTCTGAACCGCGGTACGATTGATCGACGTGGACAAATCGCTACATGTGATTAGTCACGAGTCGGTGCTGTAGAGGGCAAGCGAATCACATACTGCTGGGTTGTTCTTCGTCACAAATTCCGTGTCCTTCTTCACCTTTGCGTCGTCTTGCGCATCGGCAAAGGTGTTCCTTCGGCACATGTGGGAGACAATGTGCACATACGACGCGCCAGTCCTGTACGAGTTAATGTCCATTCATTGTGGTGGCATGAACAGGGGCCCGGGACAACTCACACTTCCTTGATCTTGTTCTTGACCTCGTCATACCAGACTTGTTTGATCTCGTCCTCGTTTCCAAAGTCCTTCACCTTGGACTTGAATTCGACGAGCTGGAACCCAGCGTTATCGACATTGAATTCGTCCTTCTTGGATCGCAGGTCACTGATGTTCACCTCGAAAGGCACATGCTTCCTACGCTTTTCAAAGGCAGTACCAGGATAAGTCTGGATGATGCCACCATCCTTTGGTTCAAGGTAGTAGAAGAGCGTGGTGGGCTGAACGGGAAGAGGAGCAGCGACGGCCATTGTGAAGGTGCTGTAGATGTTGGTCTTTGCGTGTGCTGTACAAGAAGCGAATATGAAGTTATTTAAAAAGCTTGTAGTGATGTAGAACGGATGTCGGGATTGATGCGGCTTTCTCGTGTCTTTCGGCTATATACGTTCGTCGCTTGAATCAGCGGAAGTCAGAAGTGTTGCCCGGCTGGTTATCACGATCGAACTTCAGATGTTCTGGCGAAAGGGAATTACAAGACGACAGCTCAGTACCCATCCGAGACAAGGCCACGACATGTTACTATGCATGAAGATTGCAGGCTACGTAATGTGTGCCGGTGAAGAACAGGCCACAGGTTTCACGGAGAAAGGCAGTCGGCAGCATCAGCCTATTCACCAGAAGGGTAGCCTACAAGGTTCTCCGCGAATAAGCTCGCACTTCCCCGCATCCGCATGCCCTAATTCGGCTGGATCGCACTTGTTCGCAGGCGTGGTCATGAGTGATGTTCCCGATGAGCGCAGACCTCCACGTGTAATACCAGCGCCTTGGGATCGTGGCTTTTGCATATTGTACCCTACAAAGAGATGATTGCACAAAAAATTGGCAAAAGTGAATTCGAAAGGTGGATATGAAGGTCGAGTGAAGTTCGCACATGGCAGGGCTGCCAGAAATGCCCGTCGCTAATTCGGGGAAGGTGCAAGCTTTACCGAGTTGGCGAGCTCCAGTACTCATTCCTTATCTCGGTTATATCGATCGCCTCGATCCTCCTTCACATCTATTCTGCGCGATTTTCACCATCTTGACACACCGAGTTCTTCTTGGTTCTGGTTGGCTCGAATGCACCTTCCGACACGAATTTGGATTGGTGGACCGCAATGGCACTACTCGAGGCTGGAAGCAACCACCTTCCAAGCCATAAACCCGCCTCCACAATACTGGAACGCACGAGGTACCCCAGATTTCCCCGCGCCAATGTGTAGTCTATTTCAGATTGTGGAGCAAGTGCCCGGGAGGAGCCATGAGAGCACGATGATAGTTCGGCTGTTAGTGTATTTCGAAAGCAATCGAGCATGGGCCCAGACCATCGCTCAGCCCGTGCGACGGCCGTGACCATGTTAGGCGACGAGTTGTGTCTGTAAAGATGAAGTATATGTCTTGCCTAGATCCCTTGTCGTTTGATCATCACCCTCCCCCTTTCGTTTCTTCAAGGTCCTGGGAGCGAGCGTTCATCATGCAAGAAAGCAAGCACTCCGGTTATGCGCACAACGAACATGTGGTGGATCAACACATTGGCAGCCATGACTCCGATGTCAGCAGCAACGACATTGAGAAGAGCAGTCATGGTCTTGACCACAGCGCCGCCCCTCGCGATGACGACGCAGTGACTCTGAAAACATGGGCGGTCGTTGCTGTAAGTTGCCTGCGCATAGACCTTTCTGATCAAGATGTCTAACTGTCGTTGAAGGTACTCGCTGCGTCCTATGGAATATCATTCTTCCCTGTACCCTTCTTCTCCACCATTCAGTCTCAAATGGCTGTCTCTTTCGGAGATCCAGCATCTCAGGGTACATGGTTCACGTCTGTCTATTCAATTGCTGGCACGATTGCGTTCATGTTGTGCGGCGCCAACAGCGATCTTTTCGGCCGCCGGACTTTCATTCTGTTCGGCAACGTTCTCATGTTGATCGGTGCCATTCTTGGAGGAACTTCCCACTCGGCCAAGCAGACTATTGCGGCTCATGTACTCTTCGGTTTTGGTGGCGGCAATTGTCAGATTGCGGCTTTCGCTCTACCTGAACTGCTGCCAAACAAGTGGAGACATATTGGCGTTGTTATTGCAGACGCAGGCATCTACTTTGATGTTATTGTTGGACCTGTTGTGGCACGAATCGCGCTCAAGAACAATGCGGTACGTCCTAGAGTCGCCCCTTTCCAACCCTATTCTAATTGAACGTAGTGGAGATGGGGATACTGGGGCATTCTCATCACTCAGGGCATATCTTGCCTCGTACTGCTCTTCTTCTATTTCCCACCGAAGCACCCACGAGGTATTGCCTGGAACCAAGCTCTTCGCGACCTTGACTATGTTGGTATGGTCAGCTTCACCGCCGCAGCAGCCATGATCCTTTCTGGCATCGTCTATGTCGAGCTTCTCCCATCCAACTCGCCTATCGTCATCGCACTACTTGTGGTTGGATTCGCGGCTCTTGTATTCTTTGCCGGTTGGGAGACATTTGCCAAGCCAAAAGAAGCTCTTGCGCCAACAAGATTGTTCACCGCGAATAAGGGACGCAAACTCAGTGCTCCATTCGTTTGTGCATTCGTCGTCACGATGTTCTATTACGCGAACAACATCACATGGCCAACCATGGTTGGTGTCTACTTCACGACTCCAACCACGACGCTCAACACTGTTTACTGGTTGGCCACGGTACAAGGCTTCGGCATCTTCACTGGCGCTATGCTTCTTTCATTCTTCGGCCGGAAGATCGGTCACTGGAAGTTCCAGATGGGGGTGCCGATCACGATCATGACTTTCTTCGGCGCAATGCTCGCCTACATCACACCAGAACGAAGGGGCATGGGCATCGCCTTCGCATTCCTCTCATCCATGGGCTACGGATACGCTCAGTACCTTTCAATTGCATACGTTCAGTTCGGCGCTGATCAAACTGAGCTCGGCATTGCGGGCGGTCTGGCTGGTGTTGCCAGGTATGCTGGTGGCGCCGTTGCCATCACTTTGTTCTCGACTATCCTTGGTACTGTTCAGAGCAGCTATGCTGCGGTTCATGTCATCGCTGCCGCGGAAGGCGCCGGTGCTACACCTGCAACAGCCCGCGCTGTTCTTGCTGCGTTCCCTCTCGGAGCCGCAGCTTTGGCGAAGGTACAGGGTTTGACAACAGTTATTGCTGAAGCTGCCGGCGCAGCATTCGTACAGAGTTACGTGGAAGGTGTCAAGTAAGTCATTCTGCTCATGGCGTTTCGGAAATGCACACTGACATCCGATACAGAAAAGTAGCGTTTGCATCACTCGGGTTTGGAGGACTTGCTATCATTGCCTGTTTCTTCCTTGAGGACATAGGCCCAAAGATGAACAACCAAATCGAGGTCTTCCTTGAGAATGACGCACAGGCAGAGAAGAACAAGTATCACTAGAGGGAATGTCCCACCAACCTCGCTACTCGAGATATGACGAGGGCGCAGAAAACGTAGTAATGACTATCATCGATTTTGACTGCAATGACTACACCCATTATCTGAAGCCTCATACACTGTAATGAACAATGCACAAGTGCGGGAGCCGGCCGTTGCCCGTATGTCGTTCGTGCCGTGAAGCCTCAATTGCGTGTCGTGTAATTGTGTCTTGGTGACTAGTGCTCCTCAACAGTACGCAGCGCATCTTCAACCTCGCAACAGCCGAATGCCGAGAGAGCGTATCAGATCTTATGGAGAGATGCAGCCGCTAAGCTAATCACCTCATTAGTCTGCCCCGCATCCTCACGCGAAGAACAGCAAGATCAGTCGGCTTCTTCGGTTTCGGTCGGGCTTCGCAATTACATTGACCTCTAATCTTGCGATCTTGAAGTACCATTGTACCTCCGTACCATTATACTTCCACTCCAGCCATCTTGACGTCTCATCTGCATCACAATGACCAAAAAATACTACCTCGATCCCGATTTCGAAGTCTGCGTCCAGCAAACACTGAAAGAACTCGGTGTCTCTCCGGATGCGCCCCCTACTCGCTTTGCACGTGGTGATGTAGAAGGCCGCAGGAAAGGAGCAGGTTTCGCAAGAGTGGTGCTAGGACTGGATCCCGAACCACCAAACATCACCAAGACGCAATATACAGCTCGGGCAGAAGACGGCTATAAAATCTCCATTCTCGCGTATCGTAGGAAAAAAGAGGCGGACGAAGCAAGTTCCGGATTGCAGCCAGCGATCTTGTATCTTCATGGCGGCGGCATGATACTCGGATCCGCGGAAATGTTTGAAACCGTCACGAAGGCTGATGTAGCTGCAACCGGTGTAGCGCATTTCAGCGTGTAAGTCCTATTCATACCATCAACTACACCATCATGCTCACTAGATATCAAAGAAACTACCGCCTAGCACCCGAGTCACCAGACCCTATCCCCGTACGAGATTGCTATGCAGCACTAGTATGGCTCCATCTCAACGCCGCGGAGCTAGGCATCGACAATTCCCGCATCGGCGTAGTCGGACTCAGCGCAGGAGGTGGTCTGGCTGCAGGCGTATGTCTAATGGCGAGAGATCGTGGCTTGAATCCACCAATTGCCAAGCAAATTCTGCTTTGTCCAATGCTCGATGATCGCAATATCGATGTAGACTCTGACCTTGCTCCATTTGCGACTTGGACCTGGGATGACAATTGGACGGGCTGGACCGCTTTATTGGGAGAAAGGAAAGGAACTGATGCCGTGTCTGCGTATGCTGCGCCGGCGAGAGCTGAGAGTTTGGCGGGTTTGCCATCGACATATATTGATGTTGGGACGGTGGATATATTTGCTAAGGAGGATGAGGAATATGCGGAGCGTTTGAGGGAGGCGGGTGTGCAGGTAGAGTGGCAATTGTATGGGGGCGTTCCGCATGGATTTGAGTTCAGGGGGAGGCAGTCGGACATCAAGAAGATTGCGGATGCGAATAGACGAGCGGCGGTGATGAGTTTCTAGATCAGTGTTTCGATACAACTGGTAAGTGGCCATTTTAGTACTGCTATATGGACTATTGATACTTCACCAAGGTCGAATGTTGCTACTTTCTGACATTTTGTGCTCCAGAAGCGTAACTAAGCTACAACGGCATTAGCGAACGGAAGGACAAGCAGAGGAGCACGGCCACTTACCCTTCGCAAATAGCCCCTCCGCCCATTTCTCCAATGCGTCTCTCGCGCTATAAATCGGGATGTGATCGCATTTCTCCCTCGTAACCTCAACTTTCTTTCCCTCTCTCTCTGTACCCTTCCACGATTCTTCAATGGTGTCAATCGCAGTCTATCCGATATCAACAAAATCCCTCTCCATCACAGAATACACAAGACTTACCTGCTGCACCTCTGGCGAAACACACTTATCGTCCTCGCAGAAGAACCAGGATACTGAAACATCTTTGTGTCCAGGATACGTCAACGGATCCATGAAGCTTTGAGCCGAATGCTTGGTCAATAGCTTGGCGAGCTCCGTGCCTTTTTCGGGACTCAGACTGTTGAAGCACAGAGCTGCTGTGTCTTGGTGTGATGGTTGGCGAAGCCAGCCGTCCTGCTTCCGTCTCAGTATGTGCAATTTCATATTCTTACTACGTGAAGCAGACTTGGAACCCAAACCAGCAAAAGAAGGAACACTTACCTCGCCAACCTCCATTGGCGGAGCACCACCCTTGATACTCGTTGCCAGATTCTCCCCAACTTTCGGGACCATCGCGGTCAAATACGCAGCATGAATCACGCCTCCCCTTTTTCCCTGGGCAGCGCGTTCAGTCTTGGTAACGCCTTGAAGGCTCTGGGATGCCGGAATACCGCCATAACTGTGGGCAAAAAGGACGACTTCTTCGCCCTTGTCGGCTAATGCTTCTACGAAGTCATGCACGAACTTGGCGTCATCGTACATGTTTGGCGGTGGCGCGCCTTCCTTGTAGCTGCTGGGGTAGCATGGTGGGTCTAGGGCGTGGATTGTGTAGCCTTTTGCTCGTAGAGGGAGAACGACGGGGTCGTATAGTTCGCTTCTGCCGAAGGAGCCTGGGACGATGACCATTGTGGGTGCCATGTTGATCTGAGAGCTGGAGTTTAGGTGTATTGTGTTGGTCTGTGGTAGATAGCTTTGTATGTCCTTGAGTTATGGTTTGTGCTGATGCTTCTCAGAGGTGGGGTACCGAGGTGCTGTTTTCTTGCGCGCTGATCATCACTTTATACTAGATGACTCTCAGAACTTGCATCCAAAATGCTTATCTTCGTTTCTGGTATTCGAAATCAAGCTCAATGACTCGGAAACTAACATACGTTCAGTCAACGTTCATGCACACTAAGTTTTTCAAGAAGCAGTAAGTACGTGACCAAGAACACGTGCAGTCGGAGGATTATTTTAGCCGCGAGTGAGAGTTTTGGGCACATTTCCAGCATTCTGATCTTCCGCCGGTCAGATCTGACTTTACGAAGTCAGAATATGGGGTAATTCTTAGCCGGATTCATGTTCCCGCTGGCGAGCTAGCCTGGACCAAGACTGGCGGAACAGCGGAAGTCCGCACAGAGAACATCAAGAAGGGTATAAGAAGCGGAGGTCCGCGCATCGTCGACGAAGAATGGTCTGATAGGAATGAAGCTGGTAGATGTCGTGCTCTGAATGTTGCCTCACGGCTTGAAAAGTACGAACGTAGAAGCGGCGAGAATCTGGTCAAGTAGTGCCTCGATACATCCGCCCAATGTCCATCTTGAATTGATCGAAGCACGCACTAGCGCCAAAAGATCACCTTCTTCCTCTACTTTCTCTTAGCCCGGTACTTTCTTGCCTTCTCCGCCTAGAAAGAAATGCTTTCCAGTTTCCAGCACCTCTACATAATCACCAACTCTTATCTCTCCTTCAGACAATGGGGTGACCATCATACCCAGGCACGCACTTTTGCTCCCTTCGTCAATGACCCTGTACTTTCTGAGCGTTGTTGAAGGCTCATTCTTGTCTGCCTCGCCAGTCTCTAGGTCTACACTCGGGAGATTACAGCGTGTCGTGCGACACGACACATGCATTTCGATTGATTCATGAGTCGAGCTAGATGCAGTCGCTGAAGAAATTCGAGCACGAGTCCAGTTATCTTCGTGGAAGGCGGGAGGTCCGGTGATGTAGATGTTTGCGCGGAAGCGGAGGGCGTTGAGGAGTGGAACAACCCATTGCTGCAAGTCGGTCCCGCGAGGGAGCTTGGAAGCTACATCGTGAACAGAAGCGAGATTCAGAATATGCATCGGGTACTGCCATCGTTAGCGAGTGTTTCTCGAGGCTCACAAAATTACCTTGAAACCATGCTAGGCGTAGTTTAATACATACCGAGTCCTGCATCCCAATGACGGTTTGGAAGCCGACTTCCTCCTTCTTTGGCGCACATTTATGGACTTCACGATACTTGTTCGTGTCGATCCGGAACAATGTCACTGGGTTCGATGTTCCAAGCGTGTACTTCAGCTTCGCGAGTATCTCGGGGTCGATCTCGGGACCCACATCCAGGGCCTCTGGAGCATCCTTCCAGATCCGTAATACTTCATTTCTGTAACCTTTGCTCTTGATACGCTCTCTTGTAGGATTGAAAGGCAGTCGGAACTCCAACATTGGTTCAGCTCGTTTTCCCATCTTCGCCGCCAGAATCTTGCCATAGTTCTTGAGTCCCTCAAGCGTGAAATCCGTATCCGGGGAAAACGGGAACCTAACAACAATACATCCCTCGCTCTTGACCCACTCGCCATCTTCTCTGTAGCCTGGTGCTGATTCGTCAGGAACCCAAATCTCAGTTTCAACTTTTGCAAGACGTGGAAACCTCCGCAGAGTCATGAAGTGCCACTCGCTGGTCACTTTGCCTTCCATGGACGGCAAGCCCGTGACGAGCTGACCCAAGGTGAATTGACGATCATATCTCAGCCCAGTGCGGATAACATCGCCACGGTCCAGCTCGACTGGTGCACATGACTTTACAGGGTAGATAAAGAGCGCTTTAACAGTCCATGGATTGGCAGGCGTGCGTGTACCTCCGCGAGCGTATTTCTTTGCGTACTGGTCCTCGAGGTTGCTCTTTCCCTCGAGCCCAAGTTTGCGGCAACCAGCCGGTGGTGGAAGAGGAGCATCGCGTTGACTTAGCGCAAGGATCAGAACCAGGAAAACCGGGAGTAGGGCCACGAGGACGGTTATGAGGAGGGTGGTTGGTGAGGCAGTAATCCCCAGACTAGCCAATGTTTCCTCTATAGACGCCAGTATGTCGTCCAAGGCATTGGTAGTCATACTTCCAGCTCTTGTAATGTGCTTAGGGAGGGTTGACTTTGTTTCTGCGTTCCTCGAAAAGCCGAAAATACGAAAAGGAGGCTCTTATCGCGTATGGCCAAGCGGAGCCAAGCAACCTGTACACCTTCCTAATTTGGACTCGCAGTGAAAGTATAGCAGCTGAGGATTGTCATCGCGGAGCTGTGTATGGACTGCGCGTTGTTTATGAAGATGCACTCGCAGAAAAGAGAGGTGAGGAAGCTACGAGTCATGCATCAAAGCTAGCTTGCTCGCGTGACACCGCGCTTTGCACGCAGCAAAATTGACGTCCACTTTCGCTGCCATAGCTTCACAAACGCGTCACTTTCCCCGAAACGCATCGCGGGCATAGGCAGTGGTTCTATGCGCTATGTGTAGTGACGCCAAATCACGGGATCCATTTGCAGGCACCAGCCAACATCTTCTGCCGCAGTAGAGTCAGGCCTCGACACCAATAAATCTAGTCCAATGGCAAGCCAGGACGCAAATTTGACTTTGCCGTCATCACGTAGGTGCAGACTCCATTTTGCCTTCGTCGCAGGTGCTAACGCTACCCAGACAGACTGCCCACTGTCTCCGCCTCGCAGGCACTCAACAGTCTCAACGCCCGTGGTGCTCGCACTGTGTCAACAGGCATCGTGCAGCTCGACACGCTCCTCGCACCGCCGCGCCTACCGGGCCATGGAGTCTCGGGCGGATACATGCGCGGGAAGGTGACTGAGATATTCGGCCCGTCAGGCGTCGGCAAGACCAGCTTTGGGTAAATACAGCCGTGTCATGCTGTTGCACAAGCACGGGACTGAGGTGAATGAAGGATTCAGGCGGCGGTGAATGCACTGCGCAAGGGCCAGCACGTAGTCTGGGTGGGTGCGTACAGTCCCTTGAGTGCGCGGAGCTCAGCGCTCTGTTGTTGCGCTTCATCATGGCTAATAGCCTGCAGATGCCGCTTGCGCGCCCCTGCTACCCCAACGACTTCTCGATGTCTTCTCTGCATCGCAGGATGCGACCTTGCCTGTCAGCGGGACAGCCGCAGCTTCCCCGCCTGGAATATCTCGAGATGAAGTGAACAGCCACTTCCACCACGTCGCGGCGCCAACACTGGCACATCTGCTGGCTCTGTTCATGCATTCGCCTGCTGCATTTCCTCCCCAGAACACAAGCCTTGTCATCGTAGACTCGCTCTCGACACTCATCGACAGTGCCTACCCCCGCAATGTGGAGGGGAAGAACAAGAACGACCAGTCACGTTGGGCTGCAGGACGCAGATTCAGCGTGATAAATGAACTGATCTCAACCATTTCTCGCTTTGCTGCGCTGCACGACATTGCACTGCTGCTCACGTGTCAAACAATTACCCGCATCCGAGGTGCATCAAGGGCACTGCTCGTCCCGGCAATATCGGGTGTTGAATGGGAGAACGGCGTTTCCACACGTCTGGTCCTCTTCCGCGACTGGGTACGCCAAGGCAAACCCAAGGACAATGCAGACGCCGATAGATTGCGCAAAGCACGATTCGCTGGTCTGCTTAAGCTCAACGGTGTAGCTTTCGCTGAAGAAGGCGGCGTTGGTAGCGTGGTACCTTTCGCGATAGAGAAGGTAAGGCAATTTATCGCCCGCAGACTCTACGATATCAGACATGCAGGATACTGGCATGTGAAGTGATCATCTGCTGACACACAGCAGGCGGGACTTTGCGAAATAAGTATAGGTGACCATGATATCGCGGCGCCCATTGTCCTTGCGACCCAAGCGAGACCCCCCAAAAGGCCATTCGCCGAGGTCGAGGAGGATGCAGGCGAAGAACCCAACTCTGACGAGTTGTACGGCTGGATTGAGGACGACGAGGTGGCAGCCGAGGGACTGCTGATTGAAGAAGGACCCAGCACTGACACTGCAGAAGCTCTACCGGAAGGACGCAATACCCAAATTGCACACCCCTCTACTTCATGAATGCCGGGGTGCATGCTTCGCGACCTACACCGTCGGTGTTCGAAACTGGCTCGTTTCACACCTTTGATGCTTGGCCATGAAACGCTGCTTATCGGAACGTGTTGCTGTTGTCCGGGCGAGCCTCGTATGTCTTTCCTTGTACGAGCTTCTTCAGCTGACAAAGATTCCAATCAAGTCGAAGATCTCGCATCCAGACCGATGACAAGGATATTGATGCCCGCGGTACAGGCTCGCCATTAGCCGTGTGGGGTGCCCCAGGCCCCAGGTTGATCTTCCACATCTTCCGCCAAAACCTCAACTCCCGCTTCTCGGACGTTTCGAACAGCTCTGACATCAGTAACTATCTTGAGCTGTGTCACATTGTTCGATACAATCCTTCTCGCTCTCTGTGCCCTTGTTAAGCAATTCTTCCGGCGGCAAATGCAGAAGCGAGGGGTCCTGCATTTTATCCTCCAACCACACCCCACACCGGCCCTGTGCTTTGAGTTTCGCCACTCAAGCGGTATGGTTAGAGCGGTCGCGTGCAAAAGAAAGCAACGAGTCTCTTTGCTTCAATCACGACCGCACGTGCATCCATCTGACAGCGGCACGCTCGTGCATCTAGGTTCGGGGAAGCGCTGCCGGGACCCAGCGCGGTGGTACCGCTGACCGGCAAAACTCGTGCTCGTTTTGGATGCCATGGCGGTGGTGGCGTACGGAGTCTGGGGATTCTGGTGGATGCAGCGGGGTGAAATGCTCATTTAGGCGTGGGGGTTGGAAAAACAAACTTGCTCAAGAGGCGTTTCACAGCCAGTCGCTTGAGCAAAGGGCAGCCTCCTGACATGCTGATAGGAGCATGAGGAATGGGACTAGGAGCTGTGACGGTCCGCGTTCGCGACGATTATCGCCACCTACATAGCGATCCTCCTCAGGTGGAATCTGGACCCTTCATGGCGCCGCAACACGGTCATCGATGCCCCGGATTACAATGGGAGTACGAGGCAGATGTACCGATCTTCCGGCAGTCGTCAGGGCACTACGGCTCACGGCATCGTCTCGCGCGAAGCGCGCACACGGGGGTAACGCAACCATTCTGGTCCTCCAACTTTCACTGCCCCTATACCGTATGTCCGCTACATGTCGTGGGGTATGTTTCAATTATTGTAACGAGGCTCCGCGGCGTCGAATTCAATAGCGTTAAAGCAGCAAGATAATGTGCATGGCGCCCGCGTCGCTACTCTCAAACCGTCTCTCTTGCCTCATACAAGGTGAGGCGCAAAAGGTGTGATCTGTCACCATGTCATCTGACCTGGCCCCGTGTCTCATGTCGCCTACCTACATGGGCGGTGCTGTACCCCACGAGCTCGCTACCAGAATCCGAACACTGTACGCGATTTATCGTTGCCAGTAGTGGTGTTGCGGAGATGTGATATCTACGGACACGGAGCTGTGCAGTCCACGCTTGGCATACCTCGTGCCGAGTTTCCTGGGGAAAGCGTGGGAATGATCGACGTTGTGATAGTGTGCCATGCACAATCGACGATAGGATCTGCAGATACAGATTGGAAGTCATCTACTTGTGACACTGATTGTGGAGAAGCGAACCCGCATCCTGCCTACCGGGAGCGAATCTTGCGTGCAATGATGCAAAGGGTGCTTTTTTTCGCGACATCTCTTGTCCTTATCGCGAGGTGAAGCACACATTGGCGAGCTCCGTAGTCAATAAGTTGCAATGCTGCTTGCTTGCATTGAATGTATCACACCGACCGACTCGTCTCCATGTGCACTTATCAATTGACCTGTACGAAATCATTAGCATGGACACTTTTCCGGGAATGAGCTCTGTCCTTCGTCATCGTGCAAGCAGTGTAATAATACGCGTTGACAATCAATACTTCTAACTTGGTACATCGATTTCGCCCACGGGTGTTGACAATGCGTGAGTCAACCACATCGTCTCGATCTCTCGCATGCGCAATTGTCATCGACAGTCGGTGGAAGATAGTCTCATGTAGCCGGAAACCGTATTGAAAGAAGCGAGCCTCCATAACCCGTCAGTGTCGGTCGAGTTTACACCACTACTTCACTATGTATGCATGGAGAGTCTCTGATACCGGCAAAAGCTCGCGACGTGAGAATCCTTCAAGCGAACTCACGATCCGCGAGCGAAGTCAAAGCCGTGCAAGCGACATGAACGACGTTGATGCAGCGTTAAGGCATCGCTATATGCTGACACAGGTACATGCGATGCGTTTCTGTGTAACGACCAAGATACATGCGGCGATGTACTTCCGTTGTTTCATGACTTCCGTTGTTTCATGACTTCCTTTGGGTATATAATGCACCCCACTATACCTTGAAGCAGTGTGAAGCACGCGCAATATAGCTCAGTTCTGCGTGGTATGAGGCTGAGGGGTATGTACTGTGTTTCGTACCCTCGCTTACGTCAAGCCCAGGAGTGAAGTCGCGGGGACTGGTTGTAGAAGATTGAAAAGGACAATTTGTGCATTTGGAATGTCGTGCCTTGTTACTTCCTTCGCATTAGCATCGGGGACTGGCCGGCTTCTGATTGTCGGCTTTCGGTGGTCAGCAGTTGGCTGTCGGCCTCTGCTCATGGATGACTCGTGTTCGGTGGTACTGGAGCATTCGGCGATACCACCGCGGCACTCTCGTGTTGTTGTCTGATCATAGTGTGGCTTCCGGTGGACTGCTCCAGTGGAAATGGTCGAATAGGAATGCTCGATGGTGAAGCTACGCTAGCATACCGTCCATTGTGGACTGCAGTCACGCCAACGGCGTTCGTGGTTTAACTTCAGGTCAGCTAGCTTACCGTATCGTCTGTAGGCATCTTGACTACTAATTGATGCGCTTCCGGTGCTTCTTTGAGGCCGAGACCTAACAAGCGTCTTGCGGGTAAGATACCTTTCTGGTCGTTCGGTCGTTGTGTGCAGTTTAGCAGTCTACACCTCTGAACTCAGTGTCTGCCTCGAATTCTGGAAAGGTGCCGATTGAAGAGTGCTGATCTCAGGAATCGAGTGACGTCGTAGCGTACATTGATCGGATGTAGGTTATCTTGCTAAATCTACCCCACGATTTGGTCTGACCGCTCCCAATGGCGTGATCATATCCGCGGCCGTACGATTGTCTTTTGGCGCTGTTAAACTTCAAGGCCGTGTGGAGAGAGGTCCTCTACCCCACCATCCCCAGACTCGCTATAGTGTTCGTTCGCCCGTATGTTGACGCCGTTGAAAGTCTAATACACGATTATTGAGAGAAGATAAGAGAGAATTAACGTTTGGGAGATATGATTGGAGAGACTTAAGTAAGGTAATGCATAGTGCGATCGGACAGAATGAATGAAACAAGTGGAAATAAGATAGAACAAACCACAACCTACTGCACGAATGGCTGATGCTTCCTCGTTTACAGCGGCAGACGTGGTTATCTGCATGTGCGAATTGACTCTTCATTGTCATCAGAGATTCGTGTTGTGTTGGCTCTGATGTTGTTTGTGTCGAGTCAATGTTTGCGTTCTTTGCCGAAGTATACCGCGGTGTCATTAATTCCACGTGCGCCATGCACCTCAAGGCGGCGCTAAGGTTTAAGGATACCTCAACCATCGGACGACATCCATGACCGGCAATTCTGCCGTAGTGCAGATCATGGCATGGCCTTAGTATCAGAAAAAGCGCCGGGCGATGACATCAACTGCGATCTTCTCGTGGGTTTGGAGTCGTCTTCCGAAAAACGTTGCGACTGATGTCACTTATCAATGTTCCTGGATCGCCTTTGCTATGCATCGGTCCTTCAAAACTTTTGGCAGGTGTAACTTAGTGCGGGGCCCCATGAAGCTTAAACTCGGATAATCGATGCCTGGTTGAGGTTGAGATCATCCACATCATCCGAGTACGCGTAACCTACTATTTTCATCAGTGCAGGAGAAAAGCACGTCAGTATGATTTGGGGGATCCGGGGAGTCGCGGTGAGAAGGATAGATGTCGATGACGAGCCAGCATGAGCGCATCACACTTGTTGGGCGACGACGTGCAAAACCTGCTCAGCGGGGTGCCCATCGCAACAGTGGGCTACGACCATCGGGAGAACAGATATACTTGGCAAAGACGTTCTGACGAGGGAGCAGACGTCGCAAAGCAATACGACCGCTTGAGCGCAAGGGAATTTCGCGAGGAGATCGTGAAACTCGACCGCATCCCGTGCACATTTTGCGTTTGCAGCGCTGACTCGAATTGCGATGGTAGAACGTCGGCATTGAAGCTGAAAGTTCAGGAGGCGGAGTATGGTTTCGAAGGCGTTGTACTCGACAAAGGTGTGTCAATGGTACCTTGCATACCCAAGCATGTCGGATTGCTCCAAAAGGCTCTAGCTTGACAGATGTAGCATCTGGCAGCGATGGACCCATTCTTTCACGTTCCGACAATGCCCGAAGTCGTCTTCCACGTGCGGCGCTGAAGTGACGTCCTTTGTTGGCGTGTGGATTTCGCGGCTCGGAAAAGGCTTTTCTTCGGATTAAGAACCCCAGGCGGCAGGCTGTCTCCATCAGTGGGGCGGGCTATCGAAGGGCTAGCAACGCTTTCAAATTTTTCGAGAAGTACTGATAAGAATAGCGGACCCAAAGTCACCAGGGTTTGTTGGGATGCGACATCGCCATGTGCGACTAGAATTCGACTTGAACTTTATGAAGTGTACGCAGTCGGACCTCAAATGCGCAGGGCCGCCTAAGTAACAATACCAGAAGCATGGGGCGTCATTCGCGGAGTAGACGGTCCGCGCAGGGCAGCAGGGCTTTGCAGGAGAACGCCCTGAGCCCCCACGATCTGGTGCGGAAAGCCAAGGATAAGGGTGCCCCGCCATATCGAACCCAGACGAGCGACTGGAGATACGGCGCCCAGCGGATTTCGCCTGGCTGGAGTGCGCAGCCAATCTGAATCGCGGACAGCCTGTCGTGATCCAGACAGATCTCTCGCGTGCTCTGCAGGTAAATGAGCAGACGGAAGAACAAATTCTGCCTGTATCGTCGGTTGGGGCGGTTCTCGGCAGAGTTGGCCCTGCGTGGGTTCACCGACTTCACCTGAGACCTGGGCGATGCATCGAAGGCGGGCCGTAAGGGACTGATGCAAGTCGGGTCGGTAGCACCATGCTCGCGATGCTTGGCCCTTCGTCTCAGTGCATGCAGCGATATCGCGATGTGCTCCTGAAGGTATGATGGGCGGCATGATGTGGGCAGACAACGTTGCTTTTGCTACGCTTATAGTACCCCAGAGTCGAGTCCCCACACGCCTCTCCGCCCTCCTCCCAATCGGGGCCTCCAAAGGGATCTCCTGTGGTGGAACACACAGCACGCCACCTGGGTAAATGAGTGCTGGAGTTGGAGACTCCATTGGTCATCGACTGTGACATGTGTGAGAGGACAGAGTGGGAGATCGCCCTCACCCTGCGAGGCCAGTCCCAGGATCGAGAATGGTGCTGAAGCTGCCCTGGACATGTCACTGGAGAGGAGGCCAGCGAGGGAAGAGAGCTCGTCTGCCTTGCATGCGGTCAGAGTGGCATCCTGGAGGGTGATTGATTGCTTGCTGCTGGGTTGCTGCTGCTCAGACGTCCAGTCACCGTGACACGCAGCTGCCTCGTTGCACATCTATGCCTGCCTGCTAGAACTGGAGAGAAGGAAAGAGCAACTTTGAACGGGGAAGGAACACCTATCACAAACGGCAGGCACCAGGTCGTAATTCCCAAGATACCTTCTCCGCAAAACAAAATCCACACCAGCATCTTTCCCCGTTCTCCTCACATCGCCCTCATCCCCATCTTTCGATGCCAGCACTGCCACACACACCACCCGCGTCACATCATCTGTCACGTCGCACCGGCTGTCCGCTGCCTCGCCCTGCTCACGTACGCTGGCTGCTGGCTGCGCTGGCTGCAAATCAGACGGGGCCCCTTGTCTTATCAGCAACACACGTTTCTATTCTCCACCAAAGCCTCACGACAGCCACTGCCACCATATCGGCTCTGCAGCGCGCACTCGCCGACGTTCACCGCTACAGAAATTTCAGCTGCAAATTTGTGCAAAGCGGCGGCTCTCCCAACATTGCGTGCTCCACCTCCTCATCCAAGTAACAGCGCCGCGTAGGGCAAGTTCCGCGCGCACGACACCTGCAGTCGCATTCTGATCCTGCACCGCCATCCATCTCGAGCCACATCGCCCACCGCGAAAATCAAGCCGCCCGCCATCGCGACATCCAGCTGCCCCCTGCATCGGCGTGCACTCGGCTCCAGATTACGGGCTCTCCGCAACAGTCATCTCTGGCAGCCCCGCTAAGCTGATACCGTCCGGGCAGCCAAGCCACTTTGGCGCCGCTTTTGTTTCTCAATTCTCGCTCCGAGCGATCCTCGTCTGCGTCAGCACGTACCCTCGTCGTCACCCCCACACAGTCCGCCTAGCGTCCCTGTGCTCTCCATTCATACATATACCCGACCCCCATCCCCTTCCCCCGACTTTCCACGTTTGATCGGATCACATGTCATCCTCTACCTCGCAGCTAGGTTTGAGTAACCTACTCAACCCAGAGTCGACCACTGAACAGCAACAACATTCTTCCACACCAACTACCCAAACTTCAATGGCTACCGCTACCGTGAGCCTCATGGCTCCGCTGCTACAGAACGCCTCTCAGCAAGGCCACGATGAGCCTCGACAGGACCTTCCCCGCCCTTACAAGTGCCCTCTCTGCGACAAGGCCTTCCACCGTCTCGAGCATCAGACTCGTCACATTCGCACGCACACTGGAGAGAAGCCACACGCCTGCACCTTTCCGGGGTGCACAAAGCGATTCTCTCGATCTGACGAACTCACTCGGTAAAGTCTGCCCACGTACTACTGCTTTCGTGCTTTTACTAACGTTCCACAGTCACTCGAGAATTCACAACAATCCCAATTCAAGGCGAGGCAAGGGCCAACATGCCGCTGCCCACCAGGCTGCTGTCGCCGCTGTTCAGGCTGGCCTCATGGAGCCCGGATCTGGCCTCGCACACATGATGCCCCCACCAACAAAACCGATCTCGCGCAGTGCTCCCAGCTCGAATCTTGGTTCTCCCAACGTCTCGCCTCCCCATTCCTTCTCCAACTACTCGCCTAACATGGGCAACGACTTCGCGGCGTATCGCCAGGGTGGACACAGCAACAGCACCAGCCCCAACGGACTCTCGAGGCCCATGGATCTGCTTGCAGATGCAGCTTCGCGACTCGAGCAGCGCCCTCACCACCAGTCGTCAAGTAGCAGGCACCTCACGAGTGGTTACCATCCATACAATCACCGCTTGCCAGGACTTTCCCAGTATGCGTACTCTTCGCAGCCAATGTCAAGATCGCACTCGCATGAGGACGACGACCCGTATGCGCACAGGATGACGAAGAAGTCAAGACCGGGTTCGCCGATGTCAACCGCCCCGCCTTCGCCAACATTTTCTCACGATTCCGCTAGCCCCACACCCGACCACACGCCGCTTGCGACCCCTGCGCACTCACCCCGACTTCGACCGCACGGCTTCAGTGACCTGCAATTACCTCATTTGCGTCATCTGAGCCTCAATCAGAATTTTGTTCCTGCGCTTGCACCCATGGAGCCTTCGACTGACCGAGAGGAGCGCTACATTGCGCCGCAGTCGTCCGGGCTACGCATCGGCGACATCATCTCGAGATCTGAGGGCGCACAGCGAAAATTGCCTGTCCCGCAGGTTCCGAAAGTCGCTGTCCAAGATCTTCTGAACGGACCCAGCAATAGCGGATTCTCGTCTGGAAATTCGTCGTCAACCCCATCATTAGCTGGAGAAGATCTCACGCATCGCACTTGAGCTACTCCTTTCACACAGCATGGGTCGGTGTTCTGAAAGCATTGCTAGGATTTCATCATTTTGTTTAGCGCAGCGATGGTTTGGCCACGATTTTAGACACTTAGGGTTCACGAGCAATAATGCCTGGAGCACACGACGATTTTATCCTCACAACTCTACTTCAACTCTCGGGTCCGTTTCACGACTACCACTCGACCAATAGATTTCATTCCGCTTCAATACCCCGCGAATCCAAGCGATGAGCCGTCTTGTATAAGTTCCACTCAGTTTTGTTGGCTTTCAGGCCCAGGGCGTGTAGGGATGTCTGCTTATTGGCAGACACGATTAGGTAGAATACCTCAACTCAGCGCGTAATGCAAATGTTATGCTAATGCTTGCCAATACTCCACAAGTATTACGAGATGGTTAGGTGATGTGAAATCCTTGCGCGGTTGACGTGATCCTGGGCCCGAGTGATGCAACGAGAATCATTTGTAGCAGGGAACTAGGCACACTATCCAGGGCTCTGGGAAAAGCCTATCTCTCCATACGACCACATTCAGCCCTCTTCCCCGCAGATACATGGCGGAGGGCACCGCATACCTTGGAACCGTGTGGGAGGGACTATCAGGAGAGCATCACAGATCACGACAAATTCTCCGCACTTTGCCCACATTCTGTGACACGCAGCCCACACTGCGGGTTGTCTCAGCCCGATTGCCGCTACATGCGCAGACATGGCGGTGAGAAGAATGGAAGCATCGCGAATCACTGAGTGTGTCCACGCCAGTCATGTCTCATTCACCCTTCATTGTGCGACCACACTAGCAGGGCACTCCACAGCTGGTACTATTATTGTTCCATTCCCTCCCTGGGGGCGCAGGAGGGAGGGACGCGATAAGCTCGAGTGAAGGAATTCGTACTCCGCACTTCTCCGCATTGTATCAGGGACAAGGTTGCGGGCAAGGTGTCATCACTCGCTAGCGCCAATCACGACAGGGCAGGTGCGCCTCGCGGTGGTCGAGGTTGCCGAACGCGGAAGGTAGCGACCAGTAGTGACATGCTCTTTCACTCGCATCACAATTTCCGCGTGCGCATCCTGACTGAGGATCTATCGACTGCCCTTATCACTCTTCGCCGTCGGCATCCGTCGGGCTACGACTCGCACTGCACGTTACGCAGCTTCTTGCGAGTCTGTCAGATTTGGGGGCGCAGCTGTCTCGGAACACCATCAGCGCCCAAAACCGTTGTCCAGCCAATGTACATCTGCATTTGTACCTTATCTGGCCCGGCTACTCTGGCTGAATGCAAAGCGCACTTGGATATGCACCCCAGACTGGAGCAAAGTATTCTCCACATTTCCCTATCTCTGCGGCACGACGATCGCCGGCGCTCCCAAGGCCCGGATGTTCGAATCGGCAGGTATGGCGGGAAGTTTTCCGCCCTCGTCGCGATGCCAAATCTAATACGCGATCTCATGGCGTCCTGAACGTTTGAGCTACTGGAGTGAGTCGGCCCGGGATGCGGACATACGTCAATGCAAGCCTATCTTGAGGAAAAAGAAACAGTGTCTGCCTAGGCAGGAGATGTCGTCCGATAAATGTCCTGCTTTTGTTGCGATGAGAAAGGACGAATGGCGTCATCACACGCTGCTAGCATATTCCAGGAAATTGTCAATTCGACCTGCGACCAACTCACAAGTCAGCGATAACACCACCAATGTTCATTCGAAAACGCACATCGTGCTCGCTAGCACGAGATGTCAGCGCACGATAAGCAAATCTCTCTTCTCCACTCTGCCATCAGGTAAGGAAGAGCTTTCCAACCTATCCGGTGGCATACGCCCACAACAGCCTCCATCTCACTTCCACAGATGGCGCGTAGACACTGGGGCCCTTTGTTGATGTGAACAATCTTGACCCAATCCCCGCCCCTGGCTGACTCGACCCCGTCTAGCGACCTTCTAGATCTTTCCCACAAGCGTAACCCGGCCGATCCTGCTCGCATTCCCGGCTGGACTGTGGGGTCTCCGCACTTCCGCTACGTCTCACACTTGCCCTTCTTGCACCCGCCGCAGCCTGGCTAGGAGAGTGGAGCGGATAAGGCTCGGTCTGTGCTTCTCCAGAGGATCTGTGGCGGGCAGTCTTGTCGCATCGAGGTCACAAGATATGTTCCGAAGAAATTGCGCGAATGAGGGGGCGAGAAGTTGCACGTCGTGAGTCGTGATCCGGAGGATATCCTTCTGGATCCGGTTGCGGTTCCGCACGGGCAGGATCTCGATCACACGTAAACAGCGGCATGTGGAGGCCAGCTTACCCGCATCAGCATCAGCATCAGCATCGCATGTCAGTGGACCTCTGATGATATTGGATGTACTTTCAAAGGGAGCTGAGAGACCAAGCACGCGAAGAGGCCCGCTTGCTCCGCTCGCTCGCTGCACCGAGGGGCAGAGGAAGAATTCTGGCTTGGACGCGGCGGCGATGTGGAGTCCAACACCAGCGCGATCCTTTCGCCCTTGCCCTTGCGTCGCCCCCTCCTGTCAAGCTTATTCCACTCGTTTGTTCACGCTGGCATTCTCCGTTGAAGCACAACGGAAAAATTGCAAATCATACCTTCGAAAGTACCTGTTGAGCTGCAACAGCAAGCAGTGTCCAATCTACATCCCGCGACGCGCTGCAGACCATGTACGCTCGCAGGATCTGGCACTACGTTATTCATCTACGGAGCCAGGTCGCTGGAATTCGAGCCGGGAAGCGAAGCAGTACCCAGGTTGTGCTTCTCGCGTCGCTGCCTAATCTATTTTGCAGATCAGGTACTTTCAACAGTCGTATATGAGAAGTGCCCTGTATACGATGGTGAACCGGCGGTCAGAGCTGCGAGAGGGGTCATACGTTGGTTTGATGTTGACATGCCTCAACAGCTGCAGTAAACAATGCTCCATCTATCCGAGTGCGACGGCCTCAGCTCACGATGCGGATGATAGGACGTTGCTTCACCTCGACGACGTCGCGCTCGTAGCGGCCATTCCGCCGGAGCCAAATACCGGCGAAGCATCGCAGGTCTGATCAAGCTACAACTCACGATCTCTCCACCAAGTCTGACTTCATTATGACGACGTCTCATGCGCTTTTCACATGTTCTTGACAACGACCACGTATCAATCTTGCGCGCATGCACGTCAACATTGCGATTCACACGCTGGCGTATCAAATGCACATGAACATCTGCACTTCAATCAAGGCAGCAACTTCACCACCAGTACAACACCACGTCGCTATCTCCTTATCTTTTTCAGCGCCCTGTTGCGACCGCACCAACACGCGCTCAATCTACCACGCGCGTCTTCGCCAATCTGCCAATATGGTCGGGTAAATATCTACGCGCGCACGATTGATGGAGAAGCGAGACGGACACGTTGCTACGCATGCATGTCAGCGGACATCAAACCAACTTTCTGCACAGCTCAAACACTCGCCGAGATCAACTTTTCTCAGTCGTCAGTCGTATTCTCAGACGCTTTGCCACTACTAGAGCATCTGCATTTGTTGGGAGCGGAGACGTGCTTGTACCTGCATAGCGTCAGTCGGAGGTTATGCTGCGCTCACACCAGGCTCCACGCTCAACCTCCGATGCAAGCACGGTGGCATGTCGCTGGCATGTGAAACCCATCCGAGCTGAATGAACTCTCGCGACCCCCACGCCAGCGTACTTTTGCCCCGGATGGTGTTCTCGAAGTAGCGCTGCGTCTCCCAACGGATTTCCTGACTGGACATTTGCCGGTCCGCGGTACCGCGACTGGTACCTCGGGCTAAGTACCTCGCCGCTGGGTTTATGCGGATGAAGACCACCGCGCATGTACCGGGGACATGCCCCCATGCGCATACCCTGAGGTAAACACGTTTCGGATTCGACGCTCTTCATTCATCCGCAGCCTCCAGTGTGGCGCAGACGCTGCTGATATCGGCCTTGCACTTGTGCCGAATGGTCCTTTGACTCGTTGAGTGTGAGAGCTGTCGGAAAATCAAAGTGCGGCTCTGCGCTTGAGATCTTCCGGTGGTTTGAGGTGCTGAGTCGTGATGTGGAGTAGCTCGGAACATCTTGGTACGTACCGTTTCCTATCTCTTCGACGCGACCACAGAGACATGACTACAGATCACGTGGCTGGTTCTAAGGGTCGACATTGCCCCATGGGTCAGGCCGACTGCCGATGGGAACCGACGGACCCGAGGATGTCGACTATCACACCATACCGGACGCTTTTTGATGTCAATGGTGTTGCGTCCCACTGGCAAACGCCATGGTACCCGCAAGCCCGCGGTGTATCGACGCATTACCCGCGGCTCCTTGACAATAGCGAACAAGCCCGGCACTGTTGCGCTTGTGATACCGGCTCTGCACATTGATCAATCAGGGCACAACACGTCTTGCGAAGCACTAGCATTCCCGACATCAGTCCTTCGATGATGAGACAAACATATGACGATCTGGTCCCACGCTGACTATCTGTGTTCGAGGCTCTTCGAATATTCATAGCGCTGTCGTTGCATGCTAACGTCGCTGGACAACACAGCCCAATATTACTCTATGACCGGTTTGTTGACGAACCGCATGGGCAATTACTGGGAGTTGTCTCTACACAACGAGTATATGCATGTCTCTTACTGTGTGCATTTGCATTAGGGTAAGCATGACTTCGACAAGCTCACAAGTCTCCTATGTCGCGTGATGCTAACGTAAGTCTTATCGCTATGTTCGTATGCAGCATAAATCCAAACTGCTCGAGAATGATACCTTTTCGCGAACAGCCACAATCACTTTTGCAAGGTGACAAATTCCATTATTACACGCGGGGTATCAATGCTTTCTTTAGTCTCTTCCATCCTCTCAGCCTTTTCTGACATCGTCACGCACGGCTTGCTTCCTCTCTCGTCCATATCTCAGATATCAGTCGTATGCCTCTGCCATGATTTGGGTGTCCTCCTTATATTGAAGCATCGCTTGCTTCCTCTCTCATACAAATTACTGGGGTCCTAATTGCAAGCCTCTTCCATAAAGTCCAGCGCAGCTATTCCATATCTCGTCAGCAAACTTGTCCATTTCCGCAGCACATCTGCTCAACCTACCGAGATTATCCGCTGCACCACACGTATCCGCCGTACACGCAGCGACGTCATCGAAGAAAGCTCCACACAGACATTTATCGGATTTGTTCGGATCGCAGCCTGCGGTTGCTGCGGCTTCGTTCCAGCAGTCCATCTGCGATGTCATTAGCCGGAATCCTCTGAAGCGTGGTAGGCGTATGAGGACGTACTGGACATTGCCCTATCCCAGCGACGCTTGATCCTGTGCTGTCGCGCCGGAATAGTGGTGTGATGGGTGGTGTGCGTCCCACGACTGGCGAAGCGAGCGCGACTCCCACGGCGCTGAACAGCACTGCGACGAGCGGAAGTGACGTCTTCATCTTGCAATCGTTAGCTGTATGCGGTGAAGGTAGCGAATGACGAAGCTGTGCTGCGATGCTCCTGCAAGCTTTGATGAATAACGACAATTGGATTGAAGCTACAGCACTCCAACATACAGTTGCGCATATAATGCGAGTGGACGTCTTATAAACGAGCAAGGCACCTCGAAGCGGCTGCGCGCGTATTATCACAGATGCTATTGCTCATGCGTGTCGTGTTTCGAGTGTTCATGCGTCGCCGCACCATCGGTTACGGATGGTGTTGAAACGCGCCACCGACTGGGGTTATCCTCCACCCATCCACGACGAAGTCCAACCACGACCGAGTATTCGCGATAATAGACATTCTAGAAGACTTCAACCTACGGGTGGTGTGGAGGTGGCGCGATTGATCTTCAGGCTCGAATTCCTGCTCTCGCCACAGGGTTCAGAGTGCAGAAAAACAAGAAGAACAGCGCATGCCACATTCATCCCAGGCGAGTACACGCAACCAGCTTGCGTCAAGCACTGATAGCTCCGATACGATACGTCCAAGATCTTGGTTGCCCTGGAGCTGTTTCGCGCATGAGTGCACTGTCTCGTTACTTGCCGGTAGCCGTGTGGTTTCATGGACCGCTTCGGGTACCTGAGTGTCGTGTCTGAGGCTGGCGCTTCATGATGGGGTAGTGTTGCCTCAGTATGCAGCCAAGTTTGAAGAGAGGTAGGCGTGGTGTAGAGTGGTGGGGCTTGACTGTGGGTGTCGGTGTGGTTGGGAAGGATTGTTTCGCATCATTGTGGCGAGATCCGTGGTGGGATGGTGTTCTTCATGCGTACAAAGAGGTAGTATGAGGGCTGGGAAGAGAAGTTCGAGTGGTTTGGACGGTGTTGGGCTTGAGAGGTGAGAGGTGCGATGGACCTGGTAGGAGAAGCGACTCGTTGTCTTCAGGTGTAACAGAGAATCTGCACTTCAAGTCGATGTCTGAATATATCTCAACCATAACCACCTATACCACAAATCATTCATTTCTCTCCATGCGATCCTTCCAAAGCTACTTCCTAATGTCCCTCAATACATCAACCACCCCCACTTGACCGCCCACTCCTTCTCCATCTTCCACGCCGTCGGATCCCACGCAGCCTCCATCCCCTTGCCCCTACCCGCCGTCTCAATTCTCCAACTCGGCATGGTAAATAAATCCTTCAGCAACTCTTCCTCATCGATCGCGCCAATCAGCCGAATCAAACTGTCCCGCATGCGCGGAAATGGCAACCGATCAAACCACCGCGGATGCACGACTTGCAACTGCGTTTCCGTAGGATGCAAGGCGGGCGGATGGTTTAGTGACGGCTGCGGAGACCGAGATGAGAAGCAGATACTGCAGGTTAGGCCGAGGATGGAGCCGTTCAGGTACAGCGCGGAAAAGACGTTGAGGGGTGGGGAAGGTTGAGATTGGGGGGAGAGGAGGAGGGGAGAGAGGTAGGAGGCGGTCGATGGAGAGAATGTGGAGAGGGTGGTCAAAGATGAGTCGACGGCAAGTGGGTCGTTGGAGAGTGCGGGATCGATTGGGTCGAGGGGATGGAAGTGGTCCAGTAAGAGAGCGGACATTGTTTCCTCGTCTGATCTTTGGAGGTTGGTCTGATCTTGGTCTGTGGGTAGGACATCCGAATCTCGTGACGAGTTGCAGTTGCATTGTTCTGATGGATGCGTCGAAGAATCATGGTTTGTCTTGTCGATGGAGCGCAGCTTTGCTTCACGCAGTCGTTTTCCTTGAACAGATGAGCTTCATCGCATACAAAACGTTCTATCGCATGAGGACCTACGTCTTGCTCTTTGTGCTAGTCGATCTTGAATCTGCTTTCTCTTCTTCGCATCCGTGACGTGCTGCCAACCATCGTCCTTGGGATCTGTTCTGCGCACCATTTTATGTTTTCTCTGACTCTCGCTAGCGCTCTAAATGCAAATCTGAATGCAATCTCAATGTCAGAAATGGCATCTTTGCTTTCATGAAGTGTTGTGGTCGCTGCTTACAAATGCGCGTAAGCTAAGGTTGGTTTAGGCGTGCTGCCTTTTGTGGAGAAGGATGCATTTTCCGTGACGGACATATGCATGACTATGCGATATCCAATTTCGTCCGGGCATTACAAAATTCCCATATCATATGTTTGGAGTGGTACTTCGATGGGGAAGATATCTGGCTCTATTGCGATTGCACGGGTGTTGCTGAGTCATGCGCTCCACCAGAAACGCTTGCGACACACTCCTTCCCGGTCCCTTCCCATCTCCTTTTACTTCACGCAACTTTACGTTCATTGCAATGGTACACCCCTTAGCTGCATAGATTACCTCATTTCTTGAAATGGTGACTACATGAGTCAATCAGATTGAAAGATCGCACGACTTCGGGAAAGCATGTTCGTGAGGCTGAGATCTATCCCCCATCTCTGCTGCAGGCGGCAGCAGCCGAGGAGCTGAACACAGCCTTGGGCGTCGCGGGGGGTCTGCAATCTCACATCGCTTTTCGCATCTTTAGCGATGCATCGCGTACCATTACGGCATGACTGATCCGTTGTCAGTAACCGCTAGCGTACTCACCCTCCTTACAGTCTCTGTGCAGGTGTTGGTCCTCCTAAAGCAGTTTCGCGATGAGGTCGAAGTTGTGGATGCAACTCTCACCGGTCTGCTCGGCGACGTAGCAGGCTTCCAACAGGTCCTCGAGTCTATGCGAGACACCTTCGACCAAGATGATATCAAGGGCAACATACAAGTAACGGGTCACGCTGGAAACCATTGGAAGAATCTTTCTAGATCTCTGCATGACGGCACGAGGACTTTGCAGCAATTGACAGCCTTGTTGGAAGGCATCAACAAGACAACATCATTTCTGGATGGCCCGAGGAAGCAGCTTAGATTCAAGAGTGCAATCGATCAAATTGCGACCTATCGCGAACAGATCCAATCATATCGCGCCGCATTGCAACTGTCTTTGAGTACGATCATTTTGTAAGTCACTTTCACCATGTTCTGCTTCCATTTTCCACCTTCAATTGAGTAAGCCTACGATAACCAATACTCTTATACCTGATCTGACACCAACGCGAAGTGGGTAGAGGGTACGGCAACGATAGCTATTGTGACTAATATGTCACAGATGGAATCAGGTCACATTCCAAAGGGCTACAGACGAGATACCTGATAAGATCATACCCACGCTCGACAAGCTCTATGATGAGTTCCGCATTCTTGGCGCATCTCTTAATGCTAAGATCGAAAGCCTTCAGACATCGATCGAGCTACAGAACGATGAGAGCACCGAAGAGCTGACCTCAATGAGCAATTTGAGAGAATGTGTCCGCTCAGCCGCTGATGTAGTCTCGACAGCCTCATCAACCCTGACAGTGGACATGGTCGAGAGGACGTCCGTCCGACATGGCTCTGACTTTGGGGATGTTTTCCTCAAAGACACCAATGAAACCATGCTGCGGTGGATGTCGTCCAATACCGTGTATGAGTTTGAGGATATGGTACCGCTACCCGATCCTCCAGAGGCCAGCACCGGCGATGCCAATACGGAGTATCAGTCTGACAGTGACTCTGACATCGAGACGGAGATGATCAAGGCTTTGTTCAATAGCGCGAAGAAATTGAAAGCCGAGGGTGATTTGCAAGGAGCCGAGCGCAAATTTCGCAATTGCCTGACACGCCTATCTACAACGTCCAGCACCGCATCGCTCACCTCACTCAAGAGCGCTGCGGCTAGTGGCATATCACGTCGGGAAATCCTCGATCTACTTTTGGATACGTATTGTATTTTGAAATCTTGGAGCAAAGCAAAAGCAGTGATGATGGAGAACCTTTCCATCATAGAACGACAAGTTGGCAAAAAGGACGAGCTCTATTTGTGGGACACTATGAGACTTGCCGAGCTTATGTTAAAGAACAATGAGTATGTTGAGGCACATCTGCAAGCACGTCGCTCCCTGCGTGGCTTTAAGAGGCTCGGTCAAGCCGGCTATGGAGGCTACGAGCAATGTTTGGTATTCTTGATCAAGTTGTGTGCTGATGAAGGCAAAGTGGACGAAGAGGAGGCGTACGCAGCACTGCTAGGCAGTTACCAAGCGATGTCCGGGCTCAAAAATGCTTCTGAATCAACAAAAGAAAGGCAAACAACGAAAATAGCTTCACAACCAGAAGATCCCTTGGAGACTACGAGAGCACCAGCACCACAACTACCGCCACGAAATGATGAAGCTATTAACTTTGGCAAGAGGCGCCTAGGAAAGCGACATGAAACCCAGGATGAACAAACAGAGAGCAAAGACACCACTGAGAGATCTATGCGCACCGAACCGACAACAATTTCAAGTGTTGGGATCACGGCTCCGAATGTTGTTTCCCCATTTGACGTCAACGCCCCAGGCTCTAGCGCAGGTGTGAGTGTGCACAATCAGACTTCGAATGCCCAAGGTAATTCCTTAGCCGTAGCTACATCGACCAGGCGTGTCGCAAGCAGCGCGTTTTCGCCATTGTTCTGGAATGATTACTTTAGGCTACACCTTCAGGAGCACACGCGTGCTTTAGAGTTTCTGAACAGGCTCTACGTTTCCGGCCCAGTCCATAATGGGCTGCAAGCTTCGCGCTTTGGCTTACTGACCACTTATTGCGAGAGGTTGTATGGCACATACCCTCGCTTATTGACTACGCGCACGGGGAAGAAATGGATCTGTCTGATCACGCTTGCAACCAACAAAAAGTGCTGGGGCTCGGCGTGTGGTTCAGAGATGCTAGCTCGGGAAGCTGCTGTTGACGAAGCTTGCAAGGCATACATTCCACCATCAACTGAAGAGCGGATACTGAAGGGAAAGAAACTGCGAGACCCAAGCTCTGACAAAGAAGCCGTTCCCGTCATTGAAGTTTCGAACGCGTTGAGCAAAAATGCTTCTGTCCAGCGGAGGGATAATGCACGCTCGGGTCTGGCAAATTACCCGGGAACCGTACCAAGGGTCACAGTAACGACAGACGCATATCTCTCGGATGTGCCACACTCGTCTGATGTACCCTTGCGACGCAGTGCGTCCGACTCGCAGCTCATCCGTGACAGTCTTTCTAGCAATGCTCAATCTGGCAAAACTGTCGGGAGTCTAGCACTAGATACACCAGAGCCCATCAAGAATCATCGACGGACCATCTCACTCACGAATGAACAGCTTGCTCCACCTCATCCAAACTCGGTACGGGTATTGGACAAGGATCAAGTCATGGCTCAAAACTTACATGTCAAAGCGGTGAACGACTACTCGTCGCCCCACGAGGCCGACCTCAACTTCAAGCTCGACCAGGTCATCACTGTGACCAAGGAGAAGGACGACGACTGGTATGTCGGGGAATATGTGGACGACAGAGGAACGAAGCACGACGGTCTGTTCCCCAAGAATTTCGTGGAGAAGTACGAGCCTGCACCTCCGCCTCGGCGTGCAGCAGCAGGATCGTTGGGTCTTCCACGGCACAGATCTGATATCAATGACCAGATACAAGCAGGCTCTGCGCTACATTTGTCTGACGAGGGAATGACATGTCCAGTATGTAATGAGAGCCTGGAAAGTTGGTCCGAGGCATTGAAGATTGAACATGTGAACGGCTGTCTCGATAAGCTGCCACAAGCTTCGTCAGAAGCTTCGCTACCGCGACAGCCACAAGATGAGCGGCACCTTTCTATCACGACTAGCCCGGAAGCCGACGTCTCTTCAGTCGCAATTGGCACTTGGGCTTGTACTGGATGCAAGTCAGAGAAAGTGGAGTCACTGAAAACCGACGCTTGCAGCTTATGTAAAGCCCCTCGAGGTACCCGCAGCTTCAGTTCTCTCAATGGCTTCGAGAGGCCACCGGTTGATCAGTTTCGGACCAGTCTGATTCCCCTTGATATGGATTCAGTGGGACGCATGGACGAAGGCAAACTTCGATGCAAGGTCTTCCTTATGGGAGATACGTGGTGCGGCAAGACGTGGCTTGCTAGGTCAGTCGATGATTCCAACTTTATTTTGGCAATTACTTACCATCTCAAGCGCCTGGAGTCAAGGCTCCACCGTGGATTCAGATAATCCGTCGGGGCCAGCTAGGGAATTCTCCCGGACCATGACAGTCGAAAAACATGAAGTAGAAGTAGTCGTCCGCGACTTCTCTGGCTTGGAAACTTACACATGCCTGAGACGGCCTCTATATAAGGATGTCCGAGTTGTCTTGATGTGTTTTGATATATCCAGTTACGACTCTCTCGATAACACGGTCGAACAGGTGCGTTTAGGCATGCCGCAAAGGTTGAATACATTGCTAACTCTTAAATAGTGGGTTCATGAAGCTGATGCTTACCTACGTGATGTGCCTAAGATCCTTGTTGGCTGCAAAAAAGACCGTCGTGACCAAGATATGGAATCACTTGATCACGCAGAAAAAGCACAGATGGTCTCACCCTACAAGGTAAGCTTGTCTCCCATACATCGACAATGTAAAATCGGCAGATGCTCATGTCTCTTTTTTGTACATAGGCCGGTCGAATTGCCCACAAGATTAAGGCTCTTGCGTACTTTGAAACTTCGGCTTTGAAACGTCAGGGTCTTGACGAGCTTTTCACCTACGCCGCTGGATTTTCGATGGCGAAGCCAATGGCGAGAAAAAGCTTAGGCTTCCGCCGATTCTTGTTAAGGACTTGAGATGTGGTCCATGCCTTATCGCTCCGGTTGCACCTAGACCTGGCAGGGTCTTCTTGCATGTTGGCCTTAAGCATGGCGTCTTCAATGCCAAAATAGGGGATCACAATACATCGAATAATCACGATTCGCCGCGCCCAACAACCTCTTGTCTGAAAAAAGTAGCACTGGCTTTCGCACCGATCACATTGTCTACTCTATCCACCAAAGCGGTGCAGCTTCGAATGTTGAAGTATAACCGCACCGTTTGGCGCTTGAGCCGACATGGCTTTGATTGGCCTTTCCGGCCTTGCCGCATTTTTTTGCGACTGCTAAAAAGCACCGTCTTTCAACGAACTCTACAAGAGGGCAGTGAGAGGATATACCAGCGCATCTGAGGCGTAAATGCGTCGGTAATTCCGCATTTCATCTAATTCTCGTATGTCAGGAGCTCTGTGTTGAGACCGAAGACAGTTTGCAGACCTTGACATTGTGCCCTGCAGGAAGGAATAGACGCAGTCGAGTGAAACACGATCTGGCCTCGCCAGTCCGCGTCCGTACTATCTACTTCGTAAACAAAGCAATCCCGCCTCCTTCTCCCTTCGTACCTCCAACCTGCACACCCATCCCAGCTTTTTCATAAAAGCCTCGATTCTTCTCGCCGCACAGCACACTAGCTGCAACATCATCTCCTTCTTTTTCTGCTTTGCGCACACCCCATTGAGCCAGTAACTTACCAACACCTTTGCCTTGGTAATCTGGATGCACGCCGCAAACATGTAGATCCCAACACTCACTGCGATCGTCAGTCCAGTACTGTTCCGAATTTGCAACGGCGGTGTCGAGGAAGGTGGCGCGGGAAGGATCAGCTGCGCGATTGGGGAATATAGTGAGAGACATGGAGTGGGAAGCTTTGAGGAGTGGCGAGATAAGTTTTCCTATGAGTAATTGTCAGCCCAATCGATAGGTATCTTCCACTTTGAAAGGACTTCGAAGTAAACATACGTGGATCTGCTCTCCACAATTCTATCCTCTCCCCACCTTTCCCAAGTCTTCTCCAGTCCGCCGCGCCAATGACCTTTCCGCCGTCCGTCACGACAATGAATTGGTGTCGCCAGTCCCAGAATCTTTCTCGGATACCGCGTAGTAGAAACCAGTATACGTCGTCCGGGTACTCTCTGCGGTGTGGATGCATAATCTCCCCAATTATCTCGTCATCAAAGAATGCCGCGGCCCAAACGTTAGCTATCGAAGAAAGATCCGATAGCCTCGCAGCGCGTAGCTCGATTTCTGGCTTTTGAGTGTTTTCTGATGCCATTGTTTCATGCTTTGGGCGCTGCTCCAAGTACCGAATGACGACGTTGTTAGTTTTCAGTCCAACTCTCTACGAACCAAGCAAGCAGCAAAAGAAGCGCTTGCTTCAATACGGCAGGTTCTCAAACGCGAAAGGGAGACAAACGTACGAGAGAATGCGCCTCGTGCGTTGCCGTAAAGCCAACCTGCACCCGCGCGGCGCGGGTACACTTTATCGTACCAAGGCCCCACATCCCGGAAAGACCCCTGCACTTTGCCGTGTCTTGATGCATGCGCGATATACCCTTGCTTGCCAGGGTCTTCCAGAGACCCGCACTGACGAAGGGAGCGTGACTGTAAAGAACTAACGCGCGCTTGTGTATTGCTCTTACGCCATGTGCCATCTATTCTGTGTTGACGTGAATAGTCGAATTTCTGTTGATGGGATTCGAATGAAGCATATCTAGCACCCTTGATTGTACCTACGAAGCAGCATCGCATACAAAACTCAAGATCGAACAACAGTCCACGTCGTCTCTTTACGAATGATCAGATCTTGACTTCCTCCACTCGTGCTGATCACACTTGCTCTATCACCAGCTTCCCGTGTTGAATCATGTGCTTCTGCCCCAAGGTTCAACCCATCGTACGGTCCTTCAGCCTCCGTTTCCAAAGGCCTCGGTTGTTTCGAGCTCATGCTTTTCAGCTCATACGTGCCCGTCCCGTAGTTCCTTCTTGAGCCATAGTTGCCATATGTCCTCATGTCGGCGGCGCCCCATTGAGCAGAAAGTAATTGCAAGAATGCTTTCATGTTGGGTGTTGTGGCGGTGATGAAGGATACAGCGAGGAGTATTTGTTGGTAGATCAAGCTTGTGGTTATGTGGAAGGGGGATGGCGGGCCTTGCGTGTATGCTACGAAGGCATTCAAATGCAAGATAGAGACAATGATGACGCCGCGTAGCTTTAGTGGATTGCTCGGTCGAAGTGGCTGTTATAAGATTTTACCTGAGTCTGAAGCCAAATGCCGCGATGACTCGTAGCTTATTCTCCACGCGCATCTGGAGCTGCTACACCATGTATGGCGGCAAAAGGAGTAATACAGCTTCGGTTGCGACATCGAGCGAGGTAATTACACTCCATCGTGTGATCTGGAATCGAGATGTGAGTGAACCTGACATAGCTCGCGGCAGCATAAGCATACCTGACTGCTGCAATGAGCATTGAAGAGAGCCGAATGAGGGCATCCAATGGAACCAACAAAGACCGAGACAAGGCCACTGACCACGATTGAGCCGAAAGCAAGCGCAGTGAGGAGGTTGAGAGCCTTTTGATCGCGGACGAAGATGCGGTGGAGAATGGCTAGAGTGGAGAGTTTTGCGAGATGCAAAGCTACTAAGAGCAAAATCCGGCTTAAGAAGATCAACTTGATGACGCAAATTAGCAAGTACGACTACAGCTAATGAGATGACATACCTTTCCTTGCAAGCTGCTGTCGACGCCATCTGAAGGTACCTGACCAAGATCGTGCCGAAGTGCTTCGTAGATTACAACGAAGTAGCCCAAGGCAGCGGCCTAGCTATCAGTGATTTTCTGGTACCGTGCTTTGAATTACTTACTGAGCTTGCAGTGATCAAATAATCGTCCCAACCAAGAACATGTCTCTTGATGTACGCCCTCAAGAGTAGAACCCCTAAGACGTAAATGAGACCTAGTATCGCGACAGCCCAGAGCGGCGCGCTATGATCTTCGGATGAGTAGTGTGCGAGTTGGTTGCCAACAGACGTATCCCATGGAAGATAGCTAGGTTCAGCTGCCGAAGGGTCCATTGGGCTTGTATCAACTTGGCCACAAATTCAGGACATATGGCCATATGTAATATGAGGTTGTTATGGCTCACTGATGATGTTGCTAGAAGCTCATGGCATGCGTCCAGTCCGACCTTTCGGAGCTTTCTCGCTCGGACTCAAGAGCCGTGTCGTGATTGCAGCCGAGACGCCTTGACGTTGATTGCACTTATGCCGCATCTTCGCAGATGCACACGGCTTGGGAACTGTTGGGATTCGGCCGACCCCGGATCATGAACGGCCGATGAGGACTTTTGAGATTACAATGCGTTCTATGCCAGTATGTGGCGATCCCTTGGTGTTTCGGTGCAGAAGAAATATGATGTACATGGCCGACGATGAACTGATACACCTCACTCACTCATGAACGTCGTAGCTTTGGGTCCTGCTCTCCTGCTCCCCTTCGAGACGAATACGATTGATCGGCTTCTCGAGACCCGTGGACCGCTGAGCAAGTCGCTGGAGCTCAGTCTGACGTGTGGGCGGTCAGGCTACTGTTATGGGGAGTCTTACATCGGTGTCAATTTACCACCATGCTCCTCGTGCAGTAACATACGAGACACGGCAGATATACCGCGATGCGACGCGGGACGTTGTCTCGATGTGCATACAGGCGCTACAAGCCGTCTGCACAGAAATCCTAGGCATGTGGAGGTGTGTTGAATCACGCTTCGTCATGGCAGTGAAGGTCGAGTGTCCAGACCGTGTCTCATAGATGTGCAAGCACAACTGTGCGCTTCGCAACACGACCATTGCTGCAAATTGATGTCGAACAAAGTTACTAAGCGCTCTGCTCTATGGGCGCTGTTCATCTTTCGGCAGGAAATCGGCTCGTACTGGCCAGTTCCATCCGCCGGTCCGCGTTATGCGCGATCCAATGAGAGGAGCGGAAGCCAGAACCCTTGCTTGCATGCACCACAAGGCTTGTGATGGGAGTTCAACAAGCATCAGCCTACCGTTCAGTCGGAACCGGGTGAATAAGATCGATTGATCGATTGGATAGTGCGGACCGAGCTTATATTGCAAAGGGATGCTGTGCCGCATGGGCGCGTCAGTCTACCCTCAATGCTAGCGGCACACGGCCACTGCTGCCACGACCTGGCAACCTGCATATTAGGAGGATTCAACTGGCGTTATGGGTATGGTCCGATTACCGCGACGCAGCGAGAAAAATCTACAATGTGGCGGAGGTTGGCTGTTACCGTGGACGAGAGCCACCCGTCTTGGTCGCGATACTACCTGTTCGTGGTTTCGGCTCTGCTAACCTTGTCCTCTAAGCACCATTGGTTCTGCTCCCTTGGTATGCACACAATCGAGGCGGTGTTCATACTAAGTTACTGGAGATATCAGTAGAGGATAGTTCCGCACAGTAGATAGTGGCGTCGGCGGTCTCGCCATCTGCCGATGCAGACAGCACAAGGGAGAGGTCCACCAATCTCGTCTAGCGAGTCCAGGACCATGTGGCCCTCGAACTTTCGTAGTATGCATCGGCAGTGTCGAACGAGCCGCTCTGTCTAGGATGCGGCATGCAGTCGAGGTACCCATTGGACATGTGGCCGGAGGCGATTGCTCCGATATGCAGGGCGTACATACAAGTACCCAAGCACATGCTACTCAGACAGCTCCAAGTCGTGTCACATCTCTTCTTTTTTCCCCTCCTCCCGCTTGCAGCTTCTTCACGTTGAAATGATGGAGACAAAGACCGCACAATCGAATGTCGAAGGCGACCCGCGATACTATGAAGAGGGCGCGCCAGATTCGCTGGTAGCTGGGAAGGGAGGAACCAATGCAGACTCTCAGGACATGTTGCGTATGGGCAAAACTCAAGAAACGCGACGTACTTTCCGATCCATCACGATTCTGGGGTTTTGTATGGTGATCTTGTCGACCTGGGAAGCCGTTCTAGCAACTTCCGTTTTCGCCCTCTCCAACGGCGGAACTGCTGGACTGATTTGGGGATACTTGATCGTGATGGTCGGTTTCGGTTTCGTGGTCGCATCGTTGGCTGAAATGGCATCAATGTGAGCAACTCAGGTCTTTCGCCTTCTCAGAGCTGATGATTACCAGGGCTCCCACGGCAGGTGGACAGTACCACTGGGTGAGCGAGTTTGCACCGCCTAGCTGCCAGAAGTTCCTCAGCTACATGGTGGGCTGGCTCGGAGTCTTGGGGTGGCAGACCGCTGCGGCCACCGTGTCATATCTTGCCGGGAAACAAATTCAAGGTCTGATCAAGCTTAACAACCCAGATTATACCCTGAAGGCATGGCATGGCACATTGCTGATCTGGTTGGTGCTCGCAATTTGCCTGATCTTCAACACGTTCTTCTCCCGAAAGTTACCGCTGATCGAGGGTGTGATCGTGCTCCTCCATGTGGCTGGCTTCTTTGCTGTTATTGTCCCTCTCTGGGTCATGAGCGATAGGACTTCTTCGAACCAAGTTTGTGAGTAGCATTAACGTCCGAAGAGATGCCTTGAACAGTGCTGATATATTGCTTCCACTTGCAGTCACTCTCTTCGAGGACAACATGATGTGGGGCAATCTGCCATTGGCTGTCATCATTGGCCTGACAGGAGCATCAAGCACGTTCGTGGGTATCGAGGCGGGCGCTCACATGGCCGAGGAAGTGCGGAATGCCGCATATGTTATTCCACGAGCCATGATGTGGACATGGCTCGGCAATGGCCTTCTTGGATGGATCATGGCGATCACCTTCTGCTTCTGCGTGGGCGACACCTTGTCTGTCCTCTTAACAGAGCTCGGCACCCCATTCATCCAGGTGTTCCTGAACACCACTGGTTCGAAGGGCGGAGCCACGGGCTTGACCGTCCTCATGCTTGTCATTGCAATCTTCGCATGCGTTGCGGTAATGGCAACAAATTCGCGGCAATTGTTCGCGTTCGCTCGCGATGGGGGTGTGCCTTTCTCTAATGTCTTCAGCAAGGTAGGCAGATGATTGCTTGAGCGATTGTTCCAGCTGCTGACTCAATAATTCAGGTATCTCCGACGCTGGAAGTGCCCGTCAACTCGATATACATGACGCTCCTTTTCGTCCTCCTGCTCTCGCTCATAAATCTCGGATCGGCGGTGGCATTTATGCAGGTCATCTCGCTCGGTGTCGCAGCAATGCTGACCTCGTATCTCATATCGATTGGGTGCGTGACGCTGAAGCGACTTCGAGGTGAGCCGCTGTTGCCATCGAAATTCGATCTTGGACGATTCGGTCTGGCGATCAACATCATCGCCATTCTTTTCCTGTCATTCTGCTGGATCTTCACGTTCTTCCCAGTCGCACCTCATCCTGCAGTTGCGGACATGAATTGGGCGTCGCTCGGATATGGAGTGGTCATAATCTTCGCATTGGTCTACTATGTCGTCCGTGCAAGACACGTTTACCGTGGGCCTGTGGAATACGTTCGAAAGGTGTAGGCGAGGGCCGTGAGATTCGTATACGAATATGTACACTCGTGACAAATACAATGCTATGAGACTGAACACTTCACGTCGCAATTTGTAATGCTGTCAATGGTGTGTGAAAGGTGGACAGAGCGCGTCAAGCTTCAGCTTCATTTCGCGCCGCGCTAGTGATGCCTTATCGCCTTATCGTGGTCCCGAGGCATCTCAGATGCGCGACAGTATCGCGAAACCAGAGTACACGCCATCACGCAGTATGAAAACGACATCACTAACAAAGCCCAACACCCAGATATCGGGTTGAAGTCCCGAACTCTGATTCGACAATGGATGCGACAAGTGGTGACGCGAACGAGGCAGTCACGCGCTGATAGTGTACCCCGCGAAGCACGATAGGCGCGGAGCTTACGCGGGGATACGGCCGAGGCAGCCATGCAACCCTCCTTGAGAGATGCCAACTGTCTCAACGATCATCTATCGTCTTCACTGTCACCTGGGTCACATATGGTGTTTTGGCACTTCATTCAACTCGCATGACCGATCCAGCATTCCCTCCGCTTCTTCGGGGCTCTCATTGTCCACCACTGTGAATGTACTCTTGCAGCGAGATAGGCAAGCTCCGTGGAGCTATTGATGCCTTACGTTTGGAAAAGTATCAACGTATGTACCAATCGGTATCCTGCTCGAGTAGAGACGCTGACGTCTTGATAGCCTCTAAAGACACTCCATCTGAGCATCCTTCGCCCTCATCCCGCTCCTATCCATCAAGATGGGTTGGTGGCGTCGCGATCCATCCCTCTTCTCCCGCTCACCCATTCAACGATGCGCTCAACGCGTCCTCCGCGACCATGAAGCCGCTCTTCGTACACGGTGCTTCTCGCGAACCCCTGAGAAGTCAGCCCAGCATCAGGACGATGATCGAGGCAGGCGTCCATCGAACATGACAAATCTTGAATGGATGCAGTTGCAGCACTATGAGCGATGGCGTAAGCGACTGCAGGAAGGCCCATACAAGACCTTGTTTGGTGCCAGCAATGACATGCTGAGTGGCAAGGGCTTGAAGGACTGGGAGTGGATCTACAAGACCTTCCCCAAGTGGATGCTGAAGGATATGGAGATGGAAGAGAAGCCTCAGGATACGAAGCTCAATCCATCTGTGCAGACAACATACCCGAAGAAGGTTGAAGTGGCGGATCAGAACGACGAATCGCCACAGGCTCGTGCGCCAAACTTCCCTGAACCATCTTTCCGGCGGAGGCGATTCGAACGTGATGAGTCATCTGGAGTTGTCTCGCCATCTGATCTCAGAAGGCCAAGAGAAGGCGCACACGTGAAGGTTGTGGGCAAAGCTTTGAGCGATCCTCCGACCGACGTGACAACTGCCAGCACACAGGCGTCCGATAGCTGGACGATCTTTGTCCCTCCTGTACGCTCGCATACAAGCACCGTTGAGACTACTGAGCAAGTAGAAGAGACTGGTGTTGCGACTCGACGTTCGACTAGAGCAGAGGCCGCTGCTCGTGAATCCTCCTTCATCGAAGAGTTCCTCTCAGTTGAGCCTGAGAAAGCAAAGTCATATACTGCGAGTGGAGACACTAGTAGTACCTGGACACAGACCGCGCTACAAAGACGTGCATCATCTGGACTTATAGCCAGACCTCGAACATCGTCCTCACTCGTCACCAAAGATGCGAATGCCGCAACAACGACAACTGCTCTAGATCCGACCACAGAATCTCATCAAGTGGTAGGAATGCAGAATGAAAGATCCCTCACAGCCAAAAGTAAGAACGTGCAATGGCTTCTACAACAGGAGGCTTCCGCTGCGCCGAATGACGGATCTCCTCAAAGCGAACCTACAGCAGCCCGTTCACCATCACAGATCCTCAGTCAACTACCTAGAGATGACATCGACTTTCTGAGTGCAGCGGACATTCGCGCGACCATGGGTGCCAAGCGTAGTAGACTGCCGACCGACGAGCAGCGGCAAGCTGAACGAGAAAGCTTGGAGATGGCGTTCGCAGCTGCACAAAACGTACCTCATATTGACTCCATGACGGAAACCGAGGTTATAAACAATCAGCATGTTCGCCGCACTGAACGTCAGATACGAGACTCTCAAACAGTGCAGCAGCTCAACGACAGCCAGCTCTCTAATGTTACGACGCAACAAGTGTCAACGGCGGAAACACCAATGGAGTCTAGCATCGATCGCATGAAGAGATGGCTCGAGACAACTGGCGCAAGCTTCGCGAAGCAATTCTGGCAGGATCCTACTGAAGAAGCAGATGTGACAAAGACGCGGCTGTTCTTCGACAAAGCCGCACACTACCTCAAAAAGGGGCAGGCTGCAACACGACAAATCACAGAAGACCTCGAGAAGGACATCCCCGCCTCCAAAGCTTTACTGAGGCGTCTCAAAAGCGATGAGGAGATGGTCGACTTGGCAATTCATCGTCTACGACAGCGATCATCAATAGGCATTGCACAAGGCCTATCCCCACGAAAGATTCGCCAGCTGGAGTCTCTTAAGGGTAGATACTTGCAGACCAGCCAGGAGTTGGAGAAGGCATACAATGTGCTCGGCGAGCTGGCAGGTACCGATGCTGTGAAGAACGCTACGCCTTCGTTCAAACGAAGACTCACAGTCGCTGCCAGAGTATTGCAGAAGAACTCTGAATTGCTGCGCATGCTTATTTGGAGTCTTCAATCTCGTCTCGAGGACTCGAACATGGACCGCAACATATTGCCAAACTACAAAGTCCTCGCCGACAATTTGTTATCATTGAGAGACACGCAAACAACGCTTATGCGACTGGTCGAGCGAGCTATGCTAGTTTACGGCGTGACACCACAAAGCGGAAATGGGCAGAATGCGGAAGCGACAAAGGCTGCTAACAACGCTGTTGACAACTGCGACGAGCCATTCGTGCGAGCACGCCTCGCTGCTGATGCCCATCTTATCAACGAGATCAAAGCGCACAAGTCAGTAATGCAAGGACTTGCCGACGATGGATCCACTCGCGCTCCGAAGTCATCGAAGACATCAACCCTCGATGAGCCAAGTCCTCTCGCCCATAGCTTGTTCAGGCCTTTTGGCCCTGCTATCAACAAGCTGGGTTCCAAGAACGACCCAGACATCGTTGCTGAGAAGGCAAAGGCAGAGCAAGAGCGCAAGCTTGGTGATGCGAAGCTAGTTGCTGAGATCAGGCAAGCGTATGAGGACACGTATGGTCCCATCACGACTGAACATACCCAGAGTTCGCCTGAGCCAGAGGCAAATACCGGCCTTGAGAAAGGACAAGCTACGTTTGCTATGCTGAAAGAAGATGCAGCCACTGGTGTCAGCGTCGAGCTGATGGCTCCCGAGAATGTGAAGCCGGACTCCACAGAAACGGCCTCGCCGGCTTCTGGGGAGGCGGATGTCGCACCTCCGTCTAGAACACTAGACGCTGCTAAGACTGCACGAGATGCCACATCAGAACAGACGGCTTCTAATGAAGCAACTTCCGTAACAAGCGAAGTGGAAGTTAAGACCAGCATCACTTTGCACGATACGCCTGGAGCCCGGCTCACTGATTCTGTGTCCGCTCCTGAGTACGTTGACACACCAGAAATCCGCATCGAGGCTCCCATAGGGACACCAGTTACCTCCTCAACAACGGACTTGCCCACTCACTACACCATCCTGGTACGCGATCCGCACACCGACATCCTCTCCATCACAACTTCATCCACCGGTCCGCCTCGCGACACCTCGCCTCCGCTGCCTCTGCACCAAGCCCTCTCAGCGCTCGACGGTCCTGCAAAATTCATCCCATACATCACTTCCGGCTTGGAAGTCGTCACTGCCAACAAAGACATCCTCGTCCTACGCGACGCACTCGAATCAACAGCTTCCACGCGCCCATTCGAAACAGTTACAGTCCCCAACACAGAAGCTCCTCACACCGAAGCCCGCACAGTCAATCCGATTGACGGGACTGCGCGATTGAGTCCAACGGGCTACATCGGGCCGGAAGAATCGGCCGAACAATTGGAGAAGGAATTTGATGAACGACGACAGGCTGCGGGGAGGTTCAATGGGAAGGAGAGTGAGCGCGAGGAGAAGCCGAGAAAGGAGAAACGGAGAGGTGCTGCAGGAGTGCTGAAGACAGCGATTTGGGTCGCGGGAATGTGCTATGTGGCTGGGGTCATTGGCGAGATTGCTAGCTAGGCGATGTGAGTTAGGCGGTTTGTGTGGATACGAAGGATTCGGAGGAGGTGTTTGGACATGCATTGGCGTTGAAACGATTTGGGATATACACCTCTCCGGCGCATGGTAGGGACATGTATCATACATCATTACAATTCTCGCAATCATGACATCTGATGCGAATATCGACACAATCCAGCTTCACCGATCCATATCCTAACGGCATCTTGATCCTCAAGCCGCTCTACAACCGGCTGAGTCTCAGCATCAGGCCTCAGACCAACGACACTCCCCATTATTCTTCGCCCGGCACTCTTTTGAATAGCACCACTTCATCAGCCCGTATGCAGTATATTTCGATACAAACACGGAAACTCTTGATGCCTTGAAGGAAGAGAGCGACGGTACGTACGAGCGCGTATTTGTACGCAGTCCAGGATGACCCGGCTTCCACATGTTGGCTTCAAATTGGCTTTTGGGCAAGGAGCGTCTGTGGTATTGCTTTTCAAACATAAGCGACAGCATGTAATGTGCTTCGAGCTTTTCTTGAAGCACAACAAATCTTCATTAATAAACTTGGCAGAGCTTTGGGAGAATTTCCTCCGCCTGTGGGAGCCAAGGTCTTTTTGAGAAGACAGCTCACATTAGTGAAGAAGAGAGGGAAAGCCCCGAGAGTACTGCTCCTTCATAGCTCGGTTATGGAGACATTGTTTGGCGCAGGACAGTGGAGTCGTCGAGGAGGAATTGAATGTGTTGCTAGGCAGTCCTCATAGGGATGGAGTTGTACCAGTTCGGAAAAGCACGACATGCATCGTTCATCGGTATACTTTGAAAGTTTCAGGAGGCACAAGTTACGAATGAGCTAAGGCTCGCGAGAGACGTCGTATTCATGCTTGCTTCAGGGAACAGGACTCATGGCCCGTCTGCAATCCGTTTATGAAGCTACCGACTTGAGAACATGAGTTGCATAGCGATGGAACTTTGGACCTTGAGTTGAGAGGAGCTTGCTTTCGGATTCTTCCAATAAATTTCGTACAGAGCCACAAAATGCTTAATTCCGGGACTCGAGTTGCATTTCGAAAAGACACACCACACGTGCGTGGTGTCCAATGCCTGTTTTGAGATCTGAAAGGCAAAGTGTGTAGGAAAAGCAGTAGAGGAGTGTCCTTGCCAGGATTTTATAGCTGGTAGCGCTGAGTTGACCCGCTAGAAAGTGGCGATATAAGAGCATGTAATTGCAAGTCCAGACCCATGCGTTAACAGTGAAATGTCTTCTCAAAACATGGGTCGTTTCAGGATGGGCTTCGACGACTTGTGCACTTCCATCTGCGAGTTGAGACCACTTGCAAAGACCGAAAGAACATCAAGCCAAGAGCCGACCTTTTCGAAGCCCCAAATTGCTTCTGTCATAGACTAGTCGACGTTCACGGAATACATGTATGCTTTGGCCAGCACAACTTCTCCATCGGGAGGTGCGTCGGCTGATTTCTTGCAGGACTAGTCCATTACTTGAAGATGATTGTATTTTCGAAGAGCAGAGATCGAAACTATGGAGTAGAAGGGGAGAAAGCGGACTGGTGGGATTTTATGTCTTGAGCTAAATACGCAAACTCGCGTTGAGCGACGCGATGACTGCACGAGCACACCAATCTGGAGACATCCTAATGTACTACGCAGGTTTGAGATCGAAGGTTCAGCTTCTTTGCTGCCTAGAAGTTCACAGACATTCGAATCATCATCGAAGGCTTTTGGAGATAGTACACTTGGCCTTCATTGTGGATTGTGCTGCTCGTCTTGAAACATGGACCACTCATGTTGTCCATTTTGAATATGTGTTAATCCTCTGGCTATGTTTATTTGCGTCTCTTCGAAACACCCTCATGATGATTGGTTGCTTGAGTGAATTTTGACGGCATGCATCGTAGAAATAATGTGCAAATCTCCCAGAAAGCAGCAAAGCATGCGGCACATCCACCGCCATTTTGGTGATGAATTGAGGAGAAATGAGGTGGTGGTTGAGGAGGTCGAAGACAAGGTACTTGTAGCCTCGCGGAATATCTCAAATACATGAAAATAGTGGTGAAGACTTTGGAATCTGGACCGCGCACTAAGTTGTGACTTCGTTCGGATTCGAAGCGCGATAGCATAAAAGTGCTTCACACATGTTTAGAAGAATGGTATACACGCAGATGCAGTACAAAGAAAGCTCCATGGTATCGGAATGGTCCAAGTCGTTGTGCTGTATACAAGTGCGAAGCCGGGGATTCATACATGGTCATGCAGCATCCACAGATTGATGGGCAGAAAGGAACAGAACATGTATGTACTGAGAGTGAACTTTGTGGCCACGACTCATGAAGCCTTGGGACGCGCCTTTTTACGCAGCCGCTGAAGCTGCTGGTGGAATGACAAAGGTAGAAAGCTCAAATAAGTTAACTTGTGCTGCATAATGTTGGATGGAAGGACTGCGCTGGCTCAAATGTTCAGATCGCGAGCAGCAGTGCTCTCCACTTGCGGGCCAACTTGGAGCGTTAGAGATAGAGGTGCCGCATGCCACATTGTCAAATCATCGAGTTAACGTGATAGCGGGCGTGGTCGTGTGCTGCCAGGAAGAAAGAGCAGCAAGGAAGGTTGCGGGTGCGAAAAGGACATGGCGGCGTGACTTCGTGCTTCGATGACGAAACGCGCTATCCCCATTACAGACAGCTCCGCTATCGATAGGGCGTCACCGCGTCAACCCGTCTGCCTGCACCACTGCCAGACCTCAACTACCAACCACACCTACCATAGTCCCTACACATCCAAACATGAAGTCCGCTATTTTGCTATCGCTGTGCACTGCAGCATGCGTTACAGCTCTTGCGCACCCCAAAGACCCCCAGGTTGTTCTTAAGGACCAACAACCAACCATTGTAGAGCCGGACGAGTATCTCATCGAGCTCTCGGCTGATGGCGAGACACGATGGGTGACGGAGGAGGGCAAGTGGGAGCTTCGCCGAGTACGTTCTTCTCACGAACATCTGCACATTACTCCTTTCCAACGGTGACTTCACGAACATCGTCGTTAATAGTCCATAGCAAAACATCAACTTCTTCGACATCACGCACAACCAAGAGCTCGGCACGTTGAACCGCAACAGGCTCTCCGAGAAGAGCGTCAAATTTCCCTCGAAGCCTGCGCACAAGGATAGCGTCGATCCTTTGTTGAAGAAGCTCAAGAAGGACAACATGCGCGAACACCTCGAGACATTCACCTCGTTTCACACACGATACTACAAATCGAAATATGGAGTCGAGTCTTCAGCCTGGCTATTGGGTCAGGTGAACAAGACACTGTCCGATGCTGGTGCTGTCAATGCATCGGTAAAGGCGTTCCCTCATCCATGGGGCCAATCGTCAATCATCGCCACCATCCCTGGCCAGAGCGACAAGACAGTCGTGATTGGTGCGCACCAGGATTCGATCAACTTGTTTCTGCCTTCCATCCTCGCTGCGCCAGGTGCCGACGACGACGGTAGTGGCACCGTTACAATTCTGGAAGGTAAGTCGGAAATGTACGAACTGGATGTGCGATACGTGCTTACTTCGTACTTCCAGCTCTGCGCGTTCTTCTCAAGTCTGAGGGCGTCCTCAATGGCTCGGCACCCAACACAGTCGAGTTTCACTGGTACTCAGCTGAGGAAGGCGGCCTCCTCGGCTCGCAAGCTATCTTCCAATCATACGAGAAGGAGGGCAAGGACGTCAAGGCCATGTTGCAGCAGGACATGACCGGCTACGTCCAGAAGACCATCGACGCAGGCGAGCCAGAATCTGTTGGCGTCATCACCGACTACGTCGATCCCGGCCTCACCGAGTTCATCAAGCAGGTCATCACTGTGTACTGCGATATCCCATATATCCTCACCAAGTGCGGCTATGCTTGCTCCGATCACGCCAGCGCATCGAAAGCTGGATACCCGTCTGCGTTCGTCATCGAGTCGGACTTCAAATACTCCGACAACAAGATACACACAACAGAAGACAAGATTGAGTATCTCAGCTTCGACCACATGCTGCAGCATGCGAAATTGACACTCGGTTTGGCGTACGAGCTCGCGTTTGCCGAGTTTAAGTAATCGCGCAATGGCATATTTGGAGCTTTGCGAGTATAAGTTGGGTTTCTCAGTTTGGATTGATGATTTCAATACAGCCGGTCTTTATTTCCATGCTTGTATTATGTTATAGCGAGCGAACGTACATGAGCATTAAATCCATATTCCTCCGCGCGCCATATTAGCAAAGATGACCCCACGCTGTGATGCAAATCGGCCGTTCAGTCATTACAACTACAGACGAGCAAAGAGAACAAGCCAAGTGGTATCACTCACTCCAATACACAAACGCCCGCCTATGCTAATCAACCTCACACATCATTTCGCATGCGCCAAACAATGCTTCGGCTCCGCCTCCACCGGCTCACTCCAACTCGTCGCCGCCGTCCTCGAACAGCTCGTCCTCGGCGCGACATTGACCTCCATACTCGCCTTGCCCTTATCCTCACTCATCCTCCTCATACTATCCTGCGAATCCGAGCTACTCAGCCGATTTAGCACATACACACTGCCCTTATTATCCGCATCCTTGTCTAACCTGCCCATCTTCTCAACCACCATGTCATGATGGCTCATCCTATTACTCTGACTTCCTAATCCGAACTGGAAACTGCCAAGTGTTCGCGACGCGCGTGATCCGAACTTGCTCATTCGCGGTGTTTGTTGCGCTGTGTTGCGCTCTTCGTAGTACGCTGGTGTGCGACTGCGCGCGAAGTACGGGAAGAGGTAGCGGAAGAGACATTTTGTGGCGGGCGCGCAGGCCGACATGATGTGTATGCTGGGCTCGGCGACGGAAATGGCGAGGCCAATGTCCCAGGTGCGATCGAGGTTGGTGGGTGCGAAGCGATAGTAGTAGACTATGAAGCGGCCAACGGATACGCCTGTTGCGCTGTGGTTACATGTTAATATGCAGACTTTGGCCAAATAATTGAATGAGCACGTACATCCATCCAAGACTCATGACGATGACGACGAGGATCTTGGTTTTGATTTCCATCTGCAAGTCCCACACCATGACTGAGGGAATCGGGATGATAATCAGGTCCATGAAAATGCTCAGTGCGCAACTCGTGAGGATGAATGTGCGCGAGTCGAAACATACACCGCCAGGTATGACGTTGCCGTTCGCATCGACGGTGTCCATGGCGGGCTTGTCCCAGGTGTAGCGCACGGGATTGCATTGCAGGATGTTGCCGAGAGAGGTGCTGACAGCGTAGATGATGTTCAGCCAGAAGACAATATGAAGAGAGTATCGGATGCGGCGACGGTTGTCCTTCATGCGGAAAAGGAACATGATGATTGAAGCTCGGATGCTGCCCATGAGGGGGTGGTACATCATCTGCACTGCAAAGTTCCAGTGGTTCGAGATGATCTTGTCATGAACCGATTTCTTGGGTAAGTCATAGACATGGTAGCCAGTACCACTGAGAAGGACGTCTGGTAACATGAGCTTCTGATTGCCAAGCCAGTGTCAGTCTGATGGTAGGATTTCAACGTACATTTCCAAATCGTGAGTGTTTGTGCAAAGAAGAATGTGATGGCGGCAATGATGAGGTAGTCGTCCCAGCCAAAGTTGCGCCCAAGGTATCGTGAGTATATTCTGACGACCACGAAGATGAAGGCCAGGACGGCAAAGACTCCAACGATGGCGAGACACTCGGTTTGCCGGCTTTCAACCATGGCTTGTGCAGGGCGATTGGATGGATTCCAAACGATGTATCCCATAGACAAAGTGAATGTTGACGATCAGTCCCAAGACCCTAAGAAGGACCGACGGTACAATGGTGCCGAAGTGAAGACAGATGACGATGCAATGAACGGTGATGGACGATGTAGATCCGCAACGGGGAGCCGCATCAACGTGCGAACTCTGGGGCAGTGGCGGGCGTCCAGTGATGAGGGTCGAGAGAGGTCTGGGTCGTGCCCGTTATAAGACTTTCCTGTGACTGGCCAGTTTCCAAGGAACAGGTTCCTCCGCCTGTGATCGAAGATCTGCAGGCCTCTGAAGCCTCACGAGCTGTGTGCCTTGTTATTCTCCGCTCGGTGTCGGAAGTTACAAGGACATGGGAGATGTTTTCCTTGGGTTCTGAGATGTTGGTAACCAGTCACAATGCGTTCATTCACAACAAATCACCTCCAAACGCAGAACTGAGGTCGTAATGCTGCAGGAAAGTGGCGTGGGCGGCTGATGGAGGGGTGTTTGCATGCAGCGGAGAGACTCCAAAGGACGAGAGAAGGTCCCCAGTATCAGGTAACGAGGCTCTCAGAGGATCAGAGATCCTTTCGGAAGCAAAATGGTTGATCAGGCAATGTAGTCATTGCACGGCTGCATCCGTAGAAGTTTATTGGCGTGAGCCGCGACAGCCGTCCCGTCTGCTCCATGCCACTTCTCATGAAAAGGAGAGCGATCTGGCAAAGAAACTTTTCGGGCCTTTGTGCCTGTCCTAATGGCCGAGGAAGTGTCGTGCTTGACCGCTTTGATATCGAGTCAGGGCAAACGGGTGATCTGGGGTCAATTGGAAGAGTCGAGCGTCGATGCCTGATGTGTCCAAGAGGTTTGTGGAAAGAAAAGACGTTGATCAGGGTCGTGAGTTGAGGCCTGCTCGCGTGGCTGACGGGGAAGGCAACCGGCGAATTTGGTTGGGCAGGCTTGTGGTCCGACCCGTGTGGGGAAGTCGCTTCCCAGCAGCCGAAGGAGGTACTTTTCTCGTAACCCACGAGGTATGTTTCAGAATACTAGCGATATGGATAATGTTATCGATGGTTTGCTCATTATTCACGGCGATTGAAAACAACACACCCGGCCTAGTAAGTCGGCAGTGGGAATGGGACTCATCCCATCAGACTTTCAAGCTTGTTTCAGTCCACGATGGAACAGAAATCGAGTCTGCTGATGGCTTCGAGTCAGGTCAATACTGATCTGCACAGTTCCTACTCCAAGCAGTTTACTTCGTTAAGACGAGGACTAGGCACGTGCATCTAGTCTCCTCGAATTAACAGCGGCCGCTTCAGGCTCGGTCCGCTCCCTCACGAACACCAATCGTGTCCAACGGAGCTGCTCAGCTACCCTTTTGTATTGTCCTCCTCTCCTGTCATATCGCAGACGTTCTCTCCATGCCCGCGAAGGTGGCAAACCAGATATTGTGTAAGGACGCTGCTTCGCAATTGGCGTGCCTGGCTGCGCCGAGTCACGCCCCAGTCAGCTTATCATGCTGTCTTGAGTAATGATCAATACCATGGTTCTATATGCGTTTAGCCTTCTGCCATTTCGAGGCTGCCGGTCCTGCACCCCTCGAATCTGCCGTCCCAACGACAACGTGCGCTGCACACCCTGCGTGCTCGTCGGTCTACTTCGCTTGTCGCTGTTCCTTCTGTCAGTGATCGTCCGTCAGAAGAGATGAGGTTGCAATGTCGCCAAGAACGGCATTTGTGCAATTTTGCCTCCCATCCTGGTCGTTTATAGGTCGGGGAACAATGGCTTTGTTTCTTCGCTTCGTGTACGGGACAACGGTTTGGTGGGATATCGACACCTTGTGGTCAACAAGCACGCGCGCCGTTTTGTTGTGCAAAGTCTGACCGCAGGACCCAGTGGACTGGTAAGTCGATGAATTTTATCAGTGGCACGGAGAAAGCTAACTAATGTGATAGATCTGCGATCACGATTTGGAGCTGTCACATCTGCAAACAACGACCAACGCCTAACGATGGTCTTTCGAACGGCTTGGTTTGCTGCAGTGTTGGTAGCGTCGAGCAGCGCGTCGCCAATCCTGTCCGGCAATGTCAACATTGGCAGTCTCAATATTGAGATCGATTTGAGGGACGTCTCATCATCTGTTAAATCACTATTCCTGCCGGGCTCTGGCAATGCATCTCAAGCTAATGCATCGCGGTGCAAAGTCTACCCTGGAGACGCAGATTGGCCATCAGATGAAGCATGGAGTCAATTGAATGAGCTGAGCGGCGGCCGCTTGATCACTCAACCCACACCTTTGGCCGCTGTCTGCTATCCCTCTGATGCATCTTATGACGCCGCCAAATGTGCCTCATATACGGTCGCACAGTGGCAGCGCTCGTACTTGCACTTCGTTGACCCTATTGAGATGATGTCGCCAGTCGCTCAGGGCATGACTTGCTCAATACCAAACCTTTACGACTCACATGGCTGCACAAGAGGAGGGTTCCCGATGTATGTGGTTAATGCTACGGAACCCAAGCACGTTCAGCTTGCAGTCAACTTCGCGAGAAATTCCGGTGTCCGGCTAGTGATCAGGAACACTGGTACGTACTGTTGGTACAGCACTGCTTGTGAGACAAACACTGACTACCGACACCAAATATAGGCCATGACTTCCTAGGAAAGAGCGGTGGCAAGGACTCCCTCAGCATATGGACTCATCATATGAAGAACATCGAATACATCGAGGAATACACAGATGAAAAGCTCGGCTACTCGGGACCGGCATTCAAGTCTGGTGTCGGCGTGCAAGCCTACGAAATCTACAAGGCAGCGCACGACAAAGGCAGAGTAGTCGTTGGTGGTGAGGGCGAGACTGTTGGCGTCATGGGTGGATACATCCAAGGCGGAGGACATTCTCCACTTACTGGTCTGTACGGGATCGGTGCAGACAATGTTCTCTCGTACGAGGTCGTCACCGCTGATGGCGAGTTCGTTGTCGCCAACTCGACCTCCCACACAGATTTGTTCTGGGCTCTGCGCGGCGGAGGTGGTAGCACCTTTGGAGTCGCAATATCAGTGACAGTCCGAGCGCACCCCGATCTCGAAGTTACTGCTTCGCGCTTCAGCATTTCTTCCGCGAAGACAGGCAATGAAACCTTTTGGGCTGCGATTCGAAGCTACGTGGACTCTTGGACCGCCAATGCCGACGCAGGAACATACACTTACTGGACATTGATCCCAACGAACGGCACATTCTCCTTCGCATTCTCGCCATTCTTTGCACCTGGGAAGTCAAAGGACGAAGCCACCGCCCTCCTGCAGCCGTTTCTTACCAAGCTTACTGACCTCGGCATTGAGTTTGATCCGAACATCACCCACTTCGACAACTACTACGATGCATGGCGTTCCTCGTTCCCTCTCGAAGCCGTCCAGAAGCCTAACGTCGCTACTGCATCTCGGCTCTTCCCACGAGCGAACTTCGAGACCGAAGAAAAGCGGCAAGAAGTCTACGAGAAGATTCGTGCTTCGAGCGAAAACAACCATGTCCAAGTGCACTTCAACATCCAAGCCAAAGATCCCGCCAAGAATGACAACGCCGTGAACAGCCACTGGCGCCCACTAGTCTCATTCTCTATGCAATCAGTGCGCTGGCCTATCAACGCTACCAATGAACAGATCCTCAAGATTCGCGAGGACTTTCAGAATATCGATATGCAGGCCTGGCGTGACATCAGCCCCGGCGCCGGCTCGTATCTTGCAGAGGCGGATCGCATGGAACCGAACTTTGGTCAAGCGTTCTGGGGAGACAAATACCCACGTCTACTAGAGATGAAGAAGAAGCTCGATCCGTATGACTTATTCTATGCAAAGACGGGTGTGGGAAGTGAGCGATGGACGGTAGAGAGTGTAGATGGATTGCCAAACGAGAATGGCAAGTTGTGTCGCGTGGATTAAGGGCTTGAGAGTTGTGCGTAGAAACCGTACAGTGTTCTGGTCATACACTGGTATGAATTTGCATTCTGATTTGTCGCAAATGCGCAGATTGTCTGAGTGACTCGGATCTAGTCTCACCCGACCTTTCCCCTTTGCCCCTCCAGAATCGCCTTGATCCTTCCCGCTGCAATCGCATCAATGAATTCCGTGCTCTTCCTGATCTTCCCTTCTTCATTCATCTCCAAGCTCCACACCAAATCATTCTCTACTTGCCGATCCTCCGCAGTACCCGTTCCCTTCACTCGCATGAGGTAGGTTATCCGCAGCACAACTTTCTTCCTTATCTCATCAACCGCGATACCCGTGACCGTCGTCTCCCAGGACTCTAGATTGGGCAACATTGTCTCGAGGTGCTGCGTAAAGGACTGAAAAGAATGCCTGCCCTGGATGGGTGGGCTCTTTGAGACGGCGTAATTGTGGCCCCATGAATGCTGAAAGTCTGGAGCGACAAGGCTTTCGATCCATTCGAAATTCATGCGTTTCGGATGTGCCGGGTCCTGAGCTTGTGCGTTAATGAATTTCAACGCCGCATCGTGAAGCTGGGCATAAGCCTCGGAGGCGCCTGATGGAGTTGAAGTATCGGTCGACATTGCGTTGACTCGAGGTGATCATGAAAGGGGGTATGCCTCAGACTTGCGATCGCGACCCGTATGCGAGTCTTGTATTCATGTTATCAGCTGTTGTGTTGATGCTGACGTTGGCGCTGCGGTGTTTGTAGGCGGATCCCCGCCTTTCGCCTCGTGGGACGACTTCGAACTTTGGGACCGAAACTTAGCTTTCGCAGCTGACATGCCGTCGATCAATCACGGCCGTATAATGGTGGATATACTGATGAGTAAGATAGAAACGAGTATAATCAGACACATGTGGCAAAATGTGAACTGAACTTTCATGTACCTGGCGGCTGCAATGTCTATATCGCGCTGATGGTCTCCACGCCTGAGTTATAATGCAGAGCAACCAGTGCGCAACGGTGGGATCTTAATATTCAGCACGTAGCCGACGTGGAATGAAAGACCCAGCATGAAGAGGGAAAAAAAGTTTGGAAACGATGAGAGATGAGAGACAATGTTTTGAAGGACATCTTCCAGCATAAGGCAGATTTGCGGCCGCAAGCACATTGCTCTGTGATGTATGAGGGTCGGGAGCAGACAAGTGTTTGCACGCGCCAACTGGCATCGTTTGTATGTGTACTCCATCACCTACCTTTGACTCACCTACATACCATAGCAGCAATATAGCCTAGGTATCATGGTGGACTGCATAGTGCAAACTAACGACATCGCCCATCCACATGCGTGGGGTCATATTCCATCTGCATATTCGGACTGGTGTTCGACGACGATACAATGCCAAAAGCGATGCGCAGTATTTATGTATATCGACTGGCCTACCAGGTGAGAGTCGGCCGCTGAGTGATGTGGAAGCCGTCATATTCTTTGCTACGGTGGCGAGTTTGATAAGTATGTGTTTCGATCGTTCGAGGTTCAGCATCGTGCCTTGACGTTAAAACCTGTCCAGTCAGAAAGCTACTTTCATATCGAGACCGCGCACAAGCGAAGCAAGCAGCATAAGGTCATCATTCCCTGCAGTCTCTGAGCTGTGCGTATCGGCAGCAAGCATGTGTCGCGGCACAGCAATAAGTCCCGTCACGACCCACATGGAAGCACTTCTACTTCTTCGAGAGTCTGTGTGGTCGAAGTGACACCAAGCGTCAGCATCAAGGAGCTGATAAAAGCTCACAAGTGTGGTTGGTCTTCTATCGTTGATGCTTGTTGATGGCGACTGAGCGCAATCAAGCACCTGAGTGCAGCCACGCCGGTATATATGTGTTCGAGGAGATTTGAGACAATGATATTGATCTCGCTCTACTGTATCAGGCTGGTTGAATATCTTCGGGTGTACTTTGCGGACGCTGTCAGGGCGCATTCGCATGCTTGACGCGAAGATCATGAGGAGACCTGACATATTTGTTGGTCCAGACATTAGCCTGGGTCACTGTAGTACCCTCACGCAGTGCTTCAAAGCAAGAAGGCGGTACATTCGAGCGTGACGATCTCGAGATCGCTCAAAAGCTTCAAGTTCACCCTAAGTGAATGCACACTTCGACGATCCCGGTTATGGTGGTCCATCAACAAAGTCATACTCATCGAGTCAATTTATCATAGCAGGGTGAAGACATCGCGCCTTTTGCGAGCCACGAGAGGCATGAGGGTCGGACCGGTCGGATAAGCTCGTAGGGAGGCAGTGTTTGATCGAGCCATTGTCTGGGCATCGTACCTGAAGTCTGCAGTCATTAGCTGACTGGCGAAGTAGCACAGGAGTCTCCCTCTTAGAATTCGAGCGAGACGACGGTCCCACGGGGGTGTTCTACCACGAGTCAAAATTGGTGGGTCATCGAAACGTGGCTGCTGGTGGCCGAAGCGCGGGCTAGCCCAGTGTGTTCGCACAATTGCCATCTTACAATGGCTACAACCGTATTTTATGAGTTCTGACCTTGTTTTGTGCTCGGTGACGACGATCCAGGATAGCGTGGCCGTCCGCTGGAAAGGTCGACCGGCACGCTTGTAAGTTATCCAAGGTCCTATGACACGAGGCACTCGGCGTATGCAGACACAAGTGCGCTCGTGCCACATCAATAGTGCCGCACGTTTGTGGAAGGGCGGATACGGACCGTCGCGCTGCGCCTGGCTGCCGGAATAAGATCCGACGAGATGCTGAGATTTTGCAAGCAGTCCATCTGACTTCATTAGACCGTCGACTGTGTTCAGAATGATATTGTGCTTCGCAATCTTAATCTTTATCCTTCCTCACAACATTGTACTGCGTCCATCGCTCTGCGTAGCCTATGGTGAGTGCGCGCGCGAATTCTTGGTGCGCGCTCGGACTGCATGCACGGTGAGTGTGGCTTCGACAGAGTTTGCTAGGGGGTTCTGCGTCGAAGACTCAAGGATGTAACAGACCGCACGCACCGGGCCAGATGTTGCTGGACCTGTTTTCGATGAGTGTGCCAGAGGCGGACAGAATTATACGTGCTAATTCCCGTCCGACCATAGGTAACTTTTGTCGTGGCGGAGCGGTAGCTCGTGCGCTCGACTGATCGCGTGGTCATATAGTTGGTTGAACTGGACGTTCCGTGTTGTGACAGCGGCGAAGTACACTTTGCTTGGGGTCGCGGCTGATGGCTTGTGCGATGGGCTTCGCAATGCCGGCCGCTGACTGAACTGCCAGCAAACATATGGTTCCTCATGCCCAATTGCAAATCGTGCATGGCACAATTCTGTGTGCCTTGATAGACTGGTGTAGCCTTTCTACTTGATTATTGTGAAGATGTAATCTATGGTGTTCGGGTGGATGAGGTGATATCGTCTCGGATGAAAGGACTTGTTGGTTGGGAGGCGGTTCGAGGAGGATAAAGCCGACGTGATAATTGAGTGCGTCGCGTGGTATACATCGTGGCTACATGAACCACAGTGGCGTGACTAACTATTCGCTGGTCGGTAAGGACTAGATATCGCGATGCTTTGTAGGCTGGTGGTGAGCTTTGTCTGCAGGTTTGAGTCAACTGTAGCATGGTGTGACGCCAGTTCTGGATAGGTTGCAAGGCAAGCTCCTGACTTCTTTACTGACGACATGAAAGAGCTGATTGGTTCCTATTGTGTTGGAAAAGCCTTCGACGGGCTGCTTGGGCGATTCGGATCTCCAGTCGGTCACTTTAGTGGTGAGAGGATCAGAGCGTCATGCAGGTGTGTCAAACAAGGGATAGAGATGACTCCATGACATGTAGGGTGAAGCAGTTGGACAAAGCTCTTCGATTTGTTGTGAGCCCAAAAGGAGAAGGCGGAGTAGTTTAGGCGGATCAGTGTCTGAACGCTGACTGGTTGCGTGAACAGACCACCTGCATGTAGCCAACGCACCCACACACCAACCTGTCACAATTCGAATCGGATCAGTTCCTCAGTCTCTGAGCAACTCTTTCAAAAGTGACCATCGTTCAGATTGAATGCGGTGGGACAGTTCCAGTTTTCATCTGACTGCGGCGGATGGAGAAGACGCAAGGCGCACTGGCTAGTTTCGGACGGCTAAGTCCTTGCCACGGGGTTTCTGTACCATCATCCTTGACAAATGAGCTGTGAACAACAATGCTTCAGCATATATTTGAGGTCTAACATTCGGCTTTTAGTTAGTGAAACCGATCGATCAGACTCATGCTCATAAACGCCGTGTCACATGGACTGATCCGAATGAAAGGGATATCTGATCACCCGCGTCGAAGACTGCCTACGAAGTGTCAAGAAAATTCGGGTACTCTCTTCGATATTGAGATTTGCAGGATAGGTTGATCCCAGTACATGTTTCGGATGTATGCTGAAGCAGTTGGATCTGAAAGTGGCGATGTATGCTTAAGCACTTGATCGACACCATGAACAAGCCTTTCGAATAAGTTCTGTTGTGTCCGGAAATTTCAACGCATAGCGACTCAGGAGTGTCACTAACTTCGGGCGCATTCTTCCAGGCACATGACTGGGCCGCAGTTTAGGCAGCTTGATTTTGCAACAGCCTCGAGCTTTCGCTAATAAGAAGTGCTTCGTGAAAAAGAGGTGCAGAATTGCATGATCCTGGCATGGGTAGGTCTGAAAGGACGGGTTCGCTTGCCCTGCCACTTGGTTGAAAAGCTAGCCAGGGCCAATGATCATGTTGTCGCTTCTAATGGCTCGGGCTCGTCGAAGGTTGTCCAGGGGTTTTGCAGTTGCTAACACTCAATACTGCATGTGGTCGGACTTCGCTGCTTGATTGTCATGATTCTAGTAGGTGATCGTGCCCCCCGGCTCCTGCAAACCCGCACTTCACCGGGCACAGACCTGTTTCCGGCGTATCTAATGCAGCCTACCACGAGGTTTGTTGAGTTCGCTGGCCGGCCAGCAATCGTTCAGCCACTCTGAAGATGCTGCCTGAAGCAGGACTTGAGATTCCTCGTTATTGCAGAGGCACTGTCTAAGGAGTGAGGGCGTCGTAACCGGACAGTCCTACGTGCGTTTCGATGCCGAATTAGTTTCAGTAGACTTTTGGATTTTGTGATAGAGTAATTGCATATGCTACAATGCTGAGCGCATGACAGGGTTCTGAGCTAGCAACGATAAGACACCTCGACGCACACCCAAGCCCGCATTGTCTCGGTACAGTCGGGGAAGTCAACTCGCGTACGGGGAACTCGATCCGGCGGGGTCGCCCGCGACTAGTGCCCAACGATCGAAGCCAATGGCAGAGAGTCGTCCCGAACGCTCGCCTGGTCGTGGTCAACCAGCAGTGGATACTGCTCGAAGCGCTGGACACGAGGAAGTCAGTGGGGATGTCCGCGGGAGTAGGATGTCCGGCGACGTATGCGGGACCGAAAACTGTTGGGACAGGATCGTGAGTAAGAAGTGAGGTTTTCGAAATTCTGGTTGTGGCCACGAGAGCAAGAGCCTTTCGCTCGTGGAACCACACTAGTCTGACCCATCGTCCAGTGCGACTTCCTTCCAAGTGAATAATACTGGCATGGGTCAAAGAGATACCATACAATAACTCGCACTTACGATTGAGGCTTGCGGCCATGACAACAGATGATCTATTGTGCTGGAGACAAATTACAAAACAATGAAACAGCCACCGCCAGTACCATGCCATTATTCCACGTGAAACGCCCTCGCAATGCCTCCAACCTTCCCTGAAGTCAAAAGGTCCAAAAGAGCGCGTCGAAGCATACTTGAAGGTAGAACACGATCTCCCATCGCATACAGTAATTATGAGAACCACCGTTTGCCGCCATGGTGACTCCTTTCCTTTTTCTTAGCCACGTCCAAAACCAAAATGCCCCACCTCCAATCCACATACTCTCCCAATCTCAAGCGACAACCACCCTCTCCTTTCGTCGAACGCTCATGTTCTGGCATAGTAACTCGCTGGCGGCGGCGGATTTGGAGATTGCAACGTCCCCGTCAAAGTCCTGAGCGCAATCTCCGCAGAATCCTCCTTCGCCTGGGCGACATAATCGCCATCATACCAGAAGCGTGCAGGATAATGGACGCCGTTAATCGTCGTCACCGTGGACCATGCTGTTCGCCCACCTGGAGGGAGGTTAGCTCATGCTGATAATGATGCAATATACTTGGCCAGGAAGGGCAAGTCGTTGGAAGGACATATATACCTCTGCGATCAGAGACGTCCTGATATGTTGGCTCTGTAAGACCTCTAGCCTGACAGTGTTCTAGATGAAAGGTCAGCTTGCTACTATAATCCTATAATTCAGTATGGAGTGGAAGTGGAACAAACCTCGGAGTCTCTGTGTCCATGACTCGCTAGCCGTCGTTGTCTGAGCTGCCATCTTGACCTCAAATTCAGTCGCAAGTGTTCTGACTTTCGATAAAAGTCCGGTAGTGCGTGCGTGTGTCTAAGCCTTTCTTTGTTCCTGCAAGCCCCAAACCGAAACCTACTTCTTATATCTATCTCCAGAAGCGAATCCCACACTGTACCGCAGAGCCTCACTTAACCAACTTAACAACTCAGATGATAACAAATGGCGTAACGTCGGTAGTGAACAACAAAACAATTTTCCCCGCTGCAAGCTCCCGTATCATCAGTCATGCATCGCGCAGCCTGCGAGACCGACATGCTGCCAGGAGCCGAAGTGCTGCGTCTAGCTGCGAAGCCCAATTATGGGGATTTTCTTTTTTCCACACACACGACGCACCTACCTAACTGCCTTACACGATCCGAGCCCGAGAGATTGGGCCCAGCGTCTGGCCTACTAAGTGTACTGGCGCCTTACGTACAGGCCGATGGGAACTTACATGGGGGTGGACGGGGCTCGCCTGCGGGAGCGGTCTGTCAGGAGCGGGTATGGTAAGCTGCGGTACTGAGGCAACGATATGCACAGACATCGGTAGACAGAATCCGTCAACAGAGAGTTATTACCATAGAGTTAACGTTCACGCATCAAACGCACTGCGTGTGTTTGAGGCGTTGCTGAAACTTCTCGACGTTTGCGTACCCACATTCGCGCTGCAAGACATCGTCTAGTGCCTAGCGAGACAACTCACTGTGCAGTAGTCCGCTGGTAGACATCAAGCGCCCTGTCGTAATCCGAGGTCTAGTCTATAGGTGATATCATACCATTCTTTGCTGGCGTGAGAACTTCAATTTTCCATGGCAAGTGCGGATAGATCGTGAAGCGCGCCTGTGAATTGCACCCGTGACAGCGCATCGCGAAGAGACTTCATTCTTGATGAAACGAGCTTGCCGGCGCGTTCGCTTGGCAACTATACCAAGCGTTTCTGCTGGAATTCGAGGTGTGAAGCATAGTCACATGAATAGAAATGTGATCAAAACGGGTACCTGCTGCTACGCGAGCTTGTGCGATGTGATGACCCGACAGATGACTTCAGGCGCATCGTGAAGCGAGCTCAGGGCTTTGCGCACGCGCACGCGCACGCGCAACGGCAGATACGCAGGAAGGGTGCTTATCTTGTTACAATTATAGGTTCAACATTTTCCATGGTACTTACGTTGTGGTCTTTAGAGGTCGAAGTGTGACCTACAGACTACGCGGTAGCCAAAGATATCCCGTCATTCCCGACATGCATGATCTGGACTACTTTACCGGAATGCGTGGAAACATTGAGCAGCTTTAGCCTCTCAGACTTTACTGCCCTTTGAATTGTTGTATTCACTGGGCGTGTAGCTTCTGCTTATACTGGTGGGTTAGGCCACCGCATCGGACCAAAAGAATGGATGAAAAAGGAGAGTCGCAAGGGACAATAACCAAAGATGATAGCGATCGTGAAGCGGGTTGCGACACGGTTGCTCGACACTGCATGCGGACGGCATCTGAATGATGCAAGCCACGTAAGCTCAATCTGCTGCTTGTGAAGGTGCGAATTGTCTTGAGCGGACTTCGACAGACCAAATCATTCATTCGTGACATGAGCCTGTACGGCTCTGATCGTGAGCTCATTACCAAAGAGGAAGCTATGTCAGGCTTCGTGTATGTACCAAATCGGGAATATCCAAAAGTGATGATGATCCTGCTTCACCGCAAGGCTATGCGGGAAACGCTCAACAAAAGGAGCAAACAATCGCTCGACTGCGACGCTATGCAGGAGAACTCCAGACGCCGTGCGTCATGTGAGCCCATGCATTTCTGATACCGACGCGGAAAGAAAAGTCAGAGTGACCACAAACGACACGCGAAAAGCGGGAAGTGGCAGACTCGCGTCCCAACAGAACGATTCTGACAGTTCGGAAACATAGTGTGCGAAGCTGCGCTGCATGTTGCCGTGCAGGTAAGTCCCGCGCCAAGGTGGTGGGACTGCAATGATCAAACAATCTCCCATTGAGGAGAAATTATGCTTCCATCGACCCACGCCGCAATGCGGACGGCGCTTTCTTGGGGCTGGTGTTCCGATGAAACACTTCATCAATGAGCCGCTTGGGACCAATGTACTCCATGTTCATCTTAAAGCTGGCGCTCCGGATGAGTGGAATGTGCAACTGCGTACTCTGCTTCGAGTGGAAACGACGCTTGATGCAATCGTCCACGAGGGCCATGAGACCTGTTGCAACGACGACGCTGCAGCATGCATTAGTAAGGCAAAGGCAGGCCGCAGCCTGGTGTCACTTACTCTGAGATATCGGTTTCGGAGCGTAGGATCCTGTCGTCGGTAATGCGCATATAACAGGGCGGGACCCAGCCTCCCCGCGCTTGCTCCTCATGCGCCTCTTCTGAAGTCAGCCGCACGGGGCAAATATGGGCAAGTGGCTCCTTATCATTGTCATCACGGACAAGGTAGTATGAGATGCTCTCGTGATCACATTCTTTTTTGACGATCCGCTTCCACGAATAGTCGTGACCCCAATATTCGAAGGCGTAACGCTTGTACGACTTGGCTCCCCTCCGTTTGACGTCGAGATGGGCATAGTTGGAGAACTCTAGCTTGATGGTGTTGGTGGGCATCAGCGCTCGGCCTTTTGAGTAGCCAACAGACTTGGACTTGGGTGCCTCCTCGAATTCTTCCTCTTCGACGCTGCCAGTTACTGATGCATAGCCAGAGTCGGAGCGCTTGAGACCTGATGATGTGGATGGCCTAGAGTCGGACTTGACTAAGCTGGCGAGGGCGGTGCTGGCACGCTGCAGGACAGGCCGCATCTCCGCGGGTGGCTTCTGGTACTTTCGTATTGAATGACAGACTTCACGACCAGACTCGCGGCAATAGCGGCGAAGAGAGAACTCGCGAGTGCGCAGGTCCTGCATGCGCAGATGGAAGAGGGTGTAGCTCTGCTTCCGGTGGCCCCGTTCCTCAACCTGAGTGTCAACGCGCAAGTTCATGTTACCGTCGATGGTGGCGTCGTCATGCCGTATCGATATGCGCTTGCTGGTAGGGAATAGCTCTGCAAAGTCGCGGGGGGTTGTGGGGATGGCAGCGCATGGCAACGGCTCGTGGTGGTGCTGCGGGACTTCGTATTCGGGCATGTCGTCGAAGTCGTCGGCCAGGTCTTCCTCACTCGTCGAGGCATAGGTATCGACAGAAGTGCGGGGCGGATCCTCATATCGGTCGCTGTCGTGCTTTGTTGCAAAGTAGTCTCGGTCGACACCCTCGACGCGGCCGTAGCATGTTTCGCGCTGCATCAGAGACGGACGGTCGCTGTACTCAGTCGGATTCGTCTCGTACGAGCGCTCGCTGTCGCTGCGGCCGGAATGGGTACTGTGACTCGACTCATATTGCGGCCAATGTACGTTTCGAGGCATGTTGTGATTGGATAGTAATGGAATTTAAAATGGTGTGTAGTCGAAAATGCAAGACGTTGCTTATAGGACTGCCATATGTCTGGCGTATGTACGAATAAAGTGAAACGCGAGAATCAAGCAGGCGCAGCGATCTGAACAGCGCACAAACGGATGACCTGGCACGAGGCGTCGGCAGGATCAAATGGCCTTAATAGAGAATGCAGACTTCTCACGGGCGCGAATGAAGGCGCAGCGCATGGCGTGGGATATGCTAAAGTCGGTGCTGAGCTGCCTAGAGTCGAGGGTTAGCGGGTCCAGAGTGGAAAAGGCGGCGATTGCACAGGTATCCCGATGAGCACCAACCAGTGTCCCTGCAACAGGCGCAACCACCGCTGGCTTGGCCTCAGACACAGCCTATCCCACACGAGATGAGACGCCTCCAGGTCCAGCCCGGGGCCAGTGACCGATTGAACCTCGAGCCGATGAACGAATCAGATGTTTGTCACCCGCACCACACGTCGCCTCGCGCACTGATTTCAGCGCTGGTTCTGCAGCCATCAGAAACCGACTTCATCTACAGGCACTCTGCAAATAGTGAGCGCATGCAGCTGGCCAAATGCTCACTCAGCGGAGCGCGAATCTCAGCGACGCCTGCAACGCCAGCTTTGCCCTTGTACTCCGCTGCTTGCTGGCTCATCATTAATCATTCTGTCGAGGTGGAGTGTTCTGCTCAAGCTGGAGGCCGGTCCGCTGCGGGACGCTCCCTTGGTGGCTGATCGCGACACGTGCAGCCAGCCCGTTCTTTTCTCGAAAGGCGCCTAGTTGTCAGCAGACCGTCTGGAGACGATCGAATGTCGCACTTGCGCATCGCTCAACGCTTCACAGCGACGTCATTTTCGCGGACTGCGAATGTCGGACTGCGAATGTCGGACTGCCACATTTGCCGTGCTGCCCGACTGTAAGCCTCTGACGGCCGTTGTGCGCTGTAGATTGCCCTGATGATCGCAGGGCTGGCAGCCTGGGAGGGCGACTCCATCCGGGTGCTGGCAAGGACCAGCCTTTGATGCATTTCGGGCGCTAGATCCTCGCCCGTCCTGAGCGAAAATCTCTTCGAATTTGCGACTGATGGGCTGTCGATCACCCTCAGTTAGGGCCACTTTGTAACGTCGTGCGCAATTTCTCGATCTGCAACCGGTTTCGGCAGGTGTTGTGAAGCATCGGTCCCGCCCGGTCCAAAGCATGTGCAGCCTTGGCGCACGTGACTGTGACATTCACTAGCAACTTCTATAGTGAGCAGATGGCTCGCCACCACTTTACAACATGTTGAAGAAGACAGCCCTACGTCAACAGAAGCCTCGTCCGCGGACAATAATCGTTCCTGCATTCAATATACAAAGATGCGCTGTTGTACGCGGTCGAGCCAATCAACGTGACGTACGTGTTGGCTCAGATGGCAGCCACGACAACACGACGCACAATCCACCTCAACCACCAAATTCGCGGAATTCCATCTACCTCGATCGACTCCACTGTTCACACTACTATACGAATGGGGCGCTATTGAGTCCGACTTCGTCATGCAATACGCTCCTCCCGCTTCCACGGGTCCTCCAGCAGCAGTTTCCCCGCCTCGCCTTCCCAATCGCCTGGAGCGCTTCGCTGCAAAGAATCTTCAGTAGTGGGTCTTGCATAGCTTCACAAGGATGAGCGTCCCGTGGAGTGCTTACCCACAATCACACCACTTCCGAGGGGAATGATTGATCCATATTGACCAAACATGTCTAGACGATTATCTTGCGCAGGCAAAACAATCGTCCAGTGAGAGCCGCAGTCTTTACTCGATGCGATTCATCACTGAGAAACGCTACCCCACGACTGACGGCCTTGCTAGCTCATGGTACGTCAGTCAGTGAGGCGATGCTTCCGCGCCCCTCTTCTCATTCATTGCTTAGTGGAGACCCAGTCGAGCTCGCAGCCTTGACAATATTGTGTGCCTGGAGAACACTACCTTACGCTACGTATAGGCAGCAATGCCATCAATGAGGCGTGGAGGACGTTATGCTGCGGTGAATCCATGGAGAAGCTTCAATGTCGTTCAAGCTCCACCCTGCAGCCCACTGCCTAATTACTCGCCATGCCCCGATCCTTGCTCCCTTTGAGTCCTCCAGATCACTTCAACCCTGTCTTCTTTGACTTCTCGCCCTGAACAGGGTCGAGGCTGGGCTGTCTCGTGAAGCATTCCCGCGAGACCTTTTGAGGCACATGTTTTGAAACCTGACTCAAAGCGAGGCTCTTGAGGTCCTTCGAAGTCTCGCCAGATTTTTCCAAACCCTCACATGCGCAGCCTTCTTGCCATACCAGGTCCAGCAATGAACCACATTGGCCACCAGGTCCTCACGGAGACGAGGCTTGAGCCTCAGCGCAGTCGACGATTCCCCCTGGTTGAAATGGCGCACGCTGTCATGACTGAGGGCTGGGATGGACGCACAGACTTGCTGATCATCTTGCCTGGCCCTATCCAGAGAAGTCATGCAAACGGCCCTGGTTCCATTTCTCTCGCCCTGCCCTACATCTCTTGTGACGGTTATGAGGAGGAGCGGATCACGTGTGCCACGTGTCAGTGTCTGGTGCTGCTTCCTCACCTTATCAAGCACCTCTTACCTCAACAGTATCGTAGATACGTCATGTAAACAGACCCTGCGGAAGGCCCTTGTGTACAGAAGCATGAGCACAAGGGAAATACACAGACGATAGAACACTCTTCTAATTCATTTTGCATTACACCGCAATATCTCTACTTAGTCCTTTTCAACGGGCTTCCCTTTGCGCCCTGTCACATCATTTGTTTCATTGGTGGCAGAAACTACCAACATTGGAAGCGGATCAGTAATCTTTCCTTGTACGATACAATCTCTGACTTCGTACTCTCGCTCTTCAATACTTATCACAAAATTCCATGTTATCTGGACAATCTCCCGTATCCCAGATTCTGCACTCAACCGACGTCACCCGTTCGATGCTAGGGTACATCGACGTGCGGAGGAGCTCCAGGCGGCCGCATACTCAACGTTCGCTATCTCTTTTGAAAGGATGTTCCGAAACGTTCCCATCATATGCGACACCCGTGCATGATTGGGTCAGAGATATAGTCAACACACATTTGCTGCCAATCTTCAACAACATCCAGACTTTTCTCGCAAAGTTAGATGAGCAATAAAACTTTCGAGCGTTTGAGTTCGCTGCTCTCGTAGTCAAGAGGTGGACATGTCGGACCATGGCTCGTGTTCGCAATCTATTCATGCCATCCTATCTTCACCTTGCCACTTGTTCTATGTCCAACGTTCACGACTGGTTCCTACCACCGCCCCCTATAGCCTACCATGCCCTGTCCATATCATTTCAGTCTTGCACTGTGCTTGTGGCAAGAGCCATATCTAACCAGAACACTGTCTCGCACTATCGCTCACTTACTATGCTACTAGAATTTCCTTACCCTGCTGTACTTCTGCTAGCGATACTCGTCGGTTGCAACGGTATACGTGTATAGAACGAGCCGAGTCAAAGGTGTTCGACTAGGACCCATGAAATCTCCGTGTCAGTATCGTAGATTGACGGCATCACCAAGCAGCAGAGAGTCATTGTGGAACGCGAATGGTCTGTCATTTCCCAGCTATAGTACTATGACTGACCGGCTCCGTGCCTTGTCATCAGATCGTTACCTCGTGTAACTTTTGAGTCGATGGAACAAGATCCATTGACTGTTCGCACCGCCTAAACTTCCCCACAGCCGTGACTATCATCTACAACTGACCAGACTTCTCGATGGTGACGGTCTTAGAGGTCTTACCAGTCTGAGATCCGACCCGCTCGACAGCTTGGACGACATCGAGGCCCTCGACGACCTTGCCAAAGACGACGTGCTTGCCATCGAGCCACGAGGTCTTGACGGTGCAGATGAAGAACTGCGAGCCGTTGCTGGGTCGCGTTAGATAAGTCAACAATGCGCAATTGTGGTTGACTTACGTTCCGGGGCCGGCGTTGGCCATGGAGAGGATACCGGGACCAGTGTGCTTTAGGTTGAAGTTCTCATCCTCGAACTTCTCGCCGTAGATGGACTCGCCACCAGTGCCCTGCGACTGTCAGTTGGTTGTATCGCGTGTATGAAGTCGATGGTTGACATACGTTGCCACGGGTAAAGTCACCACCCTGAAGCATGAACTGGGGGATGACGCGGTGGAAGGAGCTGCCCTGGAAGTGGAGGGGCTTGCCAGAGCGGCCGGTACCCTTCTCGCCGGTGCAGAGGGCACGGAAGTTCTCAGCGGTCTAGGGAGAGAGGGTGGTCAGCATGGTGGTCTACGGAGACATGGCGAAGTCTCTGAAGGCGGGGCAGCCAGGGCAGGAGAAGAGCGCACCTTGGGGACTTGGTCCTTGAAAAGCTCCATGACAACGCGGCCGGCAGGGGCGCCGCCGATAGAGATGTCGAAGTAAACGTGGGGGTTGGACATTTTGATGGAATTGGGTGTGGAATGGGTGGTTGAATTGAATTGGTGTTTATGTTTTGCAGGCAAGTGGAGGAGTGAGGGGCAGTTTTAAGGGAGCTCATGGAGGGGTAATGGGCGCGCTTTTTTTAGCCCCTCGATCCCTGCGCCTGCTCTTCTCACAGCTTTACCTGCCAGACGTGTAATATGACATAGCCGCTGCTCCACATGGTCTCCAAGATCTCACCTAGTTCGCCCGTAAGAGAAGCCGAGCAGCCAGGAGCTTTCAGCAGCCGCCGTCGAGCCTGGATGCGGTAATGGCGCAATCGGCAGCTTCCAGAGGGTGTCGTGCAGCGAAAATCTCCGTGAATGTAAACTAGTTGGTGCTCACTGTAGAGAGATCACGATAGGAAAGGCAGTTTTACAAGCCGCTCGGATTGCACCTGCGACAGCTGAAGCGTAAATGGCAAGTACGTCAGCGACTAGGCCAGAAGCAGTTCGCGCCTCGTCTATACACCGGCTCTCCAGTTAACACCGAGCGTCCGTGATGCTTCAGCTTGCAATTGTGTCTGCTCACTCACTCAATTTTCGCCAAAAGTTTTTGCTAGATAGCAAATTCGCGTCGACTTCACCTCGGCGTAGATCCTGGCGACTTACTTCGTTCCCAAACCCATGGCGAAAGAACCACAAACACCGCGCCAAGCCTCGAAGTACTCCACTGGCAAAGGGTGGAACGTTGGACTATTACTAAAATTCTAATACAAGTAGATCGGTGAAATCTAGCGGAAAAGAAGGAACGCTGACCAACGCCTCGCATTTCTGCTATGCCGCATGCTCTTTCCCACCCATTACCACACTTGGGAAGCACCAACCTGACATCTATGGCTGGATGGCGATTTGATGCGCGTCCGCTCGTTGCAAGAATTCGGCCCTCTCCGCGCGATCCTTTACCTCGGCGACCCTCCACTGCTCGAGCACCTCTGCTCTCCTGGCAGCGCTTCGTGGCTCGAACGCCATCTCGAATGGATCGGGCTTGATGATCAACAACGAATTCGACTTGGACGTGGGCACCTCAATCTCCTCGCCGGTCGTAGGGTTCACCTTCCTCTTTAGATTGAAAGTGTACATCAGGGAGCCACATCCAGTGACGGTCTCGTCGCGGGTTACAGACATACCCAGGCACTGGCGCTGGCCCCATCCGAAGGACGACATACCAACAATCGTGGGGTACTTGGTGAGAGGTTCCTGGAACGTTGGCCATCCAGCCTCGAGCCATCGTTCAGGTCGGTACGAGTCTGGATCTGGGTACTTGGCAGGGTTGCGCAGGAATGCCCAGTCAAGAGGGAGAATGCGTGTGCCCTTGGGGATGAAGTAACCTCGGAACCAATCATCAGCCTCAGCCTCGTGAGCAACACCTAGCAACACTATCAGCATGGACTACAGGAAACAGGACTTCAGCACTTACCAGTCGGTACAGTAGGCCTCCACCTCATGGTCTCCTTGATGCACGCACGCAAGATAGGCAGATTGGGCATATCGGCAATCGTTGGAGGAAGCCCTCGGCACACAGTATCGATCTCCTCTTGACATTTGCGCTGCCATTCTGGGTGATGCACCATCGCAATGAGGAAGTAGTACAGAGGACCGGCGACAGTGAAGATGCCGACAAGCGCCAACATTCCGAGAACGCAGGAGGCTTCGTAATCACCGGAGATGTTTGTCTTCTCAGCTGTCTCCAGGTACGTCCTGGTATAGCATGGTCCCTGCTTGCCCTTGATCATGAGATTCCGAGTCCTGACGAGGTTGTCCATGAAGAAAGCTTGTTGGTCGTCGTGTCGCTTACGCTCTCGAATCTTCCAGGGATTGACTGGCTCTGGGAGCCAGTCCCAAAGTGGTGTCAAGACATTGGTGATAGGACCTGCGGGCGACATCTGAGTCAGGAGGCCCCAAGCGCTCGGGGTGAGAGGAACGCTGAGCGAGTCATCATCCCAAGTGAGCTTCGCCATTACCTTGGAGCACATGTCCTCGAGCGAAAATGCCCAGTCATCAGGATTCTCGACGAGCCTGGCCATCCATCTCTTTGCTTCGAACTCCATCAAACCCCAGTATTGCGCATTGGTGCCCTCCATCAAGTATGCATGAGTGAATTTTCTTTGGCGTGCCCAGTATTCTGACCATTATTAGCTACGAATTGGCGATCAGATTACGACACTTACGATTCTTTCCCATAAGCGGCAGATACTCCATGGATCCGTACGTGCTCTTGGCATCGAACAAACTCTTAATCTCTGGTCGATCGGAGTATACCTTGGCCTTCTTCACCAACATCTCTTCAGCCATTGCCTCATCGCCGATGATGACGAAGTTGGCTCCCAACATCTTCGTTCGATATATTGGGCCATAGATATCGAGCCACTCCTTGAACTTCAACCACATGAAGTCAATCGGAAGATCGTGGATACGACCAACCCATGGGACTAGCCATGGTCCTGGCAGGTTGTGGCAGTTGTATTTGCTGTTGTACTTGTCTATCGCATTGATGAAGGCATAGACCACGACACCGATCACTGCAACGCCAAGGGCATACGTTGTGAAGGGATGCATCGAGAGTACGAGCTGGCCAAGCTTTGAGGTTGAAAGAAGTCCTATAGTTTCGAGTGATTCGCGTGATGCTGGCTGAATTCAAGAGATGTCCAAGACGCGAGCGATGTTCGATGGGTACGACACGTAATGCTACCGCTCGGATATGCAGGTAGTCGACGGAAGGTGATAGTCCTAGGAAGATAAGGACCTCTGGTACAGGAAGCACCGCCACGGGGTAGTCGACCGTTAATACTAGCAACAAAACAAGTACCGTCGAAGAAGAACCGCAATCGCGGGCCGCAACTAGATATTGCAACCAGCGCTCGAACACCTGTCAGTCTTGTCCGGCTCCCCAAAGGTTTGGCATCATGTACAAATCAGCAGGGCATCGCTGGCGCGATGGAACATACCATCACACTACTCTCCCTGGTGCATGGCGGGCATGTTCGTCAGATCGCCTACCGAATGCTTGATGAGATGGCCAGCCACGAGCTCACCAATGAAAGCCTTTGAAAAGCCACGAAGGACCGACCATCATCGCCATCTCAGATAGTCCAACGAGTAGGAGCTCTCCCGATCTCCTGAACCCATGGGTCCCAGCATCCTGAAATGAATGTCGGTGGTGGACGGCGCCGACAATGAGATGTTGAGACTGTCCATGAGTGGATCAAGGTGTAACGGAGAGCCAAGGCCGCATCAAGATCGTCATCATAGACTTTCCGCTCAAAGATCGCAAGGGCAGACGCAGGAGCTAACCCCGGCTCCCTAGGCAGATACCGGAGAAGGAAAGCCCTCCTGTTGGTGGGCTGCTGGGTCCGGTCCAAACCATGCAGGAGAACCTCATTTCACGCCAGGAACTATCAAGCATCATGCCGACATTCAAGCTTCACATCGGTGAACGGTACATTGCTTAGCCGTGATGGCGCTACTACTCCTGTCAATTTGTCGTTCATTCCAGCATCTCCACCTACATCTCGGATTGCAATCAGCGTGTGGATCTTGATCTGCACGATAACGATCTCACCTTGTCAAAGGAATCAATACAACAGCGATGAGACTGCAGCGCCCTGGAGGATGATCCCCAGCCAGTCGATTTTGGCTGTGAAGACAGGGGCGCCCAAGGAACGATACTCAGGTTGGTCAATGTGAGCAATGTGGCACATCAGAAAGCCTCGGCGTAAGTGTAGATGTCATTAAAAATACCAAGGTATATTTGGCACTCTGTAACGCAATGAGGCTTCGTCAGGGTACGTTGACTGAAGCGCAGTCATCATCTCCGCACGTGGAGCTGCATGAAGCACTGATCGATCTAGACACTGCAATGTCAAGTAATACATTACAGCCTCGCCATCAAGTCCCGACCCAGCGTGGCCTAGCATACCGTTCCGCAGGCCTTGGCTTCCGGAGTTAGTGGGGAACCATAGCGCTGACGCTTTGACCCTGCAATGGGGTGGTTTCGATAGCCTTGATCTCTGACGACATCATTGTAACACAGCAAAGCGCCTTGTACCTGACACTAAGCGCCAAGTCTAATCATCATCGCGGTACGTTCCTGAGGCATTGTCTCAAAAGGACCAGCTCGCACCAGCTCGGTAGTCCGGATGTCCGATGGCTTCGGCTTCGCAGTGTTGGGGAGCCCAATCCGACAGTGGATATGCAACCTTTAAGATGGGTGAAGATAAACTTAGGAGATTAACGTCAAGCTCGACATCCAAATCTCACTTTGTACGCCAAACAAACACAATCACTAAACATGCCTCACGCCCTGACGTCTCGCGATTCGACGATGGAGTCAAAACCAGTTGGTTCTTATGAGCCAACTGGAATTGACGTCCTGATCGTAGGAACTGGTCTGGCCGGATTGGTTGCTGCACTCGAATGCACGCGCAAAGGACACAATGTGCGCGTTTTGGAGCGCAATGCAGATATTAACACAGCTGGTGAGAATACTTGAAGCCATATATTTGAATATGTGCTTACCCCAAGAAGGTGACATGTACTTCATGGGACTGAGCGCAACACGATTCCTCAAGCACTGGCCCGAACTTCTCAAGGAATACAAGAAAATTTCCCTACACAATGCCTGGATCGAGACATTCAAGCACTCCGGCGAAGTCGTCATTCCACCAAAGAAAGTCGCAGATCGCCTGCGCGCGCAAGGTCTCGATCCTGATACTCCACCTGGCGAGTTCCAGATGCGCCCACTCGTGTACAAGATGTTCGTAAACGCGGTGGAGAAGCTTGGCGTATCCGTCGAGTTCAACCGCCGCATCGTAGACTACTTCGAGGATGAGGAGACTGGCAAGGGTGGATGCTTTACCGATGACGGGAAGCGATACGAGGCGGACGTGGTCATTACGGCTGATGGTGTTGGATCAAAGAGCCAGAAACTTGTTGGTGGCCAAGTACGCGCAAGACCCTCTGGAAGGGCCATGTGGCGTGCGGCATTCCCTAGAGAAGAGCTTGACAAGAATCCCAAAGTCAAGGAGTTCTTCAAGCTCATGCCTGGAAACGAGCCGATTGTGAGGACATGGCTGGGTCCATCCACATACGCTCTGACATTGAGCCGTGAGGATGTGATGGTCTGGATTATGAACCATGATGTGAGTGTTTCTATGACCTAGTCTCGTTCTCTGCTAACACTTGCAGGTTACTGGTACCGAGAAGGAGAGCTGGAACAACACAATCGAGAAAGAGGAAGTGCTGCAAGGCATGGAAGACATGCCCGGCATGGAGAAGGTGAAGTGGGCGCCCATCTTCAAGGAGCTCGTGGAGACCACCCCTCCCAACACAATCGTCAACTTCGAGCTTCTCTGGAGAAATCCCCAGCCCAGCTGGACATCACCTGGCGCACGCGTCATCCAGATCGGCGACGCTGCACACTCCTATCTCCCCGCATCTGGTAACGGCGCGACACAGGCCATTGAAGATGCCATCTCAATAGCTTCATGTCTGCAAATCGGCGGAAAGGAGAACATTCCTCAATCCGTCCGCGTACACATTCGCTTCCGGCAAGTCTTTTCTTCCGATATAACATCTTCATGAGCTTACACACACAGTTTCATTCGCAACTCGTGCGCCCAAAAACTCGGCTTCTCCAACGCCGAACTCCTCCAGGACACCGACTGGGACAAAGTGAAGCTCGACCCGCGCCGCGCCGCCCCAAAACTTCCCAAGTGGGTCTGGTCGCACGACCCAGAAGCCTACGCGTACGAGAACTACGTCAAGAGCGCGGAGAGCTTGAAAAAGGGTATCGATATGAAGGACGAAAGCGCATTTGAGCCGAATTATCCCAAAGGCTATAGCTATGAGCCGTGGAGCATTGAGAAGATTATGGAGGATATGAGGGCGGGTAAGCCGATTGATTTGGGACCTGGGGATTGGGAGTGAGGCTGCATCGCTAGGCTGGTGAAGTGGGGAGGTTGCATAGAGTTGATCTTGCGAGCGTTTCACATGCCATGATAATGCGAGAAGTTACGAATGAAGAATAAATTACAAAACACATCTTCCAAATCTCGCGCTAAAGATCTATCCGCATCCGCATCCGCATCTGCATTCGTGCATGCGTGCATCTAAGCGACTTTCCCGTTTCGGAGATGCACTAACACAACATACCTTGCGCGACTGTCGAATCTGATTGTTGCGGATGTATCCTCCACAAATCACAGCATGGACAGCAACATCCTTGCTTGATTTCAACGTTCTCCGTTGGCTCGGGATGGGACTGTTGTTGATGGCTTTGTGTTTGTGCATGGTGGATCCTACTTTTTTGGATCCACTCCTTTGCGATAATGGACAATCGCATTTGGAAAGAAGTCAACATATGACGCTGACTGAGACAAATCTGTCTATAATGCAGCTTAGATGCCAGCAGACTTGGGCACGATCGCGAAGATCATGTCAACGACAAGACTTTGTGCAGCGTAGCCAAGCAGCGAGCGCCCCCCCCCCCCCCCCCCCTTGCGGTAACTTTCCGTTTCGCGACTTGGCCTGCAACAAGACTGACCCATGGGCGCGGGTTGTGGAAGTCGCTTGCATAGATGAGCGAGGCTGGTCGTTTCACAAGATAGGACAAGTTGACACAACACCAAAGAGTACATCTCAACACGACAACAACGTATTCATACAGCCACAAACGCGCAGATCTATCGCGTTCCATCTGACACGCATCGTAAATCTCAAATTCCCGATTCTCCGCTGTGCCTCTGCACTTTACATCGTTCCTTCCCATTCCGGCCCTTGCTCGTCCCTCCACCTCCTGCACTCCGCCAACACAACCACCCTAATCACCAACACGTCCCACAGCGGGAACCACGGCACAATTCTACGGCTCTCCAACAGTATACCGACGCCAACTTTCAGAAACTCCGTTTGGGGTTCTTTGCTGGGATGCGCGGGACCGTTGAGCAAAGTCAATGACGATGACGAGACGCGCTAGTGTTGGCGAGCATGGGTGTGGATGAGTTGGTATGCGAGTGGCTGGAATGATGGATTATGCATGGCGCGAGGAAGAGGAAATGTGGCGTGGTGGCTGGAGTGAGGGATGCTGTGCGAGGTAAGATTGCATTGGGAGAAAGGGGAGAGGTAAAGGATATGTTGGGCACAGTGAGTGGCGCATTGCTTAATGGAGTCTGCAAGAGGACAGTTGAGATTGAGGACTTCATGGTCGCATCCTTCTAGTGACTGTGAGCGTGTGATGATGTGGAATCATTGATGTGTAGGAAAATGAGTTGGGGGAATTGTGCCTGTGAATGCGGGCGCACGTGACTACGTGTCTCACTGCGCCTCTTCATCCTAGCACACCACGCACCACAATCATACCGACCGACACGACTGACTGACTCTCTGAAGCATCAATCGGCAATCAAAAATGTCAAATATAGCCTTCAGCACTCCAGAGATCCGCCTCTTAACACTCACACTTGCATCCCTCACCGCCATCCCACTCATCTATTCTCTCTGGCCCACGAAGCCGCGATCTTCCAATGCCTATATCCACACCTTCGAAAGGCTTATAGAAAGCTATTCGACTCTCCGACCACAAGCACTCACAACTCATGCAGCTCGAGACTTCACACACCAAATCATCCCATTATCTCTCAACATCCCACCACGCAAACTCCAGCCCTTTCAAGAACATGCGGATCAGATATTCAGCCTCTTCTCATCCTTCAACATGATTCCGCAAGCAAATCGAACTGGAGACTTGATATATTTCAGTCCTGGGACGAACACAGTGATTGCGCATTGTAAGATGGGCGGAAAAGTGAATCGAGAGAGCGAGATGGGCGCAAAATTGGGGCTCGAAAAGTGGTGGACGGAGTGTGTGTTGTTGGTTAGGATGAGTGCGGATGGAAAGAAGGTGGTGTAGGTTAGGGAGTTTGTGGATAGTGCGAAGGCGAGGAGTTGACAGCGAGGTTGGAAGGGGTGTTTGGGTAGTGGTAAAAGCGGTAGCATATAGAGCATATCTATTGCTCTTGTTGATGGTTGGCATGTTCTTCGACGTGATGAATTGCAGAAAATATGATTGGCTTGCCGGCTATCAAAGGCCGAACTGCTGAGTGAAATTGGTGTTCGTGAGCATTCAGTAGGAAGCTGCTATAGTGGATATATGCGAAATGACAACTTTCAAAATCATTTAACTTGGTCCTCTTGATGTTCGTAAAACACGAAAGTCTTGCCGCATTCCTAACTTCATGGGCGCTTCTCGTAACCATGTAAAGTATGTCTGTCACGCGAATAAAGTCAAGGGCACAAGTCCAACCTTGCACGAAAATGTCACCCAACCTTTCATTTCCAATAACAAAGTAGGTCGTGTTTCGTTGAGTGATCTAATTTGGCCCCAGGCGTAAACCATACCTATTGCATGCACAGCCAATGTCAAGTCGACAGAGCTCTCAGAGCAGTGTCTGCGAGCACTCAACCGCCTCCCGCAATAGACATGGCTGCTTAGAGCTTGCTTGAGCTTGTCCTTGTGCCAGCGATTGGATGTGAGGTTATTAGCGCTGGTTGTCCCGGCGGGAATCGTGCAGAAAAATGCCATCAAGGAGCCATCGAAATGGCCATTGGGAATCAAGTCGCACAGATTGCTAGGATCTACGATGCTCACCCGCATGATATCCACATCTTCGGAGTGCAGCAGATCCATACAAAAATCGCAATGTCGGATGTCTGAACCACCGACTGACCATCCACAGCGCGTCATCTAGCCTAGTCGGCCCAACGATCAGCAGCAAAGTGCATGTCCTCAACCAGAAGCCGCAAACCTTCGCCAGGCTCGCAATGTGCGGAGCCGTAACGTGATATGTCGTGAAAAACCCGAGGCCTCGATATTATGAAGTTGAAGCCCGAGATTTTGACGCTCACTCTTTCGACCTAAAATTCTTGTTCCTTGCTCCGATCCTGTGGCGGCTAAACAAGCTCAAGACTACGCTAAAGAAGTACCCTCGTATACAACTCCAAGACCACTCTTGGCTCGAACAAGCATCGCCATGGCCGCCACGTCCAAAGCTATCCTGGTGTGTGGCGCGACTGGAAAGCAGGGTGGCTCAGTGCTCAAGCATCTAGCCACACATCCTGAGAGCGAGCAATTTACATTACTAGCTGTCACGCGCGATGCGACATCAGGTTCCGCTCAGCGCCTGGTAGAGCAGTATCCAGGTGTTCTACTCGTCCAAGGAAATCTGGACGATGTTCCTGCATTGTTCGCAAGCGCAAAGGCTACATTGAAGATAGCCGGCAAAAGCGAGCAGATCTGGGGCGTTTACTCGGTTCAGATCTCGCTTGGCCCTGGCATCACCGTCGAGGGCGAGATCAAGCAAGGCAAAGCCATCATTGACGAATCCGTCAAGGAGGGCGTCAAGCACTTCGTATACTCATCCGTCGACCGCGGCGGCAACCAGCGCAGCTTCGAAAACACGACACCAATCCCTCATTTCCAGACCAAATACGAGATTGAGCAGCATCTGCTGGAGAAAGCAGGCAAGAATGGAGATATCATGGGCTGGTCCATCCTGCGACCCGTCGCATTCATGGACAATCTCGAGCCAGGTTTCAAGACCAAAGTCTTCCTCGCTGCGCTCCGCGACACTTTGCAAGGCAAGTCATTGCAATGGGTATCAGTTGAGGACATCGGCAGGTTTGGCGCACGAGCATTCAGAGAGCCAAAAGAATGGAATGCGCGCGCCGAGGCACTGGCAGGCAGCGAACTCACCATAGATGAGATGAATGGATGCTTTGAAAGGTCAATTGGAAGCCCGGTGCCTGCCACGTACGGCTTCTTCGGCTCAGCGCTCAAATGGGCAGTCACCGAGGTGAATGTCATGATCACATGGTTTGCGACGGAGGGTTATGGTGCGGATATCGGGAAGCTGAAGAAGTTGGAGCCGGAGCTGAGTGATTTTGAGACCTGGTTGGCTTCGAAGAGTGGGTGGAAGTCGCAGGTTGTTGCGAGATAGACGCGTGTTCTTAGCGGCAATGGTTCGTTTCGGCGTATGGACCGAGTTATCATGCTCACGAATGGAAATTTGTCTGAATCTCTCTACAATTCGAATACAACCTCATATTGGAAATCCAGATGATCTTGTTGCCTTCATATTTCCCAAGCTCTCATCCGCATGTACATTGATACGTGTCGATGTCTACAGAGAGAGCAAGTTCAACAGCGCCACGCCTCCAGCGATTACTGGCGTAACCAGCCTTAGCCTATTCCAGCTTGCCCACTGCCTCGCGATATTTTGTGCCTCTCCCAGTTCCTTGTCACTTGCTCGCTCCGCCAAAGCCTCCAGCTTGTCGTTCAGCGGCTGCATGTTGATCGCAGAATGCAAAATTGTGGTCAAATGCATGACAGCTGCGACACCAAACAGCTTCCAGTCGCTGCGTGCAAGAACACCCTCTCGGAATACTGAGTAGGCTGCATAGCCGTAGCCTAGAAATCCAAGCGAGGAAATTGGGCGGAAGAATTGATTGCCAACTGTCCAGCAAAGTGGCCATTGACGACCAAGAAGTTTGGCGCGCGAAGCATGGTCGGGTGAGCCTGGGGGTGGGAAGTCGACAAGAAGCGCTGGGACAGTCATGTAGGATTGAGTGATCGCATTGCCTTTCAAAATGTTAGCTCATCTCTCTCGAGTTCTTCAATAATACACACCAGCGAGGACGAATGAGAATGTCACGCAAGTGCCTGCGACAGCCTTTACGATGGTGTTGTCGGACATATTTGGGGTATATCTAATTTGCGTCTTCGAACTTGTGCGTACAGAATGAGAGATGAGCAGTGTCGCGCAATAATATTCTCAGCACTGCACCGTCAATAAACCCTTTGTCAACACAAACATCGGACCTTTCGCAACTAGCAACGCATCCCCGGCTCCGAGACTCCAAGACTTTCGTGCCGCCGAAGCGCGTTGAACAGTCGCGCAATCGGTGTTCTGATCGACCCGTTCCTGGCGCGACCATCGGTTCCCCATGTCCGCTTTGCACGCCCATTTGGCATGCTTCGATTACATCATGACCATGTTGAAGGAGATGAGGCTTGCAGGACATCTGGGGCCTCATGGATGATCCCTGTTGATCAGATGCATAGTCTTACCGGCGTGCTGTCTGTTGTGATTCGTTCTTCTGCGGCCCTCGCTGAGCTGGGCGTCAGCGCCGCGCCCTTAGCAGAGCAGAGCCAGGTGGTGCGTCGGGAAGTGCAAGTGCGACCACCGTGCGTGGAGGTTTGGCTTATATCTGAAGAGATTATTCTTGAAAGTGATGAAATGAAATACAACCCAAGTAAAAGTGGATGACTGACCGCCAACGCCCAGGTGCGCTATGGCAATGCGCCAGTACATTTGTGGGCAAGCGTGCTTTGAGCCCTTACTCATCGCAATCCACTTTCCTTCCCTTCGCATTGTACAACACATAGCTTGCCCTTCACAACCGATGTGCTGCAGATCGAACCACGAAAATTACCTCTTCTACAGACAGGTAATGCACAACACTGAGGTTACCCCACGCAAGGACTGCTTTCAACGAACATATACATCATTCACTCGCGGCTGACCGGCTCCTTGCGGTACTTCGCGGTGTATGCAGACCTGACTCCGCTGTGACCTCTAATCTCTCTGGACTCTCTCTTGTCGGACGTTTCGGTGTCGGCAGCGCGGAAGTGCTCGAGCGGGTACGTTTTCGTGGCGTGGATGCTTCTCTCTGAGGTCTGTCTGGACCGGTAGCCCTGCGTACAAACTCTCTCGCCACATTTCGAACCATCCTTTGAGGATCGCGCTGCTCCATCTTGACCCACTCTACCCGACGAACTCGGGCACCGGCGTCGTTGCATGCTTGAGGCAATTTGCGAGCTAGGTTCTCGATCGTGTCATCGTCTAGGTCTTCATCTTTGAGGGACAATCGCAAAGTCAATGATGTCCGCTCAGGTTCAGAAATCCTGAAAGATGCATCTCTTTCTGGAGTATTTTTCAACCGACCCAGCTGTACACTACGCTTGTATCGTTGTAAGCGGTCCCATATCAGCGCTGCTTGTGTAGTCCTCTTGGTGTTGATGGTCTCCCAAAGTTGAAGAACTGAAAATGATCCTTCTTTTGAGTCCTTCAGCAATTGCTCCAGGGAGTCACACAAAGCATGCGTGAAAGACTGCTCGCCGGGTCCTTTCGTCTTTCCTCCTGCCGTAGATGCTGCTAATAGTTGATAGGTTCGCGTGTCGTCCACTATGCTTTTACTCCAACTAGCTGCTGTGCTAGCAAAGCAGCAATCCAATATCGCCAACGCATCACCCTTTGCATGCGTTTTGAGAGGCGCTTCTGCCTCGTCCCAGTGAGCAGTCGGGGCATGGCCATCCATATTCTTGTCCCAATTCTGGGTTCTGGTCTCTGTCAGCGTCGTTCGAAGACTAGAAGATCTGAGGCAATGACTCACGCCGACAGCAGCAAACGCTCGCGACCATTCTTGTCCACCTCTTGAAAACCATGGCCCGTGTAATACAGGATCAGTGACGTGTTCTCGTCATTATGAGTTCGGACGTGCGAAAGTATGTGATGGTTTAGATCGAGCTGTGGTATACCCTGGTTCTGGAGGACCTCCACGCGGCAACTATAGCCGAAGCCGATCTCGAATATGGTACTCAGTCTCTCAATCTCTCAAGAGTCAGCCTAGGCACGTCGGACGGTCTGAAAATTGTCGTAGTGGCTCACCTCCCCATCGTGTCCATCAAAGTCGTCGATTTTCTTATCCCAGCGAATGATGAGGACTTCAACTTTGCGGTAACCACTCGGAATGTCTAACACCTTGTTGGAGGTCTTTTAGAACAATTTTCGTCTTTCGTCCTCGCGTTTCAGCTGACAAGCATTTCCATCCTCTGAATGTAGTACTATCAGCTCGTCAGGAACGCCTGGTGTGATTGCACTATTCTGCCGTGACAAGGCAATCGGGACAGTAGTCTGGCAAGGCTGAGGCTGGTTGGTGACCGCCATGTCACTGGGAATTCGCTGTGTCGCCATCTCTGAGTTCGGGTGAGGTTCACAAGGCGACTAATCGAGGATGAGCTGTCTTATGAGGTCCTATGGCAGCGTTCGTCGCTGTGACACTTTCCGTGAAGGACCAGTGTGGCTGTGCAAACAATGGTTCAGTCGAGCCAGCACGCGACTCATTCGTTCGACAGCCACGATTCCGCATGTTTGCCTTGAGTTCGCCTATCAGTTCAGCTTCTCACTGATTGGTTCTCGGAATGCCGACGCAGCACCAGCTGAACATCCCGCGGACGCTAGCGGTTCGCCCTCCAACCACAGCACATGCCGACCCCACATCATGAAGAAGGACCTTGGTCATTCAACCCAGGGAACATGGGCCCATGAGGCTCAAATTTTAAACGGATAAAGGCTTGTTCGCAGAGGTGTGGTGTCAACCCTGTCCGACTGCCCGCTTCATGGCCTGCTGCCACGCCAAAGCAATAAAAAGGACGGCCGTGCCGGTGGGTCTGCCTCGTAGCCTTAAAGCCTGAGACTTCACTCAAGTCAGCTACGCTTGTCTTGAAAGCTGCTACTGAACTTATTGATCATGCCGGACCATGTGAGACCATCCTAGCCCCCAATTGTGTGGATACGACACTGACCGGTGCCCTTGGCATACAGGAGGAAATACCGGAATCAGAGCGGGACAAAGCCGATGTTTCTCGTTCGAAAACCCCAAACCAGGTTAGTCGAGCTATGCATACTACTAGGCGACTTCCAATTGACCTCAGAAGCGAATCAAGTATTACGAGAAGGACGACGAAGTCAGCATGAAGGTCACAAAACCTAATGGCAAAGGCGGCAGTCTGTCAGCCTGGTGTGATTTCACCATCGCCAACTTCCGCGAAAAGGGTGATGGGTGGGAATATCAATTATACGATGCTAAGGGATCTTTGTACAATGGAGGAGATTGGTATGATGAGGGCGACCTGGACGATCGTTGAAGAGGGATGCAAAGATACGGGTACCTGAGATGGTACGATTGCGCCTAAGGCTCTAACCTCGAGCTGGTCGCCCTTCATGCCGCACAGCCTTGTGTGGCCGAAGAACACAATAAAGCAGCCTATGCGTCCTAAGTGCCAATTGACACTCACATCCTTTCTTCACCAGGCTATGCCACTCGTATTCGAGGACGGACTTATACCATGCATTCAACTTGGGTAACGCCCGAAGGTAGTAATGCATCTGAGAAATGTGCCGTGAACGGACTGCCGAGCAGCGGCGATGCAGTCATTGACATAGACAGCCGTACGACAACTTCGGATATGAAAGAAAAACCGAATGGTATGTGCCTCCACCAATTCTAAAGACTGTGTAGATTGACCAGATCAGAGCCTGAGACAAAACCAGCCGCAAAAAGCAAAGTATCACCAGCAGAAGAAGAACGTCAGATCACCGAGACCAAAACTATCCCATGTAGGCCTCACTTGCTCAGCAAATAGTTTGCGCGATGCCACTAACAAAGTTAGTGCAAGAATATCCCTTTGGCTACCCTCTTCAAGCCGCTTTTCAGTCCAGTGAATCCAGTTGGTCAATATATCGGGCTTTCGACTATCTCCACGCTCGAGTCATTCTACAATTGCAAGATGAGATTCGTGAATTGGAGATGCAACTCAAAAATATGGACGAGATTGATCTCGAGAACGGTGACGGCAATCGGCTGATGTCGCGGAAAGGTGACCTGAAGCAAGCCAAGCGTGAGAAGATTGATAGTAAGCGTGTCGGTTTGCTCGAAGCTATAAGAAGCAAGCTTGTTCATTATGGTAAGTGATCTGCAGAAAGCCCTGATGACCGTGGCTAAAAACATCTAGACGAGATTCTCGTGAAAGCTCGCGACCTCAATGCTTTTCAAAAGCCCTCAAGTCGTGACTATCGAGCATTTCGCACCTGGTTCTACAACGTCAAGCCCCTGAACTACAAACCCGAGGAAGACTTTATCAGGCGCAAAGAAGACCTCATAACGCTGCGCCATGGCCGCGAGTGGTCGGGCTTTGATGGTTTCATCGAGTCATGTGTACGCAAGATGCACTGCAGTCTAACACAAGTAAGGACTGTCAATATATCATGCACCCCAAAAACCACACTGACTTTGTCCGCAGAAGCTCTTCGCAACCAAGGAGCTTCGAGAAAAGACCAATGACAAGCACGTATACTATTACTCGCAGACCCGAATCGCAAAACTAGTCGGCCTCATCATCACGTTGATCATCTTCGTCCTCCTCGTGCTGCCCGTAGTCGCGATGTACAAACTGACCTCGCTTGGCGACCGCAATTCCACTTTCGACGCTGTCGGGATCCTGGTGGTGTTCACGCTACTCTTCTCGGCGGCCATGAGCTTGTTGACTAAAGCGAAGCGACATGAACTCTTTGTCGCAAGTGCAGCATACTGCGCTGTACTTGTGGTTTTCATCTCGAACTTCAGCAATAATAATGGTAGCGGATTTCAGCAATGATGAGGAGCAGAGAGGGCGCCGCGTCTCGTGGTACAGAAGCTACTGCCCTTTTCATGGTATTACTCGCGTCTCATTTTCTTTTTTGAGATCTGAAGTTTTTGCTCCTTTTTTCATGGTAATACTGGCCAAGCATTTTCTCGTTCCTTTGAGTAATTTAGCATTTTGCTGTAGAAGTCATTGGCTTATCTGGCAACACAATGTGAACGCTAGGAGCTTCGTCTTTGATGAAAGAGTTGAGCCGAAACATTGACTGCTGTATTCGTACTTGAGAATCACATCCATGTACGAAGCATTTGCACAAGAGCTCATCCCGCAGATAACGCCGTAACTCTAAGCTTAAGTCCGCGGAAGCAAGCTTGCGTCGAATCCACATTGGCGAGGACACAGTCGTCATACCGATCCAGATCGACATCGAAGACGACTCGAGCATCGAAGCCGCTTTCAAAACCGTAGAAAGCAAATACGGCCGCGTAGACGCGCTCGTCAACAACGCAGGCGGCGCATTCGACGCCATCCCCCGCACCTCCCAATCCCCCAAGGCCATTCGCGAGGCCTGGGACCACGCGTACTCGCTCAACGTCACATCCACACAAGTCTTCACGCACACCTTTATTCCCCTCTTGATCGCCTCCTCGCACCCCCCGACTCCTCTTCGTAACATCCGGCCTCTCATCCCTAACCAACTGCGTCTCGGGTCTTAATTCCAAACTCGCGCCTGCCGCACCACCAAAAGGCTGGCCGAAGCCCGGTGCGCCGAGTATGTGCGCGTACCGGAGCAGCAAGACGGCGCTGAACATGATGATGTTGGATTGGGTGCGGTTGCTGGAGCCCGACGGGGTGAAGGTGTTTTGCATCAGTCCCGGGGTTTTGGCTACGAATTTGGGCGGGATGGGGAAGCACTTTTTGAAGAATGCGGGGGCGGGGAGATGCGAGTGTTGGAGGCGGGTTTATTAGGGATGTGTGTGAGGAGAAGAGGGACGAGGATGCAGGGGTTGTGATTAATAAGGATGGTGTGCAGCCTTGGTGAGGTTGTGGGATGGGTTTGGGATGAGGGTGAAGAGATGCAATATGATGAAGTATGAGTCTAGCTGGTCGCCCTGAAATTTATCCCTACATGCATTGGCTAGATACTAAGTTAGTTTTTGTCTTATGCTCCGTGCGTACATGGGCCACTTACCTATAGTAGTCGCCATTCTTCACGCACGCAGACCCACTGGCACACGTCGTGCATCCCGAGTACGTCGTGCCACCACACTGACCATACTTCGCTACCGAACAAGCTGGCGTAGCTGGCGCTGACGATGCCGCAGGCGCCACATTCGTGGTCGATGGAGCAGTACTTGTGACTAAGGTGGTCGGGACCGGATCGGGTGTCGTAGGCGCGTTGCCAGTGCCATCCCAAACAGCAGGTCCAGGAACTGTGTAGTTCGTGAGGACCATGGCACTCGCTGAGTCAATGTTGAACGCGATACCAGGCTCATTCCCGACATAGGCACCTGGAAAAGAAACAAGCGCAGCAGCTGGTGGTGTGACGGTACCAGATCCTGTTACTGCGAATTGTGCACACTCGGGATAAACTCCTGTATGTCAGCAGATACTCTAGTCTCGATGAAACGTTGACCTACACTGAGGGTTGTTGGCTTGATGTACGGCTAAGAGTTCGTGGCGGATGAGATAGTTGCCAGGCGCCAATGTAGCAGGAATCGTGCTAGTCCACACAAGTGTCTAAGAAAGTCAGCGGCAGGTCTCCCTTTGAGTCACACGTGGACTGCTCACGTCAAGGATGGTATCTCCAGCCCATATGCCTGCATTCTGCGTCCCCGAGACCAATCCTTCCTGATCAATCTTGAACCAGACCTTACCGGAGCCATCGAAGCTGTCGCACGAGCCCGGACACTTGGCCATGTAGACTATGACCGATGCTGGTCTATGCGTCCCTGGGAGAGTGTTAGATTGCTGCAAACGTGTCGATGTAGAACCTCCTGTTGCTCACATTGCTTCCAATGAGCTGTAAGCTTTTGTCCTGCAGCAACTGTGCCTGATACTCCGGTGCCGAGAGCTCCAGCATTGTTGCAACGAATGTTGACGGTCTTGATATAATCAGCAGAGGTTCCGTGTGAGATTCCGGTATGGCTCACTGTAAGATCCTTGATCAAGAGAGGGTCGTAGCCGGGGTATTGGCGTTGGAGGGACTGTTGTCCACTAGGCGAGTTGTATGGGGACCATCTTGTAAAGTCAGCCGTAATTTCACTAGGGCGAAGAGGTCAACATACCCTTGGTAGACTGTGGTTCCAACAGTATAAGTGTCAACACCACCATGCGCACTGGCAGTTGCGAGCAATGAAGCTGCCGTGGCGAAGGCTGTGGAGAACTTCATGGTGACTCGATGCTTGGAAGATGTACGAAGCGAGCAGGTAAGCGGGCGGAGTCTGAGAAGTGCAATGCGAGTACCAAATCAAGCAAACACGAAAGCCGTCCCCAATATATACTTGCTTCATCCTTGGAACTTCCACGCGCTCCTCACGTGACAGGCCCGGATATCGCTACGATTCCAGCAACCAAATCTCCACATCGATGTGACATCAAAGCCGGTTCCCCTCGGTTCCCATGCAGTGCTCATAGCAGCCATTGCTATCCCCGGATTTTGGAGGTGGTAGAAGGTCTGTATAACTGGGCTGAAATAGGAAAGAATAGATGAGTTTTACCATGTTAGCCAATCACATGGAAAGAGTCGACTGATGTTTCGGCCGCTCGCTTGGTCCGACGGGTAAGGTCGCCGCCCACGGTAGTTTAATATATGAGTTGCGCAAGGATGTAAATAGCCGGAACGCCTATTCCGGGGGAAAAGTGGTAACGTGCACATATCTCTTGATGCTTGGTATATGAGGTGTGGTTCGTGCGCGACTGGGTGAAAACCTTGAACACGTACTGACAATGCTTGATTATTAGGACGATGAAGTCGATCGATGCTTGAGACTTCCGCAATCCGGGTTTGCGTCCAGGATGGATGCAGAGTTGATGCAGAGTCTCCGGATCCGGCTTACACCAAAACAAAAAGGTCAGGACTCTACCTGAGAGCCTCCTGTTCTTCTGCAGATGATTGAAGCTGGTAGCTGGCCAAAGCAGGCGAAGGCGTTTGCTTATGCATGAACTTTTCGTGCTTCGGCAGATTGCGACTCGACCTGCACGCGGGACCGCTGCGCATCCTTACACTTTGCGGAGAAGCCTTGCCCGATATAGGGACATAGAAAACGTTGCGACCGGAGAAAACCTGGGTGAAAAGCCTTAACCTGCTGGCTTGCGGTGGTGCGCGCAGATCTTTCGTGCGACTGAGGCCTCGAACGGTCAGTGCTAACTGCCTAAAAGCAGTCGCTTGTCGACAGCGAGGGAGACTCTGCTAGTACATTTTAGACTGACTCTAGGAGATGTCTATCGCCTGTGGTGGAGGTCATGGGAGTTGTGGTCGCTTGACCCTAGGATAAATTGTCAATACTGTGGCATGCAGTGATGCCCATCGTAAGATAAGCTCCAGTGGCGGCAGCATCGAAATCGCGAATTCAGTGAACCGCTCCATATACGAGGTACTGTGTACCTTTGGTCCGGGCGCGTCCATGTTGTGTGATAAGTATCTAAGGTATCGCGACGTCAGAGCGACATCATTAGAACAGCTTCGACGCTATAGTGGCATTTTTTGAACTGCCACGGACATACGATGGAGATCATCGACTTCTCGAATGTTGGAGTGAAGGAGAGATGGCAGATTGCTGCGCGTTTTAGGCGCATTGACGCGTCCACGCTAGCTGACTAACCGCCGATTCCAAAGGAATGTCTACTATTCGCGTTGGTCTTATATGTGACATAGAAGGCACACGTAGGCTGAGAGACACTTGATTGGAAACACTTTTGTTAACTGCCTAGAGGACTTACTCCTCCAAGACGTGGTTGATACTGATGAGCAAGAGCTGTCATTTGCCATGACAGCAGGAAAGCAAAATGAAGCAAGGAAGAGAACCAATGAGCCCGCTCGGTATGCCAGAACTATAGTGCCAAGGCCGTGCTAACGTCAACCGACGAAGCAAATAGTTCCGTAGGTATGGATGCTAGTGTAAAGTTGCACCTCCCTTTCTCCAAAACCTTTAGTCACCCCTTCTCCTTTTCCTTCAAGCTGGCCAAGGGCGGCTTCACTTCAGGAATTGATCAGGCTTACGAGACTGAATGGTGACCAGCAAGTCATAGAAGTCCTTGCGCCAGTCTACACACTGCAGGTACTCCCACCATAGGCGTAAAGCTGGCGGATCATCGGCATCAGCCTAAGTTGTGTTAGCGGCGGCAGTCCGATTTCGAGCAATAAAAGACCTACAGCGTCGAAGGCATCCAGAACAAACTGCTTCTTGATCATGGCGGTCTTCATCTTGGCCTCACGCTCCCAATCGCGGAGCTGGTCAACGTACTTCTGCACGTCGCGAGCCATCTTGTCGTTCAGCTTGATCTCTACCTCAGAAGTGACGGTTGTCGTGTCGGCCTCTGGAGCAGCAAAAATGCGACCCTCGTACTCAGGCTTCTTGAAAAAGTGGTTTTTGAGCTCCTTCGTGACCCAGTCTTGACGGACAGAGGAAGTCAGCTCTGTCGCCCAGTACTCCTTGACGTGCTGAGGTACTCGAGCCATCATGGTGTCGTAGTCGAGCTTGTCAGACCAGCGACTTTGCGTGTAGTTGCCAAAATAAGCGTAACGGGTGCGGCCCTGGGAGTCCTTCTGCGCGACGAACATAGGCACGTCCTCGTACGAGGTTAGGCCACCCGGAAGCTCGCCAAATTTGTCTTCGGGAGACTCGTTAAAGAAGGCAGTCAGCTTCGCGCCATGCTCACCCGGCTTCTCTGGGAGATACGGGTCCGTGTCTGTGTCCAAGAGATAGTACGTGCGATTCTTGAGAAAGCACGCGGGGTCGTTGACGACATATCTCAAGCCCGGAGACCAATCAATACCACCCAAGTGCTGCTCCAGGAATGCAGGATGGAAGGTGACCATCTTCTCTGCCGTTGGGATCTTGGAGGTGGCTGACAAGGGCTCAAGTGTAGTCAGGTAGTGTGGGTTCCACGCAGTCAAGGAGAGCTGGTCCACCGGAAGGTCTTGAGGAACGATAGTAACAGGAGATGACGGAGGACTTGGCTCGGGGGCAGGGATTTGGGATGGGGCCAAGGTGTCGACAGGACCGTCCGTGACAAGCGGATTGTTCGGGGTGGTTGTTGAATAATGTTGGCCGCTACGAGAATCAGTTTAATGTCGCGAGGGTACTCAGATGGCTGCATCATCGGTGACTTACCCAATAGATGTCTTGCCACGCATATGCGGTGGCAGAGACTTCATATCTGTGCCATTAATCTTGGCAGCTGCAGCACGCATGTGCAGCGGCAAGATGCCAGTCTTCGTTGGTGTGGTAAATCCGTTAGCCTTCTCCACGTCAGCATCTCCATCCACTGACTCGCGGACCTCGCGACTGAGCTGCTCGAGTTCCTGCTTGAAGTTCATGGCGTGCTGGTGTGACTCGTTCAGATCTTGCTCCTGGAAAGGGCCGACAGTCACTGGCCAGCCGCCTCGCTTCAATTTGTCGACCGAAGAGCAAAGGTTGTGATACATCTCAGTCAGGCTGTCCATGTCACTCCACAGATCGAGGTGGCCTTGCTCCAGACTGACGACACGAGCCTCGAGGTAAGGAGATGGAGGAGCGCTCACCTGGCCGAGCATGTTGCTGTCCGACGGAAGTCCGGGAGCGTAGCTGGTAGCTGTTGGATTGAGGCGGGTGTCGTTCATAGAGTGCGAGTATGTGCAACCGATGATGTTTAGATCACGATCAGTCATGCAGGCGCTGGAAGTCAATAGGCTTCGGTCATGGATTGCCTCTCAGGATTGTGCGTTGACGTTGGTCTGATCTTCTGAATGGATGGAAGTGTGTAGAAGAAGAAGTGGTAGTTCTCCAGGAGGACGAGGTTTATATAGACCGTAGGACTTCATGCGCACTCACGGCGGTGGACTCGCGCTCTTACCATGCTGTCAGAAGTGAGAGAAAAGGGAAGCTTTCTCGTCAGGATCAGGCTTCGACGAGAGGTAAAGGCACACCGTCAAGAGGTTGGATGTATGATAACAACCATAAACCGGGCCTGGCGGTACATTGGCCACATTTCATCCAGTCGCATTAGATTGCTGTTCATTCTCAAAAGTTGGACATCGTGAGGCAGTCGTAGCTCTGAATGACTTTCGTTGGCATGCTGTGAGTTTAGCTCTATCGCTAATCTCACGATGCCGCGGGGCATCGGCTGAATCGGATCGCACCGAAGTCAACGATGCGCCGTCAACCATTCTCCCTCTGCTTCTCCAGATGCACCGAAACCCTGGCTCTTATCAGCAATCTGGATGGCCAATCGCGAAATGTGCTTCAAGTGGCAGCATGACAAAGGTCAGATGCAACGTCCACGAAATCAGCCTGTCACGGTCGCAACTTCTGCCTTCCTCTGACTGTTTCTCCAACAAGCTCTTTCATCGTCTCGACAGCCTCAACGACGCTTGGTCTTCGACTATGTCATGGGCAATGTACAACGACACAAGCCTGCTTCGGCTCCACGGAGCTGCTTAGATACAACGTGAGCACCGCCAATCACGCCCATGTGCCACGTGGTATTGCTTCGGAGACATCTGAAGTTATCTCGCTGCACTGCGTTTGGGCTATTGAAGCCAGAATGTCCTGGCAGAAATCGTTCCATCGGATCTTCTTGTTCGCATGCTGGCCTCACTCAACTGTGGGGTATGCGATGTTCATGCCATCTGATTGGCGGTCGATGCGCGTCGCGAACACGGACGGTGACCTCGGGAAGACACGCGATCACAGTGCACTCTGGAACGCGGACACATCCTGCTTTGGATGCAAGGCAAGGTGATGGCTTTTCGCACATGAGCCTTGGTGTGTGGACACGAGGATTGATGATTGCAGAGATGCTCAAATGCAGGAACGATCTGTCGACGCGATTAGGAAGGCGCGCTAAACTCAGGGTCTCAGCCGGAGGTCCAGTGACGTCGCATGCACCCAAGAATTGTCGCTCTCGCTGCTTCGACCACCGCATGTCAAGCTTCACCAAGCACAGCCAAAGACGTCCAGACTTCACGTGAGGCCTCGGACTCTCATCTTCGATATTTGAAACGCTTCATATACGCTCATCATGCCTCCCAAGAAAATTGTCGACGAGACCACGCAGACACAGCTGCTTAAGGAGAAACTGCAAGGCGCGAATGCCCGCGACCGCCGCAATGGCCGAACGAATGCCACGGGCGGCAGCAGTCTCAAGGAAGTCGACAATGCTTCTACAAACAGTGGACAGACGTCCAACGAGAATTCATCGAATGTCAGTGCCACCACTCTGAGCTCCCCTCTGCAATCAAATTCCCACCTCAAGGCTCCCTCAGGCGCATCAAGCTTACAACACTTCTCTACAGATCAAATGGTCCTCGCAAGATGCCTCCGTCCTCCAAGGCTACCGCAGAGCCTACCGTCTCGACACTCCATCTACCTTCAAGAATCCACTGAGCCACGTCGTCCTCAGCCAAGGCATCGGTCGCTTCTCACCCACTATGGCGCGACCAAAGTCAAAACGAAGAGTACAAAAGGAACAACTCGCGTTGGCAGTGCGAAAGAACTTCAATGCGTTAGGTGTCACAGAGTCAGACGTGATCGTCGATTGGCTGTACAAGACGAAGCACCAGGGTAAGGCGCGCCATATCTGAATCTCATACATTGATCGCTGATTGTATGACAGACAAGGAGTTCAGAGTCCGATTCGCACCGCAACGGAAATAGCACCACGCTCCTTCGATCCCACCCACCTCGCTGCACTTAAGGCGTTTCTCCTCGATGCCCCATTTTTGGCACTTTGCCGACATACACCATACACTACTTGCATAAGCATTGGATAGGCGCACGTTACGGAAATACATGCTCGGCTGGAGACACAGCATCCTGGGATGGAAGCTGCTCACACTGTTAGATACTGATGGGTCGGTGTGATGGCTCACTGCACGACATGGCATATCATGATCAACGTGGCTTATAGAGACGGACGATATAGCTCAATACGACTCAAAACCTATCACATAGTGTACCGCATACATTCAATACTCAATCGTGGGACCTTGTTCGTGGCTGCACAGCGGATCGCGCGGCGGCACGCTTCCGCGCTTCCCAAGTATTGGGATGTCGAAGAAGCGCAACACTACCTACTCGACAAGAGCGATCGCTTTTGCGCAGAGGTGTATATTTAGACAGTATCCAGAGTCGCTGTTTGAGGCCGTCCCAAAAGCCTTCCTTTTCCATCGCACGCGTTCTCGAAGATGCGAGAAATGGCCGAGGTGCCGCAAGGTCATTGGATGACGCACCACAAAAAGTTTCCCGAGTCCGCGAACCCATCAACATTCACCCGACGTAGACCGCTGTCGTACGCATTGCATCTACCACATTCATTTACACGTCGCAGTCATTCACGATGAGCTTAGCTGGTCCGCTGCCGCTCAAAGCGGTAGCACCTCTGCGCGCAGTATCCGTATCTCGGCCGCTATGTCAACGGAGACGAATATCTCAGTGCACAGCATCGCAACCACGAAGACCGTCTGTCCGGGTGCAAAGGCAGCAAAGAAATGCACCATCGACGACACGGGTATGCAGTCTACATGTTTCATCCTCACAACGAGCGTATACTAATTGCACCAGCACTTCCACGCAACCTCACCGACCGCTGCAATATCAGATCCCTACAAAACCCTCGGCGTCGACAAGAGTGCATCGACCGCCGATATCAAGAAGGCATACTACGGCATGGCTAAGAAATATCACCCCGACACCAACAAGGAAGCCACCGCAAAAGAAAAGTTCGCCGCAGCTCAATCCGCATATGAAATCCTCTCCGACACCGAAAAGAAGAAGGCATACGACTCATACGGTGCCGCAGCATTTGACAGCAACGGCGGCTTCAACCCGAACGCAGGCGCAGGGCCAGGCGGAAATCCATTTGCTGGGGGTGGGGGATTTGGAGGTTTCGGTGGTTTTGGCGGCGCACAGGGAGCCGGAGGTTTTCAGGGCGGTTTCCAGGACATAAACTTCGAGGACTTGTTCGGTGCGTTCGCCGGCGGTCGGAGAGGACGATCTGGTGGAGGCCGACGCAATCCATTCCAGGAAGAAATCCTCGTTGGCGACAACATCGAAGTGCAAACCAACATCTCCTTCCTGGACGCCGCAAAGGGTGTCAAGAAAGAAATCACCATCACGCCACTATCAGAATGCGGGACATGTAGCGGGTCTGGACTCAAGAAGGGCGCCAAAAGAGCAGAATGCAAGAGCTGTGGAGGTACCGGACAGCGAGTGACGAGTATGGGCGGCTTCCACATGAGCGCGACATGCTCCTCCTGCGGCGGATCCGGCTTCGCCATCCCACGCGGCTCGAGCTGCAACACGTGCGCCGGCGACGGCGCCGTCAAAGAGCGCAAAACAATCAGCATCGACATCCCCGGCGGCGTAGAAGACGGCATGCGTCTGCGCGTCTCGGGCGAAGGCGACGCCCCCCTAACCGGGCACGCAATGTCCAGCGGCACGATCCGGGGCCAAAAAGGCGACCTCTACGTCCTGATAAGAGTCGCGTCAGACCCCAAGTTCAAGCGCAACGGCGCAGACATCTTACACACGGCGACCCTCCCGCTCACGACCGCCGTGCTCGGTGGCGAAATCAAAGTCCCCACCCTGGACGGCGAAGTCATGGTCAAAGTGCCTACGGGCTCCGGCACAGGCGACCGCGTTACGCTGTCGGGCATGGGCATGAAAATCCTATCCAACGCACGGCGCAGCACTAAAGGTGATTTGAAAGTCGAGTTCAAGGTCAGCATGCCGAAATACCTGTCTGTCAATCAGCGCACGATTCTGGAAATGCTGGCGGATGAAATGGGCGATAAGACTGCCAAGAGGGTGATTAACCCAGGAAAGATGAAGGAGGAGGTTGAGAATGAGGCGAGGAAGAAGATGGGTGAGGCGCATGAGGGCGAGGGGTTTTTGAAGAGCGCGTGGCATAATCTGACGGGGCAGCATCGGAATTTGACGAAGGAGGAGCAGAAGGAAAGTGAGGAAGAGGAGAAAAAGAAGGGCTCGGGGTCGGCGTAAGGGAGCTTTGAAAGATGGGGACAGGGAGATTGGGCGTATTGGCGAGCATGTCTGGACGAACTCTTTGGAAGCATCTGTTGGCGCTATTGTGCAAAATTGGGATCATGTGTATAGAAGTATCAACGTTCCTGCCTCTCGACTCAGGCTTGTAATATACCAAAGAGTATGTCATGGATGTTGAGGTATCTCATGCCGCAATGATGCCATTGCTCTTTCCCAACGCCAAACAAGTCTATCTACTATCATGATCAAGTCGATGCCAACACCGCCCTCCCTCTCCTCATCTCATTCCGACTTCGGCTCCGTATCCGCTCTCCAAGTCGGCGTTTTCCCAAAGCTCTTCCACAACGCCTGTCTCTCCTCGAAAACCTGCACCGCCCACGCCCTGACCTCGCTACTCTGAATCTTCTTCGCAACCCACGTAAACTCGCCCAAATCCTTTTCACATCCGCTGCTCCGCTCATACTCGACCATCTGCAACAACAACTCCATCTTATCAATATCATGCACAAACAGACTCTCAGCCGTAACGCTATCCTCGTACTCCTGCCATATCGCTCTGGCCTCCTTCCCATTCAATCCACCGTTGAACTTCCCTAGTAGATTCGTGCATATGTAATCCATAGTCTCTGATTCGCGCCGCGACTTTTCTTCCTTGGACACCGGGTCTACAGGCGTGATGTCGCCGACGAGCGACTCGGCCATGTCATGTATGAGCGCCATACGACAGCATTTTGTGAGGTCGAGTTTGCTGGAAAGCGATGCCGGAGCCATCATGGTTAAGATGGACATGCGGTACATGTGGTCGCTGATGGATTCACAGTCGTTTATGCCGAAGCGGCGCCAGCCGGCGCGCGGGGTGGTTTTGAGGCGCTCGAGGAGGTGGAAGAAGGGGATGGGTGAGGTGGTGGATTCGGCGTAGGTGAGGGAGAATTCGGAGAGGACTGTGGTTTGGTGGTTAGTGGGTGGGTTAGGGTAGGTTGATATGGGGATTGTAGGAGATGTGGCTCGCATACATGATGCGTGACTGTATTTCCTCATGACATACCACTCTCGACTGTCCATTTGCTTTCTTCAACTTGCTCTTTCTTCAGCTGCCCCGTGTTGGGTTCGGGGTTGGCGTTGATTTGGGTTGCTTCGTCGATCGCCATGATGTATGAAATTTGCTGTGTGAGCCCTGACGAGAGAACGCTGCGTGCGTGTCTGCTTTATGTAGCAGTTCTTGATTTGAGTGTTTGTCAAGTAGTGAATCAAACTTGTGACGGAGTCAAACAGGGAAACCGCGACGCGGACTTGAAGTTATCGATAAAGGCCTTGGCAAACAATGACTCTCACCGCCCGCAACACCTCCTCTGCTTGCAATTCTAAGTTGAGCGGCTGCTGTATCACCACAGGTAGCGCCCATGTCTGCATGCAATAGGAGAGCATGTCCCGGTCAACCTTGCAGTCGTCGACAGCCACCACGAACACTGGCAATGGCGTCTCCCACAGTCTGTCGATCAAAACAAACACCAAAACGCAGCCGCTGAACCCACTTCCCGCCTCGGATGTCAGACTGTTTGTTGCAAATTTGCGATTGCTAGACTTTGACCTGCGAGACGATTGGCCGGATATCACAGTGCACACATTCTCCGCCAAGAATGCCGACCAAAGACAGAGGATTAGCGGGACTGAGTGGGCTCTCTTTCGCCTGCTCGAGATATGGGATCCGAACGAGACAGCGCAGGTAACGGGAGGCTATACAACTGCGCCGAAAGTAGCTAATTGTGCATAGAAATTGCAGCCCTTCTTTCCGCCCCTCGAGCCACTCCAATCGCTCAACCTGCGCGCGGCCCTGTTCCGCTGTCTGAACGAAATGAAGAAGAATGGCTTACTGGGTCGAGAATCGGTTCTGCGAAAGACAATGCTCGATGAGTGCAAGGGCGAAAAATTCTATGAGATATTGGCTTTCTTCTCAAATGCGGTGCTCAAGAAGGTGTTGGCAACACGAGAAGAGAAACCCAAGGATGTCGCGGTCGCTCGAAAACTGGCAACCGCACCGATGCTGTCAGCAGAGAAGCAGCAATCGCTTCTGCCTCTGGCTATTGCACACAAAGCAGCCTTACTGAACGTCCTGAAGCGGAAGGAGGAGAAGAGAAGGCGGTATCAGGAATTCAAGGCTCTGCTGGACTCTACAACCAACGACATCAACCGCCGTATTCGCAAGACGAAAGATACGCCGCGTGCGAAGAAGGCCGCCGTGACACAGAAAGAGGCGGATGCCATCAAGAAGCAGCTAAAGGACAACTGGATTGGCGACCCCAAGTGGCTGCATGTCATGCTTCATGGTGATAATGTGCAATCGGGGGACGCGTTCTTGAGCAGCCGATTCGAGAAGGTCTGGCGCATGGTCGAAGCTGGGAGAAAGCTGGAGGACGTTGTGCCCGAGACCGGCTTGCTGGAGAACTTGCAGTCCAGAGTCCAAGAACAGCAGGACAGGTTGCAAAAATGGAAACAGTTTCATAAGAGGATGCAGAAAGACACTAAGGACACTAAGCTGGCCGTTTCTACTCCAGGAATCCCAGTAGCCATGAAGGAGTTCAAATTCGACGATCACCTGCAATATCAACTCCCCTCCTCAAAGCACAAGGATGAAGACATCAATCCAGCTCAACGTTCAGCTCTGCGGCCTGAGTACCAAGATGTTCTAGCGGACATGAACGATGAGCTGTTACGCGTTTCGAATACCAAGCCTCACCAGGCCACTATCCTTCCAACTCGGAGACGCAGATCGTCCGCTAATGCACGCTCGCCGGCCAGAAGCAGGAAGAACACTTGGCCTGAGTCAATAACGAACGCACCTGTCAGTCCACTTCGGGCCATGCGGCCGGCGTATCCAGCCAGAAACCCCTCATTGGAAAAGGCTCCGGTGCTGCTTCCACCGCGACGTGTGCCAGTCGCGGCCACTCCGACTGATTCTGAAGCGACTCTTGTTGGTCTCCCATCGATGTTGCGTACAGCGGCTCGAAACCCTACTACAGTCGATCATGTCACGGACCTCGATGAGCAACCTGGGTCAGAGCATGATGCCACCCTATCAACTGCAAACTCTCCAGAAGAAGTGTCGTCATCGCCACCCTCTAATAATAACGGGGCAGGTGAGAAGTTACACCATTCATCTCCGCCAGCTCCATCTTTTACTTACCCGTCTGACCCACCAATATCCTCAGAGGAAGATTGCGCGATCAATGAGGCAGACGCGCTGGCTGAGCAGATAGTAACTTCCATTGGCGAGGCCACACCTTCACCAGTCAAGAAAGCGCAACCTCGAATGTCAATGTCACTCATGGAACGCACGCGCATTTCTATGGCACGCACCACCTCTTTCGAACCTGTCGTCGAGTCACCACTTCCAGAGCCTAGCCCTCAACTTCCCGAGCCGCCTACAGTTGAGCCCGAACCTGATCGTCGCGCCACACTTCTAGAGCGCACTCGGCTGAGTATGATGGCCATGCAATCTAAACCCCGTGTGTCCATGGCTGCTCGCGAGAAGAAAGAGAAGCGCAAGTCTCGTCAATCTCTATTCCCAGTGAATCAGTTCGACACCCCACGAACGCGAAAGTCCTTCGAGCTCATCGAGGAATCCACTACCAAGGATCCTGAACGCACGCCAAAGGAAGTGTTGTTCAGTGATGAAATTGACTACGATCGGGTGTTCAAGAGTCGGCCGAGAATTGCGACGAGCCCGATATTTAGTCCTTCGCAGGCCGAGAATGGTGAGGAGTATGGTAGTGACGAGGATGTTGATGGTGTCACGGGCATCGATCTGGGGGATGTGGATCAGGATGAGGATGAAGATGGCTTTACGAAGACGTGGGCTGACAGTCCGAGTCGAAGGACTGGGAAGATAAGGCAGTGATAGTGGGTACTCAGAGGATACCGCATCTATAGTAGGTGTTCATCATCTACTAGAAGACACGCTTCAGTGTACATAAACTCAATGGAGCATCAAGATGCAAGAGTTGGCGTCGGAAGTACCGATCCGTACGATCCCCTCATCGCGTTTCTGACCTAACGTTCTTGCTCCTCGCCCTTCTTCAATCCTTCCGATGTACACGAACACATCACTCTCATTCTTCCTTTCACATTGGCGGCCGCACTTCATCGGTTGACTTGCTTGGTTGCTCATCACCACTCAACCTCACCTCTTGAAGACCAGCTTCACTACACCATGTCCCGTCACCAAATTATACATCACATTGCCACATTGTCCACGTACAAAAGATCTCCACCTGTCTTCTTCGTCTTCCAAAACCTCGATACCATCATACGCACACACATCTCTATCAACCACAAGCCTTAACCTGATCAAATACTTGAAAAGTCATCATATTCTACCAATGCCCACAACAAATCAAGTACCTCAGCCATATAAATGGCCCAGAGAAGGTTACCCACCCAAATCTGGTACACTAGCTCATCGTTCTGTACGAGGGTCAAAGACTAACTGCGCAAAGACATCGGCTTCACTACCATCAACAACCCACGAGAACCCAAGAAGACTGTTCTTGACAAGGGTCATGCGTACTGGAAAGGCACGAAGCTAGAGGCACCGATGGCGAATGGTGCAAAGACGAAGCGGGAGCGAGCGCAGCCGAGGGATGGGCATTCGCCGCTGTTGAAGGGGAAGAAGTAGAGTGGTGCGGGTGGAAAGGAGAAGGGGGGTGTGGTATAGGAAGAATGGGGGTTGAAAGGGGGGAAGTATGAGATACGATGAGTGAGAGTTATTATTGAAAATGTATTGGTATCCATGATGTGATGTAGATGTTACACTAGCATGAAAATTTGATTTGAAAGCCTCCAACTCATGCCTTCTTCCACGCACTCTCCGTCTCAAGCCATGTCCCAAAATCCTTCATCCCCGGATTCGCCTTCCTCAACGCCTTAACATCAACTCCAAATCCCACGTCACGGAACCACTTGAACATATATCCCAGATCCTTGACCATCCAATTGAGAATGCTCGCGACAAACAAATACGTCGTCGGTAATTGCTCGCCTGTCTTGTCCTCGAAAACAGTCTTCATCTCACCGAAACTCAGCTCGTCACCTGCAAGCGGTATGCTCTTGTTCTTGTACTCGTCCTCATGGGCGTGCATGAATGCTTTGGCCGCAAAGGATCCGACGTCACTTGTCGCAATGCACTGCAGCTTTTTGGTGTGGCAGAGGCGCAGGAGCCAGCTTGTTGTGAAGCCTTTGCCGAAGAAATCGGGCGTGAGATTCTCGAAGAATGCTACAGGCCGGAGGATAGTCCAGGACATGGGAGTGCCCGCGCTTTTGGCTTGCAAGTGTTTCTCAATGTTGAACTTGGTGATGAAGTGTGGGACATTAGTTGCGTCGGTGTTGGAGTTGACACCGCGGTCAGCGGAGGTGTAGACGAAGTGCGAGACGTTGTTTTTGAGCGCTGCGTCTACGAGCTTCTTTCCCTCTGTTCCTTCGTTCTTGGTTACAGCCTGATAGAGGCATTAGTATCCATATTCCACATGATACAATACGAAGGGCTACAGGATTTACTTACTTGAACGCTGAAAACGCCCCAAATCGGCGCACTTGCTGCTTCCTTGGCTTTGGCAAAGACATCATCGATGGCGGAGAAGTCTCCGATCACGAGCTTGATCTTGGGAGATTTTTGGAGAAGTTTCTGTGCAGATGCGGATTTGGGATTGCGTGTGAGTGCGAGGATTTCGAAGGGCGCGTTGGCGGCGAGGAGCGCGGTGATTGTTGAGCTGCCTTGCTTGCCGGTTGCGCCTGTTATGAGCAGGGTACGGGATGCCATTGTGATCGGAGGGAGTTGGGGCGAGTTTGAAAGGTGGGATGGTTGGGAAGTGCGAGCGGTGGATGTGAGGGTTGAGGTTGATTGTGCATCCTGTTGGTTCTGATGCTGTATATATATACTTTTGGTTCAAATGCTGATAGAATGTGACTTGCTCGTGGTGATGTTGAAGTCGGGATGATGTTGCTCCGCTCAATTGATGTTAGCGTGCTTCGGTCATTCGGTAGGAGCGAGGCTGGGTGCCGACGCGACAGGGGTCGAAAGGTCACGGAAATTCGGCGCAACTTCACGCCTTTCGCGTCGTTCGCATCTACGTTTATTTGTATTTGATATGTTGTTGCACTGCGTATCTCAATCTGGTATGCTCACAGCGGCACGGCAACGGAAAATATGCGTCGCAAGAGTTTACAGCCGCTGTTCCGCTCTCCACCCATGGAGTTATTATAGGATTTGCGACTCTCCAAGGCTGGGAACGCGAATTAACTTTTTTTCAAGTAAAAGATCATGTAGGTACCCAAGTGAGGTCGCGATTATAAGGGATCGATGGCAATGATAGTCCTCTGATACAAGACTTGGAAGGCTGCAGCTGCTCAGCCTGATGTGTTGGGGGCTTCGACTTTCCCCTCGTCTCTAACGCGTCCTTGGCACCAATTCCCATCACCGAACAAACATCCTTTACACCAGATCCTGCAGCAGTTCAACTCCTCGATCAGCCATAGACAAGAAGACAGTTTTCGGAAGATATACGGTCGCCAGCTCCGCGATCGTCGTGTCCGCCTGATCAAGCTTCTGCCTGGCGAGGCTGAGGACGACATCCATTGTGAACTATTCGAAACCTCACTCGACGATCCTTGGGCATACGAGGCACTGTCCTACGTCTGGAGCGACGTCACGGCAACAGAATCGATCATTTGATTTGTAACGGAATAACACGTCTTATTACCAGTAGCCTCTTCACAGCCTTGCAGAGTCTGAGAGACGTCCATATTCCACGGCGTCTATGGGCGGATGCAATTTGCATCAATCAGGCTGATTCCCAAGAAAGGAAACACCAGGTGCAGTTGCTGGGCGATGTATATTCTCACGCTGGCTGTCTAGTCGCATGGCTTGGACCAGATTGCCATAACATTGGCGAGGATATCGAGCGCTCAATCGGTGCCCTGCACATGATGCTCAAAATCATGTCGACTCTTACGATACGGGTCTTGAGACGCTCATAAAGGCTTCCCCCACCACAAGAGCATGGCGGTTTTACTTCTATGCCATGTTCAGCGATCCCGTTCCTTCGGTATACGAGTTCTTCCGGAATCAGTATTGGCACCGTGTCTGGTGCGTCCAAGAAGTCCTGAAAGCGAGGAAGCTTATTATCCGGATTGGATCCCACGAGCTGTCTGACGAGAGCGTTGCTGCCTTTGTAGACTGTTGGTACAACGTGTATACATTCCTAGAACCCCCTTTTCCCGATGGTATTCACCATGCCGCAAGGATGTTGGGTTTTATCAAAAAAGGGATATCAAAAGGTCACGTCCTTTCGCTCATAGAGTTGCTGTATGTCTTCTCGGGTTTCGAGGCGAAGGATCCCGAGACATAGTTTACGGTCTCCTTGCCCCTGATGGGGGATTCGGAAGGCAAAGCCCCACTTGCAGTAAATTATGGCAAGACTGTGGGTCAAGTGTATGGTGATGCGGTCGAGTGCGCCGTTCGACAGACCATGGATTTGAGCATCCTTGCTTTGGTGAAGCATGGTCAACGCCATGAACTCGACAGTGGGTTCCCGTCTTTCCTTCCTCGATGGGACTTACCGGGTTGGATTGGGCCCATATTCAGTAAAGGTGGTGTTGCACTTGCAGGACGATCGCTGAAGTTCAGCACTTCCATTTTTGACCTTGCCGACACTCTGGCTCTATCTGGCATTACCTTCGATCAAGTAACAGTTGTGAGCCACGACTTGACCATCCACCTCCAACCAGATGGGGTCACAGGGCCACTTTCCATCTTCGACGGCGATGATGAACAGCAAGACAAGCTGACGGCTCTGCTTCAGGAACTGACGGCCCTAATCTGCGAAGACAGAGCCATCACCAATTCTATTTCGGTTTCAGACAGTTACAAGCTCTCAGCGATAGCTGTCGCCGCTGCTTTTACTGAAGACATTGTTCGATTCAAGCAGCCAGGTTTTGTGGTGATCCCACTTACTGCACTTGATCCTGATTCTGACATTATTGCGAACTTTGTTGCAGACTTTTGGAGCTGCGTTCGAGGAGAAAGCAGAAGAAAACAATAATTCCCGAGATACTTCGTGGGAGTACATCGCAGCAATAGTCGGCGATAGAAGGCGCTTCTTTCGTACTACTAGAGGCTATGTCGGGCAGGGTCCTGGGTGCATGCAGTCTGGAGATTTAATGGCTGTGCTGGATGATGCCAACGCACCTTTAGTTCTCAGACCACTTGCAGGAGATAAAGAAGAGCATGCTTTCATGGGAGAGTGTTATGTCTACGACATCATGAGCGGGGAGATTGTGCAAATGCTCGGACAAGATGGCTTTCGAGAGAAGGAATTTGTGCTACGCTGATAACTAAATATTGTGGACATGGGGGTTTTCATCGATGAGAGCATTCAGTGCGGCAACGTGCGTGGCCTGCTCTATCACGCGTTTGAAGGAGAATCCGCTGATTACATGTACGCGACGTGCAACATCGTCGATTGCTCTCTGCTTAGGTCAAGGACAGCAACAAATCAGATTGAGCTTTGACGAAGCTAGTAGGACATTCACTCGAGAGAACGAGAGCAACCACCGCCAAAACGCTACTTTAGTTGTTGCGGGGATGACCCGCTTGGATCTTTGCTCCTCGCACCCCATGTGTCGACTTGCAGCGCTCAGCCAAACAATTGTCATTTAGCCATCAACTTATCAAGTTCCAGCAGCCCTGATTACCATCATCACATCTGTCAGGATGGCGACCCGCAACCTCTACCACACGTACAAAAAGTAAGGTCCAGAATTTGAAGCGCATGTGGGACATACGCTAATGTCCTACCTTGCGATCTGGCAGATATACTTGTTGGCTCCTTTACTGGGTGACCAACACATCAGATGGCATCGTTCAGTCCGCGCCGAGTGCAGAAGAATGCGCACCTGTCAAGATCAACACCACAAGGGAAAGCACGATCACGGAGATCCTGAACATGTCAAGACTCATTGCAGAGCACCTCCAGCCAATTCCATCAGCCGTCTTTCAGCTGTTTCAGGCAGTCATTAAGGCGCGATCGGCCGTGCACGCGGCATTCCAGCAGATTGTGAACGAGAAACCAGATGCAGAAATTGAGAGAAGCAACACGACGCACAAACACTTCATTGAACCTCTGACCGAAGCCTTCGACGCTCTCGGTGGCAAGTCCTGGGATTCGAGCGAAGCTCAAGCTAGCGGAGACCAAGAACATGATGAGACAGCCATAATTCAACACCATTTCGCCGCCTTGAGTATCGTGGAGCCAAGGATAACGATGATGATGTTTCATCCGCAGATGATTCTAAGCAGACCAAGTCAAAGCCGTCAAAGAAGAAAGCTGGCAAAGGGAAGAAGGGAAAGCGGGGAAAGAAATCGAAGCAGAAGCACGTCGCGTAATCTACGGCAAATCCAGCGTTGGCCGACGTTCCTGTCGAAAGATATTGCATCATCGAGGATCAAGATGGACTCGTGTACGAATACCTCATGGCTGTGTATGCTGTTGTACACGAATGAATTGAGTCGAGGATCTTCACTCAAGATCTTTGGCGGCAGATAGCTTACAATGGTCTCAATGGTGCTATCGCTGCATCACTAACCAATACAGCAGTCACCATGGCCGAACAGACAAGTCTGGCCGTGTTTGCTGACTTTCCTGGCCATGAGTCTTACGATACGATTGTACAGACCATTACCCAAGGCGATCCGGAGAAGGCTCAGGCACAGTTCGGCTTGAATCTTTATCGTATTTCAAATTGCGGCCACATGACAGAAAAGGTGCAAGAGATGAGACTGGATGTCAAGGAACACTTCTGGGTACATACGTACAACGATCTGGTCACGTTCATCGCCGACTTCCAGAAAGATCCGACCGGCAAGGCTACAAAGGCCATTCAAGCATAACTCACCGACTGGAGTCCGACCTACGACATTCAACGGGCAACGAATGAAGACAGGATTCGCTGGCGTCGAGCGTACACGATCGATTGGCTCTATGATCTAGTCAACGTGTTCTCATCCATTATGGTTCAGCGAAACACGATCAAAGGCGAACGTCACGGTTACGAAGACGTTGACTGGTCGCCTACAGGTCCAGGGCACCACCATCGAAGGCTTTTTGGACTAAACGAGTTCGCGGGCGAGATCACTGCGCTTGCGATGCAGAGACTCAATACAGACGTCCGACAGAAGATCCTGCCTCATCATGTTCTCCAACTGCAGTGCATCGTCGACTCCTTTGCTGCTTCCCGCATTTGGACGCTGAATCCACTCCGTGGTCACATCGTGGTCCCGCCTCCTCGCATATTTCGTCCACCGCGAGAACAAGTGGAGCGGGCACGGCGTTCTTCAGGCAATTGATTTCCTTAAGCAGTTCTTGTAGAAAGATGCGGAAGTCCACCAAAGTCTCGTCACGATATGTTGCGCACTCGAAGCTTCTTGAAGATTTCAAGCTTGATTTTTTCAAATGGCTTGGCGAATCTAAGTACATGTATGGCCTCACGGCCATACCACCTTCGCGATTATCGAGGCATAATGCAAATGGGCTGTGGGAATACTCACCGCTGCTGTGCGCGACAGGTCTAGTGGACGGCCTGGTCCTCGTGCAACGCATAATGATGCAATTCTGGGACCGCATACCGGAGCCAATCCTTGCACTGCATCTGCACAACATGCTTGTCAAGAAAGGTTACTTGAAGAGGCAGGTCGGGCTGTATGCCACACTAGAGAGCCTTCTCAGAGACTCATTCTTCCCAGACGGTATCCCTTCATCTGACTTTGCAGACGCTCTCGTTGCGCAGACAGGCAGACTGCGTCCGAACCGTCCATTTCAACGAGAGCGCCAAGCAGTAGCTCGAGATATGACCAAGGACATCCACCGCGTTCTGAATCCCGAATTCAATAGCTTCTTCAGGTCGAAGCCGGCGCTGATGATGTACTATGACGCTGACTGGATCCCCGAGCGCATCCCGAACAGCACGGTCAAGATCCCATCTACACTGTATATGCTCCGCCTGATAAAGACCGAGCGGGAAGTTGATCCTGTCACGGATGAGACATGACTCAAAGAGACAGAACTTGTCAAGCGCGCCAAAGCCCAAGGACGAAGTGACGCAGAACTTATCGACATGGCCGCTATACCAGTGGCAGGCTTGAATTTCAAAGACGAAGACAATGAAGCGCTCGTGCGGAGTATTCCGAGTACAAGGACTACAAGACCGGCCCACGCCGCAACCCATACCGCGACTCTGAGAACAAAAAACTAGAGCAGATCCAAGGGGGCGCGTTACTCGACCTTCTTCGACTCGACCTTCTTCGACTCGACCTTCTTCGACTCGACATCTTCGCCGACATCTGCGACAACAATCCCCTTTCCAGTGTCAACTACGTCTGGGTGACTGTGCACATCATGATGCTGTTCGTGGATTTTGAAGACCGGTTCCGCAAGGCTCGGCACCCACTGTGGGTCGAGGCGTACGAGCATCCACAGCCGCAGCTGAGGCGCCAGAAGAGACTTGCACTAGTCATGGCGGCGATGTAGGATGAAGAGGGCGAGCCTCTGAAGTTGTACGCTGAGGAGGTCGAGCAGTTACGAGGCGGTATGATGGCTTGTATTTACTGGGAGGATTTGAGAGAGGGAGGGTCGGGTATGAAGGCAAAAGGGAGACAAGGACGATAATCCTATGAATCAGTGCTCAGATATGTAATCAACAGCACGCATCTCGATGGCGAGAGGGGTGTCAAGGGATGAAGGATGGGATCCAAGAAAGAGGCAAAACAAAAATGCTAAAACATACAACAGCGGGTATTCGCCAGTGGTCACCCACCTGACTACTGATCCGCCGGTCACGAGCTTGAGTACCGCTGAGCAAACGGGAAGCGCTAGTTTCTCGAACCTATGGTCGTATGTGACAGTCATCTCAGATAGCACGGTATATAGCAATGCAACATAATATCGAAATCTGGGCGATTTCAAGACACGTTCTGTGCAATGTGAGTAGAGAGCGCGGAGAGAAATTCGTGTAGTAACAACAAACGACCGTGTGTACTCGCAGGACTTTTGGTAAGATCAAATGGTTCAATGTGCATGTTCCCGGGTGTTGGGGAGAGAATCCCGTGGCATAGTTTGGGATACATGGCGCGACAACAAGGACCCGGTTTTGTTTAAGAAAGAAAGTGCAGAGCACAAAGATGCCGCGGTATCACATTTGAAAGATGAAAACTCTCTCGTGCAATATTTTCATGCTCCCATGTCCCGCCTTGAATAAGATCTGCTGACGCTGCAGTCTCAACTATACGCCTTCCCAAGAACGACATCCCCAGCCTCTCCCTCATCACAAACAACAAGCTCAGCCTGAACGCTTCCATCCTCAAGCGCCCGTGTCCCAATTCGTACCTTTGTGTCCAATGTCCTTGCGTTCTTGATACCAATACTGCAGTTCTCAAAGACCTTAGGCCTAGTTGCAGAATTGTATGCCAACACAATCAGCTCATTGACCGACTCCCACGCTGTGTTTGACCTGTGTGTCCAGCACAGGATGACAGAGTGTGCTAGAGCAAAGACGACGTGGATGCCAAGCAGTACCATGCTGATGTACTGGCCAGCATCCACGAGCGCCCATGCCGTGCCGAATCTGTATTGCTGGTAGTACGCGCGCGTATAAAGAGCGGTCGAGTTGCGCTCTGGGTATAACTCTACTTCGCCGATGAAGCTGTCGTTCTTGATGGGTCCTGCATCAAATTCCCACCGCAGATGGACCGAGTTTGGATGGTCTTCGAGATGGAGAGGGAGGCCGACACGGGAAAGCGCGTTGAGGAAGTATAAGGTTGTGATATATCTGTGATGATGATCGTGGTCAGTATGGAGACTAGGGTCTGGCAGTAAGGATGAAGCAAATATGGAAGGCGTACTCAAGCATGGTCTTTCCGTATGCGATGTCCTGTCTAGTGGCGGTGATAAGCCCTGATTGATTAAGCAATGCCTCAAACGAGGTCATCACCAAGTCATTCCCCGGATTGGATTGTTCAGGCATTGGTGGCGCAAGAGCGTCGAGCCACGATTGCTCAATCTTGATCGATCGCGAATAATATGGCGTGTATCGAGGATCTAACATGCTGGCTCTTTTAAAACGCCACTCAGGTGGTGAGTCCAAAGCATCAAATTCTTCGTACCCCGACTGAGCTTCCCAAGACCAGGTGAATGACCGGTCGCTTTGAAGAGTCTACCCCTCTGCCCATCGTGCATCTACTGTGCATGCCTAAGCCCAGATTGCCTTACCATCTTGCAGTGTCTTGATCACCAAAGCACTTCCAGAGTCGATATTGGATGGAAGAGGCAACCACTTCGCGCGATACTGGATTGCGCTCTTTCCATTTGGCTGTAGCCCGTTCCAATCTGTCACATTGAGGTCTTCAAAGTTCAGGTTAATGATGGGGTCCGTGCCATGGAGGGTGTGAGCACGCCAAAAGCGGTTCTCGTCCACAAGAGGGATACTGGTCTTGGTGGTAGCGCCCGCCACGGCCGCACGAGGTCCACAAACAGTACGGGTGAAGGCGAGTTTGGAGCCTGTCGCAAAAGCTGCACGACCCTCCACAAAGTCGCGAAGTCTTCTTTTCCAACCAGTTGCAGGACTAAATGCTTCGAAAGTATATTGCGTGAGATATGCAGAGTGGGATGAGACACCCAAGTGCGGAGCTACAGCCCACGTGTCAGGATCGCCGTGCGTACAGTTCGACTCCAGGATGGCAACGTTGTCATATACCATGCTTGCTGGCGGGACGTTGAGTGCACTTCCTCCAGGTATGTAGAAGAAGAACTCGGGGCGTATAGGATTGAGAACGGTCAGACCTCCCAGCAGAACCCTCCACGACGCGTGAAGATAGGAAGTATAGTCCAAGTGTAAGGGACTCGAGCTGCATTGCATCGGACCAGTATGATTCTGAGTAAGGGTCGAAGGCCACAGATCACTTTCCTTGCCTTTAAGGTAGAAATGAGTGCTGCTTGCTTTCATCCAGAGCTGGGTCGGTATGAACAGGAGCGCTGACGCAGGGCCAACCACGCCCGCCAGTATGGTCGAACCCACCAGAAGGACGAGCAGAAAGACCTTGGATTTGATGACAGTCGAAGCTATAGATTGTGCTCGAGGTCTCAAAGATTCTCCAGCACAGTCGTTTCCAGGCTTGCTGAAACCGCTTTTGAAGTCGACGGACCTAAGCCACACCGGTGTGGCCAGAGCGAAGCCTGAGCCAAGGAGGCCCCAGACTGACACCATCGTGCAGCAGGTGGTAGCGGAGGAGATCCAAAGCTATCGCTGTAAGGGATCCGACGATTGCTATTTCCTGCAATCATTGATTCAACAGCCTCGCCCCAAAGTTCATGCAGGTGTGCTTACATGGAACTTAGAACCTGTCTGTAGCCCAAAGTCGGCATATGTGCTCACAGGTGGCCCATTTAGAAAGGTATGCCAATTCCATACCAACAAAAAAACTGTGATGGTGACGGATGGAATATGAACCATGACTGCTCTGAGTGCGGCTAGCCGTGACGTTCTACAATGATCTTTGGAAGTTCTTCTTTGCAAGGCCCATTTAACGAAATTTGGTCGACAAGATCATAACTTCCGGCCAAGTATACACTGGTGTGGGTAAGGATTTTTGCTTCCTCCATGATCCTTGACGAAAATGAAGGTGATTGATACAGTCAGTCTGAACTGGCGGGAAAATGGTGATGCGGACGAGCGGACTGGAGCCCTCTCCTCAAGTATGAATAACAGCTTGCACACGGAGCGGATGTGATCCCCATCTGTCTGCATCCTGGGATGAATAGCAGCACGAGAGCATCGTTGCAATACTCCGGAACAAGACGTCTTTCTACTCAACAGACATCTGCCAGGTCTCCGTATTGTTCGAAGAGATAGCATTGGACGGTGCTCACCGGTCGACGTAAAGAGCGGAATTTCTCGTGCACCGGCGTACAGATCACAACCTGTGTTGGCTTTCCGCGGAAGGCTCGCAGACCACCACATACTGCCACATCTGAACGAGTGATCGCGCTTGATCAATCTGGCGATGAGTTCATCTGGAGACACGACCGACCCGGAAGAGATCAAGACCAGATCCAGTACTTCGAACGGTTTGAAACTGGTCTCTGTACCGTTGCAAGAAGACTGCAAGAAGATTGCAACAAATTCAGTAAGACATCGATGAAGATATGATAAAGCGCCTCAATGTCGTAGGGAAGGATATCAACGATGAATTGTGACGATAGCATGTAGCTCGCGAGGTGCGATGACTCGCATAGTATGGACATGAAGTTGGGACAGGAAGGAAGGCAAGTTCGACCAAAAGAACCACTCTTCACATCATCTGCCATGGCGCGAATGAGCTGCCTCAACAACCTCTCACAGCATGCTCGACATTCGTCTACCACACAAAGTGACAATGACTATCGCGGTAAAAAGCACAGGGCGGGAGCATACCCGCAAGTAGAAATCGGAATCTCAATCTGGCCGTTCTTTCCAAATGTCACACCCGTCATGTATGTTGCCGACGTCGTGCGCTTCTCTCGTTGGGCGATATAGAAGCACAAAAAACCAGGGGTACAACAGCGAAGAGACACAGCTTGCGTACACTGCCCACGGGAGGTTAAGCTCTGCCCATCACAATTACGCCTCAATTGACGCACTTCGTGTTACCACATCATCTTGTCGACCAACAAGGAGTAGAGTTGAGGTTGTTATGATCAGCAATATGCTATCTCTACATCAAAACTGAGCTGATTGGAGCTCATCTCTTGTGGGTAAAGTCGCAAGAAGCCGACTACTATATTCTCGTAGCTCCCGAAAGAGTCAGCCTCAGGCTCTGCTCAAAGCTCGAGTGATCGATGCCCTTCCCGATTAACACCAATTTCGCCATTTCGGCATCTCCTCCTGCTCCAGTCACTTCATTTGTGTCATAAATGCTCCTCACGCCCTGAATCAACAGCATCCGTCCGTTTTGAAGGGGTACTCTAGCTTTGAGGCGGTGAATCTCGAATGGTGCAGCGGAGGGTACGTTGGGAAGCGTTTCTTCCCAAAGCATAGTCCGGAGAAAGAAATCAAATCTGGAGACTTCGTCTTCACCAAGAGGGGGAAAGATCAAGGTAGTCGTTGTGATTGTCTAGCCGGCGTTAATTTGTTGAGCATTACGAAGCACTAACAATGGCTTACAGGGTCAAGATGGCTGTGTCCTTTGTTAGCAAAGTCCAGGTCGGCGTCGGTGACCTCGTTATATGCATTCAGATCCAGTACTAGTCCCTCAAGTTGCGGTACTTGGCTCTTGGTCGTTGTTTCAATTCGTGCAAGACCATTGATGGATCGTATGCGTGCAACAACTTTCTCGCGTTCTGCTCCCGACACGAGGTCCGTTTTGTTGATGATTATGACGTCCGCGTGGCTGATTTGCAGATGTGCGGTAGTCAGTAGAGGTCCATGGTCATCGTGTGCTTCCTCTTTCTTCTCGTCACCGTAGCCTTCATCTAAGCTCTTCAAGACATTCTTCGCATCGACTAGCGTGACAATGCCGTCGAGGAAGATAGTACTACCCAGCCCATCATCGAGCCAGAACATCGGCGCGATGTTGCCGGGATCTGCGAGACCAGTAGTCTCAAGCAAAATATAGTCGAACAGCTCGCCACGCTGCTCCATGAGGTTTTCTATGGCGGCAACACCTATATCTTTGACGGAACAGCATATACAGCCATTTGCAAGTGGGACAAACGGTATTGGTTTGGCCTCGGTACTATTCTGATCGGATACGGTGAGCTGCTTCTCGATGTCGATTGCTAGAGCCAGTGTCAGTCATGTCCATCTGAGAGGGTACACAGCCTGGAATCGTACAATCACCGAACTCGTTGAGGATGACAGCGATTTTCTTGCCGTGTTGCTCGGTAAGAATGTAGTTGAGCAGTGTTGTCTTTCCTGCGCCAAGGTAGCCAGTGACTATGGTGATAGGAACTTTGCTAATGGCGGCATCGTCCAAGCCAGCGACTAGATTTGGAATTTCTTCGTCTTCATCGGCGTTGAGCTTGGCGTTTGCTTCGGGCTGTACAAGACTTGGGACTTCATCATCTGAGCCGTCGCCATCCATGTCTTCGAAAAGTGTGTGGTTGACTTGCAAAGTGGATTTGCCGTTCAATCCGACTGCTTGAGTGCTTGCTCAGTTCTGGATCGGTGTCAGACTTCGGAGGCAACCAGGAATGCCTATGCCGGAAATGGAGCGCAGGGCAGAGAGAGAATGAGGAACTAGAGAAGTACACGGCACGGAACATGTAACTGAGTATCAAAGCCTCAAGGTCAACTGCTTCAACACTATATGCCGATGTTGAAGGCCGGAGCTCAACTCCGTACTGAGCAAAATTTCTACGCAACGAAGTTTCCTGATCTGACTCCCTCTGGCAACGATAATACAAGAGGCTTAACGTACCTGGAATGGCTAAGGAATACTGTAAATGTATGCCTCTGACGTAGTAGTCCGAATTCGCGAACATTTAAAAGCGAACGTATGCTAAGCTCAAAACGGAGCTAGCTTAGCGTTGGACCCTGTCGCAGCCCTGCGCCTCGACATCTGGAGCTTGACGCGACAACTAACAGCTAGCCGTCGACCACCAACATAACCCTTCAACACCCCGCTCCAAGATACACGCTAGTTATCTCATACAGAGATGGCATCGCCGGCTTCTCCGCGTCTACCAAGCCCCCCACCCATTCCAGAAGACCAGCTGTCTCCGATATCAGCAACCCCAGAACAACAGAAGCTCTTCAGCAACCTCGATCACAATGCTGCGCGCAGGATACGGCCAGGCACGAAAGCGGAGGACATGGCAGAGGGACCGCCACTGGTAGACCTCTCAGAGGTAGGAATTCGGTGCTCTAGACTGCATGAGCATACATACTAATCGGTCTATAGATCGACTCCGCTTTTCAGCTCACCGAGCACCTCAAAGCCCTGCACAACTTTCTCACACATCCGATCGGCTCGAATGGCACAATAGCGGTGGATAAGGAAATGGCGTTGAAGTTAGCGCAACCACCCGAGAACGTTGACAGGACTCTGTGGCTATATGAGCTGTGTCGATTCCTCACACAAAAGGTCAACTCGATAATTGTCGCCCTGTTCTCCGACAGCCCGCCATGCTCATCGATCACTTGCCCTGAAATGCGCGCCTCTGAATGGCAATATCTGTGCGCAGTCCACGACCCTCCCAAGTCATGTTGCGCAATTGACTACTGCTGCCACACTTTGGACTGGGCTGCGAACACCCTCACATCGCCGAAGCACTTCCCGTCGAGACTGGCTCTTGGCACAGATCAATCGACCCAGCATTCGCAAGGACGCCAGTTGACCAACATATTTAGGCGTGTGTACCGCATCTTTGCGCATGCGTGGTTCCAGCACCGGGAAATGTTCTGGAAGGTTGAAGGACGCACTGGATTATATGTGTTTTTCAAGACTGTTTGCGATTACTACGGTCTAATACCAGAGGACAACTACACTATCCCAGCTGAAGCCGAGGGCATCGAGCCTGCCACCGAGTCGAGGACATCCCTGCCACCAATGATACTGAAGCGCGAGCCATCGGGGCCAGGTGCGGAAGAAGACAACTCTACTATGATCGAAGGTATCACAGATCACACATTGTCAACGGCCGGCACCACCAAGCGACACCGGCACTCTCCGTCGGTGGGCGCAATAGCTGTGTCAACGGTGGTGGAGGAAGCCGAAGAGGAAGAGGATTCGAAGGAGCAGCCGCGACCGGTCACCCAGATCTTCGAGTCAACGCCTGAAGATAACGATGTGGCACAGTTAGAAGAGACAGACGAGCTGGCCATTGAAGCCGATGCCGCTGGTTCGGCCGCTGCTGTACCAGAAGCCGATCATACTGAAGACGTGCTAGAACAGCAAAGCGTAAGCGAAGAGGCCAAGGGCGATCCAGCGCCTCACAGCGAGGAAAAAGAAAGCGCAGACGCAGATGTCTCAGAACATGCCGAGGAAGCGACGGCCTCCGACGCTAAATCTCTAGATGTTGACACTGCGGACCCAGAGGAAACTAAAGACGATTTTGGAGACGAGGACAAAGCCCAAGAAGCAGAAACTACCTCCGCCACCCCGGACTCGGAGACGGCAGAGAAGAAGGCTGAAACTGCCATTAACACTGTCGAAGAACCTGGCGAGGACACCAAGTCAGAGAAGTGACTTTGATTTGACGAGTGACGAGATCTGTGTTGTTGCGCATCGATGTGCTCTCTCTGCGCTAGCGTGTTGCGTAGTGCCACGGGAAACGATACTTCTTTACGAGATACCAATTTTGGCGTGCGCTGTCTATCCCGGGATTGGTTGTTCCACTAGCAGTTCGAGTTATCAAAAATCACGATGTGCGAGGGTATGCTTCAACCTAGTCGATGCGGCTCCGTTGGAATCGTGGAACATAGGCCACGTTGCTTACCCACCCTCACCTGTCGTGTTACCATGAAGCCGTTCCTTCCACGCGAGTTTGATTGTCTCTCTCTTTCCCAAGTTAAGCACTGTGAGCTCTCCACCGGATTCTTACACCGACTCTCACCGCGGAGACGCTCAGTGTATTGCCTCCGCGGGGCTTAAGGCCAATTACCATATATGCTATTCTACGCGTGCGCACACGAGCAAAGACCAGGTTCATACTCAGGAGGAAGACAGCCGCACGCCATGAAACACCATGGTGAAAGCAAAAGCAAGATTGTCGTTAACCCTATGTACGGTGATATCGTGGCGCACAGCAGGCGGGCAGGGGATGGAAAAGTTGGCCGAGGACAGCATGGCCTCACGTTGGAGGCTTTGGGGGCGAACATCAGCATATCAAGTGATGTCTGCGCGACTTTTGCTCAAGTCCCAGTACAACATCATGTATGGCTCGCCGCAGCATCCGAGCATTTAAATCCCTATCACGGCCAACATTCCATGTGTGTTGGAATTGAGCAAAACTTTTCTCGCATCACCTCATCCACGCTTTCTCTCCGCTCCACTCCTCCTGCGCAATAAGCAAAGTTACTTGCCCTAAAACTCCCATTGGCCTTCACCGCACAGCATCTCCCAGCCACCTAGGCGCGATGTGCATGATCTGGGGTAAGGCGTCGAGGGTGGTGGTCAGAAGAGTGGCGCATGATTGGCGGGCGGGCGCGACGAGCCGAAATGCTGGGCCAATGGGAAAATGAGCATTGCGCAAGAGGCACAGCACACGTGCAATGAGGTGTGGAAATTAGTCGTGCTGGACACGGTGTGAGCTTTTCGTGGGTATCGACTAGACTATAGAGCCTTTTGGTGGTGAGGTGTGAGTGCCTGAGCTCCACGACGCTGTCTCATAATGGATGACGGTTCGACGCCGTTGCAAAGTCGGACTCGGGCACGAGATTCAAGTGCGGATAGACATGCCATGGATGCATCCGAGCGGAGAAGGTGAGTTCTAGGACGCGTCTGGCGCAGATAACCTCATGCGCGACAATGCAGCCCTGTGCATGACAGGCACGCGTTGATATCAACTCGCTCGCTTCCAGCCAACAAGAGAAGCGCCTCAGCAGTTCCCGTCTATTTACGAGAAATCGTGACGGCCTCAAAGTTCGTGCCAGACGCCCACGCTGAGTTCAGTGCCCCCACGCCAACGCTCGGGCGCTGTCTTCTCCACACTGACGGCTGCTGAGCGCTGCAGGAGTACTTGAGCCATCGTCGAGTCGTGGCCCGTTGCATGCGCCCGCCCTCACAGCGCCCGGTTTGATTGCTGCTGACGGCTACCGCGCGGTCGCTGTCGTCGCTGCCCGCCGCCCTTCGGTGCCTACCCCTCATCTCTTCAGGCATCTCCTGGCGGCGCCTGTGTGCACGAGGCCGCATTTTATCCACCCGGACGCATCGGGCTCTGTTATCGCGGCTGCTGCGGAGATCCAAGGGCTCTGCCGCAGGAATAGGAATAAGAACGCTACCACCCTGGCCCATTCCTGTCTGAGCGAGCCATCACGGCATCGGCAGCTTACACACGGCTGCGGTACGGCTCTGGCTCTCATATCCACTGGCCTACCCGCGCTGGATCGTCTTCTCCCACTCGAGTCTCTGCTTCCCCACGCGCACGCCTAGGGTTCTCTCCACACACGCCCAGCACTGTACAGCACAGCACGCCCTCTGGACGAGCCCCAGCTGCAAGTCATCGAGCAGGGTTCCGGCCGATTCGCAGCGCTGCACCCTATAGCGCTCTGCACAGCAACTGTACTGCACCCACAACACACCCGCCCGCGACGACGACAGCGCCCCAAGCGACCTGACCTCCGAGAACTAGTACCTGATCTGCCGTGCCTGCCCGCTCTTTATCCCGCGCACCTTCCTCTTGCTCAGATCTGCTGTGTGCTGCCCAAAGCGTGATATTCGAGTGCAGAGTCAGTGTCAAGAAGCATGCTCGCCCACCTCCGAGGCGCCTCATAGTTTCCCTGACTAACACCCACCACTGGGGGCAACTGCACACGCGAGCTCCCCGCCACCGCTACACAAGCTCCAACACTACCCCAGACACGCGCACAGTCGCGCCCCGGCGACACACGACACCCGACGATCCGCCCTCCTGGCGATGACGGCGCAAATCCTTTCAATGCACGCAGCGCACGCGTCGGACCTGGGCAAGATACAGACCCAGTTCCCCGAGAAGATGGAGACGAGTGCTGGAGCCGCGGAGCCGCCAACGCCTGCATCGCCAGACAGCGGCGAGGGACGGGGGCGCCGCCGCGACCGAAGCGACGATGACGGCCCCGACGGCGACGAGGGAACGGGATCCAGCAGGAAGAGGAGGCGCAGCAGAAAGGGCCTCGACAAGAAGTTTGAGTGTCCGCACGAGGGCTGCGGAAAGAGCTACTCACGCGCTGAGCATCTCTACCGGCACCAACTGAACCGTGAGTGGCCTGGCATGCCTCGACTGGCAAACTTCACCAGCATGACGGCGATGAGATGCTAACATGATCAGACAACCCAAAGCAAATCTACCACTGCGACTTCCCCGACTGCCACCGCTCATTCGTACGACAAGACCTCTGCGCGCGACACAAAGAGAGACACACAGCGCGTGGCTCACAGCTGCTGCGCAAGGACACCTTCAACATGCACAACCTCAATCCTATCGTGACAGCAGCACTGGGAGGCAAGAACGCGCCTCCAGGGAAAACGGGTGGCGTCAACAGCAAGCCGCCACACGGACTGCAGTCACCAGCTTCTGCACAGTCTGGTGCAGGCGGCCAGATGTCGCCGCCAAACTTCCAGTCGCCAGCCTCTACCATTAGCAGAAACGACTCTCTGCAGCGGACAGGGAGCGAAGACGCGTATCGCAGCGGCCCCGAGGCTAAGCCTTATGACATGCAGAACCAGGGCACTGGGAACTATGCGCCCCCACCGCGTTCGTCCACTTTGGGTAACTACAGTGGAGGTCGGACACCACTCCACAACTCCCCACATGTGGGCAACGGCAATTTCACGCGACCTGAGTTGCGAGCTCAGACCTCCAACATCTCTTCGTACGGCTCGAGCTCACCCTACAACTCCGCCGTGACACCTTCTCAGTCATACGCTCCCTCGGCGGCCTCGACGGCTTATCAGAGCAACTCTGCAAGTGGGTTCCAGTCCCAGCAAAACTTCCCTCCATTCTCATCCTTACCTCCACCAGAATACCCCTCGCACTCAGGCACTCCGGTGTCCAGAGACCAAGAGAACCAGTACTACAATGGCACCTCAGGCCAGACTCCAATGAATGGTGTCGAGTCGACCGCACAACTAGATACTCGAATGAATGGCGTGTCCGAAGCCATAATGGACCAGACACCATCCTACGCCATCCCAATGTTCGGCGGTGAGGGGTACAGCCGCTCGCCCTTTGCCATGGCTGACGACTTCGCTGCATGGCTGTTCAACGACAATCAGTTCGGTCCCGGCGGACAGTCGCCGATGGGCTATCCGGGCGGAGGTAACCCCGTCGCCGGCGCATCGTCTCAAATTGGTCTTCAGGCTCCGTACTTCAACTACGACCCCTCCGTCGCCGGGTACCTGAATAATCCTGCTCCGCCAGCACATCCCATGGCTGTTCACAGCATTCTGGACACCACACTCCCAGAGTCCGCGCTTTCCGAGGAGAAGCGCAAAGACTTGCTCGACCTGATCATTGGTCGCTTCAACGAGACCGACCATGCACCTGTTAAGAAGCAAAAGGAGGACATCCTCGAGGGCAACAAGGACGATGACCATCACGTGTTGAGCTTGCATATGATGCAGACATACATCAGCTCTTACTGGGTACATTTCCACCCGCAGCTCCCAATACTGCACAAGCCGACTTTCAATGCGAGCACTTGCCCCGAACTTCTGCTGCTATCAATCATGTGTCTTGGCGCCTCGTGTCTGGAGAAGAACTATGGGCACGAAGTCACTCAAGCATGCTCAGCGCTGTCGAACTTCCTCGCGTGGCATCTGAGATGGGAACTGTTCATGGACGCCGACTTCAGACCGCCGGCGAAATTGTGGATCTTCCAGGGGTTGTTGCTGCTTGAGATCTTCGAGAAGATGTACTCAACACGTCCGCTACACGAACGCGCACACATCCACCACGCCACTACACTCACTCTTATGCGACGAGGCAGCTCCTTGATCGGCCGGTCAGCGATGGACTCGCCTCCTAGCATCAAGGACGGAAAGAGCAACTCGCTTGGCGGAGCAAACACCCCTGACGAGTGGTGGAACCACTGGATCACGAACGAAGCGACTAGGAGAGCAGCGTTTGCGGCCTTTGTCATGGACAGCATACACGCGACAATGTTTGGTCACAGCGCAGTCATGGTTGCTCACGAAATGCGCCTACCACTACCTTGCGACGAAGCTCTATGGTCCGCCACCAGTAGCTCAGAAGTCGGTCGCGTCGAAGCTAGCCTACACGCAAATGGCGTCAAGCAAATGAGTTTCCTCGATGGTTTGAAGAAGACGCTGAATGGACAGACTGTGCGCACAAACTCCTTTGGTCGCACGATTCTCATGGCTGGTCTGCTTAGCGTATCTTGGCACATGAATCAGCGAGACCTTCAAGTGAGCTCCTTGGGCGTCACACAAGCACTAGGCGGACGAGACAAGTGGCGAGGCTCACTGACAAGAGCATTCGACTTCTGGAAGCAAGATTTTGACAGCTCATTGGCTCGACCAAATGACCTCTCTGCGCCTAATGCTTACACGTACTCCAACGGTCTGGACGACGAGAACGTTTTTGAGTCACGGACAGTGCTACATCATCTCGCACACATGGCAATGCACGTCGATATTGTGGATTGTCAGATCTATGCTGGCGCGGGACGATTGCTCGGCAGATCCATCACACCTCAGGACTACAATGGCGCTCAACGCAGGATGAAGGAGGTCTGGGTCCCAACTGCCCGGGCTCGTGATGCCACATTCTACGCCCTACGCTTTCTTTCTAATGTCATGGTCGCTGGGGATCACTCTCTCAATCCCAACACCGCGCCATCGTCAGGCTTCTCCTACTCGGCACGGGACGACTTCCTCCTCAACCGACCATGGGTTCTCTACTTTGCCACTCTTATCGTATGGTCGTATGGCTATGCGCTCGACGGACCTGTCAAGCAGCCATACTCGCTTCCCAAATATGACGACAAGGTCAAAGACATGATGGGCTATCTGAAGCGCGTCGGCGGCGTCCGATCACCTGATGACCTGGCCAAGATCGTGGACCGCAACGCTTGTCTAGGCCTATTGATCATCATGCGCGACATGTTTAAGAAGACGAGATGGGAGTTGCTGCACGAAGCGAGCAACCTGCTGACAAAGTGCATCGAGATGCTTGTCCCCGGCGCGGGCAGCATGTGAGCCGCGAGAAAATACGACACTATCTTCATCACATCAGCACTTCGGCGTAACTATCCGACATTCTGCTATCTGACACATCTCAGCTCCTTCAGGTTGGCGAGCTAGTTTCTTTTGTTCTTTCATTTACGAGGTTCATGTGGCATTCTTGTTTCGGTACGGTTATGTTTCTGTACATGTTTGCATCTCCAGGTGGCGCGGGATGCTGAGAGCTGCTTTATACCCAAGGGAGGTGTGTTAGTGTTTGTGGGGATGAAGGTCCGTTTCTGCATGCATTTCTAGGTAGCTCGGAGGAGACAAAAAGGTGTTGTTGATGGGGGAATGGATATTGTTTGATGTGATCAAAAGTCGAAACCTGATACGTGGAAAATTGCTACCGAGGGCGAGGTGATTGATCATGACATGCAACGATCGAACAGACCTCCATGAGCATGTTGTTAATTGGCTATCCGCACGTGATCACGCGATAACGCGCCACCTGCATCTCGCGACCCTCGAGGTTGAGCTTCAATGTCGCCACATAACTTGTCCCTAGCTGAAACTTAATTTCCAATAAAGGCATATGTCAACGATATTAGCTCTTTTTGCAAACACATTGTGCCTCTCAAATGTGCCTTCCGTGCGCCGTTGCGTCATCGATATTTCCCGCTCTTACCTTAAGTCCACCTCTGCTCTGTGCGTCTGGAACACGACAATGACCGAACGATGCCCCGGTTGAAAGCAGCAACAGTCTCGGATCAGACCATTCCTCGAAAGCGCAAACGGAAGACCTGCGATGAGCATGCGCAACCGTCGATAACGCCGGCGCCAGACGGCGCCCATGCAGAAGGACGACATGAGACAGACGCCACATTGAACGAGGTCACAACCACGACTATTGTACCAACAAAGACACACGACGGAGGCAAGAAGCCACGAAGAACGCCGAAAAAGAATGGCGCCGCCAAACCTGCCTTACAGCGCCATGCTTCATCCACGCTCGTCGAGACGACAATACCATGGCCAGAGCACTTTACGAAGCTTGCTCAGGTCCATCGCGCGCTCAACCTCGTATACACATTTTGCTGCACGCGGAAGCATCTTGCGACGACCCTCGAAAACTTGAAAGCGACGGTCGAAGGACATATCAAGCGCGAGCTTGTCATTGAGGATGTTGCGCAGATTACGGCATTGATACCGAAAGCGATCAACTTCGCGTACGTGGACGAGGCTATGCTTCAGATCAACCTCATGGGTCAGGAGGATCACATACAAGGTCGCAGCGTGGGTGACTTCGTGATCACCATGCCAGAGCCGGATAAGGGCGAGCATAAAGAGGTGCTGCTATTCGAATTCATCGATGGCGACTTGAAGCGCCAAGTTCAGCATGCGAAGACAGGCGAGCCGACAAGGGCAACGCAGAAGCTGCGCAACGAAGAGCTGAAGATGCCCGTGTTCAGCCAGAAACAGATGATGAACCTGATTGAGAAGAGGAATGTCAAATTCACGAGCGCTGTAAATGAGTTCTTGAATAAGTGCGCAGAGGCATCTGTTGACGCTGTGGAAAAGACCAAAGAAGCATCACAACCATTCATTCCACTGCCGACGGAGAGCCGGTCATCGACACCTGGACCCGATAGGTTGCTAGCACCGAGCACAATCCCCAAGGAACGAAAAAGCGTTCCGGAGATTGTTGATGAGATCAAGACGCTAGAGTGGTATACTGGTCAGATCGTGCCCGATGGCCATCGAGTGTTTGACCCTCAGCCGCCCATATACGGCGATCTCAACTTTCAGCTATCGCAGAACATGGTTAATGCGCTGTACAACACGAAGAACATCACGCAGCTATACGCGCATCAAGCTGAGGCAATCAACAATTTGTACGAAGGGCACAATGTCATCGTCTCCACTTCGACGAGCTCTGGCAAATCGCTCATCTACCAGCTTCCTGTGCTGCATCAGCTAGAGCAAGATCCAGAGACAAGGGCCATGTACATCTTCCCAACAAAAGCGCTGGCGCAGGATCAGAGGAAGAGCATGAAAGAATTACTACGGTTCATGACTGGCCTAGAAGAAGTTGTGGTCGATACTTTCGATGGAGACACGCCCATGGCTGAACGCAATTACATTCGGGATGAAGCACGCATCATCTTTACCAACCCGGATATGCTGCATATCACGATTCTGCCACAAGAAGACTCGTGGCGGACGTTCCTACAGAACCTGCGGTTTGTCGTGGTCGACGAACTGCATGTCTACAATGGATTATTTGGCGCACACATGGCGTTTATCATGCGACGCCTGCGAAGGATATGTGCCGCGGTGGGAAACCGCCATGTCAAGTTCATTTCGTGCTCGGCTACTGTTGCGAACCCAGAAGAACATATGAAGACCATCTTTGGTGTGGACGAAGTCAGGCTGACTGACTTCGACGGCTCGCCGTCTGGACGTAAGGAGTTCCTGTGCTGGAACACCCCCTTTAAGGATCCAGGAGATCCAACATCTGGAAGAGGAGACTGCATGGCAGAGACTGCGAAGCTATTCTGTCAGCTCATGCTGAGAGGCGTCAGAGCGATTGCATTCTGTCGAGTGAGGAAGCAGTGCGAGGCTCTGTTGTCCGCTGTCAAGACAGAACTGACAAACCTCGAAAGGACAGAGGTGCTGGCCCGGGTTATGTCTTACCGAGGCGGCTACACACCGCAAGACAGACGTCAAATCGAGCGAGAGATGTTCGATGGCAAGCTCATCGGTATCGTTTGCACCAGCGCATTGGAGCTTGGCGTCGATATTGGTAGCTTGGACGCCGTACTAACAGTTGGCTTCCCCTACACTATCGCAAATCTTCGTCAGCAAAGTGGCCGCGCAGGTCGACGAAATAAGGACTCGCTCTCCGTGCTGATTGGCGACTGCTTCCCGACTGATCAATACTACATGTCCAATCCTGACGAGATCTTCACGAAACCAAATTGCGCACTGCAAGTCGATCTTGAAAATATGCTCGTGGTCGAAGGCCACATACAATGTGCTGCCCACGAGATGCCTATCAACGTTGAGGCCGACATCGAGTACTTTGGCGAGCTGCTTCCTAAAGTCGCTCGCGAACGCATGCGCCGCGACGCTCAAGGCTTCTACCATGTCAACGAGCGCTTTCTCCCACAGCCCTCACGATTCGTCGCAATTCGCGACACTGAAGAAGACCACTTCGCCATCATCGACATCACCAACGGCAAGAACACCGTGCTCGAAGAGTTGGAATCAAGCCGAGCCTTCTTCACCCTCTACGACGGCGGCATCTTCCTACACCAGGGCAACACCTACCTAGTCAAGGAATTTAGCCAAGAACGCATGCTTGCCAAAGTCGAATACGTTAAAGTAGACTGGACTACGCAGCAAAGAGACTACACCGACATCGACCCCGTCGAAACCGAAGCAATCCGGCGTATTCCTGGATCTAAATCAAAAGCTTTCTACGGCCCTATCAAAGTCAAGCAAGTCGTCTACGGCTTTTTCAAAATCGATAAAAAGCGCCGGATCCTCGATGCCGTGCAGGTCGATAATCCGCCCATCATCCTGTTCAGTAAGGGCATGTGGTTGGATATTCCATGCACCGCGCTGGAAATCTTGAAAAGTAGGAGATTGAATATTGCGGCGGGTATACACGCCGCCGAACACGCTGTCCTCAGTCTCATGCCGAATTTCGTAATCTCCATGCCGGGAGATGTTAGGACGGAATGTAAATTCGCGCCCAAGGAATTTGCCAAAAAAGAAACGCAGCGCAAACGCCCCGCACGGCTAACCTTTTACGACGCAAAAGGTGGCGCCTCAGGCTCTGGCATCTCTACTAAAGCCTTCGAACATGTGGATTTGTTGCTCAGACAGGCGTGTGAGAGACTGGAAGGATGTCAGTGTCTGGAGGGGTGTATGGAGTGTTGTACGAATGAGATGTGCAAGCATGCGAATCAGGTGATAAGTAAAGCCGGTGCGAGGGTTGTTGTTATGTGTTTGTTGGGCCGCGAAAAGGAGATCGACATTGATGCGCTTCCTTGGGGTGAGGAGGATACAGTACCGGCGGGTATTGAGACGGTGGTTATTGCTGAGGAGGTGCGCATGGCAGGAGGCAGGAGAGCGACGTTAGGTGGAGAGGAGGACGCTGGACTGAATGGTGGAGTGGGAGGTGCGTCTGGCGGAGACGATGTTGAGGATAGCATGGAGATGAAGAGAGCGAAGATGGTGGATGGAGTCTGGGTCAAGGTCGAGGAAGATGAGGATGATCATTTCAGTCGAAGTATCGATATGTACAGGGGCGAGAGGACATTCATCGGTGTGCACAAGGCCAAGTAGCAATCTATCAGCAACGATCATAACGCATTCGGGTTTCTAACGATGCAGGTGTGTGTATGTAACTCTGCCATCTGCTCAGAAATCCAGAGACCTCAAAAGCAGAGAGCGGACGCTAACATCCCAACACCATGGTTCCAATCCCAACGGCCATCGCAGCTCCTCACCACAACCACGGTACGAATGAAGCATCATACATCGGCTCCACATGCACTCCCTGCTTGGCAACGCGCACTTTCCAACTGTTGTATTTCATGTTCATGCTTTTCTTTCTCAAATTCTCATTTCACTCCAGAAACTACGCGAATAGTAAGCCACATAGTAGTCCAAAATGTTCAAGAACATTCGCTCCTTTGCACACTTCTACCGCACTGCGACTTCCACGCGATGGCCTGGTGTATCTCGCCTTGCAGTACGTCCCTCTTCGTTCTCTGATTAACATTGCATCGGTGCAGTGCAGCTCTCTCTAACAAGCCCAAACAGATCCCTTTCCTCGCCATTGCGGTCATCATCGTCCTCGCACAATTCGGCACCATCCTCGCCCTTGGTGTAAAACTGCTCCAACTAGGCGACAAAGTCCCATGCTACCACGAGCGCTCGAACTCGGCCTTTGTTTCCTTGCCTGTCACGTTCGTTTCAGGCCATGATTACGCAACGATGAGGATTGGAGAGAATACATCCACCTTGTAAGTTTGTCCTCTTATATTCAAGGGCCAATCCAGTCTGAAGTTGCCCAAACTGATGTTGATATTTTATGACAGTGGCATCGTCTACGCCTCCGTCTCGCCACTGGTTGTTCTGCTTCTCCTCGGTGTTTTATCCTGCTGGCATTTTACCAAGACCGGCATCACGAATCGCCAGGGAATGTCCATTTCTTTTTGGGCTATTATGTTTCTGATCATGGGCGTGGTGCAAGATGCGTGGTTGGGTCCGGATCTGCACACTGATGAAGTGTAAGCCAGATTGTCTTCACTAGAATTGCGGAAACGTGTTACTGATAGGTGTGTGCCATAGGGGAACGGTGTGCTGGAAAAGCGCTGCGGGTTTTAGTGTTTCCAAGGCCCAGCGACAGACTCGTCTGAGTCTCAGCCTCACCAGTGAAGTCCTCAGTGGAGTTGGCGCATTGTGGTATGTATCCCTTCACCCACACCAGATACATGCCTTGCAGGCCCCTGTGCAAACCTCAGATACTTTTGTCTCCAATCTCTGTCCAGCACAAAACCCCCTGAACACAGCCAGGCCATACTGACATCAACAATCACAGTATGGTCCTTTACTTCGCCCTCGCCATCACAGCAGCCCAGACAAATCGCCGCCTCGCCACCAAGTCTTCTGTTAGACTACAAACCCTCGCCGCGCCGGACACTGCAGCACCACCACCACCACCTCCTCCTCCTCCTCCTCCTCCTCCTACTGCCGCAACCAGGGTTACTAGGGCTCGTTCTAGCCCCAAAGCTCCACCGGCTCCCAGAGCCCCTCATTCTCCCACCCCCCTCCGTCCCACTCGCCCATCAGGCCTGACTCCACCGCATCTCGCCCACATAATCCCGACCGGCTCGCCTTCGGTCTCTTCGAGACTCGATACTGAAGAATCAGACCCAAGCAGTATAACCATTACGCGCGAATACTCAGTCCATTCGCACAGCCCACGGAGCAGCATAGATGAGGACGTTGAATTAGGCACGGTAGTTGAGCAGCGGATTTGGAGTCCGTTGTCAGCTACAGGAGCGGTAACGGTATGTGGGCCTGTGGATGATGGTGAGGATCATGTTGTTGAGAGGTGATCGGAAAGAAGAGGAGAAGAAGCGTAAGGGGTGGATGGATGTGGGTGGTCGTTGGAGGCGTTTCATACCCCTCGGGACGGCGTTTAGGGTTTGTTTGATCAATGCTCGCTGGCGATGGTTGCTGTTGGTGCACTATGAGGCTCGATGAGGCAGTTCATGTACGGCGCAGAAAGCAGTGATAATTCAATAGCTACAAAGGAAGCCATGCCTCTCCAAAAACGACTATTTGGGGTACTTGCTTACAGAAAACCATTCAACGCAGAGAGCTCATTATAGATCCCAAGGTACACTTCCAGATCCGATCATTTTACATGCGGCTGCGATAAGGCCTCGGGACGGGTGGCTGAAAGTACCTGTCAGGCAGCCTATTGCCGTACTGATCGAACCTATAATCCTCCTTCTGCTCGATCCACATCTACATCCAAAAGATCAGAACTTGCTCCTGACCAGCATGTGGCCCCGCTGGTACGGCAAACTCACCTCGCGTTCCTGGTACTCCTTGGACAAGGGCACTGGTTGGGGATTCAGTATCTCTTCGTCGCCAAAGCCTGCGTCGCCTTGGAACCTACGCTTGTAGTGCGCCGCGCCTACGGGCTGGGGGGCGCCGTATTCGGCATATTCGCCGTAGGGCCCGTAGTTGCCGCCTGCGCGCGGCCGGCGGGATTCGCTCTGCATCCAGGAGTCGCGCTCGGGGAGTCGGTCCTCATAGGCTTCGGGGCGGCGGCCTAGGGGCTCGGGAAAGGGACGAGCATCTGGGCGCCTTTCCTCTGGGTAGGGAGAGCGGTACTGGTCCTGCTCGTAGCGGTCCTCAAACTCGGCTTCATAGCGGGGTTCGCGGCCGCGCTCGATGTGGATATCGCGCTCCTCGTGGTAGCGAGGGCCACGGGCTTCGATGTGGATGTCCTCGTGGCGACCGCGTCCGTGAGCCTCGATGTGGATGTCGCGTTCATCGTGATGGCCGTGCCCATGAACATGGACGTCGCGGTGCTCCTCATAGCGAGGCGGAGGAGGACCTCGGCCGTCACGCTCGATATAGACTTCGCGCTCTTCAACACGTCTGGGAGCACCGTCGCGCTCGATGAAGACCTCACGCTCGACTCTCTCGGTGGTGTGCTGGGGTGCGTCGCGATGGATGTCGACATCGATGTGGGTCTCCTTCTTGGACGAGGACTTGGGCCTCTTTGGCTCTTCCACGGGCTCCAAGGTGGTCAGGTAGCCGAGCACCTCACTAAGACTGGCGTGGGCGATCTGAAGCTCCTTCTCCCTGTTCTCGAGCTTCTCCTTCTCGCTCAGCAGCCAGTAGAGACGGTGACGGACGCCAATGCGGCGGCCAGCTTCGATGTCGCCAGCGACGCGCTCGGTGTGGGGCGTGATGTTTTCAAGGGCGCCGCGCACATCGCGCATCGCTCCATAGACCCAGCGTGACTTTTCGGGATTGGCTTCGAGGGCGTCGTGGACTTCGCGGACAGCGAGGAGACGGCGGACTTCATCGAGATCGGTGCGCACGCGGCCGATGATGCGCACGTAGACAGCATTGGATGGGCCGACATCGCGAACTCGTTTGGCCTTGTACATGAATTCACCGAACTTGTAGGCACCGCCAATCGCCGTGGCGGCGGCGCCCAAGGTGAGGATCTCTCCTTTAACCATGGTGTAGGCCGAGGGAGCTGAAAGGGACTAGGGGACGCGTGATTTGTTGTTCAATGGAGCGTGTGAGGGCTTGCGAAGCTGCGGATGCCTGGTGCGAGCATCCCGCACTTCTGTGAGCGGCAGCAGAGGATGGGCGGCGGTGGTATTGTGGTGAAGTCAGAGCCGGGGGTACTGTGTTGTGTTTGGGGATGGCTGGGACGCTAGGCTAGCCGCTTGCGCGATGGGTGGCTTCAGGTTCAGCTTCGATAGCAACCAATCTGGGCACATGCCGAGGTCGTTCCGGAGCGCAATCAGCACCACTCTTAGCGTGTGGTGGAGCTCCAGCAGTTCGCGACGCGTTCGATGTAATAACTGCAATGCCTTTCGCCTCGTCGTTGTTGCACATGTGGTTTGTTGTTGTGGAAAGAGCTTCCAAGCTTACTTTGATGATCCCTGTCACATGCTTCGCGACTGCCAACGCAGAGATGCCGAACCGAGCTGCGAGTATCCTTCTTCATCCCTACGCGGGGCTGATGGGAGACACTTATGTATGGAACTCGTTATGTCTAGGGGATGGAGACCAATGTGATGCAACCTGTAGTTGTTTCGACCTATTTACTGTTTGTTTACTTTCCATACTTCGCAACAAAGGCCTTGACCTTAGGATCGCTCAGGCTGAGTTCATTGCCTTCTGCCTCTAGCAGCTCGCGATCCTTAGCATCTATCTCCCTTTCCATGTCCTTCAACTTTACGTCCAGTGTAGCATCGGACAAGCTGACTTGCCGAAACGGCGTGTGCTTGTACAAGGTATCTAGTATGATCCTCAAGTCTTTGTCCGCTTTACCTGAGCGCTCGGCCAACCTCTCGTGGCTCGATGTAGCCGCCGTGTTGTAGTGGTCATGAAGCTTTCTCTGTCGTTCGGTCTGCACATTGATGACGGCGTCTTGAAGTGCGTCAATGCTGTCTTGATTGAAAGGAATCCCAGCATGACGAAGAGCGTCTTGGAGTGCGACTGGGAGATCTAGCGTTTTGCTAGGCTTGAGCTTCACCATGGGCGTGAATGCTAACGAGGGGCCGGATGTCGTTCGCCGTCTTGGTGGTGTGGGACGTGGAGCATGGACGTCGGGTAATCGCTTCGAAGCTGCAGCCTCGATGTGTGAAAGGACTTGTTGAAGCTCGTCAATATCCTTGGTGCTTGATGTGATGGTGTCGAGCCGCTTCGTCATGTATTGGAGGGTTGTCAGAACCTTATAGAGTCAGTATGGAACATGTGGTGATAAGTGGACGACTCACGTAGCTGAGCCAAGCACCTCGCGCTTGGGTGACATTTCGGTCTTTCCGCTCCTTCATCTCGTTCATAGGTTTCCTGAGCTCATGCTCTACTACCATCTCGGCAACAGACGCAATCTCAGAGTGCAGCTCCTCCATCTCATTTTGCAGAGCGACCTTACGTTGTTTCAGCTCCTCATCAGGGGAGTCGGAGTGGCCACTTGAGGGGTCCTTGGCAAGGCTATTGAGATAAACGGCGTCGACACGGGCTTTGATCTCGCAGGTTCGGAAAGAAATGATGGCCTTGCACCACTGCTCTATCGACTTCTCGTCCTGGCCGCCTTCATTCTGCGTGACCAACTTCGACACGATGCCTGGGAGGCGACTGAGAATCTGGTCGTCAGAGGCGAGGCGGTCGTGTAGGTAGCCTTTGATGGTGGCCTTTTCAGTGTCAATCTCTTTCTGTGTATCCGCTAACTGCTCAGTGATGGTTCCGGCGATGTCATCGACCTGTTCATGTGAGCGATGTCTTTTTCCCCAGACGCCTACATCTCACGTACCGCAACATCAAGCCTGGCTTTCTCCTGTCCCTCTTTCCTCCGCCTCTCGTTTCGTGCGTGCTCGGCATCTAGGTTCGGTTTCTCGAGCGCTTTTAGCTTGACCAAGGCATCCTTTTGGGCCTCCAAGATCTTGCTCTGTGCTTCGATTGCTGCAGTCGAGCTCTGCAGTGATTCAATTGCAGCTACAATCTCGTGATCCAAAAGTGGCCGCAAATGCTCGCCGTCGCTCTCATACTGGTGCAGCAAGTTTCTTTTCTTGAGTGTTTGATACCTATGTTGGCTATCAACGAATGCCCCTGGATTGGAAATGATATAGCCTACAATTCGAGCTCCTCTTTGGTCAAGAGCGTCTCTTCGTGCAGATATTCCTCAACCCATGCCGCTGTCTCATGCTTGGTAGTCTCGTCCTCGAAGCCCTGGAGAATTTTGTCCAGATCAACGTCTAGCCCGCGTTCTTCCAGCACGTTCAACAGGTGGTGGGCTGCCTGTTCTTCTGCCATGCTAGAGTGTTTTGGTCGTGACAACGCTTTGTTGACGTCGATTTCCGCAGAGCGAAAGCGGTTAGGACGACAATTTACGGCTTGCCGCACGTGCCAGTCGCGCAGTCGCGCTTTGCGACGCGCGTGCGAAGCACTTTATTTCCCAGGCAAGTCAATACCGAGCCTATCTCTCGACTTCCACGATTGTGACATCGACATCAAGCAATGGCCCCCGCGACTACTCTCGAGCCCGCGATATCGCACTCAGAAGACTCGCAGCACACCAAAAATGCCGCAACATCCAACGGCACAGTGAAGAAGAGCGCGCCCTCAAACCCCTCACATGAAGAGCACCAATACCTCAATCTCATAAGAGAAATCCTCGACAATGGCGAACATCGCCCCGACCGTACAGGGACCGGAACATACGCTGTACCCTTCCCGGCACAAATGAAGTTCACCCTCTCGCGCCCCTCCACCGACCCCTCACAACCACCCGAACTCATCCTCCCACTCCTCACCACAAAACGCGTCTTTCTCCGTGCAGTCATAGGCGAGCTGCTCTGGTTCGTCGCCGGCAGCACCCACAGCAAAGCCCTCTCGGACGCAGGCATCAAGATCTGGGACGGGAACGGAAGTCGCGAATACCTAGACAGTGTGGGGTTGGGACACTACGAGGAGGGCGAGCTGGGGCCGGTGTATGGCTTCCAATGGCGACACTTTGGAGCAGAATACAAGGGTCACGAACACGATTACACGGGCGAGGGCGTTGACCAACTCGCGGAGGTTATCGATAAGTTGAAGAACAAGCCTTACGATCGCCGCATCATATTGAGCGCATGGAATCCAGCGGACCTCAAGAAGATGGCATTGCCACCCTGTCATATGTTTGCACAGTTCTACGTCTCATTCCCTCGGCAGCAAGAGGGTGCGACAGACAAGCCACGAGGAGTACTGCACTCATTACTGTACCAGCGAAGTTGCGACATGGGCCTCGGTGTCCCATTCAACATTGCGAGTTACGCGCTTCTGACACATATGCTGGCTCATGTGTGCGACCTTACACCGGGGACCTTCACACATACCTTGGGCGACGCGCATGTTTACCTCGATCATGTCGATGCGTTGAAAATACAATTAGAAAGAGAACCACGAGACTTCCCAACGATGAAGATCAACCGAGAAATAGGAGGAAGTATAGATGGTTGGAAGGCGGAGGAGTTTGAGGTCCTGGGATACAGGCCACATGGAGCCATTGCTATGAAGATGAGCGTTTGAGCACCAACAGCTCGTGTAGAATCTTGTACATACTTAGGGTGCTTGAGGCACGGCTATGAGTTTCGATGTCCTTGAAGTACATACACGACGGCCACGTACTCGTCCTTCGATGATGCTATTGTGAACGTCGTAGAGTCGGCCACCTACGGGGAAAGCCCATTGGGTACATTGTATTATCGAGAAAGCGAGCACAAGTGGGCTCTTAAACTGGGCGAATGGCTCGAAGTCTTCAGAGCAACTCTAAAACATCGCCACCTGACTGCGGACGAGATTCCATCTCAATATAGGGCTGCAACCACAGCCATCGATCAACACTTGCGCAACCATCGGATCACAGTGACCACCGCCGCTGCTCTAGCATCGGTGAACAGAGACCCGGATGCCTGCTGTGAAGAATATCAGAGATGAGGTTTTGTACTCGCAAGGTGCTACAAGCTTTGCCTGGGTGTGCATCGGTCACTGCAGCTGGACACTCTGCCAAGTCAATTACCGTAATGACTGGACGCAGCAGACGGTACAATACCATCTGGAGTTCCATCAGTCTTCAATGTCGTGGGCTAGGGGTCGAAACAAACATGCTCGGCCGTATACTTCAAGCACAGCCGCAAGCGAACCTTGAGTCATCCCAGGTCAGCACGCTGCTTGGTGAGCTCTCACACAAATACCGCGTGCTGCTAGTTTCGTCTGATCCAATGAATTGCGATCGACTCAGAACAGGAGAAGAACGGCGAGAAATCGTCGATGCAATTGACAACTCTCCTCAGAGACTCGATCACTCTCCATGACGCAACGAGCTGCCGGGTCCAGGACCTCACGAAAGCGCTCTACAAGCACTGCCCCAATGTACTGCACCTCAACGGCCACGGGAGCAGACGTGGAATTTGCTTGGAGGATCGGTACGGCCAGGCAATAGAAGCAAGGGGAAACGCACTTGCGAACGTACTTCGGTCCAAAGACATCAATCTCGTCATTCTCAACGCATGTTATTCCAGTAGACAGGCTCAGGCAATAGCTGATGTCGTGGATTGTGTCATCGGTGTAATTCGCACAACCTTAGCATACACTTGACGTTTACTGATTCATCTCATCACGGTTGAAGGGCAGCTGTATGACGATGGTGCAATCGCATTCTCGAGAGAATTTTACAGGGCTCTCGGCAACGGAAGGTCATTTGAGGAATCATTCACTGAGGCAAAAGCTGCGATAGAGCTGGAGGGATATGAGACAAGGTTGCATTTTCTCCAAGTAGTGATATAATCATGGAAGCGATGCCCAGAGGCTTTTTTTATTGGTAACAATCTGTTTGCAATTGGCACTCTATCGTCCATCACTGCACCTCCCGGATCATCTCCACTCCATCCGGCATTTCGATCCCATGCCGTCCCGCAAACTCTCGCCAGTCAAATCGTGGCTGATACATATTCCGCATCGTCACATAATGCACGACACGCATCATGACGCAGTAGTCCTTCTCATGCGTTTTTCTCACCATCTTGGTAGGCCACTCCCACTCCAGTACACCGCCGCCTCACCCTTTCACCTTGAGTTCAAGACATCTGGCGAACCACGAGGGTACCCTAGAGACACTAACTTCGCTCACACCCACTAGATCTTCCAACGCTTCAAGCGCAAACAAATAGTCTTCCACACCCTTCAGATGGACACGCGGACTTTCATATCCATGGTGCGAGCCCAATTTCTCAAACTCAACTTGTTCATCACACCACGCGACACACAATGTTAACCGCTTCAAAAGCTACTTCTTGCGCTCATCATCAGCGTGCTGCGTGATAGTCAGTACAAAACGTCTTACACGCTCATGCAGGCATCGCACCGCTCAGCCATCACCATCGTTGATGTCGAGAACAAGGCGAACGAACCGCATGTCGCGCAAGAGGTGGATACTGTGTGTCTCCAAAGGGTGTGAGGATGTGGTCTGATAGGAGAGAGACGGGATAGTCGGGTCTCGCGTCGATGCGGAGGGTGAATTCATTGTTTTTGGAAGAGCAGAGTTGATTAAAGTGAGAGTCAGCATGTAGACCAGTTGCCATGATGCCGTTCGAGGAAGGGGTGGAACTAGTGGTATTTCTGAATTCGCTGCATAGGGTTTTGTTGACGAGACACATGGTCAAGGAGAAGCTGTGGAGCATTTGATCTTGTACTTCTTTGACGTACTGGGGTATCGCAGGCATGCCATCTTTCAACGACCATACAAATCGACGAGTCACAGATGTCAAGAAGCCGCTTGTGTCTATGGGTCGAGCTCTTATTTCCCAGCGTAATCCGGCTTCCTTGTGGAACGAAAAGGTCAAACTAGACGGCACGACGAGGCGAAGGATGCATTGGCGTATCACGGTGGGTAGTTGCTCGAATGGAAATGTGTCAGCGGGGTTGAAGTCATGTTGGCTAGTCAAATTGTCGTTTGACTTAGACTTGATAATGTGACGCGCAAGTATGCCGAAGGTGTCTCTGCAGCGGTCGGCGTCGCAAGGGCATTGTCCTATCAAATATGGCCCGCGCGTGTTTGCTGCTATCGTCGCTTGCTAGGAGATAGGATTGGGGACTGCCGTGTGCGCTTCATAAACATTGTTTGTGATTGATATTATAGCAACAATTTGTATGGATGGAGGCCAAATTCGCTTGAAATGAAGAAGGAAAGCGGTGTATCAGGCTTCAAATCTTAAGCGGAGCCATATCAAAGAAATCGACTTAACAGGCTCCCACAGGTCCCAAACTCTGGATGAGCCTCGCGTGGCCATCTTGCGCCAGATTCGTCTTCAAAGTTCTTCCTACTCCGGACACACCAAAACCTGCAAGGTCCGGTCAAAGAACTGCAAAGACTTCACGACTGTGCCACCCAGAATTTGTCAATATCGTCCGGAACCACGATCTTGTTGCGCTCAGCAAACTCTTTCCAGTTCAACGTCGGCTGATATCATTTGCGCGTCGTAATCCAAGCCATCTTCGACTTCTTAGTCCAAGTTGTTCTGCTCATGTTCCGCTTGACTTTCACAGGCGGCCAATCCGTCTCCAGAACCTCTACGCCCTTGCCCTGGATGCACAACTGCAGGTACTGCGCATACCAGTCTGCCACACCGGTGATGCGGACATCCTTGATTCCACGTAATGTCGCGAGGCTTTCGAGCCCAAACATGTACTTGTTAGGTGTCGATGGCATATAAGTAGGCCGATGGTGGAATGGCACGCGTGGCATGATCGCAATGCGCACGGCCACTTTGAGCTCTTCGAGTAGGAATTTTCGGGTCGTCGTCGTCAGCGTGTTCTTTCAGCACGGCGACAAAATAGTTGAGCCTAGCGCGCTGGCGCTTGACTGTCCAGTGAGAGCTGTCATCAAGCACGACTTCGATGTGGATACTCCGAAGGTTGCGCAGCATTGATAGGCGGATGCCTTCGTTATTACCGAAGGGACCAAAGATGAGCGGTGATTCCATAGACGTGGGGTAGTGGGCCGATCCGTCCATAGTGAAGTTGTAGGTGTTGGAGCCGTATTAAACAGCTAGTCATGTCAGTAGATGCATCATACCTAGCATACGGCGATGTATGACTTACCTCGTGCTTCGTTTGAGATCTCTTTGTTAACCAGGAGCAATGATGTCTCTACCCTGAGCCAATGCTCGTATTGCCCAAGGGGAATGGAATAATACGACCTCTGTGGGCCGATCAGCATAGGCACAGATTTCCCGTCCTTGGTCTTGGGAGCGATCTGCCAGCGCGTCTCGCGTCGTACACCACGCGCGTACGGCCCGTCAATTCGAGCATGGGATAGGACGAGATTGTATGGCAGTAAGAACTGGTAGATGTAGACTCGCAGTTCGGCGGGCAGATCCATCATACGAAAGTGGCCCCCACGAACGAAGACGGGCTCGGGTATTGATATGATAGAGCTATCATCATCGTCCAGATCCACTAGCTCTTTTCCCCTGTATGTCTCGTACACGAATTCTACCTCGTCATCTGGCATTGATTCCGTGCGCGAAGATGAGGGCTCAGGGTTGTGGGGCTTTGTGGGTCCACGTTGGTCCACATACCATCTGCCCATGGCATGTGGCAGATTTGAGGTTGAGCGTGAGTTAATGGTGCACGTCTAGGGATGAGGCTGGTGCTAGAGCTTTATGCAGGCAGGCGCGAGGTCGGGTGGTTCGCAGGCGTAGCAAACTGCGGGGAGTGCCAAGCCCCGCGTCCCATGGCAGGCAGCAGCAGAGCCTTGCCGCCTAGGTGTCGATTCCTGCAGTGAGAGCAGCCTCTTTGCTGCGCGTTGCAGAATTGCCCTATGAAGGACGAGTGGCTGTATAGGTGTGAGGTGAAAGAGAAAAGGCTACAGATGATTGACGAGAAGGTGCAAAGGCCACCAAAAGACAAGCGAATGGGAGTGCCGCAAAGGATGGTGCGACAAGGATGTTGTGAGCTTAACGCAACAGCGCTTCGAACATCCTTGTCGCATTGGTTGCTTAACAGCTGGAGGCAGTAGTGACTAACTTATCTTGTATGGTTTAGGCAGGCACCGCTATGGGGCGTTGTGCGCAAACAGCCTCGTGCTCGTGCTTCTTGCAACCGCTCCTCTTCCTATAGGCGAGCGGAATCAGCCTCGGATCGCAACGCGATATGCTCAGAAATCTTCTTCATAAGCTGGCTTTGATTCTTTTCGGGCGGGACCAAGCTATCCGCGACGATCATGTAGAACGCAAGCCTTCCATCGAAGCGAATACTTTAGCACCATATCCATCTTCAGAAAGTGCGTACCTTTTGGAAGTAGGGCCCTTGAATGACTCGTGAGCTGACAGCAGTAGAGCCCGAGCAAAGTGACGAGGATCCAGACCACGCTCAGGCACGATTACAGCGTACTGCCATAACTGTGCCCCAAGATCAAGACTATTACGTTCATGTCTGTACTATAAGCACAGCCCTGCAGTTGGAGGCATCCGCTTGAGCCAAGAGAGGCTCAACGGAATCAAATGAAGTGGGGTTCAACATCGAACGACCATTATACGAACCTCTGCGACCCAGGATGGAAGTGCAATTAGCAAAACCATATGAGGGGCCTTATAATAAGAAGCGAATAGCCACCTTTGTGGCACGATGAATGGTAATAGATATGTGGTTCATATGATCTTTGGGGGAGTGCCGGATCCGCAAAGTTTGTATGTATCAGATATGCGGCTCCGGAGGTTTACCCCTTTCACTCCATCCAACAAGCATCGCTCTTTCCAGCCAGATAAAGTTTATGCATCCACGTTACATGCCCAGCAGTCTCGGCGCACGACGACTCTCTACACGGCCGTGGTCGACATGTGGCCCAGAGCAGACTGGGCAAGGGTAAGCAAAGCTGTGAATCCTGGGGCGAGATCTGCATTAGGACGCCGAGGCGTCTAGGCCATGGACATAAGATCTCCATGGCATGTTCCGGAGCGATTATCACAAGACTTGCCCTAAAGACACTGTCTCAGCGGTCGTCGCTTTGAGCTGTCTCTGCCTGGTCGTCTTTGGCCATCTCTTCCGCAAGCCAATTTGCCTCTTCTTGCATCTCTTCGTCGCTCCGCGACTGTCTCGAATCATTATCGACGGCAGGGAATCGAGCTCTCTTTTCCTCCTCGGCCAGTGCCGCCTTGGTAGCGTCCTCCTTCGCTTTCAACAGCTTATTCAGATCCGCATCCTCGCTCTCCATCATACCATATATCGCATCTGTGCCGCCCCTCTCCTCAAGGTCGTCCTTCTTCCGTGGTATTATGTGCGCATGAACATGCGGTACGCTCTGCCCCGCATCAACACCATCCTGAATCGCAATATTGAGCGACGAGGCGCCAAACACGTGCTCGACCATGCGCGACACGCGCTGCACAGTCAGGAACAGGTCCTGCACCTCGGCGGCAGACAGGTCGTTGAAGCGCGGCACAACCCGGCGCGGCGATACGAGGACATGGCCGGGGAGGAGGGGCTTGAGATTGACGATTGCGAAGGACAGGCGCGTTAGGTGGAACACCTGCAGTGGTGTTAGACGGTGTTTCGCAAGCTACATGTCATAGGCAGAGGGCGTTTTGTTGATATCTGCGCAGTTTTACTACGCACCTGCTTGGTGACGACAAAGGTGCCAAACTTGATGACATCTTTGGTCAGCGGCATGCTCCTCGTCTATCAATGTCTTCGCCGCAAGAAGACAGCTTTCCAATGCAAATGTGCAGTGCAACGCAAGTCGCACGTAGATGCCAAGTGCAACAATCCCACCCACTTGACGTCGTCGGTGTCGGATCTGGCGCGGAACAGGGCCCCGAAGGCGCCGAAACGGAAGTTTCCTCGCGTCTTCGATGCATTCGCGCTGGGCGGTTTTGGGCGGCTGCGAGTCTCGGCTCTTCCCTGCCAGTGTCACATGCCGCCATTGCTGGCCACGGCCTGCAGCACCTCGTGGTGTTTCTGAGTCAATTCATTCGCGTATGTCTTCATCCACTGCTACACCGTGGGGAAGCATCGTGGGGTGCAAACAGCGCCGCGTTGCCCCTCGCCCTGACCTCGGACCTCAGGTGCAAGCTGGCCTTGCATTATAAATCTGCTGTTCCGGCGTCCGGCAGCGTTCGTCTTATTCAACAGCCCACCCTTATCGAAGATTGTTGCTTTTGTGGAACCGCTTTGTGGACCCTTCTTCACCACTTTTGCATACGGCCGAATTAGGCTTTGCTTAGCTTTGTTTGCTTTGCTCGCTCCAAGACACTCCCCGCCGAAACCCTCAGTGACTGCAGAACGCTTGGCTGGAGTATTGGTTTCGTGCACCGACGCCTCTTCAAACAAATTACACTCCGCGCTCCATCCACGCCGCACAATCACCACACGCTGCGACTACTTTGAATTCCTTGGCCTGCCGATCTCACACAGGAGCAAAGGAGTCGATCCACTGCCCTAATACCGCCTCAGCTTCGAAGCTTCTCTGCTTGTTCAAGGGCTGGTCGGACCCTGCCATCGGAGGTGTATAAGAAGGTCGGACTTGCTCGCCCCCGAGATTCGCCATTCCACAGTCTTCCACGATTACACAGCACCTTGAAGCCGAACGCACGCCGAACAACCATATATTAGCATACACGGGACCGTAGATTGGTACTTTGGACTTGGATTTGGCGCAATTTGTCGTCCCAGGCATAGCGCCTCTCGGAGCCTATACATAAACTCCACAACCCGAACGCACACCACACCTACCCACAACTCGCGCCCACAGTAAACCTCACAACACCACATCTTCCGCGCCACGACACGACACAACGCCATGGACATCGCAACCTCCTCCCGCCCCTACTTCGCCATGCCCTCGCCCACCCCCGAAGAGAAAATCTCCCTCCAAGCCTCCAACACAGTCTACACCTACCACTGCCTATGCTCACACCTTTTGCTCGCAACCACCACGCCTCTACCCTCTCTCCCACAGCGCGCCCACGCTCTTGACAAAGCGCACATCATGCCGCTCCCACCGCCTCCGGCACCGTCCAACAAGCGCAAGAATTCAAATGACTCGGACACAACGAAAGCTGGAGGGGATCATTATGGCTTGCTACTCAGTACGCGCATCGAGAAGACAGCTGAGATAATCACGAGCGACGACGGTTTCGAAAAGCGCTATCTACAGCGTTGCGGGCGGTGCAATCTCGTCGTTGGGTATCAGTTGGATTGGCAGCAGTTTGCTGTTGATCGGAGCGGCAGGAGGGAGGATCATGTGTTTTTGTTGCCGGGCGGGTTTATGACGACGAGTGAGATGATTGCGGGGAAGCAGAAGGCTGTTGATGCGAATGCGAAGGTGGAAGGAGGGGGCATGGGAGCTGGGGTGAGGTTGGGCGTTGCTGAGATTGAGGCGTAGGGTGAGCGGGGACGAAATCACCTGCGGCGCATACATGAGGAGTTGGTTTGGAGTTTTGGATATTTACTTGGTTATGGGAGCGGAAGAGGAGGATGAGCGCTTCGGAGTCACGGCATTTTCCTTGCATTACTTACCATCAACGATACCCCACACTGGCGAACGCGCGAGGCTTTTCACGCACACTAGAAATGCCTACTATCATAGACCAGCGTCACATTTGGATCAAAAACAGATTTGTTTTGTTTTCAACAAAAGTTTGCTTTTGCGATGTGATACTCTAGTATCCTAGATACTGACACGCAACTTGCTGTAGAGTTCTCTGAACCCCTGGATGACCTGTTCCAACGCCAATTGTGCATGCATGCTAGTCCCCCAAAACCGTGACCCGTTTCGTACATGCCGCCTAGCGTTCCTCCTTTAAGTCGTGATGCGATGTGATGTATACATGAATATTGTGATAGAAGAAGTCAAAGTCCCCAACACCGCCTGCGTCATCTAATTCTCCGCAATCGTCTTCACAAACTCTGCCATGCTGTTAGCAACCCATTCAAACCCCACATCTCATGTTCGGGACAATGTACGTACCCCTGTAATCCACCTCGTTATTGCTGGCATCAATCGTGCTCTTGAACAACTCATCCACCTCCTCCTCGCTCATCTTCTCGCCCAGGTTTGTCAGGATGTACTTGATTTGACCCTTGCCGACGAAGCCTGACCGGTCCTTGTCGAACACTTGGAAGCCGCGGATGTATTCTTCAATGTCGAAGGGTTCGCGGAAGCCGCCGGGGCGGTTGAGAATCTTGGAGAACGTCTCGAAGTCGACTGTTGTGATGCGTTAGCGCGGTTGGAGAGGGCTCGAGGGGTCGCTGTGCGTGCTGCAAGCGCACGGTTGTAGGAAGTTCGGTAACGTACAGTCTGCGCCTACGCCGCGCTCGAGATCCGAAATCTCAGCGAGTGTCGGATTCTGCCCGCATGCGCGCAGCAAGTCGCCGAGTGCGCCACGATCAACACGGCCGTTGCCGCGCTTGTCGAAGAGCTGGAATGCTTCGCGATAGTTTGTGGAGGCCTGGTTGATGTTATCCATTGCTGTTCGTTATGTTTTGGAGGTATGCGGTATCGAGCGCGGAATGTGTAGGTGATGTGAAAGCGGGCGTCGAGATCGTGATGTCGGCGCGTCGAGTGTGGTACAAATGATGAAAGCAAGGGCAACTTGTTTGGCAACGGTTGCTGTGGTAGTCGCTGCTCACTTCCGTTGAGGGCAGGGACGACCCGACCAACCAACCGAATCGGAGAGCGGGGCCATGTGACGGCACGAAAGAAAGGGTCTACATACCATTGTGTTCTTTGTTTGCGTAAACTGTGAGGATGCGAGGATAACGTGCGGTGTGAACTTTCAAGAAATTAGATAATGGGTATCGTGAGGTGTAAATTGAGTAGTGGAAGGGGTTGTTTGATGCAAGTTGAGCGTGGACCAGGCCAGGCGGTGTGGGCAAGCGCAAAATAACAGACGCCAAGGATTTTGGGCTGGTCGTCTAGGCGACGAGATACGGCACCACGCCTCTTGGTCTCGACTACACAACCTGCTCAGCGATTGCCACCGCCGACGATGCAGTCGTACGCTCTATCGAAACGGGAGTTTCGATATTGCTGGAAGGCAGGCTCGTTGCTGATTGCGCAATCTCGATATATCGACCTCAACCTGCGACGTGGACTGTGTACAGCCTAGGACATCATCCTGCGACCTTCAGATGCGCTCAATGGTCGCCTCCAACGATTTAGAGCTGGAGACCATGTTTACAAGTCATACTTTTTCTCGCGTTTTGCCTGTTCAGATACAGGTTCACGTTCTAGCGGGGCTAACTTAAGCATGAACCATTGCTGGAAACCTGCATGCTTCGAAGCTTGGTGCATCGCCGAGACCGCTCAAGTTCGCGTACAGTAGTACAGTTGTGGACCATCCCACGAAGATGCATCACATGATTGAGCCTCAGAGAGCGACGGCGAAAGTCATGCACGTCAGGAAGTCCAGTCGCTCGCTTAGGCACATGCGGGGCACCGTACTTCGTATCTTACCGTCGACTAACATAAACGTCGACGCCTACCAGTAAAGTGTGGTTGACCCGAGTTTCGACCAATGGCTAGCAGTAGCATCTTTTGGCTGGTTGCGCTTCTTGTTCCTGTCCTATACCGACTTTTACGAGTTGGAAGAAGACCTTATGGCTATCCCCCAGGACCACCAACAGTACCAGTCTTGGGCAATCTGCACCAAGTATAGACACCGACTTGTCAGTAGAACATGCACTGATTCTTGATAGATGGCCGTTGCCATGACTGATCCGCATCTTCAGTTTGAGAAGTGGGCACAGGAGTATGGACCAATATACTCGCTCATGCTAGGCACGAAGACTATGATCATTCTGTCAAACGATGTAGTCATCAAGGATCTGATTGACAAGAAGAGTGCCATATATAGTTCACGTCCAGATTTGTACATTGGCAAGATGCTTAGTGGTGGTCTTCGTATGGTCATGGAGGTGATGGTGCATTGCCCAAACATTAACGAGCATGCTGACACCGTGATACAAGGCATACGGTCCTACTTGGCGTACAGTGAGTCTCGATTAAGCCCAACCGGTGAAATGTACCCTGACGTCTGTGTAGCAGCGAAAGCTTATACACAATGCGCTCAGCCTGAAGAAGGTTGCGGCGTACCAGCCTTACCAAGAGATGGAGACCAGACAGCTATTGTACGACATACTGCACGACTCCACGGGACTGCTGGAACACTTTCGCAGATGGGCTTCCTCATTAATCACAAGCGTAGTGTTCGGGTCAGTATCTCAAACAGGTTGCAGGCTTTGCCTACTGACAGAGATAGATTCCGCTGGAAGACGTTGGATGATTCACGCCTCCAAGAGTTCTTTGGTATCATCGATAGTCTACAAGAGATAAGTGCTGCAGGAGCAACCACGCTTCCTGACATTTATCCCGCTCTGCGCAAGATACCTCCAGTACTCTACCCAATGAGTGGCAGAGCGCTGAGTCATCATAAGCACGAAAAGAGTATCTACACGAGCTACTTCCTCAGAGCGAAGGATGAAATAGTCAACAAGCTACCAACAGTGCGTACCTGTACTTGCGAGGACATTGTGGAAGCTCAGAAACACGAAGCATTCGACGATGATTTTGCGGCTTATATCGCATGCACACTTTTCGAAGCGGGCAGCGAGACCACATCGTCCGAACTCTATGGTTTCGCACAAGCCATGTTGCTATACCCAGATGCACAGCGCAAAGGTCAAGTAGAGGTCGATACACTTTGCGGTGACGACCGCTGGCCAACGTTTAACGACATGTCAGAACTCTCCTACGTGCGTGCCTGTGTCAAGGAGACGTTGCGCTGGATGCCTGCAACTCTTATCGGTGCTGTGCCACATGCGCTCACTGAAGATGATCACTACAACGGGTACAAGCTCCCAGCCGGCGCCATAATTTTGCTCAATGTATGGACTATCCACCGCGATCCCAAGCGATACACCAATCCAGACAAGTTCCTCCCCGAGCGCTTCCTCGGCGACGACACCACAGCTGCAGAGAGCTTTGCGCTCGCTGACGCAACAAAGCGCGACCACTTCTCCTTCGGCTCTGGGCGGCGCGTGTGTCCTGGCATCCACCTAGCTGATCGCAGCATCTTCTTAGTCATCGCGAGGATGCTATGGGCTTTCGACATCAAGCCGAAACTCGATTCTAACGGTGAAGCGATGCTTCCGAAGCAAGATCAGTTTGTGGAAGGCATGGCGGTGCACCCAAAGAAGTTTGATGTGGAAATTGTGCCGAAAAGCGAGAAGAGGAGGGCATTTGTGGAGAAGATGTGGGCGGAGGCAAGCAACGAGTTGGATGGCGAAGGGCAATTCTTGCAGAATCCGATATAGACGCATTGCCTGACTCCAACTTCGCATTTGCGCAATCTGATTATGGCTTGCGAACATCCGAGTTCAGCGCGACGTCACTATTGCCTAGCACCAGGTATCAACTTGCTAGTATACTACGCGCACATCTACACGCTCTCTTTATTCTCGAAACGCGCTTTCAGGTCAATGAAAGCGTTGTGCGCTCTTTGTATGACATTGGGACTAATTCGACATCAGTGCATTGTTCGCCGCTCATTGTTGCAATTTTGGTTGTCTTTGTTTCAAGTCAGAACGAGGTACCTTGAAGAGGCATGGATGTCTTCGATATTTCGGACTTTGAACGTCAAACATGACACCAACAAGTATGTCAGACTCGAATCTACCACCGACCGAGCCGCCGTCGACAGGCGGAAGCACGGACAACTCGAATGCTCCGCTTCCGACTAGAGACGATCTTGTGAGAGTCTGGCTAAGGCAAACTTTTCTCGATCATCAGCTCGAAGATGGTGGAAATGCGAGGATAACAACCCAAGAATTTACAGATCTGACCTCTTTGGAATTTCCTGAGGCATACATGCCTGAGCATGCTATAACCCTGGCTCTAGCCCTGGCGACTCGGGAACATAAGCGATCGGATGTTATCGTACTTTCTGACGGCGTCACACAAATCCTCTATGCGTTAGGCATCGGCAGATTCAGCCTCAACAGCCCTCCTCCAGTAATAGATGTACCAGAGACGACCCGACAGGCTGTACTCAATGAGTCAAAAAGATGGATAGTTGTTCCCGTGTCTGACGGTTTGGTGGGCGCTGAAACGGAAAGGCCGCAAAGCGAAGAGCGTACAGATAAACCTGAAGCCGCCGAGAGTAAGTCTAAGAAGAAGACTACGAAGAAAAAGAGAGCCACGAAAAAAACGAAGAAGAAAAAGAAGAACAGCAACGAGACGGAAGCAATGGATATCGGCACGCGCAAAGAATCGACGGAGCTCTTCGTTGGGTTCCACTCTAAACCTGAAGCTGCGCCTATACCCATGAAATTTGATGGCAATCATTGGGGTATGCTCATTGTCGATAAGACCCAGCGCGCTGCACATTGGGTAGACAGCGCAGTCCACCTTACCGAAGACGGTAACAGGTTGAAGATTCAAAGCATGTTTCTGGCCGCCAGTATTGCAGGCAAGGTGCTTTGCGGCATCGATGCCATTCTCAGCACACGCGAAGGTTTCGAGAAGGGCAAATTTGACGCCAGGACTTTGAAGTATGTTCCCCAGCAAGGTTCTCACAATTCCGGTCCCAACGATGCAGGACCATGTGGTCCATTCTGTTACGCTTTTCTAGACCACATTTACGCAAACCCAAACAAGGTGGGGAACCTCAGAGCATCCTTTCCTAGAAGCAGACGGCATATATTACGGTTCGATTCGCTGGAAAAGCGAAAGGAGATCAGGAGGCTAGTTCAGCAACAGGCCGATGCTGCAATTCCTGGTGGGCTGCCCATGAAACTCACACTTGATATAATACAATCCCTGGGTCTCATCAATGTCGAACCTGTCGTTGCAGCGGTAAGAGCTTTCAATGGCAAGGGACCTGTGCCGCCGACAGCACCAGAACCCAGAACAGGCAATGGTGACGACATGAGACCTTTGACGGAGCTGGAGAAGCATCAAATGGACGCGATGCGCATCAACAATGAAGCTAATCTCCTTGAGTATAGAGGTTTCGCGAATGGTCGAGAGGCTCTGGCATATTTCCTGGCAAAACAGCTGGCTCTCTTGAATGATTCAGCACGAGATTCTCCCCCTTTGCGAACGAGGGAATCAATTCTGGTCCCACCAAACGGCATCAAGGAGACACCAAAAGACTTCGCGGACCGCAACGAAGTGCCTGTGGGGAAGCTGGACAAATGGCGACAAGCTAATATAGACGTGTTTGACCAGCTCAAGCTCGACGACAATACACAAGAGTGGCATGCTAGGGCTATACTGCAAGTTCTTTCCGGCGCCCGGTTCTGTGAAGAGTCTCCTCGACGCTTACAAAATGTCTGGCTCCGAAACAGTCCACTGTTCACCGAGAAAGAGCGCGACGGCACGGCAGAGAGGCCCTTGGACCATGAAATGATTAGAGTCAGGTTAGAATATCGCTACGAGATATTCCCCATAAATGACATACCACCGGGCAAGCTTCCTCCACAATATCCAGAGGGCAGAACCGAGGTGCCGCACTTCGTTCAGTTATATCATGAGGGAGGATGGGATGCGATCAAGCCTTGGTGGACAGCGAACATCCTCGTACCACATGGTCATAAGGACGACACTGAATTAAACTGCATTGGCGTGCTTTTTATTCACTTCGGCGGTCGTTTCGAGGACGAGACATCTGAGAACCTGCTACACTACTGGGCTCTTTACAGCAAAGCGTTTGATGACGAATTCCGGAAAGAAGACGGTGATGATTGGGATGCGGAAACTGTAAGAAAGCGACTGATTGCTTATCACGCCCCAATACAGGCCAGACACCACATTACGACCAAACCCAGAAAGCCGGAAGCGCCTGTTAATCCTGAGAAAGGAGACGATAATTCAGGTGGATCTGGAGGCAAAAATAACTCAAGTGGATTAGGAGGTAATGATGGTTCTAGCGGCCAGAACGGACAGCCGTCTAAGATTCAGAATGGCAATATTGATCCGGAGGCTGCAGAAACCAAAAAGAAGGAGCGCACGATGAAGTATCCGCCTGGCCAAGATGCAAATACCGTGCCAGCATTCCACGACGCCACGCCACTTACCCGCCTCGGAACATGGAAGAAAGTCAATGAAGATCTGTTCGTGGATCGGCAAACTGTGAGCATATGGACTCAGCGAGCCATACTTCACCGGACATATCACGGCACGTTCAAAAATGAGTCCGAAGAGCGCTTGCTTAGATGGTTCAACGACCCACACGCATTCAGCGAAGAGGAACAAGCGCAAATATGGACGCCAGCTCAGGTCGCAGAACGGTTGGACCATGTGTACCTGAATCTGGAGGTCCCCCTCTTCGCAGGCCTATCGATTGACGAGATCGACATATGGATGGAGAACCTACCGAACCGCGTCAAGAGTCACCTGACACATTCCCATAATTACACTCTATATCCCAAGGCTCGAGGCGTTCTCCATCGCTTGTTCAATAGCGACTTCGATGAGCTATCACACCATGAGGACAAGGGCACCGACTTCATCAATCAGTGGCGCGAGATAGATCCTCAAATCGACCCTACGAAGTGCCCAACAGCACCCGAAGCATATGATCAAATGCTCGCTCTGTATAGTGGCACCGAGAACCTTCCGTTCTTGAAGGAAAGTCCACTTCACTGGCCCCGATTGAAGTACAGACAGCACTTCAAGCAAGTCACAAAACGCAAGCGTGATGGAGATGACGAGACCAAGGACCCAGTCAAGAAGCTCAAACTTGATGAAGATCCGGAAGAGGAGGACCCGAAGAAAATCGACTGGGGCCGCATCAGCAGCGAACGCTTACAAAAATGGATCACGCCCAAGGTCAAGGCAGACCCGCGCATAATCGGTACGCCGAATGAGTACACCTATCGCGCTGTGCTCTTCGTTACACATGGCTGCCACTTTAAAAGGGAGGGCTTAGAGCGTTTTGAGCAGATCTGGTGGCGCGATCAGACAGTCTTCAAAGCCACGAAGAACTTTTCAGACGACGATATTGCTGTTCTACTTGATACGGATGGCGATATTGAGGAGTTTCGAACCAATAGAGGAGATATGAGGCAGGCTATGAGCGATAGGTACGATCCTAAGGGGTTTGAACCGAAAAAGGGAAAGGGGGTGGTGAAGGTCCCAACAAAGAAATGATGTTGCGATGGAATTTTGGGAGGGATGTAATGCGTAATTTCTACTTGAATAACGTCCGTCCCTGCGTAACGAGACACCCTGCGTAACGAGACACCCTGCGTAACGAGACACCCTGCGTGACGAGACGCCGCGGACCCTCCCCAACATAACATACTCAACAACAAATCAGAAGAACACGTATTCTCGGATTAGTAGCCTCAGGCTATAAAGTCTATTCTCTCCCAATGTCTTTTGGAAATATGTTCTACTTACCTTAAAATACGATAATTTAGAATGAACGTCACGCGATTGCCTTACTTTGGCTGGCAGTGAGTGCCTCGAAAGCTTATGCCTCTTGTCGGAAGTCCGCACATTTACAGCTTGTTATATTATTATCCTAACCCGAACACTGCGCTTAAGCTCGAGAGGTTGTCGTGCTTCTGTGCTGAATTCCAAGTCCGTTTGCTAGAAGTGCCAGGTCAAGAGGCCCCGCACACCTAGCTTAAAACAGCTTAGCCGTAACTATCGCGGCTGACACTAAGCCTATGACTGTGTGGCTGTGGCTGTGTGGCCGTAGCTCTGTGTGGCTGTATGGCGCTCTTTGCCAAGCGCTCCAGGCCCACGTCAACGAACATACCTAGCATCGAAACCGCAAACAGCTTCCGATATAGCTATCGTGCAATTTCAAGATAAAGTTAAAAGAGAAGAAGAGTAAGTGAAGCTTTTAGACTATGGATCTTGCATAAAGCGACATATCCAAACCTTTCCAGATCCTGTACCTAGACCAACACATCTGCCTGACACGGCTGAGCACACTGGTCGATACTCTGTTGGAAGCCACAACAGATTTTGAGCGTTATCAGAAATCCAGGTGCTATCTGAGCTAATCGCTGTTCCCTGACGGACAGGTTGCTGGAGTTTTGTCACAGGTTTATCAGAACGTAGCGACGCAAGGATATAGATGAGATCAGCCGAGCTGACATAGTGGCTATGGCCCTCGAGCATCTGCAGGCAAGCGCCGCTGCTCGCATCCCAGATCTTGACGGTCCTATCGTCAGATGCCGACGCCAGCCAGGCTGAGTCATGCGAGAAGGCGACCAAGTTGACCCTATCACTATGGTCCTTGAGCGTCTGGAGGCATGCGCCGCTGCTCGCATCCCAGATCTTGACGGTGCTGTCCCACGACGCTGATGCCAGCCGGGTCGAGTCGTGCGAGAAGACGACTGACCTGACATCATGGCTATGGCCCTCAAGCGTCTGCAGGCACGCACCGCTGCTCGCGTCCCAGATCTTGACGGTGCGGTCGTACGACGCTGACGCCAGCCAGGCTGAGTCGTGCGAGAAAGCCACTGAGAAGACCCGACGGCTATGGCCCTCGAGCGTCTGCAGGCACGCGCCGCTGCTCGCATCCCAGATCTTGACAGTCCTGTCATGCGACGCCGACGCCAGCCAGGTCGAGTCGTGCGAAAAGGCGACCGAGAAGACCCCATGGCTATGGCCCTCGAGCGTCTGCAGGCACGCGCCGCTGCTCGCATCCCAAATCTTGAATGTGCGGTCGTGCGACGCCGATGCAAACCAGGCCGAGTCGTGCGAGAAGGCGACTGAGAAGACCCCATCGCTATGGCCCTCAAGCGTCTGTAGGCACGCGCCGCTGCTTGCATCCCAGGTCTTGACGGTGCGGTCGTGCGACGCCGATGCCAGCCAGGTCGAGTCGTGCGAGAAGGCGACCGAGTTGACCCCATAGCTATGGCCCTTGAGCGTCTGCAGGCACGCGCCGCTGCTCGCATCCCAGATCTTGACGGTCCTATCGTCAGATGCCGACGCCAGCCAGGCTGAGTCATGCGAGAAGGCGACCGAGTTGACCCTATCACTATGGTCCTTGAGCGTCTGGAGGCATGTGCCGCTGCTCGCATCCCAGATCTTGACGGTGCTGTCCCACGACGCTGATGCCAGCTGGGTCGAGTCGTGCGAGAAGACGACTGACCTGACATCATGGCTATGGCCCTCAAGCGTCTGCAGGCACGCGCCGCTGCTCGCATCCCAGATCTTGACGGTCTTATCATGCGACGCCGACGCCAGCCGGGTCGAGTCGTGCGAGAAGGCGGCCGAGAAGACCCCATGGCTATGACCCTTAAGCGTCTGCAGGCACGCGCCGCTGCTCGCATCCCAGATCTTGACGGTCCTATCGTCAGATGCCGACGCCAGCCAGGCCGAGTCGTGCGAGAAGGCGACTGTGAAGACTCCATGGCTATGGCCTTTAAGCGTCTGCAGGCACGCGCCGCTGCCCGCATCCCAGATCTTGACAGTCCTATCATGCGACGCTGACGCTAGCCAGGTCGAGTTGTGTGAGAAGGCGACCGAATTGACGCCACTGCTATGGCCCTCAAGCGTCTGCAGGCACGCGCTCCAGGCATCGCTCATAGCTGGCTTAATCGTAATTCCTTCTAGGTCCTCGTGTTGAAATTGCTGCCTAATCAGGCTACCTCTTGGACTAAACAACAGCGCAGATGCATATGTTTGAAGAGGGTATCTCTCGATTGCCCCTTTGTGATACGTAACAAATCGATAGGCATCGTTGACAAGCGCCCTCAAAGAATCTGAGTGTCCTGTTCCCTTGTCCCTAGTTAGCATATAAATGGCCTAGACATCTCGCCTCTATTTAACATACCCGGAAAAGTGATTGCAGCTTGGCCATAGATAGTACTCCTTTTGACATACTCCCGCAGAGACTGAGAGCTTCTAGCCAGTATAGGAACTTCTCCCTTAAGAACTTATCTACAGTACCCTTATCCTGAAGACAATTTGTATAGACTGCTAAAAACATAGGATTAGAGTTGCATAAGTGGTCGATCCAGTAGACGCAAGAGTAGCATGACGCTGCTAGTGGGTCTAGCTCAGGCGGTTGGACATGCTCGACAAGAGACCCCAGAGCTTTCAGGCTGTACATATCCCTGTGCAATGTCCTGGACAGAATTGCCAGCGAATTTGAGAAGATCGACCGATGAACGTCTTCAGTTCCGCCTGGAAAGATCTCATTAAGCGCCTTTGCAAGGAGGAAGTCTTTTGCAGATTGATGCACAAAGTAGACTGTGTCATCTCGAAGCGTAAGGAACGATCCACAAAGGCTCACAATCTCCCGCACTGACTCTGGGTCGTCGCTAACATCCTTAAGCTGCTCGACAAGTGCAACCAATTCGGGGATAGTAACAGGTCGATACAAGACTGCGGTCAAAGCCAGTACACCGCGACAGATCTTAGCGTCATCTGACTCGCTTATCTGATGCATCATCCGCCTGTACAAGGGGTCTAGCCCAGTCGGGAATAAGGCAAGCTTCTTCAGCACGTGTCGATTCGCTGTCGTTTGGAGGTCTTGGCACACTAACGCCGCCCAGAGGAAGGTATTGTTCGCGTTTGATGTCAAATGTTGGACCACAGCATGTCGAGTCTCTGCTCTGTACTTATTTTTCTGCGCCAACCGCTCTACCCTTTGTTGAATGAAGACGTCTACCGCAGCTGCGACTGATTCTGCGTTCAGCTCGAGGCTCAGTCTCACTTTGTGACCTGTCTGCTCTAGCAGAGCTTCGATTTCTGGCCAATTGCGGCTAGAAACGATCCACTTGACGCGGTGAGACGTCAGCGACTGCTTTGTAATAAATTCTAGCAGTTTCGGCCTATCAGTGACGCACTCATCTAGCGCATCGATGATCAGATATGTTGGGCGCAGGCTTGGATCTCGCAGCACATCCACAAAAATATCCGTCAAGGCTACCCAGGCATTCGCGTCTTCGAACAGGGCTCTGCCTGCGTGATCGTTCTTCTTGCGGATGTGCGATACAAGTGACGGTTGCTGGATCATGAGCATGTACAATAGCCCTCGTAGCACGGCTGTGGCGCTGTTGATGCGCGAGTCGGTCGCTTGGCAGAAGAAGTACGACAGAAGGGTAGTCTGAGGCATCGAATCTCGAAGCTCGTTAATGACCCCGCAGAGCAGCATCGTCTTTCCTTTGCCAGGGTCACCTTTCACCCATAGTAGTCGGCCGTGTTGGTCCTCTTGCCACTGCCTGAATGTGATGTTACTAAGTACCCAGCGGTAGGAGTCTGCAAGCAGTCCGCCTTTGGTGTCCTCGATGCGCTTCTTGTCGTCGCGCGGATCCGCTTGGCGTATGTCTTGAATGCATCTGTCCAGTTTATGAATCTCACCCCTGAGGCGCTCAAAAGCGCCAACTGCCCCCTCGCCATACACCGGCGCCAGCTCGATATCAAGGATGCCTTGCAGAGAGTATGCCCGATCCTCATCGTGTTTAGTTATCCGGCCTTCTGCCCATCGCAAACGTTCGTTGATACTGGACTGAGAAAGTGGGGCTCCGTTGAGTACTTCGGGCGGGATACTCGTTATCTTGTGAAGCAACTGCTGCAGCGACATCTTGTTGCCAAGTTTCTTCCCTTCTTGCGAGAAGAACTCGACTATAGTCGGGGCAAGAAGCTCCTGGAGTGTCCAGCCACGCTTGAACCACCGACTCGACCTGAAAGCCGGCTCCCAGACAGACTGGGTAGGTGTACCGCTGGCCTTCCTCTTCCTTGCTGACACGTCTGATAGGTAGACATAGCATTTAGCTGCAGAACAGTACCAACGAAACATAGACCGTATTGCCCACGAGTGCTCAGCCTTGTCCGTTGTGTCGATACAGCATGTATCAATCCAGAAGTGCTGCAGTCTATCATGCCGTGCCTGCTTTCCGCAGAAGAGGATCTTCTCGTAGCCCGACTTAGTCTTGCCATCGCCTGTTTCGAGGTCTGCAAAAGTCACCTCGTCCCCATCTGCGCCCCAGGTGTGTGAAAGTATCGCGTAGGGAGGTGTTGCGCCATCGTCAAAGCTGTGGACACTAAGGTCACCGCTTTCGTTGTACTGCAAGAGCCGCATAGGTTCGTGTAGGTGTGTGGTGGGCAATTGGGAGGAGAGGAGCACTCGAGAGGCTGAACTCGGTGGCCTGGCCGCGCGGGCGCCTGCGACTCGCTAGCTGCTTTCGTGCTACCAGTGGATGATCAACATACAGAGAGAACGACGAACAGCTGCACCAGCTTACATACCAGCAGGACCCTGTGGCGCGTTGAGTTGTCGCGAGTTGAGGCTGCCGCCTTCTCGCTGTAGTCGTGGCTTGGTGATGAAGCCGACATGGAGCCTCGGGTGGGGTAAGGCATGGCTCCATATGTGTCCCGTGCACCGCTCGCAAGGCTGAACCGCGTCTGCATCTAAAGCTGCTGAGGACGTGAAGCCGTACAGCCACACAGCCACAGATCCAGTGCCGGCCGCGATAGATTACAGCTAAGCTACTTTGAGCTAGGTGTGCGGAGCCTCTTTGTCTGGTACTTCTAGCAGGCGGACTTGGAACCAGCACAGAAGCACAACAACCCTCTCGAAGTTAAGCGCCATGCTCGGGATAGGATGATGATATAACGAGCTGTAAGTTGGCATACTGTCAATAAGATGCATGAGCTTTCGATGCACCTACCGCCAGCCAAAGCTGAGCGGTCGCGGGACGCTGATAGCAAATTGTTGTATTGCATGGTAAGCCGAACCTACTTCTAAAAGAGATCAGAAGAGAATAGACTTTATAGCTTAAGGCCACTATCCCGAGAATATCTATCCTTCTGACCTGTTGTTAAGTTTGTTATGTTAGGGAGTGTCCGTGGCGTCTCGGCACACAGGGTGTCCCGCTACGCAGGGATGGACGTTACATAGATTTTCTGACTTGCTCGAGATAATGTTGTTGTATGTCAATTGGGCCATGGTCGCTTCGAAGCATTCATTGCTTAATTATGCGAAGAATGGACAAATCGCGTGGATTGGAAGCCATTAAGTCAACGCTCGCCAAGCGTTGAGTAAATGTTGTCCTCGTCACTTTTGCTCTACAGCTTGGACTTGGGATCACTTGGCCTCTCTTCCTCCCACGCGTCCACACCCCTAAACTCAAAGTACCCCATCCAGTCCGGGTCTTTCAACAATTGCGGCACAAGCTCATGCTCGAATGTGAATTGCACCTCTAACCCCTCCTCATCTCCAGCCGGGCCTTTGTGCGGCGGGTACACAATGCTCTGGCACAAAGGAACACCGCCAAACAAGTGCCGCCAGGCAGAAGGTTCCGCGAAGCCATAGTCCATCTTGCAAAGATCAGCCATCCGCCAGTCGCTCACAAGCAGGGCTAGAGGCGGGAATGACTCGACGCGAATCGACAAGTCGTGCTTGTTCCGCACAGCAGCATGTTGTTCAAGTCTCGCAGTCAGCATTTCCTGCGTGACACTATCCGTCATGCGACGCGTGTACGTTGCAAGCTTGGACAATGGAACATCGGATATAATCTCAGCCAACGTGAGCTCCGTATTAGGAAATATCGTAGACGAAACATCGATCTGGAGATTGCCTTGCAAGCGAGCAGGTACGTCTTTGAACAGCTTCGCTATGCTTACACCTTGTGCGTACAGCGGCTTGTAGTCGAGACCAGGCTTGTAAATCGGTTCACGGATTCTGCACTGGACACGCCACATGAGCGCGACAATGGCATCGAATGTTGAGATCCGAGAGCCATCACTTGGAGACGCTGCTTTCTTCAGCTCTTGGGCCTTGCTTTTGGGCAGATGAAACATCAATGCCTGGGATGGCCTATGTTGCGTGTTCTTGAGCGCCCGGGGAGGTGCTTCGATTTGTTGCTCCTTGGAACTCGATGGTTTGTCGAACCCTGGAATGCCGAAACGAGCGCGATCGAGGCAGTTCATATCCCAAGAAGGAAGTTGGGTGGACTTCGCGATTGCATAGCAGTTTTCGGCGAGTTGTTTGAGGAAGCCAACTTTACCGACAAGACCATTAGCATAGTGGTGGTCGTGCGTGTTGAATATTATTCCACCGCGAATATTATTTACTTTGTATGAAGTGATAGCCGGACTGTTGTCAGGATGTGCTTCGGGCTTGTTACCACAGGTCATAGGAAGGTTGCTCAAGGCATCGATATCGCCCAGTAGTGGTGAAAGGAAGTAGGCTTTAGCGATCTCTTCAAAGGCTGGAAAGCTGTCATCGGGAGTGTCGAGATGCTGAACAACTAACCTGACCGTACTGGTTCTCTTCCTCACTATGGAGTGCTGACCATCTTCATCTCTTTCGATAGTACCGACGAATTGCCTCACTTGGCTGAGAGTACGCTCCAGTCCTTGCTTGAGGATCTCCGTGGCTTTGCTGTCAATTATTCAGTATGGTTACTCTTGAAGCAATTGGACTGGTTCAACAATAACATCTTCTCGTCGTCATTGAGCTTAAAGAAGAGAGCGGTGTTGGTCCACGTGGTCGTCGCCAGGTAGTCCAGGGTTGAAAGCCTGAACCGTTCCTCTTGTGGATCACTCTCCCATCCATAGGGATGAAGTTGAAATTCCTCAATCTTCGGCATGATGATGCGCCGATACAAAAGTATCTGGTTTGACGACTAAATACTCGTGACCTCGATACAGAGGGTCTGAATGTCGGCGTGATGGCGTACGACGTCCCGATGAGGTAGCGGCGCAAAGCTGTTCGGTCGAACTCCGTCTTGAATGATAGTCCGCGTCAATTGCGACTGTCCTTGCGAAGGGTGGAGATAGGCGATGAAAATTGTCTTCCTCCGTGTGGGAGAGTATTCCGCCAGCAACTTTTCTCTGCACCGTTGGGCACTCGTCCCTGGGTTTGCAGGGTAATTATTTCATGTCATGCAAAGAGATAGGACCGCTGCCATCTGATTGCTCGATTCATCGTGGTGTTCAATGCAAGGACGTTGGCAGAAATGGGTAATGCGACATCGCCACTCTGGGCCGGAAACATGTTTGCCGCCATAATCCTCGTTGCCAAAGAAAGAAGGTGCAAAGTGTTGCTGCGGAGAATTCCCGTTTGATGTTACGCCGCCGCGTATGCTTGGGGGCCTTACACTGTATGACGAAGAAAGAAGGTGAGATTGAGATGCAAGAACTATAGAGTAAGCTGCACTGTGGGGTTTGTTGTTTAGACTCCTCCCTATACAATTGCGTGGACCCACCGAAAAGGGCTGCAGAACTTCTCGGCGATCGTTCGGAAACGATGTTGTGTCGATGAATCGTTCTGGAATGAACTCGTCTGGTTTGCTGAAGTTAAGTGGAGAATGGTAAGCGGCATAGTGGTTGACGGAAACGGATGTCCCAGCTGGTACACATTCCCCATCGATGATAGCTCCACCTTTTGGCACCTGCCTGGGAAAGCCCGGTACAGCTGGTGAGTACAAGCGCAAACCCTCCTCGAGCACGGCAGCAAGGTAGGTAAGATGCTCAGTGTTCTGGATGGTCATCTCTTCGTCGCTTATGAACGAGCTGCTCAACTCGTCCACTAGCTTTTGCATTTTGTCTGGGTTGCGGAGAAGCAGAAAAAATGTTCCAGACAGCAATGTAGCCGTAGTTTCGCTTCCTGCCTGGATGAGTGTGGCGGAGTTGCTCAGCATTTCTTGAAAGCTGAAGCCTTTGCCTGGAGGTTGTCGAAGGATATGCTCCATGAAGTCCGGCCGGGAGGCGTCGTTTTCGACTCGACGCTTGACCTTTTCGTGCGTGAGTTTGCGATGCCCGTCCTGTCCTTTGACTGCATCTGAGGGAAGCATGGAGTTGATGATCTGCATCGCATACGGTCGCAGTAAAGGGATATGCTGGATAATTCTGTAATGCATTTGCGCCTCCTCGATCTGATTTAGCTTTCGAAGCCATTCTGTTGCACCATTCTCGAGACACCCAAAAGGCTCTCCGAAGGCAAGGTCTCCAATAATGTCGAATGTTACGAAGTTGAACCACTGCACCATATCCACAAGCGTTTCACCTTGCTCGCACGCCCGGCCGATGCCGCCGACGAACATGTCCACATACTTCTGGATCAAAGATTCTTGCTCCCGTAAGGACCGGGCCGAAAATCCGGGTGAATACAGGCGGCGGTAGCGCGCGTGCTCTTCGTGGTTTCCGTTGACAATGTGAGGTGCATCGGGATTTCTCACGTACCACTCCGGGTCCTTGTTCATCTCCGACTCCCGCGTCTTTTTGTGTGCATAGATATCTTTCCAGGCTTGAGGATTGATGAAAGACAGGTTGTTGGGACCAATGCGCACAATGGGGCCATACTTCTCATGTAGCTTGTGAAGGACTCGGTGGTGATAGCCTGTCCACAGACCGTTGAGATACGGGATCTTGGTTGCTGCTCTAGAGCGAGGGCCAGGTATTTTGGCCAGAGGATGAAACCAGATGTTATAGCTACAGTATGCCGCCACGTATAGGATAGTCTTCCTTCCTTAGCACACAATGTTCAAGTGTTTGAAGTGCTTACTTACGATTGCGACTGTCAGCATAAGTATACCTTGGATATCGAGCAGGCTTTTCGAGAAGCCATAATGGCTGAATCCAGCCAAGCTAGGCATTGTGACTGCGTGCTATGCTACTTCATTCCAGAATCGACGAAAGTGGCATCGAAAGTAGAGGCGCCATTATGTGTGACGGTATCTTCATCTCGAAGCACTAGCGAATGTGTTCCACGCTAAAATCGCCACGCTGGCACGTCATCATCTAGCTGTACAGTGTGCCATGTATCAGGCGCCGGTAAGGAAGGTGGTCCACAGCTGATAGACTACCCTGGATGATCCATTAACGCTTACTGAAGTAGTCCGACGCCACCTACCTCCACGCGGTCTTATTCATCCCGTTCGACAGCACCGTTGCTCTCCGTGTCCTGCTCTTACTTTCTCGGGCCCACCTTAGCACTACCCCAGAAAAGACATAATTGCCAACCTATATAGTGTTAGATGTGATATTTAACATTTGAACATTCACGGTAGATCGGGCGTAGATAGCGAAATCGGATCGTGCCTGAAGGGCTGCCATAGTGCAATCGATGGCTAGGTCGAAACACCGGTATTGATACTTCCATCAATCGTAACAAATGTAATAAACAAAGTCCTTTCGGTGTTTGATATCCACCGAGGCCTTGGTGACATTGGCCATCCCTGACGTGCAGCTACAGAATGAAGCTAATGCGGGCAGACGGCGAAGTCGTTCAAGCATGAGAGAATGCTTGAGCATGAGCCACGCAAACATTTGGCCACCTGTCTCAATTTCAACTCTTCAATGTCCAACTCCACAACAACCACGTAGCGCCATGCGAGGTAATCCTCCAAGAGCTGTTATCGCTCCACTTAATCCACTGGCACCGGCTGCCAGGCAAGGAACCAGTAGGTCGCCTGAACGTTAGCGGAAACAGTGTCGTCGAATACCGACCATAGGTAGGAATACAACAGAAGAATTATCCCGGGATGACATCTCGAGGTTAAGCGTTTGCATGCTAGTGAGCCGGATCCAATCGAACCGGTCAGATGTCATAGGTCAGATCCATACCAACTTTTGGTCTCGGCGATACTGTGGTTGCCTAACGCGGTATCTGCTCAATTTGTTGTCGTGCATTATTACAGCTGCAACGGCGTCGCTGTTCCCGTCTTAAGCAGACAGAGTGGATATGGGTTCTGTGAAAGGTGGCCTGAACCGTCGTGCGGTTGCACATCCCAGGATCCGCCTAATACGAGCTGTACTGCTGCATGTATGAACAATTCGTGCTCTCAGTTATAAGCAACTACAAAGGGAAGATGCAGGTGGAATGCAAAAGACAAGTGGGGTTGAGGGCCTCGGCAATGGCTGTAGGAGCTTGGAGACTTCGGTTGTGGCGCCGGAGCCGTGGTCATGGCGTAAACCTTGGCATATGGTCCGGGCACGCCACAGACCTATCTTCTTCGCCGTCTCTATTCCCTCTACGAGCTAAATGCAATCGCCTTTCTTATCGGTATGTACACCTGGCTCGATACAGAAGGTGGGAGTCCTCTATATTATGGGAAACGGCTTATGCTGGCCGCATTGAGATTGCAAGCTGCACGCCGCTTTGCCCGCACCCAATTCGTGCCCCTCCCCTTTTCGCTACAGCAGCGGTGCCCGCAGTACAATTCGCGTCTTCGGAAAAACCCGCATGTCGTAGCCAATCCTTTGATGTGATCAGGTGGACGCCTATGATCACTGGCGTTCACACCATACAGCCTGTTGCACATGAGTGAATGCCGACGGATTACTCCGACGAATCTGAGGCACTACAATTGCTCCTGCCGATTGACTACAGAATGGTAAATTGGACAATCTTGATGTGCCGCTTCAAAGAGGCTGACTTGCATATCATTCGATTTAACGCTCTGATTCGCTTGAAATACACTACACCAACGACGTTCTATCGGCCCTTTCTCCGACTTCGCATCATGGCAACCACATGGGCAAATGCAACGGCTCGGTTGTGTGCAGCTCCATGGTATCAGCATAGCCTGATACATGTCCTTCGAGTTTAGGCCGCCGCGTAGATACGACCAGCATGTCTCGCGTTGCGGGCTGAGCCACGTCAAGTTGGTGCACTGACGTAACGCTATGCTTGAAGTCGTGGTCGACGAACATTAGTGTGTCCAAGAAGTGCTGGTGATGCACTCGCGCCCGGATCAAGGTGGGATTGGTCTCCCAAGTTTGTACCCCAGTCGTCTCGTCGTTGTCGTGCATGAATGTGACGGCGCTGTCCGGACGCATGTTGTTGCTCCCCAAGAAGACCGTCATAGTGTGGTCAGATCCGTCCGAGTGGACGCCCTCGAGGGCCGGCTCACCGAAAATACCGTTTTTCTTGGAAGTATGTGTACGCGCGTTGAACATGGTGCATATCCATGCAGGAGAAGAATAGTCCAAACGGCTGCGGGGCGTAACAGGCACGCCTTGGAAGATCAATGCCTTGAACAGCATCAAGGCCTGCACAACGGTATTGCCCTGCATGTCACTCGGGGCTTCGTCGAACATTCTCGGAATTCCGGAATCGTGGCGCTTGTAGTCCTCCTGCACCGTCAGTGTGTAGGGCTGTTGCTCGAGCCTCCGTATCGAGCGCGTTTCCGGATCGATACAATAGCGTCCGTAAGTAACTGATCGATAGTCGAGTGTTGGATCGGGTCCTGTGAGGTCGCTAATTTGCTTCACAAACTCGAAGTCGTCTTCTCTGGCGCCAAGACCTCTCAGAATGGGTACCATATCCTCTCCTCGTACAAAGATATATCGATCTTGCAAGTAAGATTTCCGCAAGGCCATGACGGCGGCTATGGCTTCGTAGAATCGAGCATGATAGCGTTGCTCGAGCACATTGAGAATGTGTGGCCCACGACGCGGGCTGTCCTTGCCATTGACATATGGCAATATCTTCTTGTGTCCGTTGGTGTGAGACGTGGTGTCTTTATAGCCGTTCATGTGAGGCATCGTGTTTCGATGAAAGGACGAAAGCTGACTTCGCGATCGAGGGCGAGATAGGAGATGGCAGCCTTTCTATGTGACGAAAACTTCACTTTTTCAGCGAAAACGTCAAACCAGATTTATACTGGGGTTGGTAGCTGCCGATGGCCGTTGGCTAATCTGGGAGCTGCTCATGTTAGCGTACGCACGTCGCGGTCAAGCGTGTTGCTTATCACTTTGCCCCGTCGACTCGGAGACACTAACGTCGCATAGGATCTCCCCAGATACCGTCACGGTGTACCTGGAGGACTTTCTTTCCCTATTGTAGAAGGTCAGTTGTCGTCGCGTACGCCGAGCCCACCAGTCGCTTGGTCAACCCACGCTTCCTGCACGGCACACGCTCTTAAATCGCGCGCGTACAGTCAGCGACACGAAAGCAAAAACGACTAGTTGTGTCGGACTCTGGAAATTAGCATAAATTAGGCTAGCCAGTGATACGTCTATCCTTGCACGACTTCGTCTTCCCTTATCGTGCACGAAAACTTCGACCATAAGACTTACAGGAGGTTCCTACCTTGCAGAAACTTTCCCTCATCGACCGGCTTACGTTAGAGCTCTTCTCTCTTCAAGTCAGTATCACCAGGCCGCAAACTACAAGTCAAGGTCGTCTCAAGTCAGCCCATTCCTCCTTCACGCTCGTAATTCAGTTATCCGGATATTCTCGAGCTCCATGGTTGTCTCAAACCCTCCCCCGTATCCTATGGCGGTTGCCAATGGCAATGGACAGCTGGCACGGCGCACAGCAATCAAGTCTTATGAGGCACCAAAATTGTCTATCGTGGAAATGTGGTCACTTCTACTTTCCCAGTTGAAGGCGACAACCGCAACGGTCAAGAGTCGGTATGACGAACGCGCGCGGATTGAAAAAGAGATATCTGCACGAACCGATGAATGGTGCATCGACATCTTCATGGAGCAGTACACGCGGCTGGAGCATTTGACTTCAGAGCTGGAAATGCAGTTAGCGATAACGCAAAATCTTGGCCAAAGCCAAAAACAGGCAGTATCGCCTTTGGCGTCATTTGCTCTTACACCATGGCAGATGGAGGAGCGCTACCGCGCCTTGATTCAGCTACAGTCTTGTTTGGGTTCATTCTTCGAGCGCGCCAGTCCTGCATACGACCAGTCAAAGACTGTGTGGTGGTTCGATCCCTCCTATCACCAGTCGGAGGGTCTTAACTATGATCGCTACGGAGCACCTGACGTTCGAGAATCCGAAGCCCGCCTTCTCAATGCACTGGCTCTAGGGAATGAGAATATACCGACCAAACTGCTATTGACATCCAGCGGGGTTGCAGCCTTCACGGTGCTGAATCAATTCTTGCTAAGCCAGGTTCTGCACGCTGGCGATACAATTGTGATTGCTCCATACTTGTATTTCGAGTGTTTCGACCACCTTCGACGAATATCGCACGTACGAGTCATCAATTCAGACACATTTGATGCTGAGGACATCATAGCGACCGCGGAGAAGAACAATGCCAAAGCCATCTACCTTGACCCGATGGCAAACACACTTGGTTTGGACACAACAGATATAAGACGATTCGCGTAGCTCTTGGAGAACAGACCGGGCTGGTCGGACCGCTATCTCGTCATCGACGGAACGCTGATCTCGGGCGGAATGGCCATCTACGATTGGTTCAACAAGCCCAGCCATCCAAAAGTCCTGTACTACGAAAGTGCCCATAAGTACATTCAGATGGGCATGGACGTAGTCATGCTGGGTCTTCTTGTCTACCCAGAAGAATTCCATGAGACCATGGGCCTCATCCGACAGGTCACTGGTACAACGCTTTATACGCGCCAGGCCAACGTGTTGCCTCCAATCGACTACAACATCCACCAATCACGGATGTACTGGCTAACGACAAATGCGGAGAAACTTTATCACCTGTTGGATAAGCAAGCCTCCACTATCGCAAAATTTAACTTCCCAACCCATTGGCGCAAGATGGGCTGGAGCAGTGGCGGAAACGTCGTCACCATCCGACTCTTCGGAGACGACCAGATAAACAAGCGACCGAGCTTGGATGCGTTCACGAGCTTGGTTCTTAGGACCGCAGAGGAAGAGGGCGTTGGCATGACAAAGGGTGGCGGTCTAGGCTTCTCTGTCACTCGCATCTGGCCATCAACACCCTTCATCCGGAACGAGGATCCGTATATGAGGATCTCGGTTGGTGTTGACCCCGACGAGGTAGAGCCAGTTGCTAGATCAATCATCAAAGGTTTGGAGAGACACTACCGTGCCTCGAAACCTGGACTACCTCAATGGAAGCTCAGGGAGAATGGCTTACACAAGACGAACGGTCTTTTGGAAGCCTACAGATAGTCGTAAACATACACACGGGAGGATCTTGACCTCTTCAGCTATACGCATTCATCATCTCGGTCTCTTCGTGGCATCCAATACACTCAAGCTCTTGCTGTTCTGCCTCCAATACATACACCTCGTGAAACAACCTTAGCGATAACACGTTGTTCAGCTTCTTTGCGTACATCAGGAAGCCTCCAAATATGTTAATGTGCGTTTGATGACTTTTACTCCAGTATTCGAGCGACTTCATATCATCGAAGAATCCAAGACCGAAGGTTCGCTCTTTGTCGTCTTCATAAGTTTCAGGGTCAACCACACTCCATAGATTGTTAGCGTAGCAGCCAATACCCTGACCCTCATCACGCAGGAAGTTCATCCTTTGACGAGCACTGGATGCATGGTCTCGAGGTAAAGTTTCCGCTCTTCAGGAAGCGTATCAGACCAATCTTGACCAGATCGGATGATACACAGGTTCTTTTTACCAGCAACTCGTACCCGCTTCCCTGAAGTACTCTTTCCCTCCGGCGCAATCTTCTCCCCGCTAAGCTCGTCATCTTGTGCAGCAGCCATTCGATCGCGTATACTGCCCCAGTATGCATGCTGCTCAATCTCGCCCGAAATATGGTCTTGCATATTCGCCGCGCCCTCTGGGTGTTCGCTATTCGAAAAAACCGTCTCGAAATGATCAATCGTAGGACGCAAGACCTCTTTCAACCAACCATGTCCATCAACCTCCGTGTCTGAGCTGTTCCACCATGCTTCGAAGCCTGAGTCAGATTCCTACTTCTTTTGAACTTTGGCGTCGGCCCAATATGCGAATACTGCGATGTTGTATGCGCCACGCTTGTCCGTGACGGAAGCAATCTCCCATGACAAGGGACGGACTGGACCAGGTGCTTCGAGCAGGTATTTCTTGATGGTGGCAATATTGGCAGGATCAAAAGCAGATGGCGCTGAATATTGAGCGCCGATTATGGCCAAAGTGAGGTCCTTCGTTTGCTGCGAGAATCGTGCGCAATATGCTGGAAATGGCGGTTGATAGTTCGGCGGTGTGCTCACTGGACATCTTCGCTCTTAGAGCAGATGTGGTGGGATTGCAGACTCGAGCATTGTGAAGCAGCTGGAATTGGAATAATGCAGTTCAGGGTAGATGTTGAAGCGACTCGACAACTTTCGTTATTCCAACAATTAGAGAAGCTGTCAATGTCCAGTAACCTCAAGAGCTCTACGCCTTCTTATGGTAGTGAAGTTCGATGGTCACAAGGCACACGTATCAATTCCGTGGTCGCACTATACACCCATGAGTAGCAATCAGAGGGGTCATCGACCAATGATGATCGCGAGTATACAACTTACATCACGCATGCTGGTTAGGAGTACAAGAAGGCTCGGCCAGCCCTTCATATTTGTCGGCTTCCAAGATGCCTATCAGTATTGCTGGAGCGGAGATCAAGATGCGAAGGGCATTAGCCGCAGTTTGCCATCCACATTCGGATATTAACCAAGGCCAAAGCAGCCGAGAACCCCTCGCTACGCACTAGCGGACGGAATTGTGTACAATAATTTTGAGGTTCAGTGCGGAAATTCGCCGCTTGGAACTAGTTGATAATCTCGATTAAGGGCAAATCGGACTTGTCTCCGTCAACCATACAGAGAACCTATATTGATAAGATAAAGGAGTGCTAAAGGTGCATACACAGACCTCGAACACCAGGAAATGTCTCTAATGCTGCAAGACCGCTTTGAGTCAAATTCGTGCTAAACTTCGATGTGCTGGAGAACCATCAACACCAGGAACACGTACAACTTCCAAGCAAAATCCGAGCACATCTCTTGAGTCCCTTGGATCGATGATCCCATCATCATGAAGTACTGCGCTCGTTGCATAGCTCTCACTGTCTCTTTCAACCTCATCTCGGAACTTCTGAGTACTTGCGTCGAGTTCTGTCTCATTCACATCGCGCCCCTGAGACTCCGCGCTGCCCTTCTGTACCTGTCGCATCACACCGGCAAGCTGGTCAGGTCCCATGACGCTGCAGCGCCCGATAGGCCAAGTAAACAAGAAACGTGGCTTAAAGCTGCGACCACACATGGCGTAGTTGCCTGCGCCATATGAGGCGCCCATGATGAGAGAAATGTGTGGAACCGTGGATGTGCTGACTGCGGATACCATTTGAGCGCCGCATTTGATGATTGCTGAGTGTTCTGCCTTGGGACCGACCATAAATCCTGTCACGTTTTGGAGGAAAATGATAGGAGTATTTTGCTGATTACACATCTTGATGAATGCCGCGCCCTTGACTGCTTCATCTGCGTTGATGACTGGTGTTTGGTTGGCGATGATGCCGACGCGATGACCATGGATCGATGCCCACGTTGTGATCAGGTTCCGGCCATACTTCGGCTTGAAGTCGAGAAGCCTCGAATCATCAACGATTCGGATCAGGACTTCCCTCATATTGAACGCTTTTCGAATGTCTGGATCCACGAAGGAAAGCACGTCCTCGATGTTATACCTTGGAGGCAATGCTGATATTGGTGATCGAAAGTCAATAGAATGCAACTTCAGGGATGCTACCCAATCTCGCGCTTTTCGAACGGCATCAAATTCATCTTCAGCCATTTGATCCGCGAGACCAGTAACCTGCGCATGCACCTTTGCGCCTCCAAGCTCTTCAGCTCCAATCACTTCTCCAGTCGCCATCTTGACCAGCGGTGGTCCTCCCAAGAAAACTTGGGCTTGGTCTTTGACGAATATGGAGTAGTCTGACAATGCAGGATGGTAGGCTCCACCAGCCGTACAGGATCCAAATACCACAGCACAAGACGCCTGTCCTTTCGATGTCCGGATAGACAGCTCGCGGAACAATCGGCCACCTTTGTGGAATACTTTAAACTGGTAGGGCAAGAATACGCCCGCCTATATGACTGTCAGTCCAGCATGCGCAACTTGCAGATTGTAGTGCCTACTGATTGCACAAGGCTGACGACCGGCAGATCGTTCTCGGCCGCGATCTCAGTCAGTCGATCCACCTTCATCACAGTGTATTCATTCCATGCCCCTCCACTTTGTGTCGGAATATGAGAGAGAACCAAACACGGCCGATTGTGTATGAGACCAATACCACCAATCATGCTCCCGCATGGTGTCGAGTCTGGAAGCTTGTGACCTGTGAACGCTGCTATCTCAAGGAATGGTGAATCAGGATCGAGCAGTAGTGATATTCGATCACGTGCTAACAGTGTTAGTGTTGAGGAAAGGCACTGTAACAGTCGTGCTTACCTAGTAACTGGCCGCGCGATGTGTGTCTGTCAAGTGCAGTGTTCTTGCCCTCTGAGCTTGCTTCGGTCAATGCTGCAGTGTACTTGTCCAGCACTGGCCGCCACTTCGCAACGTTTTCCTCATTTTGCTGGCCTCCAATCTTAATTGACGACTGAACGACAGGATACGCTGTTTGCAAATGTGCGGACATAATTGTGTGCCTAGGTAAGTACTGTGCACGACGACGACGACGACGACGACGACATCAATCAGGAAGACGCAGAGCACTTTCGACCGCGCATCGGCATTTACTCTCAAGCCTCGCCATATCGAACATGGCCTTGCACGCACCGAACCGTTCGACGCTACGAGTGCACGGCGTGGCCAAGGCACATCCGAGGTGATGTGGGGAAGGACGGACCGCTGCCGTGCGAGGATTTCCCCACGTCAGCCTTGCTGAACACCAACACGGCACCACGGCCGGTGATGAGCCCGCGCCAAACAGCACGACCGGTAGGCGAGAATGGCACTGGGTGCAGGTGTTGTAGTAATGGGGTCTATGATGGCCCCATTGCGAGATCAGACCTTCAAGACAATACGTCCTCGCCACCATGCCAGAATCATCACATCCGTCACTCATTCACGGCCCCACCGACATTCCATTGTGGCACAAGACTATTGGCGCATTACTAGAAGAGCAAGTGCAAATATTTGGAGATGAGACAGCTATTGTCGTGCCATGGCAGAACATCAGGTGCAGCTTCCGTGATCTGCAGGCACGAAGTGAACGTACCGCACGTGCTTTGCTCGCAACTGGCATCAAGAATGGCGACTTCGTTGCTGTCAAAGCTGGCAACAGAATCGAATACATCGACTTCGTACTTGCAGCAGCCAGGATTGGTTGCCCTCTAGTGATTCTCAACAACACCTATACACCGCATGAGCTGGTCTCAGCGCTCGAGCGCACTGGTCAGTTTCTTCCAAACTCCAATACGTCCTAATCTGGTTCTGATAAAAACGCAGCGACGAAAGTTCTACTCATCGCGAGTCAAGTTGGCAGCCGGTCACTGTCGACTCATATTGAGCGTACGAAGAGCTGCGTTGCTTCAGGACAATTGCCACACTTGAAGCACATCGTAACATTACCTTCGCAATCGTCTAACAGCGGAAGCAACGGCACGGAATCGTATCAAGACTTTCTCGAAACGTTAAACGTCATCACATCTAGCCAACTCCAATCCACAGAACGTCGCGTCAAAGACACAGACGTCGTGAACGTCCAATTCACATCCGGCTCAACCGGACTTCCCAAAGCCGCACTCCTAACCCACCGTAACATCCTCAACAACGGCCGCTTCGTCGGCACCCGCATGCACCTCACCCCCAGCGACATTGTATGCTGCCCACCTCCACTCTTCCACTGCTTCGGTCTCGTAATGGGCTTTCTCAACACGCTCTCTCACGGCGCCAGTATCGTCTTCCCCTCTGACTCGTTCGACGCGAATCTCACCCTAGATGCCATCGCATCGGAGCGCTGCACGGCACTTTTGGGCGTGCCGACCATGTTTTTCGCGCAGCTGGAGTGCCTTGCTTCGAAGCCGTACAAGATCGATAGTGTCAGAGTTGGGCTAGCGGCTGGCGCACCGGTCCCGATTTCTCTACAGGAAGATCTGGCGCGGAAAATGGGTGTGAAGTGTGTCCTTATCGCCTACGGAATGACGGAAACCAGTCCCGTATCGGCCATGATGGACGTCTCGGACCCTCCTCAACGCTTGAAAAGCGGGCTCGGGAGGACAATGCCGCATAACAGTCTGAAGATTGTGGATGGCAAGGGGGAGATGGTGCCGAGGGGTACGAGGGGTGAGATTTGTTCAAGTGGATATGCGCTTATGAAAGGGTATTTGAACAATCCTGAAGCGACAGCGGAGGCTATGAGGAGCGATGGGGAGGGGAGGGTGTGGATGCATTCGGGGGATGAGGGGTGTGTGGATGAGGATGGGTATGTGCATATCACGGGAAGGATTAAGGATATGATTATTAGAGGCAAGATAACGCCTCATCTATGGGACTGTGATGATGCTGACCAATGTAGGTGGCGAGAACATCTTCCCAGCCGAGATCGAAGAGCGCCTCCTTCATCACCCTAGCATCGCCGAAGTCAGCGTCGTCGGCCTGCCTGATGAACGATATGGCGAAGTCGTATCCGCATTCGTACGCCTTGCATCGTCCACTGATAAGCCCGACAATACTGAGATTCAGGCATGGGTTGGCGAAGCTCTTGGCAGACACAAAGTCCCGAAATGGATGTTCTGGGTCGGTGAGGATGGGGTGGTCAAGGAGATTCCAAAAACAGGCAGTGGCAAGCATCAGAAGCATATCTTGCGAGAGATAGGGAAGAAGTTGCTGAATAATGAGCATCACAGGTGGGACGGCGTGGAGAGGGCGCGGTTGTGATATTTGTAGTAGAATCGAAAGTATGTCCAGACCTGAACATTGATATTTTCCAAGCTTCACGTTTGTCCACAGACAATTACTCTTCAAAAGGCACTTAAACTTAATCTCCATCTTCATAGAAGCTTGTTGAACAGCAAAGCAGTATGCCTATTCTACAACTTTGCCCTTCCTTTTCTCTCCACCCATTCATCCCAATCAACCACCCTCCTCGCCTGGAACTCCCTCAACCCAAACTCCGCCTCCTTCCCCGTCATCATCTCCTCAAACACTCTCTTAATCTCCCCTGGCACCGGCGCCCTCACCAAATCCTTGCACAATGCGCTCGCCCTTGGCGCCACTTTCTTCAAGCCTACGAGATACGCATCTACTTCGTCTTCCAACTTTTCCTTCTCCACGACCTCAGCCACCGCACCGAGATCCTTGAGCTCACTTACACTGACTGGACGCGCGGAAAGCATAGCTTCTCTAGCGAACGGTACACCCCATTCTCTCACGACGTAAGGCGAGATAGTAGCAGGCGCAAGACCCAACTTGACTTCACTCAGCGTAAACACCGCCTCCTTCACACCGATCCTAACATCGCATGCGAATGCTAATCCGACACCGCCACCGAATGTCGGCCCATTGATCGCCGCGATGGTAACCTGCGGCGCAGAGCTAATGACTTTAAAGAGCATCGTTAGACGCTCAAATTGCGCGGTGCTAGCGGATTGGCCTGATGCTACGGGACTAGAGGAAGCGCTGAGATCCATGCCTGTGCAGAAGAAGCGACCGTGAGCGGTGATGACGATGCGGGAGATGCCGGTGTCGTTCGCAGCGGATGTGAAGAAGGATGTTAGGGCGGAGATCATGGCTGTTGTCAGGGCGTTGCCGTTTTTGGGGCGGTTGAGAGTGATTTTTATGCTTGCTCCCGATTTCTGTATGATGAGGCCATCGGATTGGTTTGGGAGGTCAAGCCAGGCCAGTTTCTTGGTCTGTTCTGTTGTTGAGGATGATGGTAGTGGTGGAGCGAGTTTCCGGGCTAAAGCTGCACCTGCACGGCTGGAGTTTGCTTGCTGGAGCTGCGACGATATCCAGGCTCCGGTGTCCACGAGCTTTGGTAGATCGACGCCAGTACTGATGCCCGCACGTTCGAACATATACACCAAATCCTCGGTTGCTACGTTCCCTTTGGCACCGGGCGCATACGGACATCCACCAAGACCGGCGACACTGCTATCAAATGCTCGAAGACCGAGTTGATATGCCGTCCATGCATTACTGACGGCTTGACCATAAGTGTCGTGGAAGTGACCGGCCAATTTATCTTCGGGAATGCCGTTTTGAAAAAGATATGTGAGGAGACGCTGGACATCTGCTGCTGTTCCAGTACCTAGTGTATCACCCAGACTGATTTCGTAGCAGCCCATACCCAGCAGCTTTTGAACGACTTGCAGAACAGCTGACTCAGTGGTAGGGCCATCGAACGGATCTTCAAAGATACAAGATATATAACCTCGTACTTTGATCCCGTGTTCTCTTGCTTGCGTCGCAACTTCTCCGGCACGACGAAGACCCTCTTCAACACTGCATTTCGTATTCGCTCTACTAAATCCCTCACTCGCGCTCACGAACACCGCGACTTCTCGCACTTCATGCTTCAACGTAATGTCCAAGCCCTTCGTGTTCGGCACCAGCACTGGACACGATACCCCAGACTCTTTGATCAAATTTTGGATACTCGAGTTTGAGAGTAGTTGTTGATTGTCTGCAAGTTGCGGAATAGCTTTCGGCGACACAGCGGATGTGACTTCGATATCTCTCAACCCCGAAGCACGAAGCCGCTGAATGAGTTCAATTTTCGTCGCCGTAGGAATTGACTTTGCAATATTCTGCAGCCCATCTCTTGGACCGACCTCGAAAATCCGGACTTGCGATTTTGGCGACATAGTTGGTGTCGTGCTAGTACTGAAGAACTGCCAGAGTTGTGTCGCACTCGAGGGCAATGTGAAATTGGCCGCAAACAATGCTGGTGCACAGACACGTCCACTACGTAACGGGAGCTGCGCGGCGATCAGGCTCGTGAACCTACTCACACAGTGCATAGCATGGCACAGCTCCTCTTTGCCGTACCCTCAACTCCGCATCGCGGTTCGCGAGGCGCGTTCGAGGTTGGGCCTGGCCAACACGGATCTCGGGCCGTGTCCGGGTCCTCCACGTCAGTCTCATGGGCGCGGCATCTTTCCCACGCCATTAGTTGAGCCGCACACTCTCAAGAGGGGAACTGAAAGTGCGAATACCGAGACACTCCCAGTGTGCAATGCTTAGCATGCGTGGAGCACGATAGAGTGAAGAGGATGCCTTGTGAGAGACCGCGCTAGTCCAAGTTTGGCTTAGCACGATTGACATCTCTAAGTATCCATGATTGCATGTACTGGTGCTGTGTAATGATATATTCGGGCCATTGAATATCTAAATAGATATATCATGTAGTGATAAGTAGCTCTTTGGCGGTTCCAAAACAGTGTATCAACGTGATAGACAGCCTTGACGATGTTCCGAAGAACCTCACTCGTGACAGATGGTGCTGTACATTACATTCCAAGGTATGCTTGTTTGAGTTTATGTACCTCAAGTTGAGCTCCAAGTTCTCTAAGTGCATTGATGTTAGAATGGTCATCCATTTACCCGCCCATCACTCAACCTCAGCAAGAACCTCCCCCTCCCCAACCGCCTCTCCAACCCCCCTCTCGACTCTAACCTTCCCACTCTCCGGCGCATTAATACTCATCTCCATCTTCATACTCTCCACAACCAACAACACTTCTCCCTTCTGCACCTCATCACCCGACTTCTTCAATACCTTGAGCACTTTACATGGCATCGGGGCTTTGACGACTTTCGTCCCGCTATCTGCAGCCACGATGCTGGATCGGAGGGATTCGGTGTATGTTAGGGGCGTGTGGATGGTGTATGAGACCCATGTGCCGAGGATGGGTATGTGGGCGTATATGGTTGCTGAGTCGGATGGTGATATGGTTGGTGGAGATGTGAAGATGGCTGTGAGCTTCTTGCCGTCGATGTTGGTTGTTACGACATCAGTGTCGGACTCTTCAGTGTGCGACAATGATCTGACACTTTCGAGGAGTATGTGTTGAGGCTTTTGCTGTCTCCACTTGTCGCTTCGAATGGATTTGCTGATCGCGTTGTATTTTGCTGTTAGTACGTTGGCTGGAGTTTGCTTGTCATTGTTGCTTGGTGCAGGCTGTGGTGCATCTGAGATGTACACGTCGAAATGGAGTGGGTCATTGTTCATCATCTCTGTAATGATGAGGGAGACTTGCTCTTGTGATTCTTCTTTTGTGCCGCCCTCTGCGCTTGTGATGACAAGGTTCACAGGTCGATTGATGGGATCGAAGCACTGATTCCGGAAGCCCAATCGTACGTTTCGGAATGTCGAACGAGAGGCCTGTCGCTTCGAACGCACATACAGTGACGCCACCGCGCCCACAGACCGATATATCGCCTTTGAATTCGTTTGATGCGGATTTCGCAATAGCGCCGAAATGTTGTTGCCGATGAATGATGTCGTATAGGCCGGATCCCTGAAGTCCTCGTGCGACAGGCAAGCTTGCAAGAAAAGCTGATTCGTCCGTACGCCTACACAAGCAGTGTTCGCTAGCATCTTGACCATCTTACTTATGGCCAAATCGCGTGTTGGTGCCCAAACGATGAGCTTGGCTATCATTGAGTCGAAGTAGATTGACACTTGCGAACCTGCTTCGATGGCTGTCTCGTAGCGAACATTGCGGCCAGGTCCGAGTATTCCAGGCGCTGGTTGCCAGACCTTTACAGTGCCATGCTCGGGAAAGAAATCGCGATGCGCGTCTTCAGCGCAGAGGCGACACTCGATTGCGTGTCCGCGCCGCGCAACTTTTTGGAGTGGCTCAAGATCGTCCAGTCGTCCTCCAGAAGCGACATACAATTGCAATGATACCAAGTCGACTCCAGTGATTTCCTCGGTAATGGGATGCTCGACTTGCAATCGTGCATTGACTTCCAAGAAGTAGTATTTCTCCGCCACAACATCCACGACAAACTCGACCGTGCCAGCGCATTCGTACCCGATCAACTCCGCAATACGAGTAGCACTTGCACTCATTCGTTTTCGCATATCATCGCTCAGCCACGGACAGGGCGCCTCTTCAATGACTTTCTGATGTCTGCGTTGCACGGAACAGTCGCGATCCCACAGCGACACAACGCGTCCGTGGCTGTCACCAATAATCTGCACCTCAACGTGTTTGCCAGCCTCGATGTACTTTTCGAGGATGCAGTCATCCGATCCAAAGCTGCGCTTTGCTTCTGATTGCGCGCGTTCGAGCTCGCCGCGCAGTGTCGAAGGATCACGCACTATTCGCATGCCTTTGCCGCCACCTCCTGCTGAGGCCTTCAACATGACCGGAAAGCCAATCCCTTTCGCTGCATCTTCTAGGTCTTGCAAGTTCTGGCTGGTCCCAGAGAACCCTGGGATGAGAGGCACTTCAGGAGCATTCTTGCTGAGATAGTCTTTCGAAGTTCGCTTGTTTCCCAGTGTCGACATGGCAAGACTGCTCGGTCCGAGGAATATGATACCAGCCTCTCTAACGCGATCTGCAAAATCCGGATTCTCGCTGAGATAGCCATAGCCAGGGTGTATGGCGTCTGCATCTGCGCCTTTTGCTTTCCTGACCAGCAGGTCAATGTCCAAGAACGGGTTCGTCGATGAATCCTCGAGACTGCCTAGATCGATGGCTTCATCAGCATCTGTGACATGGCGAGAAGTTTTGTCTCTGACAGTATGGTCAGTAACTGCTCGCTGTCAAGGGTCCAGGAGCATACTGTTGAACATAAATTGCAATCGAAGTCAAATTCAATTTGCGACAAGTGGATATAATACGGCATGCAATTTCGCCACGATTTGCAATGAAGACTCTTGATATCCTGGGTGACCCATCATCATTCTGTAGAGGTTGCGCAACGAACAATGGTGGCCGTTGGCTGATGGCACTGCCAAGCGATACGTTCCGTGAAGTTGAAGACATGGTCGGATGTGTGGTGGAGTGACGGTACACCAACTCTGCATGCAAACCTTGGAGGAACGAGCATATGAGCAAGCCTCATAATTCCGATCACTTTGCGATGCCAGATCCGAGATGTTCGCCGTTCTAGATCGTGCCGGACTGCACCCGGCAAGCGAACGGTGCATGCACGGCTGCATCCGTGCCAAGAAATCTGGTAGACTAGCAGCGCCCACCCCTCCTGTGCAATGCCGAGGAAGGGTCGAACCCGCGTAAGATACCGTTTTGGGGTAGATGTAGTTGTATGTTGCATGCGAAATACTGAATTCGCTGTCTTTGAGGAGCACATCATGAAACACACCATCATGGCTTCAACAATCACACCACTATACAGCGATCCTCTGTACCTAACTCGTGGTGCAAGCCCTTACTACCAAGATTCGCATTATCGACTACAGCGCGAGCTTCGAGAATACGTCGAGAAATACATCTCGCCGTTCTGTGAAGAATGGGAAACAAATGGCCAAGTGCCTCCTGAAGTGCTTACGCGACATGCTGAGCTGGGATACGCAGCAGTATCTGTGTATCCTTTGGCAACTGAGTACTTGAACGGCCAGCGATTGCCGGCAGATATCAAAGCTTCGGAATGGGACGGCTTCCACGACTTGATCTTCATTGATGAGATCGCGCGATGCGGATATCTGGGTGTGATATGGGGCCTATCCTGCGGGAACTCCATTGGGGCCCCGCCACTGGTGAATCACGGAAGTTCAGAACAGAAGCGCAGATTCCTCCCAGATGTCCTGCAAGGGAGATCGAGATTCTGCTTGGGCGTTACAGAGCCGGATGGTACGTCGAACTTCTTGAAGAGGCGCCTTCTACTGACTATCCCAAGCCGGATCAGATGTCGCAGGATTGACCACTTATGCGGAACGACGCGGCGATCGGTATATCGTGAACGGAGCCAAGAAGTGGATAACGAATGGCAGCTTCGCAGACTACTGCATGGCAGCTGTGCGAACAGGCGGCGGCGGTGCAAAGGGCGTTTCTGCGCTGGTCATACCTCTGAAGGCGAAGGGCGTTACATGCAAGAAAATTCCGAATTCAGGAGTACATGCAAGTGGTATGTGCAACCTGTATGCTGCAGATGAAGGAGTACAATACTCACACTCTACTCCTAGCCTCGACATACATCGAGTTTGATGACGTTGAAGTACCTGTCGAGAACCTGATAGGCAAAGAGAATGAAGGCTTTGGGATCGTCATGTCGAGTGAGTTGACCTGCGAATTGATAATGGTATTTAACTTCAGCTGAAATTCTCTAGACTTCAACCACGAACGACTCTGGCTGGCGTGTACGAGCCTCCGCATGGCCCGCGTCTGCGCCGAAGATGCTTTCAAACATGCGACCACCCGGGAAACGTTCGGGAAGAAACTCATCGAGAACCAAGTCATCCGGCAGAAGATCTCCCAGTTCGGTCGCAACCTCGACTCTGCATACGCATGGATGGAACAACTGGTGTTCTTGACAGAGCATGGCAAGCGAACGGGCCAAGACCCAGCAGTGAGTGGGCCGATCGCCAACCTCAAAGTGCTCGCTGGCAGGACGCTCGAGCTCGTGAACCGGGAAGCACAACAGATCATGGGCGGCCTGGGATACTCGAAGAGCGGTCGTGGTGCGAGGATCGAGCAAGTTAGTCGAGACTTGAGAGTCATGGTGGTGGGTGGTGGTAGCGAGGAAATTCTCATTGACCTGTCGGTAAGCCAGGAGCTGAGGGCGATGAAGCAAGCGCGCGCACCGAAAGAGTCGCGGCTTTGAGTCGAGAATCCGAGTTCATTTATGCTATTTGTGCAGATTGTTTCATGGGGCGTGACGACTTGCTCTCAATCTTTGCAATGATGTCGCATCAGTAGTTGAAGACTCCGTCCACATTCGTATGGCTATTGACTTGATTGAGCATGGAGAAATCAAAGTTCAGGGCTCCTCCAATGAGTGTCTCAAAGTCCGGCGAATCTCCGGACGCCGTAAAATCCACTTCTGAAGATGGTGTTGCTGCCAGGAAATCCAGCTTAGGTCGGGTCGGTGTTGATCTCGAAACGGATGGTCGTCGAGCCGAATTTGTCAGCCAGCTGTAGTCGCACATCTGCCAGAGATCTTCTTCTGTGGTTGTGTCATCATAAGGTATCGGGCACAGCGAGTGCGAGAGCAGGCTTGTGGCAAGCGTTGGGGATGGTTCGAAATCTTTCATGACTCCGCTCTGGACAATGTTAGCGCGTTGATTCCACAGATGAAGCCCGTGAGCGGTCTATACATACGATTCGTCTATACGACTCCCACAGTACAGGCTCTTGGTCCAAGAATTGAGCACATGCATCGAAGTTCGCTTCTGCTGCCCATGTCTCGATACCATGTGAGTCCCGAGCATGCAATCGATGAATAAGTCCAGCGAGTCCGGCAGCATATCCGTAGAAACTAGGATATTTTTTGCAATTGCGCTGCTGCAGAATGTGCAAGATCGTTGTTATCTGGACAGCGTGTTCCTTGCTTTTCGCAATAGCGCTCCGGAGGAAGCTCACCGGGATCTTAACGTCCAAGGGCCTGAGCTGCTGGCGAACGAGGAAAGGGTGATGGAGTAGGCATTGGTTGACGTGATAGATAATGTGAGCATACGAGAAATGGCATGCCGCACGATCGTCTAGCACGCCTTCGAACACAAAGTCACGGTCTAGGATCTCCGCGAAATTTCCATCACACGCATCCGAGTATGATTCGAAGCTGGTCAGGATACCGTTGATGCGGGCAAAATTGCTTCGTGCGTCCCACGGCGGCCGAGACTTGGTAGCGCTGTGACTGAAGGCCCATCTTATCACGTCTCCAAACGCAGAAACCATGAATATGGTCATTGCGAAATGGTCTGTACTTCTTAGGGGCGCCTTGTCTGGAACGTCGTGAATCTCAGCGAGGGTTGGCGCTTGCAGAATTGAGTCATCGATGGGCGAGGTATGGTTCAATGGTAAGCGGCTGGTGCAGTCACTGTCGAGCAAGGCGAATGGTCTATTTCTGCCACAAGAAGAAAGTCTGTCAAGGATGTAAACAGACCAGAATGTGTGGCGACGCTCTTCGGCTGTGTTCAAGGGCATCGAAGAGTCTGGCTCGATTCCAAGCTGTAGTGTTTGAGCGAATCGAGTCGACAGGCCGAACTTCACCCATGCGAGCTGATCTCGACCGGCTCGACAAGGTTAGCATTCACCATGGTGGGTACAAGGAGAAGTACGTACCGATGTAGTCGATGACTCCAAGCATGCTCGAAGCCTGCACGATACCAATATTCATGCAGTGCGTATCTGAAAAGGCTTCCTGCACTATTTCGGACCACGCAAGTTTCGCAAAATAATCAGTGCACTCAGTCTGGCGCCCCTCAAAGCATGGCTCCTTGGAAAACCTGACAGCAGTGGCCACAAAAGCTAAGAGAAGGTAGGATGGAATGGCTGCGTTTTCTAGATTGCGCCGGAACGTTTTCTCGTGGAAAAGAGAGTACGGCTGCATATGACAGCATGAGAAGTAAACATCGGCCAGTGATTGTAAGGTCTTGGTGTTGAGAAGAGCCGTGAGATGACTGCTCAAAACCTTCTCATCTGCTGGTCTGTCCGATCCATGGTTTTGAGGCGAACTTGGAGACAGAGTACCTCCAAAAAGACTCGATATGGTTGCTCCATTCGCGCCATTCGTGTCAAGGAGACTGAGTCGTGATTCCAGGAGCGCAACGCGCGTGGCCAGACCAGTATTTTGTTGCTGCAATATGCTGTCGTACGACGACCCTCCAAGACTGTAGCTGTCATTGTAGCGACATGTTTGTCCCAGTCGCGCGCAGAATGAGCATACTGGTCGTTCACCAGAGCAGCGCGTCTTCTTGCGCCTGGCAGTTGCGGTTACTCATATTTGACTCGATGAAAGCGGGCGCACTAACCTGCAATTTACGCATGCTTGCCGCACGCGCTTATTGCTATTGCTATCTCGTCGATCGGACATGTTCGAGGCTAGGGTGCATCATTGCAGGGTGAATGACGAACTTGATGAACTTACGAAGTGGTGATGGCAGATAGGCGAGCTCCAAGGGGCACTGGGACTGGGGTGCAGCTAAAGTCAGATGCGGGGAACGGTATGATCCGGCAGGGGCTCGGCTGGGAAGCAACAACTGTCGTCACTCCTTCCCACCTCCCAAACTGCTCCGACAGGCTTAAAGCCACCAAAGCTGACCGGTCCCAGGCTTGCCAACATGTCAGTTCATGTGGTGAGCCCAAGATCACATACGGCTAGTTGTTGGATCTTGTTCCGACTGTACATATAATACACTTTGCCTAGATACAAGTCAGTGCAACCGCCGACCTTGGCTGTGTACATCTTACAATACATGTAGAAAGCCGACGCCTCCTCTCTGCAACCCGACGCTGCCCATCTGTTTCAACAAGCGGTTCCTACTTGTAGACACCGACGTAAATGACCTCGAAAGAAATGGCATAGTAAAATTGATACTGCGACCGGTCTACCTCAGTGCATCGATGCACTAGAGCCACGAGTTCGACACATCTGAAATGTGGGGTCAAGCTAGAAAGTTCGATTAGAAGAGTCCTTGCAACGCGTGCAACGTAATGTCCAAGAACACGGTAGAGCAAATCAAGCCAATGCAAACGCAAAGCACATTTACACTTGACTCACTCTAGCCCTCTTTCTGGTGCTTCCAGGCACTACACTAGGACCGCCCCTTGCTGGCCCGTCGTCGCCGCCACCGCGCCTGCTCTTCTCTTTTTGGTCCAAGATCAATTGGAGCACATCATACGAGAATTGTGGGAACTCCAAGCACATGGCCCTGAATTCTGGTTCTGCATCGTGGCGCAAGCTGTATGACCGTGTAGCCCAGAATGCAGCGACAGGCTTGCGACTAGTGGTGTCTTCGGGTTGGACTCCTTGTAGACAAACCCTGCGTATGCGAGCTCGCCCTTGGCGGTCGAGGCTGTGCGGTGGATCTTGCTGTGCGCAAGGGACTTAGGCTCTGGAAGCTGGAGACGATCAGCGAGAGTGTAGATGCGCGCGTGTACAAGGAGACCGAGACCCTCATTGTCGGTGGAAGATTGGCGGGGATCTTTCTCGAGAGGCGCATCGCGTGCGGACGAGGTCTTCTTCGGGAAGTACTCCCCGGTATAGAGGTATTCGACCACTGAGCCTATCGCATCGACGTCGACATCAGTGAAGACCATCTGGCGAGGCTGTTGAAGTCAGCGACCAAGCTATACTTCAAGTTGGGCTTTCTGGGCATACTCCACCTGGCGCAAACTGCTCGACCTGCTTCGCGAATTCCGGCGACCTCAGCAGGACTGCCTCGTGGGCTGAGTATGTGGTTCGCTCTCCTGCGCTGCCAACGACGACTTCAACGATGGGACTTTTCATCAAGCTGCAAGTCATCAGCCTCGCTCAATGCGCTGCACATTGCGACAGAGCCTCGCTAATGTCTGCACTAGAATTGCGAGCGTATGACGAACTGCTCACTCTGCAAAGAGCACCAGCTTTAGCACCTCTGGCTCCATCTCTGTGAGCCCAGTCTCCTCACCGGCGCCTTCACCACCTGCGCCGTCGCCCATTACTACATCGTCAATAGGAGTCTCCTCGATTGGAGTTTGTTGCTCAATATCCGCCATAGCAAAGGTCTTTGTTTTGTACAACGAAGGTGGCCGAAGGAGTGGTGCTATTGCGCTCAGTTGCAGCTGCGAAAAGTGGTAAGCGAGATGCGCAATTGCGTGTGGCAGCACATAAGCAGCAACTGGAATCGAAATGAGATGGCTGGTGAACGCACATGGCAGCTCCGAGCTTCAAGCTGGGGTGCGCTAGCGACGCAGGTACGAACATTTGGCGTGGCTGTCCGTCACACACGAGATGGAACCACCTCAATCTCACTTCACGTCGACTTCACAAAACGTTTTGTTTACCGCCTTGCTTGGAAAAAGGACATGATAGCTTGTATTAACTCGCTAGTCTACGACATGTAATAATGTACGTGGTTGTCTCCAGTGGTATATCCAACGCCGAGTTTGTATGCAGATCGTGATCGGTGCCTGTTTCTACACGGCAAAGGCGTAGTTCGGTATCTACATCCAAAACAATATACAAGAAAGAATCTAAAAGCGAAAGGTGGCGTTTTACAACCTTCCACCTTTTTCGTGGAAGCGATCGCCAGTCGTGGGTATCGGCTTGTTGGCGCGAATGACATACAGGAAGAGATCCTCAAGCGGAACGAAGACGTAGAACACCTTGTTGCAAAGAAAGGAAAGTAGGACGAAGCAGGTCGCGACCATGGCGTCCATGAAGTAGTGGTTGGCTGTCGCAACAATGGTGACTAGAATGAAGGTCGGGTATCCAAGGCCAACGAAAAGATAAAAAAGCTTCCAGAAAACGTTCTTGCGTACTTCGCCCCTTTCGAGAGTGCGGCGGAAAATGCCTGAGTGGTAGATCATGGTCATGCCAATGCAGAAAGAGTATCCGAAGTGCATCGAAGGCATGGCAGCAAGTTGGTTGACAAATTTGCCGCTCATCCAGACACTTTGTGCGTCGTCGTGGCGAACAGTGTCGAGGAAGCCATACTCTTTCGGCAGAAGACGTGGTGGCATGCAGGGATACACGACAAAAGTGAGGAAGGCGCAGAAATTCGTGAGAGTCATGGTGCGGCGTGCGATCGAGAATGTGTCGAAAGATGGAGCGACATAGTAGTACCAGCAAATGAAGCTGTCGTTGTCAGTCACATTGGCCCATGCGAAGTGGTGATGTACTCACCCAACAGTGCCGGGAATATGTATCAGCGCATAGCACTTGTTCAAGACGGTGAGCGCATCCTGATGACCATGCATAAACCATTGCTGAACATTCCTTTCCCGGATCGGGAACAGGAACTTCAGCATGCCGTACTCTTCCGCTTCCAGCACAGATATACCATGCTCTTGCGCTACGTCCCATATCCCGCGACCAGCGAAAAGCTTGCTGGAGAGAACTGAAGTCATGCGGTAAAAAGCATAGTTGATGATCCAGTACAACATCTCGATCAAAAAGGGGAATCGCTGTAATATCCGACTATGTATGTTGTTGCGGAAGCGTGATGTGTTTGGCGTCGTGACCTTACAGCAGCCCAGGTCGCGCACCTTAGGTGGGTTCTTAACCGTTGACACATCCTCGAGCTCGCTGTCGCTGTCTGAGGGGTATGAAAGGAGGCGGTCCGTGGAGTTCTCTGAGTCAACATCGAGGTAGCCTGGTCGCGGAGCCGAGCGGTCGAGTACTCTATACTCTCGTTTTCGTGTGAGGAACATAGCACCGAATAAAATGGTTGCTACCATCTAGTGGTAGCTGTCAGTGACACAGTCCTTCGCGCCTGAGTGCTTTATAGCTACATACCACTGGTTCGCACCATCCCGGCAACTTCCAGGCTGGTTTGCTGTTCCATTGCCCATCGTCTGGAACTGTGAAGTTTGGCATAATGTGTCGCCTGCCCCAAGAAATGTTGGCGAGAGGAGTACAACAGTGCCGGAATCAATTAAGATAATTCCAGATCAACAGCAGATCATTGGCTAGGCCTCGCTGACCTGATTCGTGGCGGTGACGAATGCCTTTTGAGGGTTGACGTGTATCCCAAGGCTATTTTGCTACTGACCGCGGTATTGTATATCGAGGCGCGAACAGCGTCGGCGTGGGACGTTAAGATGTATGTACTTAGAAGAAGTAGAAAAGGAGCGTGTAACCACCCGAGTCCAAGTAGAAGTGAGCGACTGCCGTGGAGGACCGGATGATGGCAGGGTTGACGAAAGGGAGGCCTTCTCGCCTTGGCAGAAGGGTGCTTGCGTATGGTCTACGCGTGATCCACTTTTCTTCTCGATGCTAAGGGAAGCCGGCGGCTTATGGCGCCGAAGCTTAAAACAGTGCCTCTCTGCTCTCGAAACCAAGAATCGATGCACTCTCTCGTCCAATGTGTATCGCTTCCATGTAAACTAGCTCCAGACCATGCCTGCGTGCTCACTTGCCTTTGTTGATGGTCTGCTGCCTTCTGCATAGCTTGCCGCGCTACCATCGACTGCTGGAACAAGGAGAATAGATGACGTGCGCCAAGCCGCTGATATTGCAGGCCTGATCATGTTGCGAGGACGAGTCGTAATGTAATTTCCTATCCTGGACGCTGGTAGCGGAATCGGGTAACAATCATCCCCGAATATTCGACTTTGGTCCTCGGAGCCTTGGCGATGTCGCGTGTCCGTCGTCGAAGGCTTCATAGTCTTCAGAGTGCTGCGTTGTTTCGCGTTGTCGCTCATTATCGTTGCTGTTGTTGTTGTTGTTGTTGCTGCTGCTTCATGCTTCTTGTTGCAAGCTTTAGGGACGTCAGGAGCTGTCGCGTGCTGCCTTGGCACCATCCGCCCTGAATTTCTCCACAGCCGGACGCCGGCTCTTTCATCCCACACAAGTTCTTGTTGGATCAAAGTTCTTGCGCTGCAGCGAGTTAGCGAATGCGATCGAAAAGCATCGAGGCCTTTCGCAGCGCAATGCCAATTTTGCACAATCTATATTTACCACCACAGAAATGCCTTGTGGGTTGCAATGTTTCAGCCCTAGGTCAATACGAGTGATGCCTGAGGGATACGGCCATTCTAGCTCAGCTGGCTTGCGATGACGTCGGCGCACTCACGACGACCACCATCGCACAAATTTGCACACTCTACCCAGGAACGAGTCAGAAGAAATCCCAACTTCTTCAATGGTTGTCAGTCATGACCGGTCCTCCCTACAACTACGCACGTACTGTTTGGTTTCTTCATCTGTGGTGACTTCGGCGGGAGCATTCGCGACAGATCATATCATAGTCGGCGAGCATTCCACGTGAGCCGCTGTCCAAAATAGTATTCACTGTCTGGGGGAGAAATGTAGGACTATCAGATCTGCTCCCATGCTACAGCCGGATATTTACAGTAACACGATCAAGTATGATACGATGCCACGGAGAAACACGTTTTTGTGGCGTCCAGCCTCAACTTCATGTTACAGGTCTGGTGTTCGCCAAGCGTCGCACAATACGACCTGTACTGCGCCTGAATGTGCGGAGAATCAGGCCGGCGAGCTGGCCGGTGAGCAGCCTCAAACTCTCAACGCCAAAGGGTACCAAGTCGTCTCGCAAAGCCAACCTCATTTGCCCAGCATCCTCCGACCCACTGGTATGGACCAGGCATCAAGCTCCCAACGTGTTGGGTCAAAGTGACACCTGCACCAACGAGCCGCATACCGGGGTGTATGCTAGGATTAGCAACTTCCGCCGTTGCTATGCGATGTTGAACCCGAATGAGCAACAAAAGCGAGAACAGCGTCGAACCTCTACGACTAGAACCTCGCCAAAAGTTGGCGGCCCCAGGACTAGCATACTTACCTTGCAAAATGTATCGGCGAACAACGAGTGTCACAACGCGACCATGATGAGATCTTCGTGATATCATCCAGTCGTTATCAATATATCACAGTATCAGGGCTATACTCACAATAATGCAAGCATCAAGATTCTTGCATCGGAATCTGCTGGCGACCACCACCGTCGAGACAGTTCAGCCTCTCGCAATGCTCGGGTACTGCACCCAATGTCTCGCTTATCGCGCTTCAAAAGTTGGTCAAGACCAACAAAGCACATGCTAAAAGTCTCATTGGACTTCCATGGTCGGGCACTCGGGCAATCCGCGGCAATGCGAGCGTGGCGTTCTGTATCGCAGATCTACGCCTAACGTTATGTGTAACGAGCCGTAGCTTGTTTGGCCCGTCCCAGGAGAAAATGAGGCTCTCGAGATTCAAAATAGAAGAAGGGCAGCGGGGTCGAAATGTGATGGAACAACCCGAGACATTGCGATTTCTGATCAGCGCCTAGCATTAACGCGAAGTACGTACCTGAGGTACTCATGTGGAAAGACAGTTGTATATGAGCGACTTCATTCTCCATGAGAGACATCAGTTCCTTAAATAGACTCCATCGGTCGGGATTTCGAGCAGGCAACAACAACCACGATCTATCAGCTTCCACCAAGGTCGGAACAATATTCCATTCTCCCACGTACTCGCAACAAGCTCAAAAGCCAGTAATCTTTGCGACTGAAGCAACAACCCCCACACACCTTGGAGACGACCTCACGAGGCGTCTTCACCACAATCGACAAGACGTATCCTATATACTTCCTCCCGCTGGTAAACAACCCTGGTATGCAAAGTGCCCATGGAACTTTTACTGACTTCGTTCACCAATCATTAGCATCCCTTCTCCGTTGCCATCAACCTCCATAACCAGCGTAAGTCGAATTTTCAGTATCCGGCAGTCCATTCAATGGCAGCAACGATGCCTAGCAAGAAGGTAAGCTGTGCGTCTCTCCTTGCATCTCCAATCTGGACGTAAACATGTTCGTGGCATGATCCCACTGGTCATCTCTTCACATTTATAGAATTGCTCCCTGTCATGGCAATCCTCGACGCTGAGGAGCAACTCGTCCACGGCTTCAGCAAGACTTCTGCAACCACTCTCGCCAAGATCGGAGACACGCCATTTGCAAAAACCAACCAATTCTGTGGTCCTGCCTGCCCAGGCAGTCCGCTCCCTGCGCGATACCCATACCGTATACCCAGCGACGAAACATGGACACGCTAAATCCAGATCTCTCCCACCCTCCACCCACGAACATCATCCGGCGCGGTTCAGCACGACTCTCAGATCGACTTTGGGCTATCCCACCTGATCAGCCTCACCGGCGAAACTCTCCTTTCGCAGAAGTTGCCTTCTTGGCGCTAGTCAAGACCTTTAGAACACCAACCAAAGTCTCCAAAATGTACGCTAACAACCAAGAAATAGTACCAAGCATCATGCCACTGCCAGTTGGTCCGATACACCGTCACTCTGTCGCCCGCGCTCGACGATCTCGACGCCTGGGTTGTGGAGTGCAATTGCAGCATATGCGCGCGCAATGGGTACTTGAATGTGTATGTGCAGAATGAGTGTATTGAGTTTGAAAGTGTGGGGTTGGAGAGCGATGTTGTTGAGGTATGTCATCTTCTCGCATTGCGCGATATTCGTTGGGCCCTGGAAAGAGAGACACTGGATAAGATCGGCATTTGAAAGCTTACATGTGCTGTAGAAGTACTCTTTCGGCAAACATCGTGTACAGCACTACTTCTGCTCGCGGTGTGGAAGCAGTTTGATGGCCGAGAGTATCGAGCCAGGATTCTACGAGGGCGTGAAGGCTTTGAATGTAAGTCTACAACTCTGTCTTACCTCGCGGGTTCTGGAATCATTTCTCGCCTGCGTGCTTCGTTCGTGCTTCGAATCGCTATGTTTCCTTTTGTGTACATCTTACATCGCGTCTTACTTCGACGTCTGGCTGTGTGAGTGGCCCCGACGAGTGCGCACTTGCACATGTACTCGTTTGCTGCCATCTTCACCTCGCTACTATCCCGTCATCTCCGCCTGTCATCTTCACCTAGGTGTCTTCGCATCTCTTCACCACGCCTTTAGTATATTCCTACCCCGCCTTGACTACACCTTCACACCTTCACTACACCTTCATACGCCTTCGCCCTGTCTTCACTCCGCCTTCGCCCCGAGGGTCTTCACCCCAACTTCACATGCTTGCACAGTCTCTATGTACAACTCCGAGCCTCGACCTTGACGCACGCCACCAGGCGCTCGCAAGACCAAAGCTAACACGCTCAACACAGGTCCGCATGTTCCACGACGTCGACACACGCACGTTACAGCGCCGCCAGGTTGACGGGAAGTCGCTTTGACGCAACGTCATCTTCGCGGGGTCTTTTGGAAGACTGCACCGAAGGAGGACCCAAGCGCTGCAGGATTCGCGTCGACGTGAAATGCTATCAACCCTTCCGCTCTAGAGGTAAGATCGACATATGGAATTTGTATGAGCACGGAGAAGGAGGAAATAGTCACTCGCTACACTACCCGCCACACGCGCATGTGCACAGGTTTGTTAGATTTGGTTCAATATACCTTTGCATTTCCATGTACATCCTATCCCATCCTGTTCCATCGCCAGCCTATTCCAAGCCAAAGTCCATATATACGCCTTCCTATTGCTCATGCCCTGTCTTTACACTCCTCATTCCCCATGTCCCCTCATCAATGCCCAGATCTGATCGAATACTGAAAGCTCCACTCTGCTCTTGCAACTCATTTCCACCCACTCAATCCCGCCCACGGATCATTCGCACCACCCTGTTGCTGGCCTTGTTGTCCTTGCTGTCCAGGTTGTCTAGGCGCCGCATAGCCTCCCGGCCCACTCGGATACCCACCCTGCGAAAAGTGACTATAATCCACATTCTGGCTCGGCGGCGGGCCCGGCGGCGGAGGCGGGAGTACATATCCTTGCGGCAAACTACTCTGTCTTTGCTGTTGTCCTTGCGCACCCCATTGCGTCGGGGGTTGGCCCCATGGCTGTTGTTGGGCGGGCACGGGTGGGGGGTTGAAGAATTGCTGGTGTGCTGGTGGCGAGACGGGGTTGAATTGTGAATGTTGGGCGGGATTGTAGGCGGATTGGCGGGAGGCTTGTTGTTGTTGTTGTGATGGTGCGCCGAATGATTGGTAGGATTCACGGCTTAGTGGAGGAGGTTGTTGGTAGCCGTTGTTTGATGAGGCGCCGTAGGATTGTTGTGGGGACATGTAAGGCTGTTGGCTTTGTGATGTGATAGGGTAGCGCGGCGTGATGGGTGGTGAGGCGGCGGGATTATAGGCTGGATGTGCGCCTGCGCCGGTTGCAGAAGGTGGCCGGTAGCTTGGTGTCGATGAAAGAGGTGGTGGTATGCTCTTCTTCCTACCGCCACCCTGGGAGACGGGCGAGCCTGAACTTGATGGTTCCATGGACATTCGTTCCATCAGGTCCCGCATGCGCTGTTGTTCTTGATCGGCGCCTTGAGACTTGTTTTGCTCAATACGAGCAAGTAATTGGCCGCCTTCGGAGCGACGGTTCTGGACGAAGGTCTCGACGTTCTTCTGTAGACTTGATACAGTGTCCTTCATCTCAGAGTAGAAGTTCTGGGCACGGAGGAGACCAGCGACAAGGTCATTGAAGCTTTGGAATACCCGCCTATACTTCGTCATGACGGTGTTCCGTTGTCTTGAGAAGGCTTCATATTTGCTTTGCTCTGATCGCACACGCTTGTCTTTCAACAGGTCTGAGTACGTTCGTGTGAGCTCCTTGAGTAGGGAAGCTTGTTTGTGGTTGGCTTGGAGGACGCGATTCTGGTGCGGTCGGAACTTCTCTAGCTCAGCCTTGAAGAGCTGCGATTCTTGGTTGGCAATGGCTTTCTTGTTGAGGATGAGGACGTTCGAAATATCATCGGAGTGAACCTAGCATGTCAGTACTTCGGCATTTCAGATCCTCGAGGCAACCATACCTTGTCCTTGAGATCCTTCAATATCTGCGTTCTCTCTTTCTTGACCAAGTTCAGCTTTCGTAGAATTTCTTCAACCGACGCAATCTGATCCGCAACAGTCGGGCCATCGTCAAAGTCGTCGTCGATGAGATTACCCTCGGTCGGCCGTGGGCTCTTGCCTTTCTGTGCACCTGCCTTGACCATCGCTCTCGAGTATAATACATCTGCTTCATCCGTCTCCCCTGCTGATCGCATCTCGTCGAAATCTGCCTCGCACTGTCGGAAGGTGCTGTAAAGTTGCGCATCACTCGTACTAGCCTCCTCGATCGCTCCTCGGTAATTCCGAATATCGCTCCGTAATGTTGCCGTCAACCGTGAGCTGGGCTGCTGCGTCCAATCCGCGCCGTACTTTGATCGCATTTTTTCGCAGACGCTCTCCTCCATATCAAGTTGCTTCTGACTTGCATCAAGCATTCCTGAGATCTCGGCTTTATCTTGGTTTAGCTGGTCGAAAGCCGCAGAAAACGGCTGGTGTCCAGCAAGATCCTCGCACCACTTTCGGAAGTCATCGTCAACCATCATATCTTGGTCCATGCCGCCTCTTAGCACGTTTAGACTGTCCGGCAGTTTTAGATAATCTAGACTGGCCGCCATCTCGTCGTTCGCAATTTCAACTCTTTCACTCTCTGCTCGTATCAATTTCGCCTTCTCCTCATCGTACAGACTGGCTGATTCGGTTACGGCAAGTGGGACGATCTTCTGGAAGATGTCCGGCCCGATAATTCTTTGTATATCCTGTCCTTGGTACAGCTCGCTGACTGGTATCGCTTTTGCCGCGGGCATCTTTGCGATGGCTGACAACGACGCCTCATTCGGGATACCTTGGTGGTAAATGTAGTCGTTGTCTTTCGATAATTCTGCCAGCTTTTCCTGTACATTCGCGACATGCTTCTTTGCCATCTCTGCCAAGACCGAACCAGTATCTGATGCTAGATTCGAGTTGGCGGGTGCGGACGAGGGGAAACTGTTCGCAGCTCGGCTCGCGTCTTTGGCGCTCGCTTCAGCTACCTGCAGTCTGCAGATTGCTACACCGTGTGAGTTCGCATCGTCGTCTGCTAGCGCTTGGTAGTATTGGGCCAATGAGGTCATGTAGTGGGATTTGATCTAGCCAGTGTCAGCGTTCTGCCTGTCTCCAAACCCTCAATGTGCATACCTGGCAGACCAAAAGCCAGACCTTCTCGAAGACGGCATTCTGTACATTCTCTTGTGCACCCTCTACAGCCTGTCCGTACAGAACAGCCGCCTGGCTCGCCAATTTCGCCAACAGACCAACCTTCTTGCCATCCGCTATTTGCTTCTCGAGGAACACCTCTTGCGCCTGTGCCAGCATGATCGCTATAAGCGTCTTGACCGTCTCGCGACTGAGATCGGTGGATGGCGCGTGCAAAAAGTTCTCGTTGATATAGGTGAACATGCCAGCCGAGGCCTGGAACGAATGGTACGAAGTTTTGAGGCCGACATCTTCGTGGCGGTTCTGATTCGCAGCGTGGCAGGAAAGCACGGCGGATATGTTGAATATGATGGAGGCCTTTTCGTATGCGAGCGAGTACTGCGAAGTCGGCTTGTGTGTGAAGGCATCGAACCTGGCCATTGTTAGCCCGCGCCACCCCCTGGGCTTCATGGTGCCCTGCTGTATCCTGAAACGTGGCATGCGATCTCTCAGCTTCCCCAGACGTACCATGTAAAGCTGATCTTGATATGGTTCTCATCGACCGGGAATCTCAGGTCCAACAACTCCAGCTGGCCATAATATCTGTATAGCAGATCCCGCCCAGCTGCACTGTCCTTCCCAGCGCCCCGCATGTCCTGTCGCAGCCGATTCAAAGTCGCGCATTCTTCCGCATATCGTTCGGGATCGTCGCCGTAGGTTGAGCGTATGTAGCTCTTGAGCGGCTGTATCCAGTCGATTTCGCTCGTCTGCTTCATCGGCACTGAAATCATGGGCACTTGAGACGTCATGGTGGGCGAATTGGGTATGGTCCTTGGCCAGACGGGGGAGAGTCCCTCCAGGGCTACGGTGGAGTAGTCGTATACGTTGTTTACGCAGCAAGTGCGAGCGCGCGGGTGACGATGGTGAGGAAGGTACGCGCCGTCGGTGTTATATCGGGCAGTCGAGCTGAACCCTTAGCAGTGCCTCTCTCCGTTTGCGCGCAATTTGGGCGTGGAGCGATCTGGCGGTCACGCTGTGCTCGTCGGGCGCCGCAAAGGCATGTGTACGCGGGATGACGTTGCAGCGCTGAGCTGTTCACACCTGCATCCACGTTGCGGCTACCTGCAGCTTCCTGCGGGAAGATCCGAGTGCCGATAAGAGCGATTGCGGCACAGCAAGCTTAGAGAGGAACGTGGTGAATGAGGATGTTTTGGGGGCTTTCGGAGGTTGTCAGGCGGGGCAACCTCAGCTAGACTAAACGGTGGTGCACTGCACACTGCGCGTGGCCTGCAAGGCACATCGTGCATAAGCACACCTCCACCAGCGTTGAAGCCTGCACCTCTCAATGCTCTCTTCATCGCGCCATTCACTTCTCACCGCTAACAGATTGCGACTCTACGCTGCAGTCACATTTATCACGAGAACTTTGAGGAATCGTCGTGGGTGATCCTCGCCGTGCGGCTCCGTGCGACCAATCGCCTGCTCCCAATGCCGCGGCATGACTCCGTTTAAGCGCTCAATATATTGCCCCTAGCACGTCTGGTAGGGCAATTCCTGATAACAACACAGACATCTGCATATCAAAAGACACGCGCTGAAAGAGTGCGCAACAACAGGGTTGAGCGTGATCATTCAAGGACTCGATAAGCTGTCCATTCGCCTCCTCTTCGCTTCCTGCGGCTTCTTCGGCAAAGCGTCAGCCTTTCCGACTTCCCATCCTCGATGGCCCCGGTGTATTATAGGACACTCGACTCGACCACCCTTTTCATCCGTCTGCTTGCGCGCTTGCTTTTCTCCTTTCGCAGCCTCATAAATTCGTCCCTCAAACTCTCCGCTGGCTTTGCTCCGACTGCCGTTCGACTCCCTTCTTCCGTGCGAGTAACAGAGTCCCTTGCTGTAGCCCTGGTATTTTGCATGTAAAGGACACAGCGGACTGTTGGGCAGATGCTCTGGTACAATCCATTCAAACTTCCTGCGCTCGTCGATTTCCCTGAGAGCGGCCGAGGTGAGTTGTCGTTCGTCCGGAGCGTCGTCTTGTTGCCTTCGGAACCACACCTCCCGGACATCCGATGACATTTTGCTTACCCCCGGGCGCTGTGGATGAATCATATTCTTAGCATCTACATATCCACCTGGTGCGTCCACGAGTCCAGGCGTCCCGTAGCTGGGATTTCCCTCGACAGTAAAGGCGCGAACGGCCGCATTCGGTGTCACTGGATCAGGACCCTCCGGCCCCTCTTCCTCTTCCTCTTCCTCGAGATCCATGTCTGACGACAGGTAACTCATCAATAGTGCATCAGAATCCCAGTACCCTCCAGGACTGGCCTTGGACTTTTTCCCTGCTATACCAATGCCGTGATCGAAGAAGAAGTCTGCGAGCTTACCCTTCACTTCGCCATTAGCATCAAACATGGGAGGCGTTGGTACACGATTAAGTCCTGGAGGGACGAAGGCTGGCGGTAAAGGCAAATCCTTTGAAGCAATTGGCGCATTGTAGGGGGGAGCAGCGACCGGCTGTTTGCCTATCCACCAAGCGCGGCTGGAAGACGTTGATTGCATCTTCTCTTTGCCTCTGTCTGATTCATCTGCAATTCGACCAGAGCGTCTGAAAGGTCTCATGGACAATCTTCGTCCGATAGACTCGCCAAACGATGGCTGAGGAATGTCTTCACTCGACCTAGTCATGGAACGAGCCCAACGCCAGCGGCTTGAACGATTCCTTTGGGCCCCTTGACCGAGCTGCTGAAGCTCCGCCCTTGTTCGAGCCTCTTGCTCCTGGAGGATATTGCGATCGTCCCGCGACCAGTTGCCATCCGGTGTTTGTGCATTTGGAGACTCGGTAGTTCCGCTTCGACCACTTCGGCTTCTCTGGTTGCGAGGACGTGTGATGTAACGGCGATCGCGAATCTCCATCTGTGAGCGTTCGAACTTGGGCAAGTTGGAAGAGTCAATACGATCACTGCCCGGGAACAAACCCATTGCTTCGGCCTTCCCTCCCATATTAGCCTCGCACGCATAGTCTTCCTCCAAAATGGGCGCAGTGTGTGATGATGCATTGTACTGTTGCCAGTTAGGTGGTTCATTGCGGATCCATGGTGTTTTGGGGCTTCTTGGACGCGATGGCGTGATACTACTGAGCTGTCCGACTGGCGGTCGACTTCGAGCGGGTAGATCAGGTATCTCGTTTGAAAGAGTGAGATCCAGGTTAACTTTTCTCCGGTCTCTGAGACTGCTTTTCGATAACGATGGTACGGAAGGAGCGGTTGCAGTATCACTTGCTACCGATTCAACAATCGAAGGCTTTCTTGGTGGCGCATCATGGCTTTCTGTGGTCTTCCGGGATGGAGGCAACAGAAATGAGAGCCTGCGGTCTTTCTTGACCTCCTGGTGTGATTCGGTCGAGCTCTCGCTCCGGGACGCTCTTCTTTGATGTTCGTGCTTGTCTTCTGAAAATGTCTTAGACGGAGAAGGGTTCTTCACGTTGGGAACATGTCGTGCGATTCCTCTGGCGAAGCCGGCAATTGAGGACCTTGCGGTATCTTGACGCGCGAGTGAGTTTCGTATCGTCGATGCATTGGAAGATCGGTCCCAGCGAGGTTGAAAGTCGACGGTATTGGTCTGGAATGTTCGCTTGTTATGAGCACTATCTGCGTCCTCATTCGTTGGCTTGCGCAACAGCTCTTCAAGCGGTGGTGGTGTCCTCATTCCTAGCTGTTCTGGCGGCAGCGGATTACCACGTAAACTGCGCTGCTCCTCATACTCTGGCCGTGAGTCCCAGGTGAAGCCGTCTCGCCTGTTGTCATGGCGCGGTGTAACTTCGCCGTCATCACCAGGCGGATGTATACCGATCATTTGGTCTACATGTTCTTCGAGCGAACTACAATGTCTGGCAAGGTATGTTTGAGGTCTCGGTTGTAGGACGTTGCAAGTCTGAACGTGTACGACAGAGCTTACCACGAAGGAGAAAGTCGATCCAGTGTCAGCTCGGCGGCCGTCTGCTTCGATTGAGTTTGCAGAGGACGAATGATTCGATGGCATAAGCGAGCTGGGTGGTGACAGCTGTTCGCTTCTGTAGCTATTGGCATTGAGCAGTGCGATGGTGGCGAGTGTTGTGTGATCGGACTAAGAATGTTTGATATGAGAGGTGAGGGTAGAACAGTGAGAATAGGTAGTGGATGTCAAGAGAGAAAAGATGGTTGATTGGTCGAAGTCGAAGTGTTTAGGCTTGTATTACCTGGTTAAGAAGGAGCGCTGCGCAACAAGAACAGCACTCGCCTGCCAACTATGCAAACTCCTTCGCAACTGCCCAACATGACTTTGGAGCATGAGGAAAAGTGCTGATACAACGCCATGATATGCAACCGTGAGTGCCTCGCCCAGCCCATTCCCAATCATGTACACCGAATGTTTCCTGCCCATATCTCATCAAACATCATATACGATCATCACCTATCAGAACCACTTGTTGCGGCGACTACGCTGGTACCGTCCACGAACCTTGTGCGGAATATGCGATTCGCATTCTGGAACATGCCATCCTTTAAGCTAACAACGATAAACTGCGAGCCTTTAAATCTTGTCTTGAAGAGGCGACCAATGTTTTGTGTGTGCGAGAGATCGAGCGCTGCATCGACTTCGTCCAAGATGTACATTGGTGCGGGCTTGAATTGTAGCAGAGCCATGATGAGCGATAGTGCGATCAAGGAGCTGCGCCATATTAGTTGACAGTTGGGTACACAAAAGTTGTTTGGACATACCGTTGACCACCGCTCAACTCAGTCAGTGACTGCTTCCACACCTTGCCCAACATGACCTTCACCTCCAACCCATCGGAAATGGTCTTGCCCTCTGGTGGGTCCAGCTTGGCGAAGCTGCCCGGCAACAGCTCGTTGAAGATTGCACCAAAGTCGCGATTGACTGTTGTCCAAGTCTTGTGTAAGGCTTCCTTCTTGTACTCATCAAGCTTGACGATGGTTTCCTCGATCTTTGTCTTGTCCTTGATCACTGTCGACATGTTCTTCTTGAGGTTTGCTTCTTTCTTTTCGACGCTATCAATCATGGCCATAACTTTAGGGTTGATCTTGTTCTTCTTTTGCTGGAACCTCTCCTCCAACGCCTTTCGCTTGGTCTTGCAGTCTGCCATGTTCACGCCCTTGAAGTCGTACACGGTACCGGCTCGTCCAAACAGCTCCGCATCGCTGGCGATGAAGTCGTACTCCTTTTCAAGCGCTTTGACGTGGCCTGCGGCGCCTTCCTGCTCCTTGTGAAATCGTTCAATCTCATGACCAAGCTTCTGTTGCTCTAGACCACCTTCAGTGATGGAAGTGTTCTTCGAGCGAATTGCGTCTTCGAGCGCACGAAGCTCCTCATCGAATCCTGTCAACTTCGCTTGCTCGTCGCTAAGATTGGCTTGGGCGATGTCGTGGGCATCTCTGACTCGAGCTTGTTCTGCAAGGAGCTCGTCAAGCTCCTCTTGCTGAGACTTCAATGTAGTCTCGACCTCCTGGAGCTGTTCTTGTGTGGCTGCAAGGTCGCTGCCACACTGCTCAGACTCAACCATAGCCTCTCGCATTTCGCTCTGTAAAGGCTTGATGGCGGCGTTGTTCTTGCTGAGGGCTTTCTTCAGCTTCTCTAGCGAAGCCTGCAACTCAGCTAGCTTGCTGCCTTTGTTATTGTTGAACTCGCTCATGTCGCGTTCGATTCGCTTCACATCCTTGTTAACTTCGTCTTGTCGTGCTTTGGCAGTTTTGACGTCTTCCTTCAACTGGGCAATGTTCTGCTTCATCTCTTCGATGGCTTGAATAATCTAGACCGAGTCAGCACAATACAAAGCTGGCAAAGACGAAAGAACAACTTACTGATGATGAAGAGTTGCCACTGATCTGCTCCTCAGTCAGCTTGATCTCATGTTGCTTGAGATCCAATTCTTGTTTCGTGTTTCGTGCAGCATCCAACTTCTTCTTCTCCTTAACCATAGTGGCTTGCAGCGACACCAGCTGTGCTTCCTGCGACTTCAGCTCCATGGTGATCTGGCTCAACTTCTGCAAAGTGATAAGCACTCCACTCGACTGGGGAGCACTGCCACCAGAGAGAACACCGGCCGGATCGTACGTATCGCCCTGATGAGTGACACTCCTCATTCGGACTGCGGGATCGAAGGTGACGCGCTTAGCAGTCTCTGCGTCCTCGCAAACCAGTGTTGACCCGAACACGTACTCCATCGCCGCGGTGACCTCTTCATCATATCCGACTAGCGAAAGAGCAAGGTCAACTTTTCCAGGTGCAAGCTTTTGTGCAGCACCAATCTTGGCAGCAGATGCTGGGAAAGCGGAAATCTTGTCGAGTGGGATAATGGTGACGCGCTTCTTCAGCCTGCCGTTTTCGAGGAGCTGCTTGCCGGTAGCAGCAGAGTCAACAACAACATTGTAGAGTCGTCCGCCAGCACAAATTTCCAAGGCGGTGCCTGCCTGAGTGTGCTCCTTGTTGAGCGTGAACAGCTGGGCAACGAGACCTTTGACGCGAGATCGATCGAAGTTCGGCGCCGGATCGGAATAGCTGAAATCGATGTTGGCCACTCTTCGCCTCATCTCATCCGCTTGTTGCTTCAATTCGCGAATCCGTGCTTGTAGATGCGATTCTTGCTGATACATATCGGACTCCTTACCTTCGTCAAAGCCCATTTTGGATAGTTCCGACTCAAGCTTCTTGGCTTGTGTTCGCAGCGCCTCAAGGTCCTTGATCAGTCCAGAATTCTGATCTTTCGCTTTCTTCGCCTTGGGCTCATCCTCCTTGACCTGCTTCTCAAGGTGGGAGATTTTGAGCTTAGCTTGCTCCTGCTCAGTCGCAGCAGCGCTAGCTCGATTCCTTGCATCTTGTAGCTGGCCTTGATAGCCACTTTCTTGACCTTCTCTAGAAGCAACACCGGTCTGGAGGGTCTGAAGCAGCTCTTCCTTCTTCTCAACCTCTTCCGTCTGCTTCGCGAGCTCGTTGTGCGCAGTCTGGTATTTCTCTTGTAGCTTCTCGTAAACCTTCTTCTTTTCCAAGAGCTGCTTTTCAAGGTCCTTGACGCTCTTCTCAATACCTTTTCGTCGCTCCACTTCCTCGGCCATGCTTGTGTTCTTCAGATCGAGGACGGTCGTGAGACGAACAACTTCATGCGAATGCGCTTTGACTTCTTCCTCAAGAGCCTGAAACTTGCCGCCCTTTCTGAGCTCCGTCTCTCGGGTGGCCTTGACCTTCTTGATCTCCTCTTGTAGATATTCGATCTCCTTCTTCATCCGTACAGCCGCCTCCTCGAGATCTGTAGCGCGCTGTTTCTTCGCTTCGAGGTCGTCAGCCGACTGCTGTAATCGTTCGTTGTAGCGGATATAGTCATGGGCAACCACCAGCTTCGTCAGTCGCTCGAGCTCGCCCTGCGTCTGCTGAAATTCGAGGAATGCGCGCTTTTCTTGTCGCAACTTCTCGAGCTTGGGGTCAATCTCATCCCGTAGCAGCTCTGCAATCTCCTGCACCTTCATCTCCTTCTTCGCCATTGTTTTGTGTGCCTTGTCGCGTCGGTCTTCAAACATGCGCGTTCCTGCAGCTTCCTCCAGCATTGCCAGTATCTCCTTCGCCTTCATGTTCAGCACTTGCATGACTTTACCCTGCGCAATCATGAAGTTTGGGTTGTTGATGTTGAGTTGGACAGACTGGAAGAGGTTCTGTATGCTCTGTTGTTGCGCACGGTGTCCATTGATGAGGTACTTGCTCGCTCCACCCAGTACAATCTGCCTGGTCACCGAGATCTGCGTATGTTCCTCAAACCCCACAGGGCTCTTCGATTTGTCGCGGTTGTCGAATACGATCGTGACGCTTGCTTTGGTGACACCCGCTTGTCCACGCTTATAGATGAGGTCCTGCAACACGCATCAGAGGGTGCCAAGTGACATATCGCCAACACAACCCACCTGTAAATTCTGCGCTCGAACCACGCTCAGATTGTTGATACCAAGGACGAAACATATCGCATCGAGAATGTTCGACTTCCCCGATCCATTCAGTCCCGTAATTGAGTTGAAGCTCTCGTCCCTGCGATGTGTGAGCAGTGTGGGTACGTAATGGGGAGGTAAACAAACCAGCCAGAAATGACTGTGCGGACGGCGTACGACTTATAGCCCTGCCAAAATATTAGCAGGTGTCGCAGAGTCCTACGTATACACATACATCTATAACGAGTTCTATAATCCTCATGGTAGGCGCATATGTTGTTGTCGTGTTGCGCTGTCCACGAGTGTTTGTTTTGGCAAGGGTTCAGGCGGCGCTCGCTAATGCCGCTGTCGCGCTAGTGTGCCACCCACGTGCTTTCGCGATTTCGCGTTCTGTCAGCGTCGCCTGCACTCCCAGGCTGAGATGTGAGATTAGCTGGCACAACCTGATGCGCTGTCCGGACCTTCACATATGCTCAACATAAGGAGCTGAGCGTGGAAAACGCCCTACGGCTTTCCATCTCGGGGCTTCAGCGATCTAGCCTCTTACCGTACGCCTGCCTTACCATACTCGCAAGGTCGGCTGGCTGCAGGCTGTCTTTGGGCTGTCTTGGTGACGGACAATATCTCCATAAGATGGCTCAGTCCGTCTCCGCCGAAAACACACACAGGTCGATGGAAGACTTTCGCTATCCCGAGCTACCGCCAAGTCTTGTTGTTAACCAGAGTTTGCTGCAACTCGTTTCTGTTTCGCCAGGGCGCCGCTCCCCGCGGTGTTTCTCTTTGAGTGGCTTCAGATACACGATGTTGGTATTGGACCCCCGCCTTGAAGAAATCATGACGGAGGCAAAATTCGTGGGCGAGCCATATGACATCTGGCGTTTCTTGACTTGGCGGAAAGATGCCCAGTGCTCTCTCTTGCCCGATCGCATCTTCGGCCTTTGCGGCCTCCTCGAGGAAGCTCTTGAGAACAGATGGCCACTGAGGGTGACGTATGAAGGAAACATATCCGACTTGTTCTGGAGGGCTAGAGCCCACTACCACGCTTGGTCATATGTGAGCTTTATGAGGCAGCTACGAGATACTTTCCAGCTAACTTCCAGTGCCTTGAGGCCCGCTCCGCCCGGATGACATGCAGTCAAAATCCAATTGCGACCAGAGTACGTCGGCAGTCGCAATCCATTGCAGAGATCCCAATATAATAGCCGCGAAACTTGGCTTTTTCCTCGAACGTCTTGCCACTTGTGCAAGGTACACGTGGAGCAGAAGTCGCTCTGCGATATCCTGTTATGTGCAGATGCCGCAAGCACAGGTTCTAGTACTAGGGCAGCATTTACACACGCGCTTTTGACACCAAGTTCAAGTCTCTATGATAAGTACACGATCACTGTGCTTCCAGGTGGGCCTGTACCGAGCCCAACTGTCCAGTCGGATCTGCTGCTTCGAGAGTCGTTCTCAGTAACACGCTGGACTGATTTGGGAAACTGGCTTGCACCTGGACATAATGGCACGCCGAAGTAGACTAACTGCACTTTACAGCTCCCGATCTCGTACGTAGTTACGTGCCTCGAGTATATGGACGGCGAAAATTGACTCAACATGGGGAATCCAACTAGACTGAAAATATATTCCCGGAAGAAGATTTTGGATAATTGTCAAGCGATTGGCTCTTCGTGAATGATGCATAGACACCCGCAGGCATTCTAGCAAGACTCCATCTGTCGTCCTTGTTGGCAATTGTAATTAGACAAGGTCAAGTCTGGCACGGTGTGACCAACTATACAGGTCACGTGGCGGATACTCTAAGTATGCAGGTGCTTGCCGTTCTAGAGCTATTACTTCGTTGTTGGCATGCTGCAGCATGTCTCGGTAGGAGGAGTACACGCTGCGCATCAACCGCTAAATCTCTTTGCTCGGATGACTCTCAATCGTTTTGCAACCTACGGCAGGCTACAGTTCAAGCTGCTATTACTTGCAGCTGCTCATACAAAGTGTGGTATGATAGCACAAAGTGACGTCAACCGCTACTCCGAGCCTGTCGATCGACGCAGGGACAGCGCGGGTAGCGTGAGCTACCGCAGTACGAAGATTTTGTTGAGATGCGTGCAGCGGCCTCTACGCCCTCTTCAGAGCTCATGGAGTCATCGTGCAGCACGACATGGGTTGAGGATGACTTCGGTGGACAGGATGCACATGCAAATCGAACTTCAACATGGACATGTTTGCAGAAGGGCATACGTCGAGTTTGAGCTCATTTTGTTGCTCGAGGTGCACGCGACATAGGCCTCAGAAGCGACTAAGAACGCTTGCAAGCGAATACCGGTTTGCATCTGCAGCGTCTGCAAGAGCAGACAGAGCGCTGCAGATCTGTGTAGAGTAGCGGACACAGGCCAACGCTGTGATGCCCGGAGCTTCAGGCACCAACGGCAATTATCAGAATCTTGAGATACTGGACGATCGGTGATTCTGCACTTCCCATAGCCCGTCCGGTCAGGATACCCGGTCCAATCCGCAGTAACAACAAGCATCGTAATAGCAATGAAACAAACAAGTCCGCTTCTGATTCAGGAAAATGAGCTATTACATCTGTCATTGCCTAGTGATTATGGTCCGGCCCAGGAGCTCACCATTCACACGCCACTGAGGCAAGAGTCCCTTCAAGCAGAACACGTGTTGGTGCATCGCCGAACGCGGGATGTATTCATTGCTTGCAGAACAGTTGCTTCGATTGGATACCAATGCCAGATCGTGGAGTTGGTCGCACCACGCACCCGGCTCCGCGATGCAAGTTCATGCTTGCGCAACTCTCGAGGTGTTGGTGGGAGGGTGTGCCGCTGCGTGTTGCCGCTGGACCATTCGCCATCGATTCGCTTCCCAATCCGATCATCAGCGCCTTAGCTCGTTATTGGCACGGTCATTTGTGTTGCACACTTCGTCAGCCGCTGTCACAGTGGCAGACATATTGAGAATGCATGGGAAATATGATGTTGGGGAAAGGGCAATAAAGCAGAAGAGCTCAAGTAACAGCCGGAAAGCTAGCCGCGGAGCAAGTACGCCTCGCATCGACGCGGATCGTTCGATAGCAAATACTGAGCTTCTAGCCTGCGCTCTTAATCTCGTTTGACCCCATCTTTCATCTCGCGCGCCGTGCACATGGTACACTACCCAGAGCAGCGTGGTCTTCCTTCCTTTTTCCAGACATACTGGACCCTGCAGCTCTGAGCCCCGCATCGGTGATCCTGCTAGGGAAGCCTGCACTGTCGAGGTTAGTGGACCTCTCTCCGGCTCCTGGGCACCGAGAAGACCACGCATGTCTGTGTTCATCCTGCAGCACTCACTTACAAGTAACCCTCAATTCCGCCAATCATCGAGACTAAGCTTAGACTCATCCTTTGCCTCTCGCGTCTCGCTTTGGATGATGCCAGCGTCTGACAGGTCGTGGCGTCTCTTCTGCCTGCAAAGTCCACGGCCCGGCATGCCAACGGTCTAGCCCAATTCTGCACTGCACGAGACCCGCCTTGGGCCTCATCTGGATTCCGACGGCCATCAGCGCTCCACGTATCCTCTCGTGACCAAACAGCGCCTTCCACCTCATTCACCGCGTCTCAGACCGCGGTTGATGGCGCCGCGGCGGCGGTAATCACACACGAACAGCCTTAATACGCTACTGTATAGGCTCTCTTATACAGCGCATCCATTCCCGAGCTTCGGAAACACGCGTGCTATACTATTCCGACCCAGTTCTTTCGACAAAGTCACGAAGTCTTCCTAGCGTCAAGTGACCTTACAAACAACGCCTCGACCCGAACTTCCCTCTCCTCCGCCATTGGAAGCTCCAACGCTCAGCATTACCAAACATCAAAACTTCCCTGACTGATCCCGCCCGTTGCCTTGCGCTGCACAACAACATTTCACAATACTGCACACCCATACCGAGTCGCCATCCTCTCGAACACTCATACGAATTGCACTAACACCTCTACGTCAACGACAAGTTGCACCATCAGTGCCAAAGACAAGCTTGGACCCGAACATAACCCGAGAATCGAATACCAGCGTATTGCGACTCGAAGCAATCGTACTGCGAACTTCCAATTGTTTCACGGTATCTTCGTGGTCGTCGTCGGACATCAAACCCGGGAAAATTCGGCTACGCGCGTCCCCATCAGCAATGATCCAAGTGTGTTATCCTACACCTCCATTCAAAACCGTGCACCCACGTCGACTGGTTCTTGCACCGGTCAACCGCATTATGGATCCACCTTCAAAACATCGCATAAACCCACCTTCGGCGCCAAATCCGGCCGAAGATGCTGGCGTCCTCCCTGAAATCTCAACTCTCAGATTACAGGATGCGCCTTCACCACCAGCAAACGACGAGGACATGGATGTCCTTAGCATGTCTCGAGAGACTGCCATGAAGCTTATCGTGCGGTCTGTAGTCGCACTGGCCAATTCGGCTGGCGATGTACCCGCCACCCCACCAATTTCCCGACCTCTAACTCCTAGCGGAAAGGAAAACTTCGCCGCAATCAAAGGACACCGCCGCTCAGCGTCAAGACCAGCTACGCCGATTCCAGCTGAGAGAGAAAAGCACCAGCCCACAGAATTGGACCCACCAGAAGCAGGCCACGACGAGCCAATCATCTCCAACGATATAGGACATGGAGCTCAACCAGAATCTGTCCAACGACTCAACATGGCACGCAAGTTCTTCTCGAAAAGTGTGCCCAAAGTGGGTGTGGAGGAGTACATAAACCGCATCCAGAAGTACTGCCCTCTCTCGACGGCCGTCTGGCTGGCTGCAGGGTCATACATCCTTCGACTTTGTGTTATCGACAGGAGCGTGCCATTGACGTATCGCACGATGCATCGATTGATCCTGGCGTGCGCTTTGGTAGCCATGAAAGCATTAGAAGACCACCGATGGCCGCAAAAGCGATTCGCAGCCGTTGGCGGCGTCGACGAGGCCTCACTAAGCCGTCTAGAGCTCTGTGTGGAGTTCTTGCTTTCATTCGATGTCCAGATCTTCACACCCGAGAAGCTAAAGGATCTAACGTTGCAGCTGCAAAGGGCAGGTCAAGCGGCCACAATGACGAACAGGCTGCCGTCATCATTCAACCTAAAATTATCGAACACCAAAATGCGCCATGTACAGACATGAAAGTGTTGTAGGAGCGATTTTGCTTTTCATTCTCGTCATCATTTGCACTAGGATATCCCCATGAGCATTCAGCGGCGTTTGGGTAGCGACATTCGAGCATTACTGGGTAGAGGCTCTTGGACGATGGACATCAGAAAGCTCAAATCGAGCAAGTAGATAGCCTGTCGCGACTGCGACTCCCATCTCTTCTGGGCACAGTAGAGAGGACCAGGAGCTCTTCACTGGCTCGAATTCGGTGGAGGTGTACAGATATAATTAGCAACAAAAGAACGTTCGGCTCATAGTTATGAACGACCATGCCACGAGTCGCCGTGAAATTGTGGTTTGACACTAAACGGACTGCAAAATGAATGTCTAGTACCTTTCCCCACGAACATGTAGCTCTAGGTAACCTCAGGCTGGAGTGGTCGCGATGGAATGTGTATCCTGGCTCGAAGCGGCCTAGTTGCGCGGCAGGGGCGCAGATCGTCCCTGCCGCGCAACATCTTGATTGATTCCAAGCTCCACGTTCGCAAAACCAACCTTCAAACCGCCACCACACACCCTTTCACCACAATCCACACATCCATACACGATCTCGAGCTACGGATAATCTACCGCCCAACCGTCGCTACTTACGAACAACTCTGCGCACTGCTGCGCTCTCTGCTCTCCACCACCGTCGCTCGTTACCACATCCCTCGCAATGGCACGGATAATACTGCCACTAGCCGCTATCGCCGGTCTGGCGCAGCTGGTCAGCGCAGGCGTCAAATTCACAAGCCCAGCGGCGGGCGCGACGCTCACAGCAGGAACCGCGATCGAGGTCAAATGGTCCGACGATGGTGACTCGCCTGCGCTCACCGATTTGTTGACATATGAGCTGTTCTTGGTAGCTGGTGGAAATGCAGCTGAGCAGCAGGTACGATCTACCACGTCTAATGCGCATTGTAGCTTGCCGGCTTCTGTCCATCAACATCGTGCTCGAGGACTGTGCTGATTAGGACGTCCAGGTTGTACTGCTTCCGATCACAACACAAGGCTCTTTCGCAGTTGGCAGCGTTGCGTCAGGAATGGTCGGTGTCACAGTGGGCGAGAGCTCACCGAAGAATGCATAGTAAGCTCTGCTCGTGCCTTCTCAATGGCCCCCGTACGGCTCTACTGACACGCAGCGCTAGCTTTCTCAAGATGGTAGCCGTTGGCAAGACTGGCGGCCAATACATCACCTACTCCTCACGCTTCTCCTACTCTGGCATGACGGGCGCCTGGCCAGCCACCGCGGCCGTCCAGACCGGTCTCAAGAACATCGATGGCACAGACGGGCCCGCGACCGTAGACAACACGAATAAAGCCGGCGATGCAGCCAACCCCGCTGCTGGAGACTATGGTGTTACATACACAATGCAGACAGGCCTTACACGTTACGCGCCCATGCAGCCAGTACCGCCTACAAAGATCACTGCGAAAAACACGAAGCCTCTGTATCCTACGAGTAGCGTACAGATTGCGACAACGAGGCTGCCGATTCCGAAGGTCCAGACGACGCTCACACAGAGTCAAACGTATTCAGTAAGCAGCAGGGAGAACACGGTTGCTGCGGCTGCGCATCCCACCGACGACATGCAGAAGTTCCTCAACCGATGGAAGGACTAGATTGCCTCCACACTCTCATATATCAAACGTCGCTGCATCTGGCTTCTCTGGGAGTTTTATCAGAGGGCTCTGTCCTTCTATCATGTCTGCATTTCAGAATATCATGACTTGACCTCGAATATCAATCGTAAAACTGCGATCTTTGGAGCAATGGATTGGTGGCAACATGAGGCACTACCATGTTATGCTCAAATGCGCTGGATTGTGTTCATCATTGTGCTAGCGTTTTGGCGCGAGATCGTTGGAAATAAATACAAGGGCGTTCGGAGTGCAGTGGAGGTCAGGCCGCGGCAATTGGAAGTGGTGTTCGTACCACGCCAGGAGAGCGCGAAGCTTGCTTCTCCCGTAGACACTCACAAGCATAAGTAGTATCAATACCAATGGCGTTCATCGTCCGTCCATCAAGACTTGCACTCAACATACTTAGGCTGTCTTCACATGCTGATAAGCAGCGGCTTTGGGCGCCTCGATGTGACTTTGGTATGAAGGCACCTTCCTGTTCCTCACAAAGTGGTCGTGTTCGCAAACCCGTGGCAAGCCGAAAACGACCCCACCATCCCACTTCTCCAAACAAACAGCCACCTCGCGAAAGCTACACGAAGCTTACACGCGCCACTGCAGCACAGGATAGATTTTGTTCATCCTGCTCAACTTCCAATTTCAAGCCAAACGCCTCAACTAGTCACTCAGACATCAACATGGCAATTGCAGAGGATTACGACAAGGTGCTTGAAGGCAAGTACCCGGCGAAGGACCACGCAAGAAAAGTCGCGAAATGGATCATCGACAAGGGCGGAGACAAGAATGGGACTATCTACTTGGAGGCGCAGAAGCAGGAGCTCCAGGAGGTATGGACTACCGCATACGCTTCAAGCAAAGCTAATGGAAGTAGGACAATGATAGCGAAGCCCCTTTCAGGTATGCCATCTCGTTTAGGATGAATCACATCTTCATCATAGGTTATCAAACAGTGACTGATCGATCACAGACAACGACGATACTTCTTCTATCTCAGCGGCTGCGAGCTACCAGATTCATATCTCACATACGAGATCGCCACCGACAAGCTAACACTGTTCATTCCGCCTATCGAACCAGATGAGGTCATTTGGTCGGGTCTACCTATGAGCCCGAAGGAAGCAAAAGCGAAGTACGATATTGATGAATGCAAGACGACAAAGGAGGTGAACCCTCATCTAGCCAGTGAGGAATCTGCTCAGTCAACCATTTACGCCATCCAGGAGCAGGTATCAGATGATATTACCTTCCTATCTTACAAAGACAAGGAGTTCTCGCTATTGAAGCCTGCTATCGAGTACAGTCGAGTCACCAAGTCCGACTACGAGATTGCGCTCATTCGGAAGGCAAATGTGATTTCGACAACCGCCCACGTCAACGTCATGAAAGCTGCAGCGAAAGCGAAGAACGAGTGTGAGCTCGAAGCTGTCTTTCTGAAGTCTTGTGTCGAGCGCAACGCAAAGAACCAAGCGTATCACTCCATTGTCGCAGCTGGCGAGAATGGTGCTACACTGCACTACGTTCACAACGCGAATCCCATCAAAAGCCAGAATCTTCTTCTCTTGGACGCAGGCTGCGAGGTCGACTGCTACGCCTCAGATATCACCCGCACATTCCCGATCAAGGGCGACTTCAACGAGGAATCTCTCGCGATCTACAAGATAGTCCTGGACATGCAGAAGCAGTGCATCGACGCACTGAAAGCCGGCGTGCTCTGGGACTCGATACACGAACTCGCACACAAAATCGCCATCAAAGGTCTACTTGACCTCGGTATCTTGGAAGGCGATGCAGAAGCGATCTTCAAGGCACGAACGAGCGTTGCGTTCTTCCCACATGGACTTGGCCATTATCTCGGCATGGATACGCACGATACTGGTGGTAATGCCGATTATGCCGATAAAGATAGCATGTTCCGGTATTTGAGAGTACGAGGAACATTGCCCGCGAGAAGCGTGATCACAGTCGAGCCGGGCATTTACTTCTGTCGATTCATTATTGAGCCGTATCTTAAGGATGCGGAACAGAGCAAGTATATTGATGAGAAGGTGCTAGAGAAGTTCTGGAGTGTGGGTGGTGTGAGGATCGAAGGTGAGTGAGTTTTGCAGGTGGAAATACAGGTAATAACTGCTGGCAGACAACATTTTGATCACCGACGATGGTGTAGAGAATTTGACACCGACACCGAAAGAAGTAGATGAGATTGTCAAGATAGTGAAGTCGGGTTGATGGGATGTCAGCTGGCGTAGAACTAGGCAGATTGAGCCACAAGGCTAACTTGTCATGGTGTCTCGATGCCAGGCTCGCTGCACCATTTTATGGCCGAATACAAACCGTATAACTCCCGTTACAGTCTACATTGAAGTTCTTTCTACTTCGTATCCACTGATTGGTAGGCCTCGTACCCCTATCCTCGCCCACCCTTCATCTAACCAAATTAAACCAAGTGTCGCACGTGTACTCACCAACCCAGGAACCTCCATTTTCTAGATCACCCCGAGAACGTTTCTAGAAGCCAAGCTTGCACACCATGCTCCGTCATGAAAGAAGGATGGTGAGTTTGTGGGACTGCGGTCCCGGAATCCGGGGTATGGTGACAGTTTTAGAAATGAGTGCGGATGCGAGGGTTTGCGAAGAGGTATCTAATGTACAATTATTCACCTTTGCCTTAGACTGGAGGTGAAACTTGGGCGCATCTCGCAACTGGACAAAATGTTCACATCCAGTCTCGCGCTCGCATTTACTGCTCTGACTGATCTTACAGTTGCGCAGACGACTACGCTACAAGCCGAATCTGCAACACTTTCAGGCATAGCTGGATACACCGGTACTTGGCCACCGCCCCGTTATCTCCTTATACCGCGAAGATATCCAAGTCGTGACACTGCACAAGAACTGGCTATGTCGAAGGCTTCGATGAATCCGCGGACAAGATAACTTTCACTGTCAACGCGACTTCCTCGAAGCTGTATGACTTACAATTGATCTACAATGGTCCCTACGGCGATGAATACACCAACGTAGTCTTGAGCAGCGCGGGTGGGAGCCAAGTCTCACTTCCAGCTACCACGGCATGGACCACGGTGTCTGCAGGTCAGGTGTTTCTCAACGCTGGTTCAAACACGATTGAGATTCAGAATAATTGGGGCTGGTATCTCATCGACGCTATCACTCTTGCCCCCAGCCCTGCACGCGCACCGCACAAAGTCACCACTAAGCCCGTGAACAAGAATGCGAATGCTGATGCTAAAGCATTGTTGTCTTATCTTGGGAGTATGTACGGCAAGAACAGTACGTGCACAGCACTAATCGATACCCAAATCGAATGACGCACTGACGTGCCGCGATACAGTTCTCTCCGGCCAGCAAGACCAAGCAAGCTTGGACTGGGCGACTACGAATGTTGGCAAGACGCCCGCCATCCTCGGGGTCGATATGATGGACTACACCGAGTCTCGCATCTCACGTGGCGCGTCGAGCACAGATGTAGACAAAGCAATCGCGCATTCGCAGAAGGGTGGGATTGTTACGTTTGTGTGGCATTGGGGTACGCCGGCGGGGTTGTATGATACCGAGGAACAGAGATGGTATGCCCATTTTGCCTTCACCCCATACCACAAAATCCTCCTCTTGTCGTACCTGCTTGTAACTTATAGCCCTGAGTATCTATTGTCTGTGGCTAATGGGCGATGTAGGTGATCAGGTTTCTACACCGCGGCAACAGATTTCAACATCGAAACCGCACTAGCAGACACCACAAACGCAAACTACACCCTCCTCATCAAAGACATCGACACCATCGCCGTGCAGCTCAAGAAGCTCTCAGGCGCAGGCGTACCTGTCCTTTGGTGCCCGCTGCACGAAGCCGAGGGCGCGTGGTTCTGGTGGGGTGCGAAGGGGCCGGAACCGGCTAAGAAGTGTACGTCTACCACTACCTCAGTCTACACCTTCTTTCGAGCAAGAAGGAAGTTCAAGGAGATATATGGGAGCTGACACGAAGAACAGTGTACCGCATCTTGTATGACCGATTGACCAACTACCACAAACTCAACAATCTAATCTGGATCTGGAACTCCGTCGCCCCAGCATGGTATCCCGGCAACGACGTCGTAGACATCCTATCCGCGGATACGTACACCCAGGGCGATTACGGTCCTATTTCAGCGACATACAATGATTTACTCGCATTGACGAACGACACGAAGATCATCGCCGCCACAGAGGTTGGGAGTATCATGGAGCCCGCGCAGTTAAAGGCGTATCAGGCTGATTGGGTGTACTTTTGCCTCTGGTCGGGCGATTATATCAGCGGTGGGAGCTGGAATAGCTTGGACTTGATCAAGAGGATATATGCGGATGAGTATGTGTTGACGCTGGATGAGGTGCAGGGGTGGAGGAACGTGGGGAAGAGGCATCCTCATGTCAGGATGTAGTGAAGCGGAGGAGGCCTAGAGGTGACATAAAAAATCGTCTTCGTGTATATACTTGAGAGCATAGTAGCAAGCTTGTATAAGTGGTCGATATTGTATGTGCAAGAAGGCTGAAGAGTTACTGCTGCGCCCTTTTCCTAATTAAGAGCTAGTGCGGATAAGCGAAGTGCGGATCTGTGAAGGCTGGACAGTCATACTACGTGCACAGCCACATCACATATATACACTTCAGACTGCTTTCCAACGTTAGCCTTTGGTAGATATTTGGTACAGTTTTCTCATCATGGCAGACTCCCAACGTCCTAAAATTGGCGTCGGCGTCATCATCCACGACAACGCAGGCAACATCATCATGGGCGAGCGCGCAGGAAGTCACGGCGCAGGTACTTTACCCACACTCATTACTCCCCTTGACAGTCATCCACCTTATCCGCTTCCCTATACCTCATCATACATCACCTTCCTCGACATTGCAATTCCTGAAACATCGCAGGGACCCTCCAGTGTCCCGGTGGGCATCTCGAGCACGGCGAGTCCTTCGAGGAAAACGCCGCGCGCGAAGTCCTTGAAGAAACAGGCCTGATCGTTGGGAACATCAAGTTTCTGACTGCGACGAACGATGTGTTCAAGGGTGAGGGGAAGCATTATGTTACCGTGTTTGTGATGTGTGAGATTATCGGGGAGAACAGGGTTGCGCAGGTATGTCCTCCTCGCCACATGATGTGTAGTCGACTATTCCTTTTGACACATCCTGCTATGATGTCTTCGACCTTCTTCCTCGGTCTGGTTTGCTAGTATATCATTCGCAGTTTCCTTTTGATCTTTTTTGACCAGTTGCTTGAAGGCGGCACTAGGAAGAAGACTGATCGACTAACGACGTTCAGCCGATGGAGCCGCACAAGTGCGCAAAGTGGGAGTGGGTGCATTGGAGTAAGATGTGGGCGTGGGCTGGAGAGCAAGCGAAGGCTGAAGATGAGGGAAGGGAGGTGCAAAGGAAGATGTTCCTGCCGCTGGTGAACTTGTGGAGGGAGAGAAAGGAGTGTGAGCATGCGTTGGTGGAAGATGACGGGAATAGCCGGAATGTTCGGTGCAAATAGAGGTATGTACGTTCAATGCCTATTGACATATGCTATAATCTTACTTGGCAGACGCAGCAAATCACTGCCCACTTCATCTCATACTAGGAATAGCTCAAATCAATCATATCACATCGCCATCAGTCTTTTGGACTTTGTAGAGACTTGGTATATCTCATTAGCGAAGGACGATATTCCTAGGCGACAGTCGCCGACCAGAAAGACTGGAGGAGCCTAGGCTGTGCTTGCATTTCAGCCAAGCAAGGAAACACAACAAAGTAAGTCCTGAAGCAGGGAAAGGTACATTAGAAATGTAAGATGGTTGTGCTACTTCACGCAGCAAGGCATCCACTCTGTCACCAGTCCGATGTGACAGCCATCGTCCACACAAGCAAAGATCAACACACCTATTGTAGGGCTATATCTACCATCTGACCATATTATCACGTCGCTTCTGGAAGTTCCATATTTGGCGACAAGGTTCCCCACAAATCTGGGGCTCATTCGCATAGGTTAAACGTGAAGTGCCGGACGCACCCGCCAATCGGATGAGTGCCTGGACGTTTCCGGCACTACTGTGAACTATACTATCGCAACGAACGGGCATCGGCAAAGTTGCAGTGGAGCGTAGTTGGGGCGGAAAGAAGACTCCTTTTGGCTATGCGACGGGATGTTTGAGCTTGTAAGTTAGTCACTGTAAGTCAGTGCGTGATATCTCGAAGGTGTGCTGGGTAAGTGTGAAGTTGTCATATATCTGGCACTGGTATATGAACAGTGAGTTTTTCTCGAAGAAAGTTTGAGAAGGCAGGTCGTTCGCCTTGTGCGTATAGGGAGGGACAATCTGATCAGATCGACATCATCCGTGTTCTCAGTTCTCTCGCATGCGCGTCAGCGCTTCCATACCTTCTCATCGCTTCCCCTAATGCACCATTCAAGACATCAAACCAATGGTGCTCGACTCCGCAGGGTCCAACTTCACCTATGTTGGAGTCAACTGGCCTGGCGCGGACGAAGTCATTATTCCCGAGGGTCTGCAGTATCAGTCTATTGCGTCAATTGCATCGAAATTAAAGAGTCTAGACATGAACGTCGTGCGACTCACATTCGCAATCGAAATGATCGACGACGTCAAAGATCGTGGCGGCGATGTGACAATCCAGAACGCATTTCGAAAAGCTCTGGGCACGACGAATGGGGACGCAGCATATCAGAAGGTTATCAAGAACAATCCCCAGTTCGGTACATCGACAACGAGGTTGCAGGTACGATACAACTATTTACGCTAGCCTAACTCTTGAGACTGACGAGACACCAGGTATACGATGCAATCGCAGCTGAGCTTGCAAAACAGCAGATCTACGTTCACCTTGACAACCACATGTCGAAGGGCAAATGGTGTTGCAGTGGGAACGATGGAAACACTTGGTTCGGCGACACTGACTTCAATATCGCTAATTGGAAACGCGGTCTAGAATTCATGGCGGATCATGTATGTTACGCTCCACTCTCTGCTACAAAAATCACTAAATGACGTTGCATAGAGCAAGAATTGGCCCAACATGATCTCCCTCGGCCTCCGCAATGAGCTTCGCAAGCCCGATAGCGCCGGCGCCTCGCTCGCCTACACCTGGCCTATATGGTACGACCAAGTCATGGACGCTGCCAATCGCGTCAACAAAGCCAACCCAAACATCTTGATATTCCTCTCCGGACTCGAATATGACACCAAAGTCACGCCCATACCATGGGCAGACAATCTGGACAACGGCAAGAAATTCATGCTGAGTGACTACGCATACAAGAACAAATTGGTCCTAGAACTACACAACTACCAAAACTCCGCCACAAACTGTGGCGACATTAAGAGTGGACTGTGGAGCAACGGTTTCCGCGCAACTGGCGACAAGTCCGTCAACAAGATGCCAGTCATGCTGACCGAATTTGGCTTCAGTCAAGCCGACAGCTCCTACACGGGTACATACGCCACTTGTCTCAAGAAGTTGATGCTGCAGTGGAAGAGTGGCTGGATGGTGTGGGCGCTTTCTGGAAGCTACTATATCAGAAGTGGAACGCAGGATTATGAAGAGACGTGGGGATTATTGAATCATCAGTGGAGCGATTGGAGGAATAAGGATGCGATTAGCGCATTGAAAGGGATGGTTAGGGATACTTTGGCGTCTCTGAAGTAAGCTAGGAAGCACTGTTACTCCGCGAGTATGAACATTTTTGCGATTGATGAAGCAATGTATTTACACGAAAACCTCATTCCCATCTCCGTGACCCTTTTAGTAGGTGCTAGGGACAAGACTATTCGCCCAGTCTTCCACCGTTTTGAACTGGCTCTCGACGTCATCTGGAATACCATTTCCGTTCGCATCCACCCACGGCGTCCCGCCAGCAATCGCGCCTGGCCCATTCATGGGGCTGGCCGTCTCATCACTGATCAGCTCTCCGCTCTTGCCATAGCTCTGCAGTTCCGTGATGAGGCGCTTATCAATCGAGTCGCGAACCGTGCTTGCGCCGACCGACTTCTCCGCCAACGCCAGTGCATCGGCAGCTGAGAGAATCTTCACAGGCCCAGGAAAGTTGTATTTCGTGGTCTGAATAGCAAGACCGCCATAGTTGGACGACGACACGCCAAGCTGTGTTCCTGACAACGCGCCGTCCTTGTCTGGGTCGTAAAAGTTGGCCTCGACATAGGCTTTGAAATTTGCGTTGCCGCGCGTGAATGCAGTAACGCCTGTACTTGGTCCCGAGATGAAATAGTTCCCGACGATATTTACTTCGCTCGCGCCTTCTGAGTCACCGGCAATGTATCCACCTCCCCCGCCCCAGTTGTACACGACGTTGTTGGTGAAGTCGTTTGTGCCCTTGACCTTGGGATTGCGAGTTTTGTTGTCGATGTACAAGTTCCTGAAGAGCGAGATGCCATTGCCGATATTTGTCTGCATGAGTCCACCGCAAGAGTGCGTATCGAGACCTTGTCCGATGATGCTGTTTTGAATAGTAATATTCCCAACTTCGCTGCCGTTAATGGAGAATGTTTCGTCGCGGCCCCAAGATACGGAAACATGGTCGAAAATCATGTTTGATCCTTCAGCGATCGTGATTCCATCCTTGCCGCTGTCACCACCCTTGCCCATGCGGATACGAATGTATCGCACAATAGCGTCATCCGCGTTGTTGAAGCTCCATCCGTTGCCGTATACGGTAATGCCATCGCCTGGCGCGGTCTGACCAAGAATTGAAACCCGCTTGGAGACCACGAGGCGATCGTTGATCTTGATGAGACCGCCGACTTGAAAGACTACGATGCGGTCCGGTTGTGAGACGGCATCGCGCAGAGAGCCAGCGCCAGAGTCGTTGAGGTTCGTCACAACATACACCTTGCCATTGCGCCCACCGATGGCATTTTGACCAAAACCTTCGGCATCCGGGAATGCAATGGCAGAGATTGAGCTCACCAGAAGCGGAAGAAGAGAGATGAAATGCATGACAGTCCAGCGATGTCAAAAAACAGGTAGAGAATGAAGTCACGACAACGCAAACTCTGAGGTAGAGATTTAGCGCATGGTTATACATATTACTGCATTATTCCCGCAATACGCCATGTTTCCTTATGTTCTTTGTAGCTCGCTTGCAATTTTCGCGTACTAATCGCTGTTTTCACGGTGGAGAAACAAGGTTTCGTTTCTACCTTTCATTAAACCCAGAGTTTGATCGACACAACCGACGTGCCTGGAAGTCCTCCAATGACACCACACAGTTCAACCAAGGTCCGACACAACTGTATATATGCATAGTAACCCTACTAGATCCCCGGGCTATTGTTGTAGCGACGACTCGTATCACGCGCCTATAGCTAGAATATGCTGCGGCCGGTCTTGACTTCAAGAGGGACGATCCCTTCATCGGCAAGTTCGGCAACGAGATCCATGAGCATCTGATCACACCCCGCAGCGGCCACAATGTCAATTGTGACTGGTAAGCTCATTGCGCTCAGCCACTCGCGAGTAGTACGTCCGATCGCCAACGGGCACTGTGTAGTTAGGCAGTGCAGCCATCACTGCCTTTTGATTGCCTGTAAGTCCTGCACCGAAGATGGAGCTCGGTGCACTAGTGTACACATCGCGATAGTCTTCAGTTCCAGCTCCGATACAGTACCAGAGAGGATTCGCATGTCGGCGTGAGCTTGCTGCGGAACCAGGCTTGGAAGGTCTGATATCTCTGCGTAGCGTTGTGGTAGCTTGAAAATGAAAGTGTCGCACTGCATTGCCATCTGACTCGCGTCTGAGGATTCCAGTATGGGGTCCTGCCAAACTTCGCTTGGTATTGTTGCTTGAGAGGCTGAGCGAGTAGGCGATACTGGTCATAGATGGTGTTATTCGAATAAGTGAGCCCAATGTAAGATGACATGCCGCCAGTCGTATTAGAATACGCGTTGAAGCTGGCATTCGCGTTGAACGTCGTGGTATTGGCATCACGAAATGCCGCAAGTTTCGATATGAAGGCTTCGAATAGTGGCATGCTGGTCTGATCCACGGTCGGCCAGAACTCTTCGGGCAGGACAAGACTCTTCGAGTGTGATCTCGGCTGTCAGATCCGGGTAATAGTAGGAGATGGAGTTGAGCTGAAATACGCTAGAAGCGCGCGCGATCGCTGCAAGGCGTAGCAGCGTAGCGATCCTCATGGTGAACCAAACAACGATTATCCACCAAAATATACAAACCTGCCACTGCCGGATGAGCCTGCGTACTGTATGTACCGTGATATTGTCATGCCCGAGTATGTCGAGCGCCTGAAGGATGTAGGCGTCCGTTGTTAGAGCAAGGCATGCAGTGTAAAGCGGGAGGAAATTGTGTTAGATTATTGAAGATACAAGTTAGCAAGGCCCTGGACATTACATCATGCATCATGAACGATGCTCGGGAGGATCGGCTGCACGATAAGGAACCAGCATCTCACCAACATGACAATAATCACGCCGGAAGTGATCCTCCGCAATCCTTGGCGCACTCGGAAGCAAATCGGAAAGCCGAAGAACTTGAGCAGGGTATATAAGACTTCCACTAGATTTCGATCATGTCCATCTGATACCTTTTAGGTCACTAATTGATCGAGCAGGCTCTATAGCCACGTAGATTTTTCCACCCTTGGCTACCAATTTTCTCGATCTGTGTCCTTCTATCGGAGCCCTGCATCATATGTCCAGAAGACCGTCGGAGGTTCCCGTACAGGCAAGCGGAGACACCCTCAAATGATGACACTCGAGAAAGCTACAGCCGTTTTCACCTGATGGTACCAAGTCAACTGTAATGGGGTGATACAAGTCGCCACCTGTCCTCCAGTAGACATGCCAGCCTTCGGGTGCAGCGTCCTTGTTAGGTTCCCAATCGCCCTCTGACCTAGCGAATTTGAAATTGGGGTGAACCATGTCCCCTCCAGCGGCATCGAATGTCCACTGATCAGCCGTGCAGTCGAAGTCGTCCGGGCATGCAACGACAGCGGTCTCAGGCAGTTCGCCATCAGGCGTAGGAAGGTAGAGAACAATCATGCCCGTGATTTGAGTGCCGTTCAAAGGCTTGAGCGCAACGAGATAGGGAGCGTCGTTGTGCACGTCATTGTCGCCTTCACCACGCAGAGCGTACCTGCCGTTGGCGAGGCTGATGGGCCGGAAGTTGAGACCTGGAGTGATGGGAGAGACGGTGAAGTTCTCAAGGCCTAGTCGCTGAGATGTTGGCAGGGCCACAACGTTTCGTCCGTGCCATGGCTCTTGGGGACTTCATTAGGATTAGTTACATGCTAGCTTGTGCATGTGCATGTATTCCTACCAGTTGGCGCGTAAGAAGAAGTACTGTATATGGGGGGCCTCTGCAGCTGAAGTAGCTGGGAATGATGCGGTTGGCGCAGCCAAAGCAGCACATGCAACGAAGACAATGAAGGCATAGTAGCTGTAGAGTTGCATCTTCGTGCCGAGTCTCAGTGTATGTCGGTAGTGTTGTAGCACGAAGGATCAATAGAACGACTAAGAAGTCTGTCGCAGACAATACCAAGGGCTGCTTGTGAAGGCGCCAATACTATCGAGAGATCCGGCTGAGGTGAAGGCAGCCAGGCCGCCGGGGTGAGACCACCTGAGGCGACTTTGATCACCGTGAGGTAGGAGCAAGTAAGAGTTATACTCTGCCAGTGCCAATGGATCTGGCTCCGTGCTTCTCTTCGTACATTTTCGAGAGCGCGGCGCAAAAACAAGCGCGATCGCTCATATGCAAACAGGGCTCAAGTACAATTTTAGTACCATTGTTGCTTTCGAGGGCTTCGACCGCGATTTGCTTAATGCTTCATGCTGAGGTCTTGCTCGACATCCAACTCGCTGGTATGTATTCCCACCTTGCAACCCAGAGTACTCATTGAAGCTTTGCAGCTGTCACAAGTAGACACACCTTGGAAGAAAATCAATGGGCCAGGGTGGTAGAAGCACGTGTCCAGTCCTTCCTCGATTATCTCGTGACACTGAGTGCATGTCCTCTCCCTTGGCTCGTGCTTGATGTTGGCACCATTGTGAATACGTGCAAACCTCTGTGGGAAAGAATAAGGCTTCGTAGTCCGACTGGACGTGCTTGAGCTTGGCGCACTTCGCAACGGCAAACTTTCGGATTGTAGTCGGTCAGGAGTCAAAGGGAAAGATCCAGGGATGTAAGAGTCGAGATCGGAGTCGGAGTCATGAAATTCAAACTGAGGTTCATGTTTGATGCGAGGTGTAGACTGAGATATTGTCTGCCGCGCCTGAGATAGGGTTCGCTGGGCAAGTGGATCAATGACAGCGACTGTTGCGCGCATATTTTGGTGACTGGATGCTCGAGCGCTTTGTTGAGTGGCTAGTCGCCGCTTCATGCGCTCGTACGCGCCTTGATCGTCACTCTCCTCGTTATTTATCATTCTACTTGGACCGGCTATCGAACTCTGCTTCTCTCGATGTTGTTTGATAATGCCTTGTGCAAACGTTGAGTGGGGTGTAAGTCCGCGAGCAACAGCACCGGATAGCGCGGGTGAAATTTTGCAAAGCTCAAGTAGCACAGATCTTATTGCCTCAGGATTGCTGGTGTAGACGATCTGGGCCAAATGTTGCGGATTGATAGGACGCGGATGCTTTCGGGACGGCCTTGAATTTGTCTGCGGCGCATTCCGCTCGGCTTTGATCAGGCTTGGATTTCCGGTTTCGGTCCGCGACTCACTTTTGAAATACCTAGGAAGTTGTTGCTGTTGTGGTGGAGTTCGTGGTCGCTGCTCATACTCAGGAGATGAGAGAGTAAGATCAATCGCGTCAACTTCGGCATCATTACCTGACCGTCCATATCCAAAATTGTTCTGCCAAGAAGCCATAGCTGATCAAAGATCTCAGCAACCGGAAGTGATTGATGCCAAAAAGGTGTGGTTGTTCGTGGCGATGATTGCGGTTGAGGTTCGATCGAGTGAAGTATGAAATCATGACCCTTGAACCAGCTCTCCTAGCGCGTCTCGGTTCCGGCACGACTGCCGCCAATTCACGTGGGCGCACGGACATCAGCCCGGCGGCTCTTGACGGCCTTCACCACGCTACTGTACCCCGCAAAACCTTCATACCTCTCTTGGCGGAACAATCATCATCTGACTCTCTTGCGCATCCCATGGATAACACGAGATGATGTGGCAGAGAATCTCCGGTCGAGATTGTCCACCTTTCATCTCCCTCCTGTAACACGCTACACTAAACTCCAGGCCCTTCCGCACGGACGCGTCTGAAACCATCTGATTCCACCAACCATGCCGCGCTTTGTGCTCCATGATTTCTTGCACTTGGGTCCGCGACCTGGGGTACCAAGGAAACAAATTCTCCGTAGGCTACGTAAGCCGACTCAATTTCAATGCCGAAACAATGTTTTGAGCTTGCCGTAGTGTGACCCGCAGTCCCCTCTGCAGGTACTCTAATTTACACGGACAATTGCGCACTGCCGGTGGCTTCTTAGCATGTGCTTATATACTGTAGGTCTTTTCTCAGCATTTCTTCTTGTTCACATTGAGTCCTTCTGGCATTTCGCTCTTTCCCCTCAGCAACATGGTCTCCTTCCTCACCCTCATTCTCTCACTGGCAGCAGCCGTTGCAGCTGCCCCAGCTTCCCTTGTCCCACGCGCAGGACGCACTTCTGCCCCGTCTGGCTGCCTTTCAGTCGGTAGCTCAGCAACATACAAGACTGTGCAAGCCGCAGTCAATGCCTTGAGTACCAGCACCACCACTGCTCAATGCATCTTCATCAACTCGGGCACCTACAAGGAGCAGGTCTACATCAAGGCGCTCAAGTCTGCACTCACCATCTATGGATATACCACCGATACCTCGACCTACACTGCCAACACTGTGACCATCACACAGGGCCTGAGCCAAGATGACGTTGCCGGCAACGACCTCACCGCCACCCTTCGAGCTTGGACTACAAACTTGAAGGTCTACAACGTCAACCTAGTCAACACCCGTGGCAACGGCTCGCAAGCTCTAGCTTTGAGCGCCAGTGCTGGCAATCAAGGTTATTATGCCTGCCAGTTCAAGGGTTTCCAGGACACCATCCTTGCGCAGACGGGCAATCAGGTCTACGCCAAGTCCTACATCGAGGGCGCCACCGACTTCATCTTTGGCCAGTACGCTACAGCCTGGTTCGATGGCTGCTCCATCCAAGTCCTCGCTGCGTCTCTCGGCTACATCACCGCCAACGGCCGCGACTCTTCATCTAACCCATCTTACTACGTTATCAACAAGTCGACCATCTCTGCGGCCTCTGGCAACACTGTCACAAAGGGCGCGTACTACCTCGGCCGCCCATGGAGGAACTACGCCCGCGTAGTCTTTCAGAGCACCAGCATGTCCAACGTCATCAACGCCGCTGGATGGTCAATCTGGCAGACCAGCGACACTCGCACCGACCAGGTTACTTTTGCTGAGTATGGCAACTCAGGCGATGGTGCGTCTGGCACTCGTGCCAGCTTCTCGAAAAAGTTGAGTTCTGCGGTTGCTATCACTACGGTTCTGGGCAGTGACTACAAGAACTGGGTTGACACCAGCTACCTCTCTTGATTGCGGGCTCGCTGTAGGGAGAAGTGGGACAGAAGCTATTACTTTCTTGTATATATTCATGCTGGGAATGATGAAAAATTGGATTAATCCTGCGCTATGCAGTCTTTAAAATTGCTCTTGCCACAATCCTGATATCTCCGTTTTAACATCCCGCAACTTTGAATATGAAATGCTTATCCAAATCCTCTGTGTGAAATGCACGAATTTATCGGCCTCGTCGCCTCACCGGATGTACCGCTCCACGCGTGTAGCATGTCGTTCATCATGCAGATCTACGCGCCTGCTTTCCACAGCTCATACGCATAAAGGCAGTGCAGCACATATGCCCCTGTGGTTCGAACTGCCCAATGCTCTGATATAGGTCGACAGTCTCCGCTCTTCAGTTGTTGTTTGAGCATGGTCAAATCCTTCGGCGAAGTCCATGTGTTGCGGACTCGGTGAATTAAAGCATTGGGCTCAAGCACATAACCTCCTGTAGCATAATCGGGAAGAATCGTGACAACGTAGTCCTCTGTTGGATGATTTGAAGGCTTCCGGCCAACGAGAACGTGCATGAAGTGTTGAGTATTCGATGCTGGAGCGTTGAGGGGCTTCGTACAGAAGACAACTTGGGCACGATATTCCCCAAAGTCTGACTGCCCGCAATGCTCACAAACTGCAGACCGAGAGCTCCAGAAACGGCGACTTGGCCATTGAAGACGCGATAAGGTTAGTGTGAGCAACATCGTGCTTCGACTTTCGAGATTTTCGGAGACATTGGTGTGGGTCAGATCCAGCGCCATCCGTAGTATGTCGATGTTATTCGCGCTCGTCCATGCTCCAAAGTGCTCTCCAGCTCTCCAAAAGAGGTCTTGCAGGGTTTCCTCATAGGCGACTTGGAAACTGGAGCCGTGCTTCACCAGTGCGAGGAAGGCGAAGATGCGGTCATTTATCACCGCGCAGTCTGTGCGACCTCGGAAGCTCAGTATATCCCAAAGGTCGTGGGTTTGATGGGCTGCAGGTGTGGGTTTGATGGGCTGCAGGTGTGGCTTTGTGTGGCCGTTGATTGACGTAGTTGTAGAACCTTTTCTTGAGCTCGTGTTGCGCGTCATTGGGTAACAAATGAGTGCACTGAAAGCCAATATCGAAAACTTTTTCGAGACAATGCCACGCGAACATGTTTGGGCCAGCGAGTACAACAATGTGACTTGCTACTAGTAGTTCTTGGGTAATCCCTGTGTGATCAAGATCAGTATAACCTTATGCCCCTCATATTTGATGGACTCGCCTTACAGGTGCGATCCCAGTACGGATGAGCCCAAAAGGCTGTGTAGCTTGCTTCTAGGTCCAGATCGCTGTTCTGTTCGGAATCTCCCAATGTTGATGTGACATATCGAGACAATGGCGAAAGAGCGGGATCGTTCCCAAGCCACACGATCACCTCGAGAGCTGTGCAGTAGATTGTCCCCATGCGAGCCACCTGGATGTTCTTCTCGGCCGTTGTTTCCTGGTCTATGCAAAGAGCATCGATCCACAACCATTCTAGTGGAAAAGTGGCCGCTGCATGGACTAAGAACTCGAACAGATTTTGACGAACTTTGTGACCATTCCCGCTCAAGCAGATCTCGTGGGTCTCGCCGACCGACCCCCAGGTATATGAAAGGCATCTATAAGGCGGACATTCATTTCTTCTCCCCTCCACAGCAGGAATGGTGACTAGGTCAACTTGTACGAGACCATGGCATCTCTTTGGCAGTACCCTTAGCAGACGGAAATTCCTCGATGGATCATTCAATGGTTCGTAGGCATTTTTGCGAGATTCGGATCGAGGTAGTATGCAAATGCCCTCCTGCTCCATGATTCATGCAGCATGTTCTCGTAGTGTGGCGAAAGTACGCGATCAATGGGTCAGGTCATGTCCGAATAAAGGATACCGACTGGCCGCTGATCATGCTTGTCGCAATGCCAACGTGCAGGAAAAGTTACTAGTTCAATACGATCGTGTCGAAAAACAGCTCAAAGTGAGTTCGTGGCAGCCTGACGGCGACTTGCAGAGAGGCTTAGTTCAACCCCGCACATGCGCCAGCCAATCATGGGCTTGAGCTTTATCAGGTGACCGTGTTTCCGCGAACATGCCGTCTTGAGAAGTGTATTTTGATCTCGTTAATGATGCTTTATCCGAGCAATCTCGCGAGGCTGCCAGCGCTGATACTGAGACTCAGGCTCAGCTTCAGTCCCTTCGTTTGAGCAGTGAATTGCTGCTTATGTTCGCTCCATTCTCTCCGCACTTGCGCTCGTTGCTGAAGGTTGCTCGGTCGCCGTTGCAGGTTGTCTCTCTTGTCGCTTTCTCGCTGCACCAGCGGTCTTCTCTCTAGTGCCTTTGTATCACGTAGAATGGAGTCTTTCAACGCGCTCAGACCTCCCAGAGTATGTGAGGGCAGGTCCTCGCTAATGAGCGTGCCATTTCGTGATTGAGTAATGAAGCTTCCGAAGCGATACGAGTGTAGAACAATGTTCTGGATCTCCGATATGCCGCGCTCTTGCGTGCGAGAAAACTCCAACAAATCGGATACTGTCTTGTAGCTCCCAAGATCCCATACGGCAGCATGCTTCTCGGTGATCAACACAAAACTCTTGTCGGCACCCAGAGCTACTATCCTAGGTCGATCCAGCCAGTCGCCATCTTTGATCCTTGCTTGCAGCGCTGTGAGCAGGGTCTCGGGTAAGTTCATCCACCGGTATGATACACCGTCGTGGGCAAAGAAGGACGAGTTGTAGGGTCCCAGGGAGCATCGAATGCAGGGAACATCGCGCAGATATCTTTGCTGACCATCGCGAGCATACAGAAACTCTTGCAAGTGAAGAGGCAGGCTTTGACTATCAATGTGATCTTGGCCGCTGGTATCACGCCAGGTGATGAGGTAGCTGTCCTCAAATCCGAGTGCGACGTGATGCACTTGCCGAAGCTGGGCTGAAGACAAGAGGACCGAAAGCTTTCTAGGCAGGCGAGCGCTGGCTCTTGTTAGCGCTTTGAAAATTTTATGGTTCGAAACATCTTAACGTACACCTCTCTACGTGATGGACATTGAAAGAACGCACTACCGCGTTGGCCGAAGGCAAAGGTTGTGTCGCACATCGAGGCTGGACGTTGGCGCTCGCTAGACGAAACAGCGGTCAAGAAAAGCAGGATGTTCAATTAAGCAGACGTAGCTTCCTCTACCACGGCTTTAGCGGATAGTGAAGAAGAGTAGCAAATACAACGAGGCTGCTATCTAGATCGAAAGATTGGGCATTCTCTGCCAAGCCGATCGCTTCCAGGGTCAAAACAAGAAAGCAGCATCGAAGCCTCAAGAGACCCCACGCCCCGTTGGCATAGAGACGCGAAGACCGGCAAAGCTAGTGGACGAAGCGCGCATTCAGCACCGAAAGACGAAGATCTTGTGCCCGCTGAGGCCCAGTCGCATGTGGCTGGTGAAGTTCTTCTAGACTTGTGGTGCACAGCAAGAATTTGAGGCAGTGACGTCATTCTTCATCTTGGCCAATAGCGATCCAGATGACCTCCCCCAGCACTTCGTCTTTCTTCTCATTTGGGACAAGAGATAGCTTCATCTCTAAGAGCTTCCAAGGTCTTAAGTAGTGAGTAGGATGCGTTCCCACATCCTTCGGACAACGCTTATTATCACAGTCGGAATCTACCTTCACCCCTGCAAGACTTGCTCCGCAGCAGTTCCGTTGCAGACCTTCACTGGGCTACTCTAGGGTCAACATCAGACTCCTGGCTCCTCAGCTTGAAGGACAACACAGGGACCAACACACTTCGATGGGGTCCATCTACACCTCAACGCCTGCAGATTATTTTAGCCAAAACATGGCACTCACCTCACCTTCGGGCCTTCCTCGGTCCAGATGACTCCTTCATAATATGGCATCCCGAACTCATTCGGTGGGGAAATCTCCCCATCAGCCTTGAGGATGCATTACAATCATGGCTCACGCCCTCAGGTTGGCGCGTCGGCCCACCAAGAATTGTAACATGGGGACCCGAGGGCGCCTTCTTCGCTATGAGTGAATACGGTAACGTCGTATATCGTCTAGGCGATGACGACGCTTGGGAAATCTACAAAGAAACTATCGAAGAATGGAAAACAGAAAAAGGTTTCTTATGGAGCGAACTGGCCTTTATCACCCTAGACCCCTCAAGCTCCGATCAATTCATCGCGATCCGCAAAGACGGAACATGGGCCGGCTCAATCGACGACATCAACGAAGACGCGCTGGAAGCCTTCGCACTCAATTTCTTCGCCCGCGCAAAAACAAAACGCAAAGCTAAGCCGAGTACAAGCGGGCATATACCAGATGACACAACGGCATCCAAGAACACACGCCCAGACGCGGCAACACAAGCATTGTATGAGAAATGGTCGCTCGAAACAGCAACGATGTTCGCAAACGCATCCGCCGCAATTGGAGGCACGAGCCCCAAAACACCAAGGAAACTCCAAGTCCGCTCTCAATCCTCAACTTCGTCGTCGGAGCAATCCCAATCCCCATCCCCCCGACCAGCCGCATCCCGCTCCACCTCCACAGCCCCAAGACTCCTCACCGCATTCCCCTACCTACCAGCCACAATCACAACATGCGCGCTTGCATCATGCGCAATTCTAAAATCCGATGCAGACGGGATACACGCGTGCCAACATGATGTGGAGAAATTGCTTCGCGCAAGTGGGCTTTATAGCTACGAGTGGCTGCGCCAGGAGAGATTGAGATGGCATCCTGATCGCTTTGGAAGGCTCTGTGAGGAAGGGTGGAGGGAGGCGGGGAGAAAGATGGCGGGCGAAATGTTCAAGCTTATTCACGGGTTGATGGAGGAGTTCAAGGGAGTTGGTGGTGGGCAGGGGTAGATTAGTTATCTTGTTATAAGAGCTGTAGATTGTTCTGGCTTACTGTACATCAGCCTCGTCTCTAAGCGAACGGCGGTTCATAGACTATCGTATCTGTGTCAGCGTCAGCAGTGTTGCACAGTAAAGTCGACAAGAATTTTCTGATTTGGGCAATTTAGCAATGAGGAGATATGTATAATTTGGCTGACCAAAAACCCTGACCATGTAGTGGCATCGCATATGGTGAAGGATGGAGCTGTTCTCAGCTGGACAGGGATGAACAGCTGACTTCTCATCAGGTATCTTGTCCGTGATTGAGCATCAAAGCAGGGAGCATACTACACTAGGCATGCTGAAAGACGTACAGCTCACCAATCCGCAGACAACCTTGATCTTCTCTCTAGCACGTAAGATCTGCTTGAGCGACACGCCCGGCGAAATTTAACCAACGCACCTTTCTGCAAATCCTCACTCAGTCGTACACTGGCTTCGCTATCCTTCCGACTCCTACCCAACACAAGCAACCCGAAGAGCTGACCACAATGTTACCCGTGTCGCACGAACGATCCCGCTCCCACTCTCGCCCCCGAATGCCTCAAGCCCATCAGCCAACCATGCGCGCCGTGAGATGGCACGGTCACCCCAACCACGTCACCGTCGACACCATCCCAAAGGCCACGCTCTTCACCTCTGAAGATGCTCTCATCCACCTCACGTCCAGCGCAATCTGCGGCTCCGAACTCCACGTATACCACGGGATTGCTGGCTCTCGCGAGCCACCCTGGACGCTCGGACACGAAGGCGTGGGCATCGTGCAAGAAGTCGGGGACGCTGTGCAGATTGTGAAACCGGGCGATCGCGTCGTGGTACCGTGTATACCCGGCGATGGGAAGTTGGAAATCAATCCAATTCCAAGTGGAAAGGTGTGGGGGTATGGGCCGGATCAGAATGGGAACACGGATGGCTTGCAAGGTGTGTGCTGAACTCGGACGTGTTAATGGTTGATTAGTATGCTGACGGTGGGTGTAGCTGAGTATATTCGTGTCCCTCAGGCTGATGCTAATCTGATTCCGATCCCGCATCATCCTTCGCGCGAGCTGGATTACCTCATGATCAGCGATATCTGGGCTACAGCATGGACGTGTCTTGACGCATCCGGGTTCAAGGCCGGTGAGACGGTCGCTGTTTTTGGCGCGGGACCTGTCGGCCTGTTGTGCGCATACACTGCGCTTTTTCGTGGTGCATCGCGCGTCTACGTTGTTGACCATGTCAAGCTGCGTCTTGCGAAGGCGAAGGAACTCGGCGCAATTCCGATCGACTTCACGAAGGGCAACGCAGCGAAGCAGATTTTAAAGATCGAGGAGCTTGGCGTAGATCGAAGCTGCGACTGTTGAGGGTACGAGTGTGTCAACGAGAAATTGGAACCGCAACATAACGCCATTGTCAACGACATGATCGATGTGACCATTCCAGGTGGCGGTATTGGAATCATCGGCGTATACATGGCTGAGAGTAGAGCGCCAGGCCGCCCCAATGCAGATGAGATATCGCCGACAATCGAATTTCCTATGACGGCATTTTGGAAGAAAAGCCTGTCAATGAAGGCCGCCATCGGCAATCCTCAACTCCTTGCTCTACAGCTGGTTAAGTTGATCAAAAGTGGGCGCGCTCACCCAGGCTGTGTTGTCAGTAGTGTGATCAGCATCGAGAGTGCGCCTGAGGGCTATAGACGGTTCAACAAGCATTTCGAGACGAAGGTGGTCATTCGGTTTCCATGGGAGGAGGAAGACTGGCATGTAAATGACAGAAGCCATGCGGAGGCTATTGAGCATACTAGTGGAAGGTCGGAGAGTGGTAGCCACGTAGATTCGGAGGGCGTCGAGGATGAGCTTTGAGCCTCCTGGAGAACTAGAAGTGGCGCAGGGCCGTACCACCTGTTTCAGACCACCGTATCAATAACGCCATCCTGCTTCATTACCGCGTTCATTCCATTTTGAACTTATCGAACACCTTAGGTATATCCGTAGCAGCCGTGCCGTTCAAAGCATAAGCAGTCCTGTATGTCACAAAGCAGTTAGCAAGCTACCTGGAAGATGCGATACCGTGGCTATTGACGAAGGGTTTTCTTATTGCAAAAATGTTAGTAAATATGTCTACATTGGCAATGACTCTTGTTTGGAGCCATCTTAACAGAGTCCATTCTCAAGAAACGTACCATTTGTTCAAGCATATTTCTGTCCGTCCTTCGGGAACGGCGTATCCGGTTTCTGCGTCTTCGAGCATTTTCCTCCGAGAACATCACAAGTATCCGCATCCGCCTCGCCCCTCTTCTTATTGATGAAACTGTATCCGCACCCGTGTACTCGCGATATGGTATGTCAGGCATACCATGACAAATGTACGTCGTCCCGTCGGAACAGATTTCATGGATACGAAGTTGACAGCGTTCTTTGCCTTTGTACGACCTTGTCATGACATTCCAATTCGACAGTATGGCGGCAATACCACAGCCATCAGAGTAATGGGACGTGCCGCCAAAGCAGCAGGTATCGGAGGCAATGTTAGTGCATTGCATCCATGGATTGCCGTTACGATGATTATTATCGTAGAAGCGGACGTCGATGGCAGAGGCGGCTGCAGCGAGTCAAAGGATGATCCGAAACCAATGCATAGTAAAAGCGTCGGCTGGAGATTGCAAGGTAAAAGACCAAACAGATAGTCTGCAGAAGAATGGGGCAGTGAGCTGCTGCTTAGAAAAGGAAGTGGTGAAGAGCCTGACTCTAGTATCGAAGCAACCTCTTTACCATGTGTTTATACTTCCATACTCCCTGGATCAGCACATGAACTGTCGGGGGATCGCGCACGGTATTGCCTGCGGTAAATCGTACAGAAAATGCAAAGCATGTTGGTATACAACACAAGAGAAATGGATGAGACTAACCCGATCAAACCAGAAGTATGCAGAGAAAACACGGAAAGAGTCAATAGGCGGGACATCCAAAATGGGTCGGGCGTTTGCTTACAGAACTAATTGTGCTGTTGAACTCAGGAAAGGCAGACCTTGTCTCGATCTAGAAGGATTTCGCCCGCGGCGTATTGCTCACAATGCATGAAGCTTATGGTATATGATTCATAGTCATTCCTACCTGGGTTCTTGATCATCTTTATATTAACCTTGAGGATCAAGTCTTCGATTGTTTCTCTTATCGGTCAGGCGCGATGCATGGGATATTCGATGACGGATTGCTTCACTACAAATGTTGAAGGTTACGGGGTTGTGCGAGAATGTGCAAGTGTGCGAGTGTTGAGTATTTGAATGAACACTCTGAATGCATTGACAATAGTGTGTTCTCCACAATGACTTAGAATATTTGGAAGTCGACCGATTTGTCCTCAATATGCGTCTCATCCATTCCAGAAAAGCCTTCACCCTCCATGTGGCCGTGAATATAGCGCGTTCCTATGAGTCTGACCTCCTTGTTTGCTTCAGCGTAGAGCGGCTTCGGACGGAGAACGACTGGGACAGAACAACCATAAAGGACACATACGAGGTCCCCAACCTTGATATCGTGCGGGCCGGTCCCGACGGCGAATTAGTCGTCCTTGTGCCATGTGCTCGTATCTGCTTGCGCAAGCTTACAGCGAAAGATCCTTTGACCGTCGACAACAGCCTGTACCCTTTCAAGGTAGCTGATCATAGTACTGGCGTTCCCCTTGGCTCTAGTGAGTGTAGACAACTCAAGATCCCCATATCCGTGCCAGCTCAGTTTTATGAGCGCCAACGCGCAAGCGCGGCGATACCACGCAGGCGCGTTGAATCCTTCAGGTGTGCGGTTTGCGACCAGGGTCGTCCAAAATTGATCCTCGATACCATCCTTCAATGTTCCCTTCCAGCCCAGGAGCCGAACGGAATCCGACTCGACGGTATCGTTCGACATAATTGAAGAGATTCTACCAATTGTACCAAGGACGAGTCCTCTGACACGTAGGATTGGCACAATCGCTGCAAGAGACACTGTTGCTTGCATGGTGCATCCACGTGAAGCAGTGTAAAGCAGATGATTTGGTGTTCCAAGTAAGATCTGCGAATGTGTGAGACGACTGGAAGCTTGGTCATCTCCGAATGAAGCTACTCCGATCCAGCTAGGAAGACGTTTGTTTTTGAAGGGCTTATATCGCGTTAAATTTGGCCATGTAGCCCAGGGTCGGCAAATGATATCCAGAGACCTCGATTGCTCAATGCAATACGTAACGACATCCGAGAATACATCGACAGCATGCCTGGAGTAATGACTAGTGAGCGAAATGGGGCTGGCCGTGTGACTTTCACCTCTGCGAACGATCTTTTCCCTGTCACTGGCCAAGTAGAGGAGGGCGTACACTGCATCTCGCATTTCGGAGACGGTGAAAGGCGAGGCCGCCAATACAAGCTCTTCGAGAGTCATCAAGCGCGTCTGAAGCCGAAGATCCGTGGTTTTTCGTAAGCAGTTACGCGACAATTCCCGAAGTGCCATTGCTCTTAGACGTTCGTGGTGATTCGGCGTGAGCTCATAGAGCGGAGATGAAGAGAACCTTTCGATAAGAGTTTTTACTCCAGTCAGATTGTGCAGATATATGTCAATGGCATGGGTAAAGTCCAGCCAGCTGATGACATGAGTGTGCAGTCTGATCGATAATTGTCTTGCGCACGCGATTTCCTGGATAACCCATCGCCTGCTACACCACGGACTTCGTAAGAGATGACCAAAGGATAACCAATAATATGCTACTTCGAAGCTGGCCGGATTGAGATCTAGGATAGTATCGAGAGTCCGCAGGTTGAGAATTTCAGGTATCAAGCCCACAGCTCGCTCCACGTCATCACCACCTCCATCTCCTTCGCCTAATCATACGACAACGTTCCAAGGCGAGGAATATATATCGGGCATACTTGGTATTTGCTGGGTCTTGTCTGTCTCATCTTCTTGATTGATGCATACAGCGTCGACCCACAGCCACACGTATACTTCTGACTGACGCATCCGCCTCAAGGCTTTGCATAGATTATCCTTGACAAGGAAGCTGTAATGAATAGTTTCGTTGACGGATCCTGCACTTTGCTTGTTGTTTTCTGTCTCTTTCTCTGGTTTTGCAAGGTCGGAAAGGATGATGACATGCTCAGCATTGCCCTTCTCCCACGCATAGGACAACGCCTGGAATGATAGTACAGCGGACTTGACTCTGGTGACGGACACTGGCTTCAGAGCACAAACAAGAGGATCCAAATAGTCGCCGGGTGATATGCGAAGGAGTCGAACCTCGGATGAGGACAGTGGCAGATATGTATAGGCAGGCAAGTTGCAATTCAAGTTCGAGGCCGAACCACGTGCCGATGGCTGTTGAAATTTCACCACCTCGGCGGCAACGAGCCGTGCAATCGTCGCAGCTGTTCACCAATCAGGATTGTTTCCTTTGAACATCCTGTCGATAGATCTGAACGTCCGGGTCAGATCTGTGGTACGGCTGGCATCGTAGAGAGAGGAAACATCGTGAAGGTGTGGAGACGATGATTGAGAGTGTGCTAGTGAGCGAGATTGTGACCAAGTCCAAGACCGAGATCGATTCCTCGCTGCGCCTATAATCCCTTCGCGGCCATCGTCACTGTAGAATGAGGCTGCTGGAGACTGTGATCGGCCCCAGGCATTGTCCTCGAACGGCTCAGGTGAAGTTGACCGTCGGCCGCGGGCTTGTGCCAATTCATGATCTTGCTTGATCTCTCGCAAAGGTGATGTCGCCGCCGGTAAGAATTGATTCGATGACGCGAGAGGCTTTGTGCTGCGGTGTTGTCTTGCTGGACTGCGACTAGGGCAACCCCACAAGCTCTCATACACCACACGAGCTCCTAGATCCCACTCAGTGCCTTCATCAGTAGAGCCAAATCCAGCGAACAATTCCCTTAGGCTATACCCGCGTGGAGGCCCATGCTCGTCATCAGCGATAGCCATAGTGGGTGCTTTTAGACTTCTCGATCAATGGGCCTCAGTCCCAGCCTTGTGTCATGTTCTTTTGCTCTGGCGAACCCACTTCAAAGGCCTCATCATGGGCGCAACAGATGCCTTGACTAAAGTAGCGCGCGCTTTTTGTGATCACTCCCGAATAGGTAACACAAAGTTGCGTCGTGCAATTGGCGATCGTATGTTGAAGGTGCTGAGTTGCACGGCTGAGATGAGAGCTGAAATGGCTGCCGATGCAGCATGCACGATTTGCTAAGCAACGGCCCGGCCACCTGCCGCATGACTCTCGCTTCAATACGGCGACGGCTGGTTTCTCTGTTCCGCTATGCATGCAAGTGGTAACAAGAGCTGCCAATAGCTTTGCGCTGCCGCGATGCATTCATTAAAACCATGTTCATGCTCGACTTTGAGGTCGCAAGGTACGCATTGGTGACCCCACCACTGATCCTGTAGGCGAGCAGCGCGATGTCCCGAATGCCGAACGATACGGGAGAAATGCACGTCAGGTAGTGTGTAGGCCGCCAAGGGACGTTGGAACGGCAATGTCCATTCGCAGCATTGGTGCGTCTGATCAACGTCCACCTTTCTCTACGGTTGTGATTTTCGGAAGCGCATTCCGGAGCTCCTCCTTGTCCTTTTCGGTAGGGACGAGTCCGAACTTCTCTTCCGCTTTATCAGAGAGGTATAAGCCGATGCCTGCGTACGCCATGATGCCGACTCCGATGGCTAGTCGAGTCTTGGGTGTGATGCCTTTGTACCACCTGTGCAGATGTCAGATAGAGCCAATTGGTAACTTCTCATATTCGCTTACTGCCAGACAGCCATGGTGAAAACTTGGTGAGCCTTTGTGTTGTGGTGGTGGTTTCAGAAAAGTTGGGGAAGCAACGACGCGCCGGGAATGCCAAGACCGACTACTCTCCGCAATACCACCATGACGATGCACCTGCCCAAACCATACAATGTGCTCGCTGCCCTTCACCCAAAGTCAAAACTTGACAGTTTGTAAAAGCCCCCGCCGCCGCTGGGATCACTGCAGCCACTCACAAGGCATGGCGTCGTAGCGCTACAACCTTCACCACGCTCACGCCCTCCTCACCTCCGCACCGAACAGATGCCGCCGCCATTGCTCTTCACCACTTCCGCTCTCCCACCGTAGCGGCCGTCCATAACTCCAGATATGCCTAGCATCCGCCGCTGGGGCAAATCCAAGTTTGAGCGCAACCCTGAGTCCTCGTTCAAGCTACTTGCTGCCGTCCTGGTTATAACCCTATACCTCCTGCTCAAGGAGTTCCAACACCCCACAGTCCACCAACCTTTCACAACCCCCGTTGGCGCCACGATACAATACGCGCAATGGAACGGCACGGGGAAGGCGCACGAACTGCGGGCTACCAAAGTGCGGGACGCTATGAAGTACACGTTTCGGAAGTACAGAGAGAATGCGTGGGGCTACGATGACATATTGCCTGTGTCTGGAGGCAGCTCGTCGTCCAGAAATGGCTGGGGAGCATTCATCGTGGACTCTGCAAGCACACTGGCCCTGATGGGCCTCTGGGAAGAGCTGTCGCATTCGATTGAGCACATTCTAGGCATCGACTTCGACACAGCGGAGAACCCCGTGGACCCCTTCGAAACGACGATTCGATATCTGGGTGGCATGCTTTCGATTGTCGACCTGTATGATGCAGGCCTTATACCGGAGGACGTTCTGCACGAGGAAGCTCGCGACTTGATTCTCGAACATGCCGTCACGTTGGCAGAGAAGCTCGCGCCCGCATACGACACACCTACGGGGATGCCTTGGCCGCGGGTAGACTTTGACACGCAACAAGGCGAGCCAAGCCCTACATTTGTCTTCAGCGACGACCCGAACAAGCGCGAGTATGATCATCCAGTCATTGGCCCCGCCCGCACGGGCTCGTCCATACTCGAGAACCGTGTCTTGGCAAGGATGACGGGCAATCCCATATATGCGAAGAACTCCACACTGGCTTGGGCACCTCTTGTGTGGTCCAAGTGGAAGTCGCCCTGGAAAGGCATGGTCGACGCGCCCATCGACATCATGACAGGCTCTCCAGTCGGTCGTTCGAGGCACTGGGATGGTGGGCACGATTCGTACTACGAGTACCTGCTTAAGATCACACTGCTCGCCCCCCAAGCAGATCCCCACCTCGACGTCTACAAGCAGCGGTTTCTCGGTTCAGCATACTCTCTTCGCAAGCATCTGAGCTCGCGCTCAGCGCCAGCGCCCGAGCATTTCATGCAACATGTGTTCATTGGTCGTCAGGACGATCAGCAGTATCAGAATCAGCAAGGCCATCTTGCGTGCTTTGCCCCAGGCACTATTCTGCTGGCTTCGAAGCATTATGACCAGCCCTACCTCCGCACCTTCTCTCTTGCTCTGCTTGAAGGCTGCCGCCATGTCTACACCTCTACGCCAACCAAGATTGGCCCAGAAACTTGGTCGTGGACTCCCAAGTTCAGCTATGATGAACCCTTCATTTCTCCTCTCACAGAGCGTCAGCAGGAGGAGTGGTCACAGACAGGCTTCTGGATCACAGACTCGAAATACCAAGGCCGACCTGAGTATGTTGAGTCCCTGTTCTATGCATGGCGCATCACAGGCGAGCAACGGTACCGTGACTGGGCGTGGGAAGCATTCGCAGCCATGGAAGAACATTGCAAGGCACCGTTCGGGTACGCACAGCTGGCTGATGTATGGGAGACCAAGGGTGAGGACAATTGGGTCGATATGCAGGAAAGCTTTTGGGCAGCGGAGACGCTGAAGTATCTCTGGCTTACGTTCACGGGTGTGGAGACTGCGAGTCTGGATACTTGGGTCTTCAGCACAGAAGGACATCCATTCAGGATGATAAGATGAGGCGTCCACGACCCTAAAAACGAGAAGCCTCAGATCAAACCCGGCGAACAAATGTCGGCATTGTACATGATACCCAATCTAGCTCATCGCGCGGGAGTTCACGAAACAGAAAAACTCAAACTCTTCTCTACTTGACTTGACCTCTGCTTGATTGTTCTGGTTGCACTAACACGCGAGCACTGACTTAAGCACTTAATGAGCCTTGAGCACCGTCGGCCGGAGCACGTGTTTCCTCGGCCAGCAGCGTCACGCGATACGCCCTACCATTACGATTATACACCACCCCATCAACAGTTTTCGGACCATTTGTGTCTCCGCCAGGTGGAAATTGTACGAACATTTTCGTCCAGGATCCAGGTCCGGGCGTGGGATAGCCGGTATGAGTGTGCAGCTTCGTGGCTTCGTTATTTGAAGGGTTTCATGGGTGTGCAATCATTTGATCTGGGTTGAAGACGGGAAGGAAGGTGAGATGTGAGCGCGAAGAGGAGTTTGTGGGTAGCGAAGAGAGGGGACATGCTTGGGTTTGTACAGTACTTGGATGGATGCGATTAGTGATCCGGTATCGGGAAGCTGATTGCTCAACGAAATCAAGTTGGAAAGTTGGTGGAATGGGATAAATTAATGAAGAAATGATGTATACTTCGTCTTAGTGTGTTCAAGGAAGCTGTGTAAGTGTGGATGAATAGTGCGGCGGCGACGAGATTTCATGCAAAAGAACAATCGAGGTTGTGTACTGGGAGGTTATATCAGGGGCTATGGTTCCAAGCGCCACACGCTCCGACTTCGTGGATTGTCTTGGAGACTGGCTTCACAATCCCCATTCGACCTTAACACCGTGCCGCATGGTTGCATATCGCAACCTCTGCCGTGTTCTCTCGCACCGCCTGAGTTATCTGCCATATCTCCTTTCCGATTCGATCATGTACTTGAACGCGAATTGTCATAATATGTTCCATCCTCGTCCGCGTAGCTTGTGATGCTGTCATCATATAGATCTTCCGTATCTATGCGGCGCAGTTCTGGCTTGCTGGTCGTTGTGCTGCTCGTCTCGGACTTTGTCTTGTCCTTGTGCTTAAATAGGTGCGCAAGACCCATGCTTATGATTAGAGGCAGTATGTTGGCGGTTTGGTGTGGTGATGAAGAGTTGAGTGGCGAATGTGCGGATAAAGCTGGGGGAAATGGCTGTAGCGATGATGTCTACGAGGCGGAACAGTGTCGTACACCCGGACATGTGTGCATGTGTCACTATGAAGACGGGAACTATTGTGACTTTATGAGCGTGACTGAGATACACCAAGAACTTCCATGGATTTATGACAAGCACGAAATATCACTCACTGAACACTTCACATCCTCATTTTATTTGTGACCCTGAATTGCACCAAGAATGCTCGAGCACTCAATCAAGCTAATCATACGACGCTGCGTAGATATCCCTCGCTCATTCCCGTGAGTCCACCGTTCTTCACAACTCTAATGACCATCAAACATACGGCCAAAATATGACTCAAATCCATACGTTCCACAAAGCTTCAAACATCTATGCATCAGGTCCTATACTTACCTGTCTCTTGCGCTTGTCCCCCGTCTCCTCTTGATCCACTTCCCCCTCTGCGTCGAAAGACAACGCCACCACCCTCTCCCCCAACACGTCCTTCAACATCCCTAGCCGTCCCATCAGCATCACGCCATCCACGCCTCGTTTCCCGCCCCGCCTCATACCCGAGGTTTTGTGCGCGTGCTTTCTCACGCGATAGTGAGAAACAAATTCCCATTACGATGAGTCCCATCTTCTGTCAGATAGATGTGACGCAATCGAGTTTCGGCTGGACGGAGGCGTGCGCACAATTCCGCGGAGCTTGAATCAAATGAAGAATCAAAAGGTGAAAAGCGGACAATTACGAAAAGAGACTGGTGTATACACGATATATATGTGTGTGTAAAAGTAGTCGCTCTTCAATCTTGCCTGGTCTCACCCGAGTCAACCGTGCCAAATCCAAAAGCATACATTCGCGCGACGCTCCAAACTGGGAAGGGACTTGATCCTATCGAACGACATTGAAAAATTGTGTCAGGCCCTTGCACCGCAAAGCACGGCTTGTTGTCATCAATCGCAAACCCGCTCGCCTATTGAAATGTGCGCCTGCACGTGGCACAATCAACATCCACCACCACCTCCCCCACCAAAATCTCCACCTCCGCCACCACCGTCTCCAGCATACGTATGATGGCCACCGGTGTGATGTGCACCTGAAGCGTGCGCACTTCCATCGGTGTTGGGAGGCACGTATCCCATCTTCGCAGCCGTAGATTCCGGATCTGCGTTATCGGGTTTGCTTGAGAAGCAGCCCATTGCGGCAGGTTCCCTGCGAGGGTCTTGAAATATCACAGTGGTTTATCTGACGCTTTCGATGACTGGTCGATGATCCTGATGCTTTGCCGGGATCTTCGGTGATGGAGTCTTGTGTGTGTTAGTCAAATGGACTTGTTCAAGGGACAGACAACACTTGCTGCAGACGAGAGCGATCGCGGATGCGCCAATACACTCAGATCAGGAGCGTGAAGTGCCCTATCTATGCCATCTCTATGAGCTTCGAATGTCAACTCGGTACCGGGGCTGTGCAAATGCGGCAAGGGTCTTGTAATGGTCGCTTGTACGCGGGTGGCTTGAAGCTAGTGCTTGCGCTTGTCGCCTACCAGAAGTCCGGAAAACTGCGGATACTTCAAGGCACAAAGAGGTTCTTGGGCTTTTGAGCATGCTTCAGTCTTCAAATGAAAAGGTGCACGTGTGGCTAAGCGGAAAGAGACGATGCCGCTAATTTGGCGGATCGTGAGCATGGTTTGATTGATTTTGGAAAGTACGGCCCAAGATTTCGTCGTGCGTTCTCCCCGCACTGCTGAGTGCGCCTTCCAGAAAGCCTTGTGCGGTGTCCGATGTCGTTGTGCCTCGGCACTCGCACTTCTCGTATGGAGGGCCTGACATTCGTCCTGCGGTCATTATTAGCGACGGGAAGTGCAGAGAGAAGCTTCCCCACACTTACCTTTGCGGCTTGTACCCTGAATCCCGAACTTATCGTGTCGCGTGCTTTGGGCTGCACAAAAGGTCTGAGGGTAATTTTCGAGGATTATGCCCATAATGTGGCCTGAGCCGCTAACCTGGGCTGCGCTGAGCGCTGGAAGGTAGGAGATGATGCCTCTCCACGCGCAACAGTGATGGTGTTGCTAAAACATCAAAAGTGTCAATTTTTAACCGCTTGTGCCTTCTTATTCACACTTTGCCCAACAAAAACTTCCAATGGACATCGTTGCTCGTTGTGTCAAATGACGGATTGATCTTCCAGAGACTCGGCAGCTTCTCGTTTCCATTGCTCATGCCATTGATCTTGGGAAGCGACACGTCTTGTAGAAGTGAGACTGTCCGTCCTGATCCTGTGGCAAGTTCGAATGTGCCGCTATTGGGGCTTCCGCCTCCTGGCGCGCTGCGCAAGGCAATTTGCATCACAGAGGTGATACGGCGGAAGCGCTCGAATAGATCTTCGTTGCTCTCTTGCGAGTCGCGTGGCTGCGGCATTTGCGATGACAGCTGACTGCGGAAGTACTCGAATGATCCTGCAATTTGAAGTTCGGCGGGATCCCAACCTGGCATGGGCGATGAGTGCAGTGCCAATTTGCTGAGACCGATGAGACTCGACACTAGGTTCAACCAATCGACTATCGAGATAAACACGAACTGACTGTTCGGATGTTGCATGCTGTTGTCCAAGAACTGCTCTATTGAGCGGAGGCAGGTTACACGTAAGGAAAGCTGAAATCCCGAGGCCCAGGGAGTGCTCTCGCGATCGACAACATCGACTGCCGCCGCTTGCTTGTAGAGGTATATGCGTGCGGCCAATTGGAGCCATTGCAGCGTTCCTGCATACATGTTAGCACGGCAGTATTTATCCGAGATGGAGAATCATACTGTAGTCATGTGCTTGTAGTTTCGAAGCCGATCGGATCTGGTCCCACTTGTCGGCTAAACGTTTTACCTGTGAGCGAGCGACCAGCGCCTGCTCAGAATGGCTGTTGAAAGTCTCGTCAACATCTTCCATGAATTGACAGACATCGATCATGATCGGAAGCAATGCGTCGGTCTTGACTTCCCATGCTGCTGCCAAGTCTGAGGCATAATTTCGAAGCGTGGTCGAATATGTGATGCACCGGTTCCTGCCCGGCTCAACCAAACCAATGTTGGATGCAAGGTAGTAACATCCCAAGTACGCCCTCTTTCCTTCTCTGTCCCTCGGATCTTCTTTTTGCAGTGGACTTCGAACCTGGACTGAAATTTTGTCCAGACTTAGGTCGCTAGCCAGACCAGCGCAGATTTGAAGAAGTATGGGGATCGAAACTGCTTGCGCGTCCATGTAGTGGTGATGCCAAGCTATGAAAACCAGCAATCCCTGAAAAAGATCCAGGCTCTTTTCTCCATTCATGAGATTCACCATTGCGACCTTTCGGAACTCCCGGCTCAACGTTCGTTGGAGTGGAACCGAATCGTAGGACGCCGCAGTCAGCACGGAAAACATCAAGATGGGACGCCGCAAGACCAGCTCACGACAGGAGCAATCTTGTGGTAGAGTCACAAAAGGGAAATAGTCCACCATGCGCCGGTAGGTATCGAGCAGCATTTGCATATGCACAAGGCTGATCGAGCGGATGATCGGATCTAACCGTCCGAGGCATGACACACTGTCATTCATTGACTCCCAGAAAGAGGCCGAGTTCTCGGAGACAGGTCCAGGGGCTGGCAGAATAGGATTCTTCGTGACTTGAGTCGCTGATGCAGGCGGTACAGGAAGTGGTGGCGAGCTTGTTTGTGATGCCTCCGGAACTTGGGAAGGAAGTGTCGCCACCAAAGGTAGAGTCGGCTTCGGCGTGGGTAATGGCGCCATGGTCGCAACAATAGCAGAAAGCTTGTCAAGCTTCTTGTCGAAGTCGCGCATTCGATTTGGAGGTTGTCCATCACTCCTTGATTTTGCTGGTCGCCGGCGCGCAACATGTTCGATACACTCCACTCTTGCTTTCTGGCACCTGTGCACATGTCACTTCGGAATGCCTCCACACGTTCCGAGAAACTTACCTTTGGCAAATGTTGGCGGTATCTGAAGGAACACATCGCACTTTGTGCTTCCTGCACCTTTCGCAGGCGAATGCATTCCCAATTCTTCCTTCTCTTGCTTCCATGGTGGCGATGGAACTGGCAAGTTTGGGCGACCGGGGAGACTCCCGGTCGGTCTCCGCGGGCTGATGCATGTGGGGAAGTCCGAACAGATGCCAAGAGCTCGGCTCGACTCCCAGCGTGAATTGAGCCTCCGAACACGGGCGAGGGACGCGCCGAATGTCAACACCAAGGTGGCAGGTCTGTTGGTGATAGCAGTCGACGGTGGGTCAATAGCGCACGCTTTAAAAAATCGTATAGACAAGATGCCTTGTTGCTGTGCCTCGAATAGATGGCGACCTCGGGTATCGGTCGGTGGATCGACCTCCGAAATGCAGGTGGCACTCATTTTCGGGTGTTTGTAGCCGCAGCGGTAGCTGCCAACGCCGACCGACTCCCCCGCCTGTTGCATAGCTAACCCAACGTTTATCTATCCTCTTGCGCGTGGCTGCTTGCTAGAGATGCGGGGCCCTCTTGATGTTGGTATAGGATGGGACGACTAGACTGTTCCCCGCCTTTGATCGCGACTTACCAGCAGAATTCTTCATCACACCATGGCACCGAAAGACCACGGCGACCACGATAACTATGTGAAATCCGGCTTCGCGGGGAAGATGGGCTGGGGACGCAAACCTGCGCTGCTTCTCATCGACGTTTGCAACGCGTACTGGAGTAGAGATAGCCCATTGGACACCAGCTCGAACCCTGCATCTGCGACTGCGCCTGCCTCGATCGATAAACTTGTCGCTGCTGCTCGCGAAGGAGGTGTGCCATTGATCTGGACGCGAGTGGAATACACAGAGCCTGACATGTCAGATGCGGGTGTCTTCTATTGCAAGGCGCCTCTGCTGAAGGTGTTCCAGAAGGGCAACGAGACGGGTCTAGAAAGCTGGGTCCCAGGATTGGAGCCAAAAGAGGGGGAACTCGTAATTCAAAAGCGCTACCCAAGCGCCTTCTTCGCGACCGACCTCAACACGCGACTGCAGCTGAAGGGTGTCGATACTTTGGTGATTTGCGGCGTCAGCACAAGTGGGTGCGTGCGAGCAACGACTCTGGATACCATGTGCTACGGATATAGGCCGATGGTAAGGCTGCTTGGCGCCCGCATGAGTCGTGCTGCATGTCACTGATGTTGTCCAGGTTGTTAGCGAGGCTTGCGGGGATCGGTCGCCTGCTGTTCATGATGCGAACATCTTCGACATGAACGCGAAGATGGCCGATGTTGTGTCTGAGAGTGAAGCTGTCGAAAAGCTGAAGGCAGGATGGGCATGACGTGACTGGGCGCCACTGCACTGCAGCTTCCTCAACAACAAGACCCTGTCGCCGCATCTGGGTAGTTGCATCGGAATATTAAACAAGACTTCATGCTGCTCTGCAAGACTGCTTTCGAACATGTGTGCGTAAGAAGATTTCACGAATTGGTCGACTAATGTAGTCCTTGCTCCTGCTCAAAATATCGGACACGCATGGCTAAACCGAGCAATTGCATTCACGCCCACGTATCTGCTCTCGACGCACCTCCATTCCCAAGCCAGTCGGTCACGTTCAAACGTTAGCTCCTGTCCCGAATTTTCGATACGGAGAAACGAAGCCGATCTAGCATGCCTGCAGGGATCGATCAGGTGTCTGGATGCCAGGGCCCCATGCACTACTACCGTCGCTTTCAGACCTGCCGTCATCGCATTGAGATAAACAACACTCAACGCGATCGCGTTCAACACGTTCGATCTGCACTTCCACACCTTCTCGAGAGCTCGATGCCTTCAGGCTCACGACAATTTCAACTAGCCCGACCCCAAAACACATGATCGATCCCTGCAGGCATGCTAGATCGGCTTCGTTGAATTGAAGCCAACAACTCGACGCAAGGCTCATCATGAGGGTCTTCTGCGCCTTTTTCGAAAGTCGCACAACAAACTTTCCTTTCGGAAACGCTCTCGAGGCGACCACCATGATCCACACACACGACCATTCCGGATCACGCAAACAGCTCAGTGTGTCAGAATTTGAGGATGGAAGTGGCAGTCGACTTGTGAGTTATATTCCCCTGCACCCCAAGAAGAGCAGAGAAAGCAGCATGACAATAACATCCTTCGGATCTGAATATTGAAACAATGATTCGGAAAATTACGTTCAATCAATATTCGTGGGTTGTGTCAAGGCACGCTAGCGAAGCTGAAGTCGTGCTCTGCTTTTCGTGTCGATTATGGCATTCGAAAACAGCCGCAACTATGACATGCTCCAGCAATGTTACCCTGACTAGAAATGGGACTTCTCCAGCACACATCCATCATGAGTAGAAATACTTCTGACGAGACAGGCGCAAGGCCGAGCCCATAGAAGTAGGCCGTGTAACTTTTGGTACCATCATATGGAACATGTAGTTTGAAAAAGGCATGAACAAGCCCAGATGTATACAGATCATCAACCGGAGCTGAGCTCTACACCGACCTTTTGTGCATGGAGGAGAACGACGTTCGGTCTGAAATGCAAGCACACAGAGGGATACGATCTCGCTTTTCAGAAGTCGACGTGTCTGGAGAACATATGCCCGATGCGCCTCAAATTTTCGAGCCAAATCAGCACAAGAAAAGTATGGAGCGATAGCGCTTCGAGCCCGACCGAGCACATGCGGCAGAAAGACGTGGAGGTTGGTGTTTGGGATATTAAGCGAAAGAGACAGTCGCATCGCGTGTTGTTCTTGCCGTTTCGTGGGAGGCTGATATGAGATGATATAGAAGTGTCAGAGGAAGAAGAAGATGATGACTTTATGCTGCGCACCTCGAACTGGAGAGCCGGAACAACCACACGAAAAAAATTCTTAGACTTTTTGATCAGTCTAAAGCGACAAGGAGATGTGGTTCCAAGCTTCCAGCCAGGTTCCAAGTGGAAAGCGGGAGGCAAGACACATCAAGAGTAACAGCAGGGTAGTAGCAAAGCCAGGGAAGGAAAGAACACAGAAAGAACTTTATGAGTCTTGAGAAGGAGGTTTGAACCCCAAATTTGTCCAGACATGGTGCAGGGGCGAAGTTCGCTTCGAACATAGACGAACACGGCCAGGCAAGAAGGATGAACCATTCTACCGATGCGGTAGGCTTTTAGTCTCTCAGCACGAGGCCATCCGATTGTGGTTTCGTCGTTTGAGTTCTCTGGTGCGATACCAGGACATCTATGCCTCGGACCATGATCTTTGGAGAGGTTCAGGTTCGGGTCCAGACAAACATGGCCCCAATGTTGGAGAAGTTTGGTAGAAAGGACAGGCCAGCAAACATCAAGGGATGCTCCTTCCGTTTTGGACTCGAGAAGATCCTCGAGTGAGATGAAGGAAAGAAGTGCTGAGAGGATCGAGGCGCTTATATACTTCTCCAGATCCCAGGAACGAGTTCGCAGAGGCACAGAGCACATCAACGGCTCGGCCCGAGGTTTGAAACTACCGCAAACGGTACTGTCCAGGGACAAACATGGCGAGTTCTGCGAATAATTTTTGCGGCACCGAAACGCTCCAGACATGTGGTTCTTGCACTACGTCTTTCGAACCGAATGATCCACAGACGAGGCGAGAAGGAAAGCTCATCCATCCAATGCTGCGGAGTTTGTAGGCCACCAAACATGCGGTACTAGGTCGTGGCTTTGTTTCATCGACAGACAAGAAAGACATGGGAACTGTTCCTGTCCAATTTCGACAAAGCTCGAAACATGAACGCATTGATACGATGCGTGTGACTTTCGGGACGAAGGAAAAGGCAGACATATGTCGGCACTTAGCATACTTTGTTATCGAAGCGAACCTCGAGTGTGACGAAGGAAAGAAGATCCGAAAGAATCGAGGGGGTTGTATACGGGTTCTGAACCTAATTGTGAGTCAGCACGCTCATGAGAGATAATCAGCGAAGGCAAGATGTTGGTTCGAAAGCTTGAGGAGAAGATGAGGATGTTTTCGAAGTCGAAAAGTCAGATCGCTCGAGTCATGTCTAGACCGCATTTTGTAGCCATGAACGCCGTGTTCGCATCTAGTCTATGTGTCGGAGAAGTCGTGAGTGGAGATGCCGTGACCAGAGCCATTACCCGCATCCAAAACGCCCGCTAATGCTCAAATGTTGTTTTTCAAACCAGTCCTCTTGTGCTCGACATCCGTCTCGTCTCAAAGCTTTCCATAGAGGCTTGGTGAAGAAGCACACTCTTTGTCTGTTCATTCGAGCTTGCCCATCAACCCCTTCCTCATCTTCATATTAACCACCCCACCCACTCCAAACGCTGGCACAATCCTACACACCCTCGCCGCCGCACTCTTCGCCCAATCTCTAAGCACTCTTCCCACTCGCCCATCTTCTCCGCCAAAGCCAACTCCCGGGCGGTTGTATAGATCCAACCCCAACAAATGCAACGGCGTACTAACCAACTGCACCGCCGCCGGCGTAACAAACTGCGCCACACTTGCACTACTCATCCACCTCTTCCACCCATCCCCCATATGCTTCTCAAAACTCGGCGCAAGCAGCGGCGGCAGATTGAAACTCGCGAAAATCGTAAGGCAATCGCGAACTGTAAAGAGCGCGAACGTGGGCAAGGGAACGGGGCGTGTGCTGCCTGTTGAGCCGAAAAGTTGTGTGAATTTGTTGTCTTTGTATAGGCACAGGACGAGGTTGGTCGACGATGTGGCTAGAAATTTGGATGTACCCGCGGTCGTGGACGAGGGTGGGGTGGAGTGGATGGTGGAGGAGGCGGTGTCGATTGCATTGGCGGTGAAGTATGTGCCGCAGTAGAGACTCTGTGTGCGCATTGAGTTAGTATCGCGATTATGATTGAGTAGGAAAGTGGCTATGAAGGGCGTACGAGGACGAGCGCAAAGGGCTTCGAAGTGACGAAGCGATGTGGTCGAAGGAGAAGCTGTTTTGCGCTTTGCTTCAAGCTCTCGCTCAGTGTGTTCCGACCACTCGCGTTCTCCATAATGCCCTTATCTATTATAGTGATAAGCGGCGCGACGAGTGCTCCAGCAGAGCCAGCAGCCACGGCATCGGCCCCAATTCGCAATCCTAACTTCGATGTATTCCAATTTTTATTGGAAAGTGCTGTGGAGTCTTTCGTAGTCATCGCTGGACTTGTTTCAGCGCTCGAGGTCTTGGACGCCGCGGGTGGGAGGGTGGAGGCAGCGGGTGCAATGGTGGTTCCTGCTAATGGCAGTGCGACCCTCGGCTTAGGAATAGCAACTGGTATTGGTATCGGTATAGCTGGTGCTTCAGCAACTTGATGTATGCCTTCCTTCACTTCTCCCTTCAGGGCTCCGATCTTCTCTTCCCCCATTGCAGCTTCCTGCGATGATTCACAAACTCTCTTTTGACGCGCTGCATGTATATTGCTCGTCTCTTAAGCGAAGTTATGTGTTCTGCGTCTTATGCTGTGTTTCTGATGCGCCGGCGACGGCTTATCGATGTTTGCGTACCAGTAAAAGGTACTGTTCTGGTAGGCCTGGGTAGTGACCGGAAAGTAGCGGTCTGATGATGTCGTTGCGCGATAGTGTAGCGCTGACTGATATAAACGAAGGAAAGTTGCCGGGATTTGGAAAGTCAAACGCCGACCGACTTCGGAGCAAGTGTCGCCGAGCCCAAACACAACACCGACAATTGGCTCTACTCGCAAGCTGGACTTGATCGGAGTTCATGTTGTTGCATGTACTAAGGATAGCTTCGGCTGAGTGCTTTAGAGAAGTACGAATAATGCGGAGAATCGCGTGTGTCACGCAATTCGCATCCAGCATATTAGTCTGGGGGTGGGTATCATCGGCTGAGCATTTGCATACAGTCACATTCAGGTCGAATGCAGCTTGAAGGTGATTACTTCTCCGTCATTTCCATTCCTCACTTGCACCTCATGAACTAGACTAAATCTGCTCTCTGGCCCTGCCCCAATATGAATGGTCTTTTCGCGTAATATCGCAAACCCGCAGTAAACGCAAAGGAAGCCATTCCAATCATGCACGCATAGAAAGCTCCATGTACGCCCGTTACGCCTCAAGCGCCTATGCCTCCGCAGATGATGCCGCCTTTTCGAACGCCAAAGGAATGTCGTAAGAAACCATCGGTATGAAATACTGTCAAGAGACAGTCGAAGAGAATGAAGAAGAATTGAGCGCGTGCTCAGAGCCGAGCATCAACAGAAACTCATTGATACCCATGCCCGCTGCGTGGAGTGACACTAAGTGTCAGCTTCGGGTTTCGCTCCACTGCAATTTGAAGATCCTCATCGTTTTCGATTGGATAGAAGTGCCCCTCGATCTCATCCCGATACTCGACCATGAGTTCTTCTTCCGGCTCCCCTGGGCGTTCCAATTGTCTCCTCTCCTTGAGCTTTTGGTAAAGGTCCACAAATTTTAGCGAGAGGGGCATCCGGATGACCACGCAATTGTCCTCTTCGAACCAGACCTTGATCTTCAGGGCCGACAATGTACCGGTCCCGGTATTCGTATTGGCCGTTGCGGTCGAGGCGGATGAGTGCTGATGTGTCATGGGTGGTGGGTTGAGGTTAGATGAGTATGCTTGAGAAGCGGCCGATGGACCGCGCTGATGGTTGGGATAATTCGAGGCTGTCGAATAAGGAGTCACTGGGGTGGTTGCCTGCAATTGGTCCGCGGAAGACTGTCTGCTTGTGCCTTGCGATGGGTTCGAAGATTGTCCAGACTGCTGAGAAAGCCTGTACTCCTCGGCGGCTACAACATCAGGATCAATCTCGTAGTCGCCCTGCCTCGGCGCAAAGAAGCCCTTCACTAGCGGACCGTGCGTTATATGCTTCCCCAGCTTCAGCAGATTCTTAATGTACTCATCGAGATTTGCGCGGCGACCGTTCGAGATGTTATCAGTGACGTACGTAACAGGACCGGGCATGAACGGCAGTGTGCGCTCCCCTGAGCCGGCTGTGCCAGCCTCGAGCGGGTATGTTGCGATGAGCTGTATTTGGAGGTCGTAGAAGTCTTGGTACAAGCGCTGCAGCTCCCAGTGTCGGCCATCCTCCATCTGGCACTCGATGATGAACCAGAAAATGTCGTCTGCGAAACAATAGCGTGGCACGCATGCCTTGACGGGCGCTAACAGGTTGTCTGAGGTGCGGTACTGCCCTCGCGGGGGCTGCTGCGCGACTGAAGTGTTTCGAGAATGCGAAATCTGTTTCGTGGTTAGCCGGGGCTGCAACTCCAAATTTAGGCAGAACTCACTGAGCCAGCGTTGCCATGGCCGCCGTTCTGACTTCTGATGCTCATGCGCTCCATGCCCTGCTGCAACGATTGGCCGGAATTTGTTTCGAGCTTGCCCAGCGGTATGCTGCCGTTCTTGTAGTCTGCAGCCATCTTTTTCCATTCCTCGACCTTGGGCACGCCTGCCGCTGTGACTGCCGCCTGCGCGTCCGGCACTGCTTGACCCGTCGTCATGTCCCTGATCTCAATGAACGAGACAGGGATCAGGCCAGGCCCGCCCAGTCGTGTTATTGGTTTTGCGACGAACCATTCTGGATTGGACTGCGCAATGACTATGATGGCCTCGCCTTCCTTGGCCTCCAGCTCATCAGGGCGCTCTGCTTTGAAGTCGTATATGACAATACCGTAGACCATGGCGCCCTGCTTCCCTGAGCGAGAGAAGCGCATGGATGGCGGCATCATGTCCTGGGGATTATTGGGGCTCGTTATGCGTTCTTGGTAGCCCGAATCGTGCGGCTGCTGCGATTGTTGCGATGGCTGTTGGGACGATTGCGGCGTCGAGGAGCGTGGCGCTGAACTCCCGCTGTCGCGCACTGTCTTGCCCACGCCCTCAAAGTACGAAACGGGGACCAGGCCGCGGGTGCCGTGCAGCGGGTTGCAGGCTTCGTACCAGTCTGTGTCGTTCTCGCGGTCAACGACGTGCAGGAAATCGCCCTGCGAGAAGCTGAGGTAGCCGGCGTTTGGGTTTGTGTCGGCGGGCGTGTAGTCGTATAGGGCTTTGATAACCTGTAAGATGATCTACGTTAGCTTCGCGCTCGCACCAGTTGGGCACCCAACCCGGCAGGTGGTGAATGGGCGACAAGCGCACGAGATAAATGAGGTGCCGCTCCTATGGCCTTCTTGACGAAGCGCTCCTGAGCTCACTCATACCCAGCGCATCGCCGTCCACCTCTCGCCGTCCTCTTTGCAGGCGCGGCGCGATGTGCTGCCGGGATAGTGCATGGTGTGGGGTGATGCTGCGGACGTACCTTCTTGGGCGGGACAATGGCTATCGCATCTTTGGGCGGGATGGAGATGTGATGCGGTCTCGTGTCCTTCTCCCCCTTCATCGACCGGCGGAACTGCAGCGCTCCTGTTAGCACATGCGCGCGGATGACTCGAGCCGCTGAGGCGCAAGCGGCGGGGCGCTCACCTTCATGGTGCGCGGCTGGCTGCAAGCTACAGCTGCAGTGGGTGAAAGTGAATGTGACGTGTCTGCGCCCAGGTGCAAGGGAAGTCCGGTGGTGGAGAGCGGCGCAGTCGGCGTTCGATGACAGACGGTGACAGACGGCGACAAGTGGGCACCAGAGCCAGAATCCGCGCGATGAGAACAGACCAGGACGGCACCAAAAGGTTGGCGTGTGCGGGGATGGATTGTGCTCGTGCTTCGCCTCTTCACTACTCTAATATCGCATCAAGGTTTCCGGCAGCGAGCGGGCGTCGTCGTGCGCAGCAATCTTCGTGGTTGCCAGAGGGCAGCAAGAAATGAAGCGGGTCTACTCCGTACCGCCGTAAGGGAATCCTAGCTGTCACTGCACTTGGCCAACTCGACTTGTGCTGCCGCCTTTGGCAACCTTGGAAGTGGCGGCGGCGTTATGGGCGACGTGGGCTTGATGCACTCTCTTTGTTCGGGCGTGTCTGCGTAAATGTGTGACGTTGACGGAGCCTGGCACAGTGTGGACAGCAAGCATGCGAGGAATGAAAATACGCCTGTGTGGCGCACAATTACACAGTACACCAGGCCCGGCTGAACAGGCCTCCACCCACCATCGTGTGCCCAACTGCAGGTCCACTATCCGGCCGTCAAGGTACCGTAGCCTACACTTCCGTCGGTACGCTTTCGTGGATATCATGCCATGCTGTCCAATCACAAACATAGCACACCAGACAGTGGTAAAGCCGCCATGGCCCAACGTGTCATAGGGCTCATGCGAGCCTGGATTCGGCGCGCCGCATTGCGTGTCGTCTGGCCCCAAATATCACGACGCGGGAACGACGCGGTACGCGTCTACGAGGATCATTTGTGAACCAATGTGTTATGATATGCTACGAACGCCTTGAGGGTATACGCGCCAGTTAACCAAACGTCTGCACCAATCACACCCACCAGACCTTCTTCTGCCACTTCATTGGTCCTGATCCAGCGCCTCCAACAAGTACCACGCGAACGGGCCTGATGAAAGCCATCATCTTGCGATGCACAACGCTGCGACGAAAAGACTCCCAAAAGGTCTCCGATGATCGCAAGTCTTTGCAGACGTGGTATGATGCCGCCATCCGCGCACGATAATGCCGTGCTTCAAACCACGTGTAAGGTCGGGCAGGTCAATACCGAGTATATGAAACCTATGTTCCACCGCAACCGACTCCCCGGGTCTTGCTTCTTCATCATCTTTCCTGAACCGCGACACACTTTCCCAAACTTTTGTTCTTCCAAAAATCCTTTTTTGTGCCCTGTCCCGATCGGAAATAACGTATTAGAGAAGAGGATAAACTGAGATCCGACAGCTGTGGACGCTTTTTGAGACGTGCAATGTATGAAACAAGAGAACTAGAAGGTTCGCTGCATCGAACGCATCAAGCGGATACCCCGCGTTCCGTCCGACTGACATCGAGAAAACGAAGCAACTGATACCGGGAACTTGATGTTTGAGACACTGCCCCCCTGGGTGGGCAGATATTGGTGACGTATGCACGTGGCGCAGTGTATCGCGAATACGTATTTACGGACCATCGTGTTGGCACTGGTGTAAGGATATATAGAAAGACGGAATCTGCCGCGCTGGTTGTGGTCGTTCATATCTGGCCTTTGATGTCTACTTTGCGAAATGCGGCGGCACGTAGGCTTTCGAAGAGTGCAGCAGCCTCGCGAATCTTCACGCGATATTGCATGCGATTACTTTCGTCGGCCTTTTGCTCGATGATAGTCTGGGCACCATGAGACTCGAGAAATTCACGACACGAATCATCGTTTTCGAAACCGAGTTCGTCAGTGAGGAATCGAAGTGTTACATTAGCATATCTGTACCATGTCAGCAGGGATATGTATAGATTGGAAGACAGAGCTCACCCTCTGGAGATGTTAGCGAGAGCATTAAGGCGTTCACGCTCGATGAACATGTCCATGAGATAACTGCCCATGTTCAAGGCCACAAGATACAGCTTGAAGAATTTATGGTAGTTGCCGAGCGCCAGCGCTGATCGAACATCGAGCGCATGCTTGATCCATGGATGTTGTTTGTCTGCTAGGGTTAATTCTGCCAACATGTCGTTCATGTCGGACTTGTTGCACGTATAGACGATATAGAGAATGCGGTACGCCTTGAACTCGGCCGGTTTGCCCTCGAGACCTTGCGCGTAGAGAGCCTTGAGTTGCGTCTGACACTGATTATACTCACCCAAATCCCCCTTTTCTAATGATATTCGGGCGTGAATCTCGTACACTTTCACGGTAAATGCAGTCTTAATATGCTGCACAGTGAGATCCTGGCGTAGCGACTTGAACTGGTTGCAAATGTAGTTGTAGTTCTTCTCGGTCTTCCACTTCTGCCGAAGCATGGCCAGGGTCTTCTCCAGTACAGGTAGTGGCCGCACGGTTTCCGGCTTCGGTGGAGCTGTGAGGCGAAAGTAGCTTTTCTCAAGACTCTGGTTGGTTCCGACGACAGGGGCGTTGGTCATTTCGTCTTCTTCTCTCCGTGGTGAAGCCCAAGGTGGGGTCGTCTTGGTGCCGTTGTTACCAAGATTGAAGCGCTGGCGCCTCTTGTCCAGGTCGGCTTGATCAAACTTACTAAAGGCGTCTCCGGCGGCGTTGCTCTTTTTTTGGCGCTTCTCGCTATGGCCTTCTGCGAAGGTCATTCGTGATTCTAGGTTAGTTTTGCGCCATGGTGGTATCGAGGCTTGCGCTTGCTGGGTGGCCAGTTCTTCTCCATCCTGGGACTTGCGCTTCTTCGCGGGCGAGAAGGAAAGGATGTTAGCGTGTCCGTTGGAGTTAAAAGGGGAGGCGGAGTTGGCCAGGTGAAAAGCAGCTAATCTTTGCTCGTTCTGAAGAATCTGCTGAGGGAGAGGGTGGTTGGGCCAGTCGTTCGTCTCCTGCGCGCCTCGCTCGGCGAAGAAGCTGATAGTTTCCTTTAGCTTTGCCTGCATGTCCGTGCTGGAGATGCCTTCGATGGCGTTGGCGGGGTCAAAGGCACGTCGCACGTAGTCGCGCACCGCTGGTGGCCACTCGACCTTCTTCGGCTTTGAGTTCACGGCGCCCTTGTCTGACTGCGAGTGTCTATCAGCCTCGAAGATACCGCGAGGAGACGCGTAGAGACATACGGGCGCGGTCGCGAGTGGGTGTGCAGGCTGGAGGGTAGTGCGTGGAGTGACTGCGTTATAGGCGGGCGGCTGCATTGGCCGTGGCCACGCCGCTGTCACGGTGGGCAAAGACATGATGAGTATAGGCCAGCAAGAGGCGGAGTGAAGGTGACTGTGAGATGAGCAATTTACAGGTTGAGAGATGCGTGGATCTATGAGCGTGCGCGAGGGATCGATGGGTAAGTCGCGGTGAGAGGTGAGTGAAGCGAAGGCCAGGTGCGAATCAGATGATCAGAATTCGCTTGGCACGTGCTAGCCTTCTTGGTACTAGCCACTTTCGGCATGACGGTGATCAGCTTGGATGCGGTGCTTGGTAAAGCGAGGCCGAAGTCTTGAGCCATCCGGGACAGTGTTGCCCACCACGCGCAGATGGTCTGAATGTTCCTGCACCAGCTCGATCTCACCACCGCACTGCGCCCGTCGCTCCTGCCGGAGGAGACTCTGTTGTTTGTCCAAGATGCCGTGGGGCTCTACGAGGGGTACCTATCTTGCAGTCTATCACTGGCATGTTACTCACTAGGCCACAGGAAGTTCAAGATTCCGCAGTATCAACATGGCCAAGCATACTTGACCTCGCACCGCGCGTGCTATGTTGACCATGCCGAACCTCGCAAGAATTCAGTGGCTATATTCCTCAAGGATGTCGAGAAGACCGAGTTCTATGTATGCGCCAACCACCACCAGTGAAGAGCCCACAGTGACTGACCGAAGAAGGCCGGCTTCCTGAAATCTTCGGCGAAGATCACGGTCTACCCCAAACCCCTCAAGCAGCTCATCCGTAGCTCTGCCGTACCTGCGCCTGCGAGTCTATCGAACGGGACACCCCCTCGACACGCCAGCCCCGCACCAGCACCTCAGCAGAGCGCAACGTGGGTGTGTCCGATCTGCTCCTTCTCGAACCCGGTCCCCTCAAATTTCGATCCTGCGCTGGCCTCCCGTACACCGATCCCGCCATGCCTCGCTTGTGGCATCAAGCCGCCGACCGTGCATGTCGTGAAGGCTGCAATAGCGGGCATGTCGAATAGGCCCCCGCCTGGGCCACCACCCAAAGACACCAAATATGGAATTTCGTTGCCCGTGCCTTCGGCGAGCGGTATGGTGTCATGTCCTCGATGCACGCTAGAAAATCATCCTTCGCTGGCAAACTGCGAAATATGCGGTGCTCCACTTGCGACTGCTGTGGACAGACGGCTCGACTTTGCCAGAGACATTGACCGTTCAGCATCACCTGGGCCGTCCCTGACCACACCTCTGCAGACTGAGGCTCCAGAGTGCATCAAGATCTCGTTTCGACAAGGAGGAGAGAAGATCTTTCACGAGCGCCTAAAGAATGCCCTTGTCCAACGCAAATGGCTCCTCCAAAGCGCACCGCCCATTCCCAAGCCTAGACCCGCATCGGGCTCGTTCGAGGATGTGTACTCGAAAAACACCGACCAGTCATCCCCCGACGTAGAACGACCACGAGTCGTAGGAATAGCAGGTCTAGAGAGACGTGGTCTCGAGCAGAGGCAGAACAATGAGGCAATGATTGGAAGCGCTTTTGAAGATTTGGAAGCGCTCATGACTTCAGCCAAAGAGATCATTGCTTTGGCGGAGCAATTTGCATCGCAAGCAAACCTAGGAACTAATGGTAATTTAGAAGCCAGTGCATTAGCCTCACAATCTGCCTCAGCACTTGGTCTCATCACCACAAAGGACATGTTGGGCACTGGCTCAGGCTCAGAATCTCTATACATTTCTGAGTTGTCGAGAAATCTGGCAGAATGGCTCACAGACGACACGCGTGGTATATTGCGAAAAGAAGGTGGCATAATGACTTTGGTTGATCTCTGGGCAGTCTTCAATCGCGCAAGAGGGGGCGTCGAACTTGTCAGTCCAGCTGATTTCGAGAAGGCCGCCCGTATGTGGGACACTCTCAAGCTGCCCGTTCGCCTAAGAAAGTTCAAGAGTGGCCTGCTGGTCGTTCAAGGTCGGGATCGTACTGATGAGAAGACCATTGCCAGTCTGCTTGCATGGCTCAAGGGGCTACACCAGGGGCCGCCAGCCACAGATGTCACATGGGACTGGCACATGTATGGCCGTGGCGTCACTGCCCAAGAAACGGCGGAGCGCTTTGGCTGGAGCGTCGGTGTCGCAACTGAGGAATTGGAAATGGCCGAAGAGGCTGGCGCATTGTGTCGTGAGCAAGGTCTCGATGGCTTCAGATTCTGGGAGAATTGGCTTGTCAAGCTACCTGGGTTGTCAAGTACTGCTTGAGTACGCCTTCAATGAGAAAATCTATCAATACCCCATGAATTCACGTCTGGAATATCATGCGTTCGAAATGAATATCGAGTTGTGCATCTCGGAGACCGTACACTTCGGAGTGTCATGGTACCAAACTGGTACATCCAGCTAAACTCTAACAAGGAAGGCGCACAGATAACGTAAGCCACCACCGAGCGCCCGCCCCCACCGAACGCCCGCGAACACGCATTTACACCACCTACTTGGTGAGGCTGTAGAGCCACCCACAAC